>OX465279.1:8001107-9201107 GCA_949987645.1 Tachina grossa | reverse complement strand
AAAAAATTTTTCAGATTTTTTTTAATTTTTTCTACAAATTATTTTATAGATATAAAAAAATTTTATTTTTTTTAAGATTTTTATTTGCGGTTTTCAAACTTATTATATTTGTATATTGTGATTCGCAGTATAGTATTAAGAGTCTTACTATAAACATACGGAGTTTGTTAGCTTAATTCAAAAAGTCCACTGACGAGTTTCAAAGGCGGGAACGAAATGCTTAACCATAAAGCGAGCCAATTTATGAAAGTAAAAAAAAATAGTTGAACCTTTTATTTAATTCAGTTAGTTTTTTTTCAAATAAAGCTTTTACTAATTTTTTTTAGAAAAATTGGTAAGAATTGTTATTGATTCAGTTAATTTATTTTCTGATAATACGAAAAATTTTAGTGAGTGTGTTTGTAAATTATAAAAAAAAATTTGCTGAATAATACAAAAAAAATCTGCAAAAATGTTATTCTGTTCCTATTAGTAAATTTGACTGAAAATATTTTAAGTTTCAGTTAATTTTTTCTCTAATGCCATAATAAGTTAACTAAAAATAAAATTTTTTTCAGTTAAATTTTTAGAAAATTGTCATCAGAACCTACAAATTTCTTTGCATTTCCGCATTCACACAAAAAATTTACTGATTCAATGAATTTGGTTACTGAAAACGAAATTTAGTTTTTTTTTGTGCACAGCACAAAGTGGACTAAACAAATGAACGGTGATGGTAAAAGTGTTCTGGTTGTCGAAAACAACATGTTGTTGTTGTGTTTTTATCCGTAAGGGATTATAGGCCTGTCCCACGAACGTTCGATCGGCACATTGTTGCCATTTTAGCATTTTCACTGCCAGATCTGGCATTTTCAATAATTAAAAAGCATTCAACTTTCAAAAAATTCTGCTAAATGCTTTCTGGCAGAATTCGTTGACAACAAAAAAAAATTTAATATTTATGATTTTAACAAGCTAAAGTTCGTATCGCTTTTTAAGCCAAATTACATGTGATAATTATTAATGAACAAATAACACCAAAGTTAGTTGTAAATATTCTGACAACACATAGTGGAACGGAACAGCCAGCCGTTTTCGTTTGGTGTTATATGCTCATTAATAATTATCACATGTAATTTGGCTTGAAAAACGATACGAACTTTAGCCTGTTAAAATCATAAATATTAGAAACAAATGGAGTTCTAATAATAATTAAAATTAACTAAAATTAATAGCCATGGGCCTGTGGCAAAAATTAAATAAAAATATACTTAATAGTAACAAACCAAAAAAGTTTGTCTTAAGTAGAACAAAAAATAAGCAAATTAACTAACATGTGTATAATTAGTAAGAGAACAAAACGACAATGGTAACACTGTTGTAAATATAGAGATGGTAAAATTGAGCTTACAATACGAAACAGCTTTCAGCAAATTGAAATACGATGAATCAAACAATTCACATATTCCATTTGCAATAATGCTAAGTATATAAAGCAGAAATCTACATCAACTGACACCACACAAAGTGGACCAAACACAAAAGAACGCTGATGATGAAGGTTTAGTGGCCTTCGAAAACGGCTGGCTGTTCCCTTCAACTATGTGTTGTCAGAATATTTACAACTTACTTTGGTGTTATTTGTTCATTAATAATTATCACATGTAATTTGGCTTAAAAAGCGATACGAACTTTAGCCTGTTAAAATCATAAATATTAGAAAAAAATGGAGTTCGAATAATAATTAAAATTAAAAAAAATTTAATTTGTTAAAAATATTCTTCTGTATATAGGATTTTTCTCATTAATGTATATGTATTGCAGGGTAAAGGTTCCCTCAAGATCTGCACCAACAATAGTTAAACACGCATATGATCCAGAGAACCAACCCCTCAATAATCAATTTCAATGTATTTTTAATAAAAAAAAAATATTTTTCACTGAATAATTAAAATAATATTTTGAGAATATAAATGCGTTAAAAAAATTTTAAACCTAACTCTAACATATCTACAAATGACCAACTATTAACTTCAAATAACATAAAACTTTACTGGACTGGTCCATACAACTTTTTTGGCATAATAATTGCATTAATGACTTGTAAATTGACATATTTAATATAAAACACATTTTTTTTGGATGGCGTTCGAAAAGAAAAATTAAAAGTATTTTCTTATGTAAAGCGCAATATTTCTGAAACAAGAGGGGCTGGAAAAGTGATAATCCCATTTTCGTAATCAGCCAACAAAAATACATAACGATTAGTTATACTAGGTTGAATGACTAAATTAAAAACACACGATTTTTAACATCCTTGCAATACGTACGAAATCCTGATGTACTCATTAATGTGAATCTATCTTACTTACCGCTTACACATGCAAGTTCAAGTGCAAGTAACTCAATACATAGACATATTTCTACTAATACCATCATAATGCTACAAGTTGTAGGCTCATTGGCAAGAGATTTTCATTACAAGTAATTTTTTCACTTGCATGTAGAAGAATTGTCAAAATAAAAACAGTGTTACCCTTTAAGGATTTTATTTTAATTTTAATGGATAGCTTACATGGAATAATTTTTAAAATGTTATTATTTCAACTTATATACAGAAAAAATAAAACAAAAAGTAAGAACATGTAATCAAATATAACTTATTATTGATTTGCAATATAAATTTATCATTTATTTTGGTACAAAGTTGATCACTAAATTCGTTTCCCTGTAATGTTCCTATATCAAAAATTTGGCAGCCCACACATTAAAAACTAATATATGTAGACAAAAAAAGTACAAACAACGCACAGAAGAAAGAGAAAAACGAAATTTTCAAATATTTATAGTAACATATAGAAAAATGAAAATAAACTTGCACTTGACTGTGTAAACAATCAAGCAAGCTGCGAGTGTTTTTATTATTTCATTCAATGTATTGATTTTTAATACGTACACGCAACTTGTAACAAGTTACCTGCATGTGTAAATGAAGCGTTAATAAAATAAATTTTTGTAAAAATTAATAAGCCAGAAAGTGTTTTTAATTTTGGAGGACCATACGTGAAATATTAACGAAATATTACAAAAAGTGATGTAAATTATGCAAATGCTATATGTCACTATATCCTTGAAGCTAGAGCTGATAGGAAAAACTAATGAACCCATCGTAATCAGGAGGTAAAAAGACAGAAGGATCGGCCGTTTGTATTTAAACATCAAAAAAAACTCAATTTTGATGTGCAGTGTAGTTTTCTTCATTTAAATCTGGCATTATACTTTTGTCCTGTAGAACATTTTAGCAGATTTTTTTAATCGATTTAGCATGCTCTCATCATCATTTTCTGGCAACACTGGATCGGTAACTTGTATTGCAAACAACAATAACATTAGAAAATTTGTTGTTGTTTTCAATATAAGTATTCGGTCGAACGATTTCTGTCGGCATCGTGGGACAGGCGTATTACAAGTGAATTACATTTGACTTTTTCAGAGCCACTTTTTGAGTTCAATATTAAAGATTAAATTAATTTTAATCTTTGTTTGCGGTTTTTGGGCTGGTTTTTGTGCTAGTTTAAGGGGCCAATCGTGGTGACTTAAGGTAGAATTAGTAAACTCGTATCGTGATGTTGCGTGTCAGCTGACAAAAACCGTACCATATACAATGCATGTTACTAGTTATAAAATATGTGGTGGTAGCACTTCTGACGTAGGAATCTGCAGAAAAAATATTTTTCTGTAGCGAATGTCAAAAACGCTGCATTTAATGTCAGACAAAAAAAATGTGCTGTGCAAACTGTTACATTTTCTATAACTTGTGCACAAAGTTGAATGATACGGCAAGCTGTAAAGTAGAATGATACGATTTTACTAATTCTACATTTAATCTTACATTAATATTAATAACATACGCCTTTCTAATACATTAAATACATTACACATTCACCACAGCAAGCTAACGTCACATACGAGTACATACATGTTTATATGAGAATAATTATTTTGATTAAATGAAGAAACATAATAAAGCCTGCAACTTCAGGATAATCGTTGACAAATTAATAAAGCCCATAATAACATCGACGGCAGTAACTTCAAATGCTCTCTAATTTTTGTTTTATTTTATTTTGTGCTTTGTAGTTTTGTTTACAAAATGTATGAAATTTATTGAAAGTATGGTAACATTTTTGTGAGAATGAATATTAATATGTGAGAGCATAAGAAAAAACGCTCTCAAAATAAAATAGATTCTATCCAGCGTTGCCATAATATTATTTCGGAAAACTGAAAATTTAGAATAAAAAAACTGATTTTCACGTAAAAAACTGCTAATCAAAAATTCTTTAAGGCCGTGATACACTATCACACAAAGTCGTGCGATCTATATATATATGCTATATTTTGGTGAGAGCGGTGTTAACCATTGCACTTGGGTCGAACTCGTTCACTAGTTCATTTTTGCCACAAACCAATGATCAAACCCATTTAAACTACATATACGTATAGACATGCTAAACTACCAGCAAATAAATTTCAATTATTTTATGTACACTTCTGACAATATGTCAAATAATAAATTTTCTTTAAAGTTCAACTATTGTTTTATTTTTCATTTAGCCTTGTAAATACTTTTATTGTTATCCAATGGATTTTTAATTGTATAAGGATGTAGAAAAATAAAATGAGTTCACCTGGATATAAATTATTTGCTGGGTTTTGTATCAGTTTCAAAGCCTACTAAGCTTATTTTTTCTTTTGTGATTTTCAAAAGTATTATTATTTTATGAATTCTCATATAGTTTTTGAAAGTGTATGCATAAAGTAAGAGGTTTGTGACTGTTTAAAATTTGTGGTTAAAGTCTACTGATGATTTGATTCAAGCGCCAATGAAATACGTATATAGACATGCTAAACTACCAGCAAATAAATTTCGAAAATTAATAAATATATTGTCGGATTAGAGTGCAAAACTGCTAACTCACTTCAACCAAATTTTACAGAAGAGACAATATACTTTTAAAATTTCATATATGTATGTAGCTTAAGAAACTATCGATATCAAATTAAAATTAATAGTTTAGCCCGTCGAAGCGGAGTCTCTTTTTCTTTTGTTTGAACTGCATTAGAATGTCATATGTTATATAAAGTGGATTTAGCAGGTTTACTCTCTAGGCCGACTACATACGTTCTTAAAAATAACAAGCGAAAACAATATACGTTTTTGTAACTTTGAATCATTGTCATGTAAGTGATAGAAAATTGCTTCAGGTTTTCTATATGTTTTCGGTTATACGAAAATATGGCTACCTTCCAAATCGTCAATTTCTTTGTCTTTGAGCAAATTGTATTGTTTCATAGCGCCGAAGTACAAAATATTGACAACGCACACCCTTTCAAAACGTTGTGGACAAGTTGCTGCAAACAAGATATCAGCGCTGCAGCGCATCAGTTTTAAAGTTGGTGCTCATGGTCACAATGTTTTGCAATTTTGTATGTGTACACGATATAAATACCGCATTCAAAAAGTATTCACACTTTGTATTGATATATTTTGGAAGTAACCCAAGCTCTTTTTACGTAAAAATGAAATAGAAGAAAGTTTTAGATTATTTTATAAAAACTAATTTTTGAACGTTGCTTACCAACGAAGTAAAGAGAAGTAACACTCAGGCAACGAATGCCTAATACTATTACTAGGTGTTACCTTCTTTAGGGAAGGGAAGAGAAGACAGGTGCTGAAGAGATAGGGGAAAGCTTCATTCTATTACAACTCTGCTTTTTGAACGTTTTTAATAATGCAGTATTGCAGCGCCTCTGCTGTTTAAATGAGGCGTATTAAAATTTTTGAAGCTATGTTTATTAGCCATTTTGTTGGTTATTTTACTTCGCCGATGATTCTGCTACACAACGATTGAGGGCGCTCTGATGTTACATTAGGATTAGTATCTGCTGAAGTCGGTTTAGTTGAAATGACCAGTTACTATGCCTTCATCACTTGAACTTTCCTACAACAACTGATATAAAGGGACACTAATGCACATCAGAAAAGTGCGTGGTGCTATTATTTAATGACTGTTAGATACATGGATTGAACCTAGGACCTTCGGTTTTGTAGTCAACGTGCTAACTACTTCAGCCATTTTTATTATTGCATATTGCATTATGCACAATGAAAAACTGAAACTAGTTCGTTTATACAATTTGACATGAACAATTTGCGCATAATGTAGTTTTAACCAACACTTACATCCTAGCTTGATTTTTAATATGCAATTGTATGGCAAAACTCGTCAAGACCTTATTCAATTTTGACATGCCATAACCATAATCATAGAAAACAGCTGTTCCAACCAATCTTATTGGCAACACTGTATTTGATTATAGTTGACTCCCCATAACGCCATATCCAGTACCTTAGAAACCAATTGAATTTTGGTTTGGTTATGGCTATGGCATTGTGGCTATGGCTCCGGTGACCATTCGTCCTTTTTTTAAGAGGGCAGTCCTATTTTTAACATGATGTCCTTTTAATTTTTTTTTTGCAAGAAATGTGTCCTTTTTTTAATAATTTGTCCTGAATTGTCCTTTTATTTTGATTACTCCAAAATTATTAGTTTTATTTTCTCAAAACCCGAAAATTATAATCATCCAAAACTAGAATTACCTGACAACACTGATAAAAGTACATATCGCACACTAAATCATAAGCAATCACAATTCAAAAAGTCCTAGATGTTGAGGAGTGGGAAAAAACTGTTTATTCAGCGTTATTTTATATTGTCCAGGAAGATTGTGTTGCAAAAGAAAATTTCCAAGACATTGGAAATTCGCTCAGTGAACTGATTTATGAAAAAACAAAATTATTTTGCTAATTTTGAGTTATGACTGTTTATGATTTAGTGTGATAGTACGATATGTTCAATATGTCGAATTTCATGTCAACTCATACTACGTTCATACGCGCACTATGTATTTGCAAATAAAAATATTTGCAAATAAATTAACTCACTATTTATACGGCTTTGTAAATGTACAAAAAATTGGTAGCATTTCTATAGAAAAGTTACTTGCCCTACACTTACACATGAAAGTACTTTCTTGAAATTTCTGTATAAATATTATGAATAAAAAATTTAATGAAATAAATGGCTTTCATGAAAATTTCTTGTTAATTTTCATAGGAAAGTGAAAGATCATTTTAAAAATGTCGTCGAAAAGTAAAGTTGGAAAAAAATTGTTTTGTTCACTTCTCAATTAGAGTTACCCAGAACATCACCTACACAAATTTATAAGGCAATAAATTGGGAATAAATATTATTGTTAATATCGTAATAATATTATTGTTTTCAAAAGGCATGAAGTGTCTTCTCCGTGTATATTTGAACATGAGATATCGTCCCTACCACGTGAAACTATCCAGTATGCAAAATTAGTATTTTACGATATGCCTCGTTTCAAAATGCTGAAAATCTCACGGACGATAGATAACTCAATAAGAAATTTTTTAAGCCTTTTATTAACACGCTTTTCGCACTCTTCTTAAAAGTTCAAATTTGCATATTGGATAGCTTGACGTGGTAGGGACGATATTATTATACAAAATAAAGATAATTTCAAGGTGTATTTAACCAGGTGGCAGCTCTACATCAGCTGATAATTTTTTGCTCTATGTGCTTTGTAGCTGTAGAATGTCAAAAACTTAGTTTTGTTTTGGTTTTAGTACAATTATTTTTGTGCTTTTAACATTCTTCGGTTCTTTACACAGCTATGGTTGCCGTATTTTTGTATAACAAATCCTTACGCAGTCACCTGTATAATTACATCATGTATAATTTATAATAACTATTTACCACAATCCTGTATATTTGTACAAATCTTTAAAGGGGGTAACACTGTAAACCCTTTTTTCATTTTACTTTCTGAAAACATCAAAAATTTACTTTCTTGAAAAAATCGTTGAAAGCTGACTGGAAAATAAAAACAATGTGAGTGTGGTAGTGAAAAAATTTGATTGTATTGCTACTTTCTTGCAACTAGTTTCATGTGTAAATGGTAGGTTACTCGTGTGTTAACAGAAAATTGTGTAAATGTATAAAGTAACAAATAATCATTTGTTTTTATTGTCATTATTTTATTCTATCAATGTTTTTTTTTTTTTGTACAATATTTACCAATTTATTGTTTTTTATTGGCAAACATTTGTAAGTGTGGTAACCTCAAGCATTTTATTCGCAAATAGTACGTTATGATAGGAACACAAGACCGCCGTAGAACAAAATTTATCGTGCGTGACGAGCTCTGAGATAAATTTATTTCTATTTTGTACGCCGTCGAACGACGAAGAAATAATTTTATCTCTCTCTCTCTCTCTCTCTTTGCACACACAATAACCACCCAGCAAAAAATTAGACATTACCATTTGAACTACTTGCCATATAATGACTTACTTTCTTGATTGCCAAATTGAGGTACTCGCTTACAAAACACATTACGTAAAATTTTAAAAATAAGAATCAGAAGTTGAACATATTCTTTGGGTTTTAAAAGATGACGTGAAAATAATTCCGAAATAAGTAGTTATTTTAAATAAATTATACATATGTATTTCTAAATTGTCTACTGATTTATTTTAAACTAAAAAATAAGTACTTACATTTTGGAAAATTATTATTTAAATTTAAGTACCTAGCTAAAAAAATTATATATGGTCCATATATTTTTAATATATGAATGTATATAACTATATATGAGTGTGTATGAATTCATGTATGGAAATATATGGGATTATACATTGCAAAACTATTATACATATATGAACTAATATACGGACTAATATATGAAATGTATTATAATATATGAGCTCATATATGGAAATTTCATTATGAAGTTCTTCATATGTGGATCCATGTATAGAAATAAGATTTAATATATGGAGCCATATAAGAATGTATGCATACATGATATCTCATATAAGATCGTTTTTGCAATCAAAAAAGCTTGGATTTTATCACTTGTGAATTGGAGATCCATTAGCAAATACATATGTACGGTATGTAAAGTTTATATGCGTACCCTCAACGTTTAAAGACGAAAAACTTTTGTTACAAAAAAAATCATTCTTGTATGATTTTATACATTGTGGCCCCCAAATAATCAAAAGGATAATCCAGTCATTAATTATAGAAAATAACAGAATTCTCTAGATAAGAAACAAAGTTCATATTACTGCAAAAAAATTTATTGAAAACTATTGTTAGACGGATTTTTTTATAATTAATTGCATTAGTTTTTAATCTGATTTCTTAAATTAAATTTTTTATACGAATATGAGTTTTGTGTTTTTTAAATAGTCGATTCACCTTTTCTTTGAAATGATGAATACAATTTCTTTTAGTTAGTTTTTAATTATTTTGTCCAAACAAATGTTTCATTAAATACAACCTCCTCCCTTTACAAAAACTTAAAAAAAACTAATTTTAGAAATTTTATTTATTGCACAGCAGTGCGCTTTTTTGATTCAAGAAAGTATGAATATGAACTTTTCATACCGTATAGGGAATATTTACGAATACATGTATGAATATATATAATCATATATGGCCATATATGTACCCTCATTTTTCGGTCCGAGCCATATATGGGATGTCATATATGCTCCATACCTATTTTTTTTTAGCTGGGTATTTATATTATTCTTAAAAAGTTATTATTTACTTAATCAAACTGAGATTTTAATCAAGATCTCCCATTTACTCAAACAACGGAATATTAAAAAAAATTATTTTTCGACTAAAAAAAGTAGTTCCATCAAGAAAAAAATAAGTATTTCCCAAAAGGAAAAAAATAACTAGTTCCTACAATAAACAACATAACTACTTCTCACGACTCGATTATTTTATTCTCACGCCTTATTAAAATCATTAAGTTGGTAATCCAGTACGAAAGTGCTTCCACCAAAAATGCTTAATTCCAAACTCAATTATTTTTTTTGAAATTTTTTGCTGGGCAACTTTAGCAATTATAAGTTATTGTGCTCCACACGACGAATTTATACATCGAATTCTTATCGATGAAGTCGTCGACGTGAACGAAATTCGTCGTGCATCCCAGTTGTGTTCGTAGCATTAATCGTGAATAATTTTCTGAGTTAGTAAGTCGCAATTAAACAATAATATCGCAACAATTTAGAGTTTAATTTTCAAATAACCGCTGCGTATAAACGTAGTATCAGTGAATCTGATATTTCATACCCAAACAAGGCACACCAATCAGGTACCCGTAATTGTAACATAATTATCACAATAGCTAAAACCACTTTAATTTTGTTGGTATACATTACCATCAGACTTTTCAATACAGGGTAAAATTATCCGAGTATATTGTTACGAAAATAGCCGTCGACAGGTTTAAGAAGCATTACACAAAAATATTCCAACAGGGTTAATGTAAGTGCTACGCGAAAATATTCCTACAGGGCCAAAGCAAAGAGTAGTCTAGAATAGTAGCCAACAACTAAATAAGAATGCCTAGCTTGATTAAACGTAAACAAGCAAAAGCAACAACAACAAAAAAGCGTCTGCTTATTAAGAAGATTCACATACTTACACACATTCATACATGCCAATTCAAACGAAAAGCAAAAGATAAACAACCACCGTGTGTTGCTTAGTTAATGATGTACACACGTATGCATATACACATGTATGTACACAGTTACCACATGAACTTAATTAGGCAGCATATAAGATGATAATGATCGTCTAGACCAGTAACCCGCAAGCCATAGCACAATTGTGCGGATGAAAATCACATACTACATGCTTATGCTCTTTCATTTAGTCGTCACCAGCGTGACCGTTTGACCGACTAAAGTGGCAAATTGCCACTTTTCCGACTGCCTTGCCACTTTTTTAACTGCCTTGCCACTTTTTGTCTTCCTGTTTTTAGAGTGAGTTATATAAAAATACATTAAAAATTAAAATTTTAGTGTAGTTTTCTCGTTTTTTTTTAATTTTGCCCCTTTTCTTTGATAAATCCCCTTTTGGTGCCACTTTTTGAAAAATGTCATCGGTCACCCTGGCCGTCACTGAGCAAGCGACGAATTAAGTTGTGCACACATGTATTAATTTTTTCCTGTTTTTGTGTTTAATTTTTTTGAGCACACGGAACGAAACTAAAGTTCAAATATAATAAATTTGTACAGACAAAAAATTTATAATATAATTACGGAAGCTGGGAAATATTTCGTGATTAAAAATGCTTTTGGCAATATGCAACGCATTTTATGTTTGGAATATTTAAAAATAATTGGGAATATAGCTTAAAAAGGCATTTTAATAGTATCAACAGAGCTGTGAATAAATTTAATTTTGAATTTATACACTAAATTGTTGAATGCTTATTAAATTTTTACTTTTTATTTAAGTTTTTAGTAAATTGTTTATTTACAAAACAAAATTCAAACAACTAATAACCACATCATGTAGTTTATATTACAAAACTATTCTTTAAGTGCAAGTTTATTTTACTCTCATTTTTCTCACCAATACAAACATATTTTGTTTTGCGGGACACTGGTCTAGACATTGCTTGAAACTTCTAGTGGAATTTGTGTGAAATATAAAAAGAGGTGACGCAGCCAATGAGTAAGTTAGTTGCAGTGTGAGTCAGTTACGAACAAGTCAGTCATTTGCAAGTAAACAAGTCAGTTGATAATTAAGTTGTGAATTAATAATAGTCTGTCGTGGAATTGAGATTATTGTGGAGTCTATCGTGTCGACTGGAGTAAAGGGAACAGCGCAGCGAATAGACGTGTATAAGGGTGTAAGTAAAGCCAGTGAGTCTTTATTGGTGTATCAACTGTGAGTGACGGCAGAGAGAGTCTCGTAAGTGACAAGTAGCAGACAAAGAGGTATCACGTGATTACTTGCGCAGCCAGTTAAGAAACGTGCGTAAACTACAGCGAGGAAGGCGCAGTGGTAACCAGTTGTGAATATCTGTGTGTAATTTATTAGTTTAAGTTGTATTAGTGTATTTAAGCTCTTGAGTAATTTAGTATAAGTGTATTTGTAAATAAAACTTGTATCATTCTTAACCCTAATTACTACACTCGGCTCTTGTATTCATTTGCAAATCTTCGGATCTACGGAAAAGCGTTTTTATAGAGAGAAAAATGTAACAATATTTATATTTCTTGCAAGAAATGTCAAACACCATACAAAACCGAATATAACCCAAATAAAAGCAAAGCAAAAGCAAGCCAAATTTGACATTTGGCTTGTCTAACATACATACAGAACTTTTAAGACATGAGGGATTTTTCAAATGCTTTAATACAGCAAAATCTTTTCAAAACAAACGTTAAACAACACTGTTCGCAAGGCATTTGTTTCATTTATTGCAGGTATAGGAGTAAAGAAGAAAATTCTTCGTGACGATAAAATTTATGATGCTTGCTTCTTTACACAAATGGGCGCGTATACAAACGTCACTCATTTACACACATACACACGTTGTATGTACCCTGTCGGAGAATGTGTAGTTGACTACAAAAATAGTTAACTTATAGTTAACTTTTCTTAGACTGACTAAAAGCTAGCTGAAAAGTCGTCCAGAACAAACCCAAATTTAATTCTTAAGCTGAGTACGTAATCGAATTTGGTGAGAGCCAACAAATTTATTCTCAGCTACTTTAAAACTAATTTCAGTTTTATATAAACATTTAGCTGTTGTTATTTTAGATGGCAGCTTAGCCGAGTGGTAGCACGTTGAGTACACAACGTGTGATGTTACATGTTCGAGCCCCAGAAAAAATTTTTTAATTTACTGACTACCAGATGATTTAAAAAAGTCAACTTTAAGTTAGCTTAAAGTAGTGCAGAAGAAGTAAAATGTGCACTTGTCGACCAATGATTCAAGGTAAAAAATGTTACCAACATATTTAATAGAGAAAATGTCCCCCAACCCGTATTTCGGGTTGAACTGGAGCCGAATGACATACAATTGAAAAAAAATGAAGCCCATTCAGTTTATAACGTAAAGTATCTCTTACATCGAAAAATCACAGTTGAAGAGCCACGTAAGCGTTCAGGTCCCGTACAGTGCCATAATTGCCAAGAATATGGCCATACGAAAACTTACTGCAAGTTACCTACAGTGTGTGTTATCTGCGGTGAATTGCATGGTACTGCTAGCTGCACTAAGCCAAAAGATCAAGCAGAAAAAAAATGTAGTAATTGTGGAGGTAATCACACAGCTAACTATAGAGGGTGCCCTGTATATTCTTTCGTTAAACAGGCTATGGGTCAAAAACCCAAGTTAACTCCAGCTCTACAAGTAAACGCGAACTCCGACACTTTTGCTCAAATCAGCCAACCAGTTACTTCACGTGTATCGTATGCTGATGCTGCTAAGACTAGTTCAATTCCCACGCAAAATGTTCCACCGCCAAATAATTCAACGAATTCAAACTCAAGCTTTAACTTTAGTCGCCTTGAAGCTACTATTGAGAATCTGGTGCTAACTATAAACAACTTTACTACAAATATGACAAGTATGATGCAAGAAATGCTGCGAATGCAGAATACACTGCTTCAAGCATTAGTTAATAAGCCATGAACACGTTAAAAATATGTTTCTGGAACGCAAACGGCATTCGCCAACATAAAAATGAACTTGAGCACTTCCTCATGGAAAAAAATATTGATATAATGTTGGTTTCTGAGACTCATTTGACCTCAAGAAGCTTATTTAAAATAAATGTTTACACTTTATATGATACAAAGGACCCGAGAAAGAGAGCATGTGGTGGATCAGCAATTCTGATTAAGTCAAGGCTCAAGCACTATGTCCTTGACAACGTTAGTGAATAATATTTGCAAGGAACGAATATTTTCGTAAAAAATTTTTGTGCGAATTTCGTGATATGATCAATTTACTCACCTCCCAGATTTTCAGTAACCGAAGATCAGTATGAGAAGTTCTACAAATCGCTTGGATCTTGTTTCGTGGCAGCTGGTGACTACAATGCAAAACATACGTACTGGGGATCACGTCCTGTTACACCTAGAGGTCGAGCCTTGTTCAATACAATTTCAAAAATGGGCTTAGATGTCATTTCGAGTGGGGGAGCCTACTTATTGGCCTACTGACGTAAGAAAAATTCCAGATGTTATAGATTTTGCCGTCACGAAAAATATTCATAGGGACTTAATTCACGTAGAGGCCTCTCTAGATCTGTCCTCCGATCACTCTCCAACAATAGTTACAATTTTCAACCCACTAAGGAGTTATTTAACTAACTCATATGTGAAGATGATTAATGGAATCAACTGGCTGGCATTCAAAACATATCTTAGTAGTCACTGCGTAGAAAACATTCAGCTTAGATCATGCGATGATATTGAATTTAACATTGCCAATCTTAACGAAAATATTAAACAGGCTGCTGAACACGCCACTACCTCCTATCCGCAGACCGGCTTTAACAGAATTTATTCTACGGAAATTGAACGTCTTGTATGTGAAAAAAGGAGAGCTAGAAGAGAATGGCAACAACACAGATCACCCTTAAATAAAATCAGACTTAAAGAATGTACTAAACGACTCAAAGAGCTGCTATCGTCGGAAAAAACTGCACTACTGGAAAAGTATTTAAAAGGTCTTGATGTAACGTCCGCATTTAATTACTCTTTATGGCCCGCTACTAGAAATCTTAAACGACCCGTTGATCTTAAATCACCATTGCGTACTGCGACCGGAGGCTGGGCAAGAAGTGATAGTGAGAAAGGTAACTTATTTTCTGAACATTTAAAATCTGTATTCACTCCCAATTCATGTACGGGTGCTGCTGATTTACCGAGTGTAGTTTCTCTACCCCCTCGCCCCTTAAGGTTTAAGATGCGTGAAGTACAAAAAGTAATTGCTGAACTCAACCCGAAGAAAGCTCCAGGTATTGATGGCATTAGTAACAAAATGATCATGAACTTGCCTCATATTGCAATAAGAATCCTGCTATTAACTTTTAATGCTATTTTAAGAATGCAGTATTTTCCACATAACTGGAAACTGGCCAAGATCAAAATGATTCCAAAGGCGGGCAAAGATCTTACCAAGACTGAGTCATGTAGGCCTATAAGCTTGCTATCTAAAATCTCAAAGCTTTTCGAAAAGCTGCTCATGACTAAATTGTCCAAAATTTTAACTGATAATGGGTGCATCCCGGACCATCAATTTGGCTTTAGAAGTCAGCACAGCACGATTGAACAAACGCATAGACTGGTCCAAGTTGTAAGAAGAACATTTGAAGAAAAAAAGTATTGTTCTGCTCTCTTTATTGATGTTTCTCAGGCGTTTGATAAAGTATGGCACGAAGGCCTAGTTTTAAAATTGAAGACATATCTGCCAGTAAACATTCAAAAGCTTTTGGAAAGTTATATTATTGATAGGAAGTTCACTGTTGTGGAACGAGAGTTCACGAGTGTGCCCGAATCTATATCTTCTGGTGTGCCCCAGGGTAGTATTCTGGGTCCTGTCTTGTATTTAATATATACTTGTGATATACCTGTGAGCAATAATATCCATATTTCTACTTTTGCCGATGATACAGCCTGTATGAGTGTGCACGAAAACCCTTATGAGGCATCCCGCAATCTCCAGGAACATATTACCCAGCTGGAAATATGGTTGAACTTATGGAGAATTAAAGTCAATGAACAAAAGTGTGTCCATATAACGTTCACCCTAAGAAGAGATACTTGCTCCCCCATTCGAATCAACAATCAAAATATTCCTCAACATTCCCAAGTGAAATACCTTGGTATACACCTTGATCGAAGACTTACATGGAAACCTCATATTGACTCTAAGTTAACTCAGATGAAACTTAAGTTAACTCAAATATATTGGTTGATTGGCAGAAACTCAACACTCAGCCTAGACTGCAAACTTTTATTATACAAGTCGCTTTTGAAGCCAATATGGCGCTACGGAATTCAGTTATGGGGCACTGCTTCAGCTTCCAATGTCGAGAGAATCCAACGAAGGCAAAACATAATTTTACGGTTAATAACATCGGCTCCATGGTACATCCAAAATTCTATTATACATCGTGATTTAAATATGCCACTAGTGACTGAAGAAATTGCAAAATACTCAGGCAAATATTTCACAAAACTCGAATCACATCCTAATCCGCTTGCTCGTAATATTTTGAACTTTACTGGGCACATCCGCTTAAAAAAGAGGGACACACGCGCTCTTATACCTAACACTCCAGATGGGACTACTTGAAAATACTTCCCCCCCCCCTTTTTTTGATTATCACTACTAATGTATTATTTATAACTACCACTAAGTTTATGTCCGACACTGGTCGGGCCTAATAATTTTTTTATAGATTTAAGATTTGAATACTTATTGTTAGTTCATATATGAAGATACAATAAATAAATACATGCATTACAAAAAAAAAGTAGTGCAGAGTGAGACAATTGACTACTGCCTAGGACATCACAATGTTAAAATAGTCAGTTGATTACATTGCAAAGTATTCCAAGTGTCAGTCAGTACTAGTTGCGAAATAGTTAGCTTAAAGTTAGTTTAAAGCTAGCCAAATATCCGATTGGGTATGATCTTTTATTTTTCTGCTCACATACAAACGCACACATACATTGACATTAGTTGTTTGTGCTTGCTTTAAAAACCCACCGCTGAAGGATACGTGGGGTTAAGTGTCCGTCCCCAAGTCACCACTTTTGTCGACTATTTTGGTGACATTGTGAACAGAGCGTCTACTAGGGATGCCAAACGGAAAATCCTGATCCCGGAAATCCCGGGATTTGTAAAATTCAATCCCGGGATTTCATTTTCGGGATTTCTTAGCAATTTTTTTATAAAAACTTTATAAATTAAAATTTTCGTTGATTCTAAGGTATTTTTTATAATATTTAAAAGTCCCATACAATTTTATACGTACAGTTTTAACAATTTAATGACTATTCGTGACATATTTCTTATAAATTAACAACAAGAGCAAAATAAATAAACTACTTTCTTACGGTTATTTTCATCAAAGGTGCTACAATATATGCAAACTTTAGAATTATTTTGAAAACAAAAGAAACATATTACCTTTTGAAGGGAAATAACATTTGAAAAATTCACAAGTTTGACAAATTTATTCAGTCTTATTCTATATTATGAGGGCAATTAAATAGGGAAAACAAAAAAATCTAATTGGAAAAGGGAGAAATTTCTTGCGGAAAATTATTCATAATTGCAATGTATAACTATCTGTATGTCGACTCCTTACGCTAAAAAAAATTATCACTTATGTACTTGTCGATAACAATTGAGTACTATTGACACCTCCTTTCAATTGGAGTAGAATACAATACAAGCAAGTGAAAACTTCTTGTTGTCGGGTTGACGTAAAAGCGAGAAATATTTACAGAATAATGCGGAGTATTTTGTCTAAAAAACTGCTCGAGTGTTTATGTATGTATGTTTTTTACATTACAGTTTTTGTTTTTTATTTAGACGGTTTAGGTCGTTTTTGATACAAACCTAAGATCAAACCCATTTAAATTACATGGATTTGATAAATAGTTTTAGTCAAAAATGACCGACTGAATGAGTTCGACTCAATTATAGTTGTATTCGAGTTGCAAAGTAGAGGGCCGGGACGCTAATAAACCATACTCCTCTTAGCGAACGTATGAATACATACATACATATGTATCTGTTGAGCTTGTAGAAAAAACCTTATGTACGAATTTAAAATGTTTCAGTAGAGCAAAAATACTGTTCAAGTGCTCAGGCAAATTTTAATGTATGTGCCTATAAAAATGTGATCTTTAGACGTAATTAATAGAATTTGATTAATTTTTCAACATGTTCAGACTTATTATCGTTGTCATAGTCGTAACGAAATTGATAGAAAAATTAGATAATGCTTGGTATACATACATATGTAACAACCTTTATACTTGTTGTTGATCAATCGCAATTAAAAAAACGTTAGTAGATATATTTTTAACAAAACAATATTGTTTTTGCAACTTATTTGTATGAAAGTGAATCTAAAAATTTTCGTAAGTCAACTTAAGCGGTAGTGCTAAGATTCCACCGATATGTATATTCGTTTTGGTTTAGATAATAGAAAAACATTTATATTGAAAACAGAAACAAGTTTTCATATTTAGTTATTGTCTGTGATTAATCAACTTAAAAATAGATGAGAAAAATTCTTTTGATTTTTATTTCATACTCGTATTAGAAAATTGTTCACTTTAAAGACAATTGTGCAATGATATATTATGAACATAAAACCTTTTAAAATGCATTAAATTGTTATTAAAGTAATATTTATTTAAAAAAATAATTTATTTTACGAAAAATATTTAGATCCAGAAAATCCCGTGACCCCGAAAAATCCCGGGATCCCGAAAATCACGGGATTAGTAAATCCCGAATCCCGGGATTTCCAAAAATCGATCCCGATTGGCATCCCTATCGTCTACATATTAATATTGTTTTCATACTATGATTGAATTATATGGTTGCAGTCAAATCATATTATTGTCAATAGAAAAGCAAAGTTTTAATAATATTATTATCTAAGTTAATAATAATATTATCTACAAAAACAATGAACTTTGTTGTAGTTTCAATTATAATACCTTCGGGCCAAGTATTTCTAAGGAGATTTTCGTCACAATGTCGCTTACGGAGGCGGGTTTTTGCTTGTTGTACCATTTGCCCCGTCGTAGTAAGTTAGACGAGTATTCCTTTACCCATCTTTTCCAAAAGTAATCAGCAAATTTTTGCGTTTGTCGCCAACGATCGCGAAGAGAACTGTCAGAACAATATGCTTTATGAACGGATGAAAATCCCAAAATGAGATGATTTGGCGTCAGAGGTTCGTCGTCATCCGCATCAAGAGAACCGAATATCAGGGGACGAGAATTAATTTTAAATTTAATTTCCGACAGCGCACTTCTTGAATTTAAAAGTCGGAACGTTACTTACAAAACAGTTTTCACGGACTTTATCATCCGTTCCCATGCACCACCCATGTGTGGTGCGTCGGGGGATTAAACGTTCATTTGATTTCATCGAACTTGTTGGTAAGTTGGTGCAAGTACAATAGAACTGGGTCTAGGGTTGCCAATTTTGAAATCGTAGAAATCAGTGCATGAGAAAAAAAAAATCAGTACAATTGAAAAAAATCAGTACATTAATTTTTTCAATATAAAAGCCTTTAACTAGGGCTGTAACTAATACCAGTTTAACGCATGCGAATGCGAATACTACATTTTAATTTTTTGCGAAAGCGAATGCAAATATTACTACAATACGTTAAAAATCACATGAAAATAAATTTATATAAGAACATGAAATTGTATTACATACATGGATGTACTACATATAGCATTTTTTTTTTAAATTTAGCCTTTAATTGAACAAATATTTTTTAATTTATTAGAAATATAAATTTTTAAAACAGAAAGATACATACATATGTTTGTATATGAAATTAATGAGTGACACTTGTTTCGCGTGGAATTTACTACAACAATGACTAGTTAATATTGTAAGCGATTCAAATTTATTTGTACGAAGTAATGAATGATGCTCAAAACATTTTTTAAAAGTTTTAACAGACTAGTCTTAAGTAGAAAATACTGCTGCCGAAAATACAATGCCTTTTCTTTTTCAAAAAAGGAAATAGGTATATTTCCAAGCAACGCTGGAATTTAGCTTAATTTTGATGCTTATGAGAACTTTTTTATAGAAAAGCTTTCTCATAAAGCTTTGAAGAATGCCTTACTTATGCAAACTTTTATAAAGAGCTTTTTGTGCTTTCACATCGACGAGATGACAACTTTCTTAAAATTAACATTAACATTAACTTAAACTAAAATTTTGCTTGAGCATTATATGGATACCACTTTGAAAATAAATTCGCCTTAAAGCGAACGTAAAGTAAAGATCACTAGTGATTCAAAGAAAATAAATAAACACTATGACAATCTTTCTTATACATTGATCGTAATTAATATATAAAAACAGTACAAAAACAGTACATACATGAAAATATCAGTACATTTGCGTACTGATTTGTTAGTTATGCATAAATCAGTACTTTAAACAAAAATCAGTACATGTACTGGCAAAATCAGTACGACTGGCAACCCTAACTGGGTCCAACTCGTTCAATCGTTAATTTTTGCCACAAAACTATGATCAAACCCATGTAATTTAAATGAGTTGGACTCAGCTCTAAAGTTCAACCGCTGTTGTTCTTCTTTGAAGGTTTTCGCAGTGGCCTTGAAATTTGTGCCGTAATCTATAAATATTTCTCGCGGTGTATAAAATTGGCGAAACACATCACACAAGAAATGGCGTCCAAACTGTGCACGATCTCAATGTGCACTGCACATAATGACAGGCATGTGAAAATCACACCCCATCTTTTCTCTTTATGCCTTCCAACGATAACCAAATATGGGCCGAAAAAGTCGATACCGACAAATGTGAAGGGGCGCTCAAAACAGGCTAATTTGGCTTTTGGTATAGGAGACATTTGGGGGATCAGCGGTGCACTCAGTTGGTTTCGGCAATGTCGGTATTATTTCCGCACGCTTTTGTAGAGCACACGTATACGTGTAATGTAGAATTTTGATGTAATGTGGCTTATAATGGTTTCGCGAAAAAAAAATGATGATATTTTTCGTGGTAATAGCGCACAATAAGAAATGAAATGTTATGACTATTTGGGAAGATAACCGGCCGATTTTAGTTTAGCAATTCGATTCTTCCTTCTGCCCGGAGTATTCCATTATCGTCAACATAAGGATTAAGTTGTCTAAGTGGGCTATTTTTACTTACATATGTACGTGTGCTTTACGATAAAGGTCAAAAATTTCAAAAATTTTATAATTCTCGCCGGGGCACAATGAGTCCGTCATACGTTAAACTTTGTAGTTTTCAACTGAAATTAACGCAATGACGGAGAAGGTTGGCACAATAAATGCTTTGCTGGCGGATATTAATCACTTGTTGCTTATCGCATATTTTTTTAACAGAATTTTATTTATTTAAGATGGAGTTTGAGGGATTTTCAACGACTTTGACATTGTTCAACTACAATTTTGTGCACTTTTTAAGCAATACTTTAATACACAGACACATAAAAACACTGTTTACCTGTTGCACCTGTTGCAGTTGCTACAGAAGACCACGACTTTTCCTTTTTTAATTTGTTTCGGTACTCTTGTTTACTTTTATCAAACAGGCAAGAAAACATTTGGACTGCTTCACTAAGTTTGTAGTGCATTTTAATTATTAAACTAAAGTTTTTTTAAATATTTGTGATTTGAACGGGCTAAAGTTCGTATCGCTTTTTAAGCCAAATTACATGTGATAATTATTAATGAACAAATAACACCAAAGTCTGTTGTAAATATTCTGACTAACAACACATAGTTGAACGGAACAGCCAGCCGTTTTCGAAGGCCACTAAACCTTCATCATCAGCGTTCTTTTGTGTTTGGTCCACTGTGTGTGGTGTCAGTTGATGTAGATTTCTGCTTTATATACTTAGCATTTTATTGCAAATGGAATATGTGAATTGTTTTGATTCATCGTATTTCAATTTGCTGAAAGCTTTTTTGTATTGTAAGCTCAATTTTACCATCACTATATTTGCAACAGTCTTACCATTGTCGTTTTGTTCTTTTTACTAATTATACACATGTTACTTAATTTGCTTATTTTTTGTTCTACTTAAGACAAACTTTTTTGGTTTGTTACTATTAAGTATATTTTTATTTAATTTTTGCCACAGGCCCATGGCTATTAATTTTTAGTTAATTTTAATTATTATTCGAACTCTATTTGTTTCTATATTTGTGATTTGAACGGGCTAAAGTTCGTATCGCTTTTTAAGCCAAATTACATGTGATAATTATTAATGAACAAATAACACCAAAGTCTGTTGTAAATATTCTGACTAACAACACATAGTTGAACGGAACATCCAGCCGTTTTCGAAGGCCACTAAACCTTCATCATCAGCGTTCTTTTGTGTTTGGTCCACTGTGTGTGGTGTCAGTTGATGTAGATTTCTGCTTTATATACTTAGCATTTTATTGCAAATGGAATATGTGAATTGTTTTGATTCATCGTATTTCAATTTGCTGAAAGCTTTTTTGTATTGTAAGCTCAATTTTACCATCACTATATTTACAACAGTCTTACCATTGTCGTTTTGTTCTTTTTACTAATTATACACATGTTACTTAATTTAATACTTAAAAAAAAAATATAAAGTTTTTTTTTTAATTTATTTTATTTCTTTTTGTATTCTGTTAATTTTTGCTGCCACAAAACACAAACACAGAGAAAGCAAGAAACACAACTGATAGCTGTCAAACTATTCAACGTGCGTTAAAAGTTAAAAGTTGACAACATTTTGCACTTTGCGTTAACGGAGACGTACTTAACTTAGATGTAAGTTGAAAAAAGCGGCGTTTAGGATTCAGATTCATTGTGCTCCAGCCTTTAATGTTGACATTTCCTGCAGGGATATAACAAAATATGTGCATTTATACTAGGTACATGCACGACTACAACAAAATTACAACACCAAAAAACACATGCACTGTGTTGGTATAAACAAACTTATAATTGTCAGAAACAGATGTCTTTTGTTTTTAAAAATAACAATTACAGGGTAACTAAAGTACAATTGCAGACGCGGCATACATAAATGAATATAGTCATTCACTGTTGCCAATAGGTGTGTAATTACACAGAGTGTGCAATTACTCTCATGTGTAGGCCATGTAATTACATTCATGTATAATCTGTGTATAATTCTACTTTGGGTTGTATTTTTATTTATTTTTGTTTTAATTTTAACCTACACAAATGATGTGTAGTGTAATTTTCTTCAACATGTAATTGGAACAGTGTCCCGCAAAATTAAATATGTTTGTATTGGTGAGAAAAATGAGAGTAAAATAAACTTGCACTTGAAGAAAAGTTTTCTCATTTAAAATACATGATGTGGTTATTAATTATTTGAATTTTTTTTGTAAATAAGCCATTTAGTCAAAAGCTTAACTAAAAACTAAAAATGTTATAATCCATTCAACAATGAGTGTATAAATTCCAAATTAAATTTATTCACAGCTTTGTGGATACTATTAAAATGTCTTATTTTTAACTGTTTCATAACATAAAATGCATTGCATATTGCAAAATGCATGTTTTATCACGAAATATTTCTTAGCTTCCATAATTATTTAATTTTTTTGTTGATGTACAAACTTATGAAATTTGAACTTTAATTTCGTTCCGTGTGCTCAAAAAAATTAAACAAAAAACCAGGAAAAAATTAATACATGCATGCACAACTTAATTCGTCGCTTGCTCAGTGACGACTAAATGAAAGAGCATAAGCATGTATGTGATTTTCATCTGCACAATTGTGCTATGGCTTGCGGGTTACTGAATTGGAAACACAGCGATGTGTAATTTCATTGGCAACACTGTAATCATTTTATGCACACACATACACTAACATTTTTGCAGCTTCTCTCTAGTCCGACTAGAACATGGCTGTCCATTTCACCAAACAATTGTTTAGAAGCCACACCTCATTTTATTTTATGCTCTTTTATTCAGTCGTACATGAAACAGCAACGAGTGAACATGCATAGCGGCTGTATTGATATTTTTCCAAATACAGTGGATAATATAAATGATAGAATAAAGAAAATGCTTTTCGATATACAATGCCTTTGATAATGCGCAATGTCTTTTATATTATCAAACATATAAGAGGCAGTATAAAATGTTATTTAGAGGCGTTATTAGACTTTTCATATAAATACGGTTACATATAATAATGAGGAAAAATTAGGAAATGGTTGCAGGGGAAGAAACTAATGAAAACAAGTTATATTTTAATTAACGAAAATAACTTTCAAAAGTAGTGACTTTATATATTGTTATGTAAGGTAGACGTTTACCGATGGAGTTTTTATTAAGGAATTTACTATTTGTTTTTTAAAAAGTAAAATTTAAAATGTGCTGAAAAGTTTTTAATTTTACCAAATCGGAAAATAAAAAATTCAGTTTGAACTATATCCTTTTGCTTTTTTTACAACCAAAACAAATTCTTGTGATTAAATTTTAATTAAAATCTCTGTGCCCACTTTTTCGTTTCATTGTAATTCAAACTCTCTCACCCATACAGCTGCAAAACATTTTTGGACTTCCCTGGACTATAACCATATGTCTCTATGTCAATACTCTTTCTCCAGCGACAATTGCACTAGTTAAAATCAGTGATGTCAACTTTTTTGGCTCTAAAAGCACATCAAAATTTAAAAAAAGCACTTAAAAGCGTAATTTTGATATCTAAAAAGCGCAAAAAGCACTAATGTGAAAAAGGAGTGAAGATTCAAACGAGTAAAGTTTAATAATGTTTAATATTTCCTAAGCAATTCTCTATTTCTACAATAATATCATCTTTAATGAAATATATCGGACAAAAAAGGTATGCTTTAAACTGAAAATATAAATACACCAAGTTTTTATTAAAGTAATTTTAAGAAATACTCAAATTTCTTAAAAGCACTACTTAGTGCTTTTTCTTAGTTTGGCACTAACGCTCAAAACTTGGCGTTTTGAGTCTTCAAAAAGCACTAAAAATAGTGCCAAAAGCACCAAGTTGGCATCGCCGGTTAAAATGTTGACAACTTTCCTTTTATGCAAGAGTAGAGATACGTTAGAGCCAACAGTTATAGTGTATTTCTATTGATATTGTCAATGAACGCGTCAATAGTTTGTTTTTCTTTTTTATTATGCTATGCAATAATATTAAATAAATATATGTAGACGAGCGTCACTAAAATCTACTAGTAAAACTTTGGTTCAAATATCTCAATATCGTCATAAAAGAACTACTTTCTCAATAGTGCTAAAGTCTACTGGTAGATTTTCAATGACAACATTATGTTATATGTCAATAGGCGATTACATTGGCTGGGGTACACCTAGTCAGTAGCACTATTGACAATGTCACTAGAAAATCAATATAATTTTACTATTGAAAACGAGCGGGGAAATATCGATATTGTAGACTAGAGCTTTTAAAATTTACTAGTGAATCTTTGGTGCCAATGTCTCCATGTGGTCCCAAAAGACCTACTTAGTCAGTAGTGCTACAGTCTAGTGGTGGATTTTCAATGACAAGCTAATGTTAAATTTCAATAGGCGATTACATTGGCTGGGGTACACCTGGTTAGTAGTACTACTGACAACGTCACTAGTAAATCACCACAATTTCACTATTCGCACTTTCTGCAGGGTTGTAAACAAAGTTTGACAACTTTTCGTATTGTATACATTAACAGGCTGGGCTTGTGCATGTACCTGTTATAATTGTATCATGCTACTGACAGTGTAGTTACCACACAGAAAAAAGTCTTGAACTACTGACGAACACATATAACTAGATAATTTTACTTTTCAGGCTTAAAATTTAAGCGTTAAATATAATTTTATTCCATAAAATGTATCCATATACATTTACACATATACATACGTATGTATACATATGTATGTACATAAAATATTCATATAAAATTTATAAGTTAAAACGGGTGGTTGCTAAACAGCCAATTACAACTTGCCTTTTTGTCACATATTTATATTGAGAGTACAATGCTGCTAGATATATTGAAAAGTTTGTCCCTTTTAAATTAAGGTTATAAACTGGTAAAGCCGCGTTCAGACTATTATACTTTGTATTTATACTTGTCAAAAATTCAAATAATACGTGCAAGTGTGATAGTCTGAACGCAAAATCTCATCAAAGTGGCAAATAATACGATAAAAATTTTGACATCCCGTAAGATTTTTTCGTTTTTAGAAAATTTTCTAAACGATAATACTTTTCATTAGATCAGGGTTTCGCCGCCGATAGCGTGTCGTCATTGATGTAATGTTTTGTCATATGTATATCGGCTCAAAATTTAGAATAAGTGAATCGTATGGAAATATATTTCGTTGACGTAATTTTTTAACGTTTTTGTAATATCTTTTCTTAATTTTTGTCTGTTATTTACATAGAATATTTTTAACTGCTGAATTTTTTCAAGTGTCGGCACGTCCCCGCCTGCATGAAACCGTTTTGCCGCCGCTAGTAAATGAATAGCACAGACATTTTCATTGAACAGCTGTTTTGTTTTCTACTTGTATTACACATTTGATTTGAAGTGTGATGGTCTGAACACAATATGTGATTTTACGTTAGATTTTTTTGACAGTCGCAACGAATGTATTTAGATTTCTGTATCGTAAAATGTGATGAAAGTATTAATACTTGTATAATGGTCTGAACGGGACTTAAGCAGTGATGTTATACGTAGAGTAATTAGTAGGGTGGTCGACTCAGGTTTTTTTTCAATACGGTTGTCCGTTTGTTGAAAATGTTGATTTTTCGAATGTCGAATTGTCCGGTTTTTTATTTAATAGAAGTGTGGATTTTTCTTTTTTAAATAGTGTAACATAAACGTAAAGAAAACATATGGTTGCGCTAACCATAATCAAAGAATATAAATTGTATGATTTATATTCTTTGCCGTAATCAAACAGCAACATACTATGCAATCAAATTATATTCTTGTCAATAGAAAAGCAAAGTTTAAATAATATTATTATCTGAGTTAATAATAATATTATCTACAAAATCAATTAACTTTGTCATACCTAATATGACAACACTATTGTTAGATGTGAATAAAATACAATTGAAACTTACCATATCATGTTCTAATATTATAATAATATTGTTAAATATGACCACAGTATTATTTATTTTATAATAATAATATTTCGTTTTTTAATCATTTATTTATTGGCAGATCTTTTATTTAAAACAGCTATGGCGAGATTTGGAAAGAGGTCGAACTGACATTCTAACCACTCTACAGACCCAGCCCAGTCCCAGTTCATTTTGTATTTTTTTATTTATGGTTATGGCCCATCTTGTGTATGCCGATGGTCTACCGCAGTGGGATCATTGAACGACCAAGTTGACGGCTGAGCAAGTCCGCAGTTTATAATACTCATGTGTCCCTGAAAACGTATAAATAAAATAAACAAAAGATGGTATTAATATAATAGCTAAATACTTTGGAACAATACTTTACCATGTCCCCAGAACCTGAAAAGATAAATGAAAATAACACAGAATAAAATTATTGTCTCGTCAATGAAACTTTAGGTGCTGCCAAGCAGTTGAGTGATTTTGTTTAGTAGATTTTATTAATGAAAGTACGAGGCAACGCGATTAATTTGCGTAAGGTCAGGGCCAGGAAGCTTAAAATTTTAAAATTAAATTGTCTAAGTAACCAAGTAGCGACGTGCTACGAATATGAGAACCTGGTGATGTATGTATGTCTGGAGAAGATACAAGTATGGTTATGTAGGTAAATAAGGAAGTGTCGAGAAGTCCAGTAATCGACAAATAGAAATGAAAATAAATATGGCCAAAGAGCGGGAACTATCCGACAACTTGAAGACATAAAAAGCACATTCATTTCAAAGAAAAATAAAGATGGAAATGGAGCGGGAAACAAACCAATATATAGAATATTCTAGAAGGCTAAGCGGTATCTATTCAAAGACATATTATATACGGGAAAAAATATTGCGGACGGAATCCAGGCATTCCATATGTATCGCGTATAAAAGGGAGCAAATGAAGAAGATAGAGGAAGTCAGTTGTTGGATTTGAGTGACTGCGGTTGTTGTATGTGCAGAAAGCTATGTTTAATGTAGTGAAGGAAAAATTTGATAAGAAAATTATTTGTACAAAAGAAAAACTTTAAATCAACTATACATACATATGTCTAAGTTTTAATTGAAGACATTACAATAAAATTTGGAAACCTAAGTAGAGATGAATGCGCCAAATTTAAATAATTTAACTTATAAATACATCTACACTATAAAACCAGGGACTAGAGCCGCTCACGTTAAAAAAACATCGATGTTTTTTCTCATTCGATGTTATTCGATGTATCGATTTTAAAAAAACATCGATGCATCGTATTGATTAATTATAACCAAGAAAATTTATTACATAAATGAAAGTCGATTTTAAAATTTCATAAGTATTAAGAAAAGCATGTGTTCAAAGCATGGTATATGCTTCTTTTTTCAAAGGCCAGTTCTGCAGCTTTGCAAATCGGACCAAAGGGTTTTTCGATCACTATATTAAATGAGTTGCAAGCATCAATATATACAAAAAGTCGTCTTTTCGATACATCGAATAAAAACATTGATGTATCGATACATCGGCATTTATTCGATGTATCACAACCAAAACATCGATATTTGCGATGCATCGATTAACATCGAGCAGCTCTACCAGGGACCGAAAATAATTATTATTTTTGAATTTTTAAAGAAAAAAAAATTAGTACAAGTTAGACTTGTGCCATTTAGTTCATTTCAGTGACCGGTTATTTTAGTTCATTATTTGTAAATGAACTAGTTCGTTCATTTAGTTCAATCGCTCTTTTTAGTTCAATGAACTAGTTAGGTCTTTTTAGTTCAATGATCTTACATCTACAATTCTACATGCATATGTATGAGTGTTGTGGTCTTTGACAATATTAAAAAGACAGATTCTGTGATTAAAATGTTTTATGAAAAATAAAATTAATTAATTAATAAATAAATTTGCTCTATAAAGGGTTTATAAAACAAATTTTTTTAAATCTCATAAATCCAAAATATATTCTGTGAATAGGGTAGTATAAGTGTTTACTTGTTTATTGCATTTGTGGTAGTAGCAAGCCATGAACAAGAACTAAATATACATACATACATACATATGGATGAGTATAGAAGATAAGCACACAACAGTGAAAAAGTAAAGCAAAACGTTGAAAACGTTTAGTTCACAGGATCTGTGTTAGTTCATTTTGTGTCTTAGTGCTTAGTTCAAAAATTGAACTAGTTCAAAAATTGAACTAGTGAGCGTAAAACAATTGAACTAGTTCACTTAGTTCAAAGTACTGAATCGTTCATTTGAACTAGTTCGTTCATGAACTACACAAGAGTAGTACAAGTACATATGTACATATATGCCACATTTTCAACATTTTGACGTTATTTAGACATATCTGACTGTACTTTAAGTACAATTTGTTTAAAAATAAATACTTTAAGCAATAGACTTGAATTTTTGTGTAAAAGAGGACAAATAACAACAAAATCGAGATAAATTTAGACATTAAGAGTATTTCAACAGCAAATTAGACAATATATGATCCTAAATTTGGGTTAATGTTTTAGAGTGTACATACATACATCAACAAAATTCGAAACACATCAAGAAAGAAAACCATCACCATCTAGAAACAAAGAGCAAAATTCCCGATGATGGGACATTGATGAAAAGGAAAAACAAGACAAAATGCTGTGTAACATCTTAAAAAGGCAAACTAAAGATACGTCGATTTAATTTATTGTTATTCTATTAAATTTGCAAAAGATAACTTTGATAAATTTATTTAAATTAAGTCATGGAAATTTTCCATATAAGTCCGTGAGATTAAAAAATATTTTTAGTTGGAGATTTTTAGTTTATCGTCAATTTTAGAGATTAAGATTGTAATTGTACAGGTCGTACCCTAAATAAATTGAGAAAACGATAGCAAAGTTTCCAAAAGAGTATATAAAAAAGTAGTTAAAACTTTTGACAAGGGTTATTTATTAGTCTCATCATTATGAAATCAATTTTTTTTAATTATTTTGAACATTTTTTTGCATAGTGTCATATCAGATTATCCTTAGGAATCTCCTTCAGGAATAACATATACTTAAATATAAATTAGAAGAAAATTAGATCTTTGGAATAAGGGGGGAAGAGAACAGGACAAGAAAACCTTTGTGAAAACAATAAAAGTACACTATCATGGCTATCATGAATAAAATTCCGCGAGAAATTTCCTTTTCCAATTAGAATTTTTTGTTTTCCCTATTACATGCTATTAGTTGGAATTGCTCCCCGGGAAAAATTTCACGCGGAAATTTATTCATGATAGCCCTGTATATTTTTCCTTTTCGTAAAATTTTTTTTTAGGCAATCTTTAAGAATTTATATATAAATGAAAAAAAAATTTTTTTTGCTAGATTAAATTGTAAACCTAAATAATTAAAATTTTTATAATCCATGTTAGAAAGATTATATTCTTATGAAACATTAAATAATTCAAAAGGGGAAAAGATTGTGTAAGGTAAGTGTGTGTGTGTGTGTGAATACGCCCTGCAAATAATGCGACTAGTGACTAGTCACTAGTCCATACATGCATGTAAAGACTAATCCAAAGAGGAGTAGGAGTACCACAATACTACTCCAAATATATGAAAAAAAGTGGTCGATTTAACATTGCGATGTCCTTGGGTTGCACCACATGGTCCAACTTTGCATTACATCGAGCTAACCCCAAACCTACTACATATGGATTAGTTAGTAGTAAAGTAGTAGTAGTCTATACTCGCATACAATTGTGAGTGCCTAAGAAGAACGATCATATTCGTTCAAACACGCACACTTATCATACAGCATTGAATGCTGGGACCATGATGTAACTAGTCTGTTTCATCTAGATTGGACCACGTACTCCAATATTATTTGCAGGACGTACGAGGGGTCATAAACAAAATTCAAGAAGGAAACAGAAATGACTATGGTTGGGAAATGGGCGGCTGGAAGAAACACCAAACTTCCTTTTTAATAGTGTGCAATGTAAGTGTATAGTTCTGTCAGTTAGGTTTTTTTTGTACAGAGAGAAAATTCAATTGCTGCTTGTCCATAAGGCTGAAGTGACGGTTGAGAAAACACGACCCGAAATCACCGGCGCGGAGCTAGCTGTGAAAATTCACTTAAGTGCCACATCGGGCATGTAATAATATTTATATACATGTATACTTAGATTTGTGCGTAAACACGAAATACAGACACGTCTATATAAAAATATATATGCATATATATTTTTATTGATCTACCCTTTTGTTTATACCTTAATTGTTTATTTATTTAACACTTCGCGTGCACTACGAAAACTGAACTAACAGAAGGTTTTTCTGAAAATTATGTTTTTGGTTTTGGTTAACATTATATTGTTATTTATATTTTATTATTTTTATATAATAATACAAATTTAACAAAACTGTATTGTTATTTTTTTTTTTTGCGCAATAAACTAAGAGGAACGTATTCCCATAGAAGTTTACATACCGCATTATATTTAATACTAATCTGCATCTAACCATATCACATGTTTTTTTATCATACCGAAATTAATGTTTAAAATAACAATATTTAGTGTTTAACGACCACACATTTATTTCAGAGAACATAATAATAATTATCAACCATTCTACAACCATATATTTTCTCTACGTGTAGGAAAAAGCTAAGATTATAATTTATGTAAGTATATTTTGGTACCATTTCAATAATGTTTTTTATTTTGCAGGGGTCAAATTGCGGCATTCGATATCGAAAATACTTTTATACAAATTTAATTAATATGGAAACTTCGAAAGATATCGATGGCAGATTTTTTCGTCAAAAATCTTTGAACTTTGCAGATTATATTCCTAAAAATTCTGGCAACACTGGCACACAAAAATATTTTCTGAGAATTTCTCAATAAATGGTGGTTGGCGAATAGTTCTGATTGGTGGCTGCAAAGCCAATCAAATGATGTTAAGTTTTTCTCCTCAGTGCTCACCATGTATGACATACATATATACATCCATATTTATGTATGTATGGACATTATATGTGTGTAAATAAATGATGGCTTTATTTTACCAATATTTTTGTTTGAGAATGTACATTGGTATATAAAATTGTAAGTGTTTATGTTGTTGGAGAGTGCGGCAAAATACTAAATGTCTGTGATAAAATGCAGAGTTTTCCAATATCTGAACATGCAACTTATGGATATTGCTATGAAAAGCATCATAATGTCCTTTAATGACATATTCCCAGTTTTTCCTTATGTCTTGATAACATAAAGGCATGGTATGTTACCAAATGCTTTATTTATAATAAAATATTTTTGCTGGCTAAATATTCTTAAAAAGAAAAAAGCGCTAATGCATCTTCATTAGTAAAAATCTGTTTCTGATTTAGAGGTTGGTATGCTTTCCACCATACATTGTATTTCCTTTGGAGATGCTTTTAGAAGAGCGTCTAGGTATAATATGGCCAACTTCCGTCTGTTTGTTTTTGGTTGAGGCACTACTAAAGAGATCTTTTCTAAAGGCCAAAAGAACGTTTTTCAATGAGGTCCTCTTGGTTTCTCTTCTTGGTATGATTTATTAGGCCTTCCGAATTGCTTCACTACGATCTGTGTAAATATCTCGGTTTTTAGGCATTGTTCATTTTGTTTTTGGAACTTAGTTTTGTTATGTTTTGATTCTTTCATACGCTACCAAATAGTTCTGTTCATTTAGTTTTAATCCAAGTGATTTTAGAATTTTTTTTTTGGCGCAATAAACTAACAGGAACGTATTCCCATAGAAGTTTACATACCGCATTATATTTAATACTAATCTCCATAACAGTTTAATATAAAGTGATTATTCTTATAAAAGAATCTTGTGTTTTTAGATAATACAGCATACTTGATAAGCACCTTTGCTAATTTTGTCTAATTACCTGGTACTGTGAAGTGATATTTATTTTAAGTAGTAGCATAATCAAGGAGCTATAAAGTAATGCGAGAAAACATTTTTTAAATCGATTAAAAATGTGTGTTGTTATTCGTTAAATGGTACATGGAAAAACGCATCGTATAATTACGAGAAATATTTTTTATTGCGAATTGTATTATCGCATAATATTCTAAATTTATTTTTTCTTTTTCTATTTAGGTAGAATTTTAGAAATCCCAACAGCTGTAATTAGCTGATGTGTGAATAAAGTGAAAAGTTAAGCGCATTCTATATATTTTTTGAATTGCACCCTACAATCGGAATATCTTGATATCAGTTAAATATATTGGAATAATTTTTTCAGGCGAAGTAAAAAGACTCATATTAAAGTCAAAAATGCAAATATAAGAAAAGAAAATTATTTTAATATATATTTTTTATAGCAGAAAACAATATTTTTACCGAATTTTGTTTTTTTTTTCAGAAAATCTGCGCGTATGTCCATCAGTATTTATGAAAAGGTTCTCTAAAATCTTAATTAAGCCTGTTGGAAACCATCTACATAATAAAATGTTATAGAAACTTTCAAAATAAACCGTCACAACTTTTTATAAGCGCTTAAACACAAAAAACAATTTTTAAAATTGGCCATTTTCGGACACTGCTGAATGTCCAAAATACAAAATAATTTTTTGAATAGATTGTCTTCAGCTCTATTTGGTTTAAAAGCGTATGTGTTACACAAAGCTTTTCACCAAATTAAAAATACTGAAGATACTTTTTCTGAGAAAAACATGGTGCCCTTTGGCTGAGTGGTAGCGATGCTAGTCTCTCAGTCCAGAGGTCGTGGGTTCGATTCCCACCATAGGACTCTGGGTGTTTTTCGCAGACAAGCTAATCGCTTTGCAGGTTGTGTTTGTTATGTTTATATATGTATGTTTCTAAGGGATTTTTCAGGAAAATTTTAAAATTTTGAATTCTTATCATTTTCTTGATTTCACGAATGGAGACATTGATAAGTTTTTTACTTATTTTTATTTAAAATTTTGAAAAATTTAATGCTGTCTTTTGATTTAAGATCCAACAATATACTAAAAAGTTATAGGTGAAATACTAAAAAAAAAAGTCAAGGCAAATAAAATTTTTTTAGTTAATTTTAATTATTATTGTTCGAACTTCATTTGTTTCTATATTTATGATTTGATCAGGCTAAGGTTCATATCGCTTTGTTAGCCAAATTACATGTGATAATTATTAATGAACAAAAAACACCAAAGTTAATTGTAAATATTCTGACAACACATAGTTGAACGGAACCACTAGCTGTTTTCGAAGGCCACTGCACCTTCATCATCAGCGTTCTTCTGTGTTTGGTCCACTGTGTGTGGTGTCAGTTGATGTAGATTTTTACTTATTAATAGTAATAAACCAAACAAGTTTATCTAAAGTAGAACAAAAAAATAAGCAAATTAACTAACATGTGTAACGACAATGGTAAGACAGTTGTAAATTTAGAGATGGTAAAATTGAGCTTTCACTACAAAAAAGATTTCAGCAAATTGAAATAAGATGAATCAAAACAATTCACACATTCCATTTGCAAAAAAAGTGACGTATATAAAGCACAAATCTGCATCAACTGACACCACACACAGTGGACCAAACACAGAAGAACGCTGATGATGAAGGTGTAGTGGCCTTCGAAAACAGCTAGTTGTTCCGCTCTACTAACTAGTGTTTGACAAATTATTTACAATTAACTTTTAGTGTTATTTGTTCATTATTAATTATCAAATCCCAGCAAAAAATTACACATTACCATCAGAACTACTTGCCATATAATGACTTGCCAAATTTCATTTCTTGCTTACAAATCACATAACCTAAAGTAAAAAAAAAACTGTACAAGTTGCTAAATGAGGAGAATGATTTTTTTAGATTAAATAGATTACGTGAACAAGTTGCCAAATAAAAATAGTAAGTACTTCCGAAGAATCGATTATTTTAGTCTCACGCCTTGTTAAAATCCATAAGTTGGTAATCCAGTAAGGGAGAGCTTCCACCAAAAATGCTTAATTCGAAACTCGATTACGTTTTTTGAAATTTTTTACTGGGATGTAGTTTGGCTTACAAAGCGATGCGAACTTTAGCCTGATCAAATAACAAAAATAGAAAAAAATGAATTTCGAACAATAATAATTAATATTTGTGATTTGAACGGGCTAAAGTTCGTATCGCTTTTTAAGCCAAATTACATGTGATAATTATTAATGAACAAATAACACCAAAGTCTGTTGTAAATATTCTGACTAACAACGCATAGTTGAACGGAACAGCCAGCCGTTTTCGAAGGCCACTAAACCTTCATCATCAGCGTTCTTTTGTGTTTGGTCCACTGTGTGTGGTGTCACTTGATGTAGATTTCTGCTCTATATACTTAGCATTTTATTGCAAATGGAATATGTGAATTGTTTTGATTCATCGTATTTCAATTTGCTGAAAGCTTTTTTGTATTGTAAGCTCAATTTTACCATCACTATGTTTACAACAGTCTTACCATTGTCGTTTTTGTTCTTTTTACTTATTATACACATGTTACTTAATTTGCTTATTTTTTGTTCTACTTAAGACAAACTTTTTTGGTTTGTTACTATTAAGAATATTTTTATTTAATTTTTGCCACAGGCCCATGGCTATTAATTTTAAGTTAATTTTAATTATTATTCGAACTCCATTTGTTTCTATATTTGTATAAAATTAATTTTAAAAAAAATCCATGTTTAAAATTTTTTAAACGCACTAATAATCCCAAATTAATATTTTACTTATTAAGTAAAATATTTTTTTATTAGAAATACATTGAAATTGATTATTGAGGAGTTTAGCTGTATGTAAAAAGAAAATAAATGTAAATAACAACAACAGCTAAAAAAAATCATTTACTGAAGAAATTTCTAGTTTTGTTAGCCAGCTCCTCAATTGTGAAACAATTTTACAAGCACACACATACCAAATTTAATGAAAATTATCATTTCGATGATTTCAAGAGGAAATTGTCAGCTATTAAAGCCAAAAGTAGTGAAACAATTCTGCGGAAACTTGATCTTGTTTTTATAAATGATAACGGATTTAAAATTGAGTTTAATAAATATGTAAGATTATATAAAAAGAATTATTTAAATTTGATTCAATTACATACACAAGGCCTTTTCCAATGCACAAAAGCTTTTTAAGAAGTTCAATACATTCGAAAATATAAAAAATATAAAATTTTTTAATAAAAATAATTCAATAACAACACTTTTTTTTCTATTTACGTATCACTCCATTACTGCAGTTAATTGAGTTAATAATAGTAAAAAAATCGTTATTTTGTCATATTTAATCTTAAGAAAAAATTTAATATAAAAACTTGTACACGCACCTCTTGAGAAAAGAAAAGATTTTTATATTTATAATTGAAAGCTTTTCTTTTTATTGAACATTTTTTAGTGCATATTTTGAACTTTTTGTTGTCATATTTTAGGCACCTAAAACGCCTTGTTAAATGCGTGAAGTCCTTGTCCCTGGTGATGACCTATGGAAGTTTGATGCATCTATTGATAAGTAAAAAACGTTTTACTTTTTTCATGTTCGTGAAGTTTTTAAGAAAGCGAAATAAATAAACATGAATTTCCCAAAATTTCTGAATGAGCGAAAAAGTAAGTAAGTCGTTCTGCGGCTCCTCATATGTTGTCCTTTCTTATTGTTTTAATAATTTTTACATCAACCAGTGCTTGAAATTGGTTATTTATAGCTTCAATATTTTTTTTAGTATCATGCAATATAAGAACAATTTTCAATTGTGCTAAATTGGTCATTGGGATGCTAGGGTACTTTTGGCTTTTAAATAGTGCTAAAAAAAAGTACAATTGTACCAACTTTTCCATCCCAGATGTACACTTCCCAGTTGACCAAGGCTTTTTTTATATCGATTTCGAATATGTCTCGCATATTTATCGTGTAAAACTATCGACAGTGACACTCGAAAATGAATCGAAAAAAGTTCACCTGTCGCTCAGTTTTGTCCCAAAACACATTCGATCTCGAAGTTTCGCTAGCAGTATCAAAATGGAGAGGATACCGAATTAATTTCGATATCGGAAAAACGCAACAGAATACCATAACTTACGCTGCAGGATTTGAACATGGTACCTCCATCCCAACAGACTAACACACATCCACTAGGCTATCGTGACAAATTATTTTCTGTTCAATTATTGCACATATGTACGGGTGGCGCAGCATGAACTATATGGTTTGAATTGTTTATAACTTTTTTATTTATGATTCCTTCTTTGTTTTTTTCAGTATTTTATAAAGAGAACCTGGGGAATTAATTATGAAGCATTACACGATCAAATAACGTACAAAAATAATCGAATTTTATTTTTCAAACCAACAGTCTATAGCGGTGACACAGCGTACTTATCGTCGTCATTTTAATGTGCGCATTGCACCCACAGTTTTCTTTGTGGAGATTTGAAAGAAAGAGTGTACGTTAACAAATCAAGAACCATACTCCAACTAAAAACCAAGATTCGAAATGAAACCATGGCCATTACACCCGAAATTTTGCGAAAAGTTATGGAAAATGTGAGATTTATATTCTCTCTTTCTCGCTAAAAAGAGCACGTAAGTATGTGCGAAGCAGAAAATGGACATCACTTACAGGATATCATTTTTCAAAGCTAATTGCACCAAATTCCCAACTAATATACTGTTAAAAAAAATATTATAAACCATTCAAACCATATAGCTCATTCTGCGCCACCTTGTAATAAATATGTTCTTATTTTAGTGTTTTTTATGGGAATTGTTACAATTTAAGTTTAAAATTTTTAAACGCACTAATAATACCAAATTAATATTTTACTTATTAAGTAAAATATTATTTTATTAAAAATACATTGAAATTGATTATTGAGGGGTTTAGCTGGATGCTATGCGCATTTCACTGTTGCTAATGCAGATCATCAGGGAACCTTTACCCAAAGCTTCTTAGAACAACTAAAGTTATTATACATATTATAAACTTTCATTTAAACAAATGAGAAGCTCAATAACAAATAACAAAGTTGGAACAAGAACTCAATAATCAACATGTTTTTTATTTTCTTACTTTACTATTGCTACATTGGCTGACTTTTTTTCAGCTTCAAATTGTAGTCGTAAGAGTATGTAAAAGAAAATAAATGTAAATAACAACAACAGCTATTTAAGAATAGAGTGTTGCCACACAAGTATTTTTTTGACCGGGTGCAGTCAAGTTAATAATTAGTGTTTTTTATGGGAATTGTTACAATTTAAGTTTAAAATTTTTAAGCGCACTAATAATCCCAAATTAATATTTTACTTATTAAGTAAAATATTTTTTTATTAAAAATACATTGAAATTGATTATTGAGGGGTTTATTATTTTATTTTTTAGCTTACAGCGATGTCATACATCGAACATGGTACCTCTATACTAACAAGTTAGTACACATCTACTCGGTTACCGTGATACATTCGAAAAACTATCAAGAGAAGTTCGAAGCTAGAAGTTTTAGCGAACATTCGAATTTTCTTAGATTAAGCTTGGTACTCTGTTCGAAGTTGTGAACAATTTTCAGCAACAGTGATTGTTTCGCGTGAAAAATTTTACATGTATTAAATAAAGCCCAACTCGCGTTTTTTATAAGTTTCTAGCTTTTACTGATTGAAAGAATGCAACATTGTTAAAATTTCGTGCGAAAAAAGTACTGCATTCATTTTTATCGAATCTCAGGTCAAGTGGGTATTCAGATACCATAACAAGTGTATGTGTGTATGTATGTACTTATGTGTCTGTTGACTTCTATTCATTCCATTTTTATTATGTATTTGGAAATTTAATATTAATTTTCATTGGCTGTTCAAAGTCAATTAATTGGTTTCTACCAATCATCATTTTTCATCTTCTTTTTAATCTTCTGCGCACTGCCTCGAAATAGAACAGTGGGCTAATACGATTTTGAAATAAGGCATTCAAAACTAAGGCTGAGTTTACATCTGGCATTTCTTGTGTGTCATTTACCCAAAAAAGCGTAACCAACTAATTACTAATGAAAAACTGTTTAATTCAGACATATATTTATTGATTTAAACAGTTTTCAATCATGTTGGATTCTATAAAATTGTCTATTAGTTATGTATGAAACTGTTTAACTTAATAAATACGTGCTTGTGTGGCACATGGCACACAGATGGAAACCCGGCCTAAGAAGAAATTAATTTTTTTGCACATATTGTTTGTACCTGCATCATTTTATTTTAATTTTTACAGGCAGATAAATAAGTTAATGATGCATGAGATTGATTAACTCAAACTTCCAGCACTTACTAAAAATACATACATACATATGTATATTATTGGGGATTAAAACAGTTGTCATTAAGTTCATATTGTCATAATGTTTTAAATTATTTAAGTATAATTGCTTTTGCTTACAGAGTTAAAACGAAAAATTGTACTGCGTTAAATAAAGAAAATTTTGTTCCAACAAGTAAGTTGCATGTCTGAACACCGTATTATGGCAAGTAATTAGTTCAGACGGTAATGTCTATGTAGACAGTTGTTTGAACAAGTTGGCAGAATTATAGATACTAAAACAAAACTTCAGCATCTTGACATTTTGGCATATTAAGTATGCACATACGTACATACCGTGAAAAATTTAAATATTTAATAATTAAAAATAACAACATTATTATTTAGTTAGTTATGTATGTGTATGTACGCGAGTATAAGCATTTAAAATTATAGGAAAGTGCAAAGAAAGTGGTCAAGCGCAGAATCGTGTCAGAAAAATTCAAACGTTCTAGAAGCTTGCCTGTTATTGATCTCCGAAATTTCGTTCTTGCTTATGATAACAAGAAAGTCAAAATTGTCTTCCTTCATTATTTTAAACCAACTGATATTCTGCTCCCATAAAATGGAATGCAGAGTACAATCGAATCCTTTGGTGGAATGCATATTAAGGCCCTGGGAGTATATTACGGCATTTAATACCGAATGCCGAAGGATTTTTCGATAGCGAATGCCATAATTTGCTCCCTGGTCTTTTCCACCACTTTTTTGCCGTTTTTTAGACTGTCTTGATTTTTTTCTAACTATTGCTAAACATACATAGGATGGTATAGCCAATTAAATAATTTTGCATTCATCCATTTAATTAACAAACAATACGAAAAAGCAAGTCTCACAATTGCTAAAACAAATGACACTGAATGTGATTATATCAAAATTAGTTCTTGATATAGACGATGTTGCCATATTGCTATTATTAAAGGATGGAACAATTTTCTGTCACAATAACAAAACATCGAAAAACTTGATGGGATCGGCATTGCACACACTTGAAAATGACACCACAAAATGACAACGCAAGAAATACTAGAATTAAACTCACCCGAATGATTCGTTATATTAACTTAATTCAATCAAAAACACGATTTTGAATTTTTTGATGATACATACTAAAGTCCTGAACAAGATCACTTACAAGAACTTTTAAGACATGAAGGATTTTTCAAATGCTTTAGTACTGTAAAATCTTCTAAAAAAAAACGCTAAACAACTTTGTTGGCAAGACATTTGTTTCAGTTATTGCAGGTATATAATAAAGAAGAAAATACTTCGTAACGGAAGAATTTGTCATGTTTGCTTCTTCATACGCATGGGCGCATATACAAACGTAATGCATGTACATACGGATACACCCAGCGAGAACTAGAAGGAGTAGGGATGCCTTCTAGAAGGCCTCTGTACACCTTCTTTTGGATTCACAAGGCCTGTTCGCTCCATTTCATACTCATATCTTTTTTACACGAGCTGTCATTGTGGAGCAGGCCTTCTGTTCTTGCTTCTTTAGCCAGAGATTCTGGAAGGCCTTCAAACTAATAGATTTTGTTTTTGCCTTGGTAAAAAAAAAACAAAACAAAACATGTTACTCCATATGTCTCTATGTCAATACTCCTTCTCCAGCGACAATTGTGCTAGTTAAAATGTCGACAGCTTTCCTCTTATGCGCGAGTAGGGCTACGTTAGAGATAACAGTTCTAGTGTATTTCTGGTGATATTTGCAATGAACGCGTCAATAGTTTGTTTTTCCTTATTGTTATGCTATGCAATAATATTAAATAAATATATGTAGACGAGAGTCACTAAAATCTACTACTGAATCTTTGGTTCAAATATCTGCATGTGGTCATAAAAGAACTACTTTCTCAATAGTGCTAAAGTCTACTGGTAGATTTTCAATGAAAACCCTATGTTATATGTCAATAGGCGATTACATTGGCTGGGGTACACCTAGTCAGTAGCACTATTGACTATGTCACTAGAAAATCAGTATAATTTTACTATTGACAATGAGCGGGGAAATATCGATATTGTAGACTAGAGCCCCTAAAATTTAATAGTGAATCTTTGGTGCCAATTTCTCCATGTGGTCCCAAAAGAACTATAGCCTAGTGGTGGATTTTCAATGACAAGCTAATGTTAAATGTCAATAGATGATACCATTGGTTGCGGTACACCTGGTCAGTAGTACTACTGACAATGTCACTAGTAAATCACCACAGGGTTGTTACAAACAAGAAGTCTTCGCGACATCGCTTGTTAACATTTATATACACGAACACCAATGCTTCCATCTTGCTTCGCTTATTATACGACAGCATTTATTATTAGTTTAGTATTATTAATTAACGTGACCAGATGGTTTTTGCAAAAAGCGGGACATAGTCTATCAAAAATCGGGATTTTGAAGAAAATACCGCCAAAAACCGGGACTTAGAAATAAATGTATTTTAGAAAGCGGGATGTATAATATGCACATACACAGTTTCGTATGTACTTAGAAAACACAGTTTTCAACTAAAAGAAAAGTTTTTAAATAAACAAACATACATATTTATAAAAAAAAATCAAATGTCGTACGTTTGCATCAATTAAGAGCGGCTACACCGAAAATTTTTAAACTTTTTTGTAAGCACTAACGCCAATAACGAGAATAGTATTATAAGAAGAAGTCAATAATGGAACAAAAAGTGTTTCACATCCAAAGTGAATTATACTTATATTAATTTTTTTATATCTTACACACTTTAAATTCCCCTAGTTCTGCCGAAGATAAAAAATAATTGCGATTAGACAAATGCGCATAGCGTGGCACGTCTAAAATAAAGAAAATGTTTGCTTAAAAATATCTTGGATTTTAATGCAGTGAGAATTTTTAAACTTTTCATTACTATTTCTGTTAATAATGAGAATTGTATTCTACAAAATATTGAAGGTTGAACAGCAAGATTGCTTCTAATACAAAATATTTTTCTTTCTCAGTTACATTTTAATAAAAATCGAATGAGAGATTGAAAGTTTCAAAGATCTAAAAAGGGGGATAAGGCGGGATATAAATTGGAGGTGGGATCGAACTATGAAAAGCGGAATAATCCCGCCTTAAGCGGGATGTCTGGGGCCTAATTCCCACATTGGATTGCGAGCGAGTTATTACTCGAATGTGCGAGTTTTTTAACTTTTGGGATTTTCGCATTCGGTTTCGAGTAACACATATGAAAATTTCTAATGACAGTAGTCGATAACGTGCATACATTCGAATGCAACCGTTCGTGTTGTTACTCGCAAGCAAAAAGGCATTCGAAATCATGTTTAAAATAGAAAAAGCGAAGAAAAAGAAAATGTATGTTCAATATTAGACTTATTTATTTATAAATGAATGAATGAACAAATGTACTTATAAAAAAAATATAAATTAAAGAATTTCTTGTTGGCTTTAAATATAACAAAACACACTGACTTGGCAAATAATGTTTGGCCTAAAAGTTGTCGGGGAAAATAAAAAAAAAATCTACCAACTCTGGGAGAATCTAACTAACAAATTAACTGCTTCTAGTCAACCAATAAGAGAATCGAAAATGTGGCTTTACTATTCTCTAACTTTACACTAATTTATTATTATTAAGTTATTAATTAAATTAAAATGAAAATAACATTTATGTATATTCGTTTCTTTTTTCTGCATATACGTGTGTATGTACGTACATACATATGTTTTTGCACACATACATACATATATACAAACATATGCTTTTGCTTACAATTTATTCAGTGTTGTGAAATGAATTTATATATAAATATATTTGCCTTTTTCAAACACTAAAACAAAAACTCGATTCGCTTGGTAGCGAGTGACATCATCGGAAAATTTCTTGCCATCGAAATTAATTTCTATTCGAATGCAATTCCCATCACGAGTGCAGGAATTAGGCCCCTGGTCAGGTTAAGTATTATAAAGGGTGTTTTTTATTGAGGTATAGAACTTTAAGTTGGCATCACTTTTTTAACTGGCGGCCATTTTGTCAGCTGTCAAGTGATTAATATTTAGTTTGGTTTGCCATTTCATCATGAACAGGTTGACAAAAGAACAACGCTTGCAAATCGTGCAAATTTATTTCGAAAATAATGGTTCAGTTCGCGAAGTTTACCGCAAGCTCCGTCCATTTTATGGTCGACATAATCGTCCATCAGAGCAATTAATTCGGTTAACCATGGATCGTTTTCGCACTACGTTTACTCTATGTGATGATACGCATCCGCAGAGACTCGAACAGTGCGCACCGAAGAAACAATTGCCGCTGTAGAGCAAAGTGTTGAAGAGGACCCGAATGAATCGATTCGCCACCGTGCCCAGCAATTGGAGCCGACTAACCGACTATTTTGTTCCCGAATTGGATGGCATGAATGTGGATGAGTTGTGGTTCCAACAAGACGGCGCACAGCGCACGTCACAATCGATTTATTGAAGGAAACATTCGATGAGCGCATAATTTCGCGGAATGGACCTGTCAATTGGCCACCAAGATCGTGTGATTTGACACCATTGGATTATTTTCTTTGGGGATATGTGAAGTCGCTCGTCTACGCCAACAAACCAGAAACGTTAGGGGACTTGGAAGCCAACATTCGTGGCGTTATTGCCAACATACGGCCCCATATGCTCGAAAAAGTGGTTGAAAATTGGACCTGTAGACTTGGCTTTATTCGAGCCAGCCGCGGCGGCCACATGCCCGAAATCATATTTAAGCATTAATGGCATAAAATTATCCTTCCAATAAAGCCAAATTGATGGACATTAAAACGATTTTCTTGTGTTTTATTTCAATTCAAAGCTCTATACCTCTTAAAAAAAACACCCTATACATGCCATGAGAATTCATTTAAAAAACAAGACGTATTTACATTTCAAAACTGTTTACGCAGGCTTCTAATACATACTTTTGGATTTTCGACGACGATATGTAAAAAAGTCACGTGGCTGACTTTTTTAAAACAAAAAAAAATCCTAAAAAATATATTTTTGGCTAAAATTTTTTATTATAACTCCAAAAGTACTGAGGCGATTTAAACGCAATATGTTAACGGATTATAGGCTATGTAAATAATAATTTTTTTAAATTTAGTTTAACAAAATCAGACTAGTTCTTTTTGAGTTATGCCAATATAAGTGGAGACATGTCTCAATATATTGACAATTTTACTTAAAAATTGTTTTATAAAAAATTATCCATCGAATTTAAAGATTTTACCATTTTTGTACTTAGTTAAGTTGCCATCATATCTATATAGTGGTTATTCAATCAAGCATTTGTTTGCTGTTAATATTGGTTCCTTTTTACTCCTGTAAGGAGCATAGGGCCGCAATTTCTCTTGTAATGGTTTCGGTAATCGGGTTATTTTAAGACGAACGACTGATTAGGTCATAGCCTCCGATCCTGGTATTGGGGCTGCCAACTATGCACCCATGCATGCTGAGTTGCTGTACGTATTTACTCCATGCTGCGTTTAGGGTTATACCGCCCCCGATCTGTCGTCAGAGCCTCGCTAGCGTGACAGAGAACACCAAGTCTCAAGTGGACAGTGGGCTGTATCCGCATCACTTTCCCATTTGTTTGCTGTTGACCTGTGTTATTTGAGAGACCGACAGAACTTCTGCCCAAAACGTTCGTATCTTAAGCCTTTTGTTTTATACTGTTAAAAAGTACAAAAAAATCAGATATTGTTCTTAAGAAATTTAAGCAAGAACTCTAAGATTTGAAAGAATTTCTTCGTGAACTGAGAATTATTAAGGGCTTTTTGATGTGTAAACATCTATACGCTAGGGGGTAAAAATCTTTTTTCACAATACAATCACAAATTTTGAGTAAGATCACATCGGTGTGAGCTATGAGTGATTGTATTAGTGTACAAACCCAGCTAGCATTTGGCTGATCATTTTTTGCAGAAATCTCTTATATGATTCTCCTCAGATCACTTTTGATGATTAAAAACCGATTTATCGGTGGGGTGATTGAAAAAGGATTCATTTATGATTCATCGATATGATCAAATAATGATTTCTTGAAAGTAGAGGAACAAAATGCAAAGAAATCGCAAAAAAATGTATGATGTTTTTTTAGCATCATTTTTAAATCACATATTTCTCAGCTTGAAGATAAAGAATTCTCTGCTATGCTGTTGCTTTTGTTTATAACGGTAAACTTTTTTACGTTCAATGAAGCATTAGCTTCAGCATTTAAATGTTTTGAATTTTTGTTTATTCGTCTCGTTAAAGTCGCGGAGAGAACATTACTACTTTTTTAAAAAAGTGAAAATTTGTGTAAGTAAACTAAAATTTAAAAACAATAATTAAATAGAAACGAAAGTGATGTCAGCAAAACAAATAAACAGATTGGCTACAAAAGAAGCCCAAAAATTATTATCAATTACTGAAAATAAAAAAATAAAATTACAGAACAATTGTGAAGACATGTTTGACAGTTCTGAAAATGATAGGTGTGAACATGACAATTGTGAAAATGCCAGTTTCGAAAGCAAAAGTGAAAGTGACAGTTGTGAAATCAAAAGTGAAAGTGAATAAGACGAATTTAACTTGTGCGAGGAGCTGGCTAAATGGGCAAAACTTTGAAGTTAGTTTTGTTGCAATAAATGCGCTTTTAATTTTGTTATTAAAATGCAATATTAAAGTGCCCAGATATGCCAGAATCCTTTTAAAAACTCCTTCCACTGTTGTAGAGAGAAGAGTTGGTGAAGGTAAATATATTTCTTATGGGTTGAAAAGCGGTTTAACTGATTTTTTGATAAGCAATGACTGGAAATTATCTAACATAACGTTAGATTTTGGCATTGATGGTTTACCATTATTTAAAAGCAGCAGCAAACAAGTTTGGCTAATACTTGCCAACGTGGTGGGATCTAGTTATACTTTTCTTACTGGAATATATGAAGGCACCGCAAAACCAAACTGTCCAAATATTTTTTACGTTCGTGTAGAAAAATATTTCGGTGACTAAAATTTTTTGGATCACGGTATTCGATCGTAATTCATGTTATCCACTACTAACGATTACGGCGATCTAACAGTTTTAACAACCGTTAACAACATTTCGATGACAAAGTACTCGATTTCGAATGCGGTGATTTGCCCCCTGGTCATGAGAATTCCCTCAAGATGTATTATGCATGCCCTTTCATGCAACCATGCTTATAGTTTAAAAATAATTTTCTGCTGGCCTTTGGTATATGGAAATATAGACAATGAATTTAATTTTCTAGTGCAAAACGTTCATCTTCCTCAATCTGATAGTACGCAAATAATACTTGAAGGCGGAAGAAAAGCTTATGCAATTTGTAAGTATTTGTATAAATACATACATATATACATATTTATATATTGTATAAATATATATATATATAAATATACATATATATATATATATGTACATATATATATAAAACAAAACATTTTCAGAAACATTTCATTGCGAGGACAGGTGGTGATGGACCCGCAGAGCTCATTAGATCAGCTGTGCGAAAAGTTTTTACCGTTGAACTAGCTTCCTTGTATACTTGGAAGGAGACTAGTACCAAACCAAGCGCCGAAACATCTTTTTCTCTTGCAACAATAAAGAGTAAGTATGGAGGAAGTATTATTCTTATTAACAAATATAATTGTTTTCTTCTTAGATGTTTGTCATCTTAAGTTTAACTGCACTGATAAAGACATGAATGCATGCACCAGACCGAATAAGGCGACATCAACGTCTAAAATAAGTCTTTAATTTCTAATGAAGCTAATTTAATTTTTTTACTTTTTTACTCTTTTTACTTTTATTTTATATTAATGATGATAATCAATTACAATTAATTATTAATAAAACTTTTTTAAATAAAATAATTTAAATATGTACGTAATTTTTTAATAAAAAACGTATTTTGAAGAACATGTGACTTGAAGTAGTTTATTTCTCACAAAGAGATATTTAATTTACGATTGAAAAATGAGACGAAAAATTCTCCCCAATGATTTAAATATTACCAGAAAACTGCTCAAAAATTAATCAGCAAATCGTATCAGAAATGCTTCTCTGGGATGATTCATCTGTAGGGTACCATTTTCTCACAACGGGAGTATCATTTATGATCGAAAAATTAACTCATATGCGGTTATTTTTGCCCTAAAGCTGATTCGGAAAAGATTCGATTATGATACAAAATGGTAGCTGGGAAGACACTTAACAGCTGCATAGAAATAAATCATCCGAATTTTAAAGCATACCTTCAGGAGTTAATTTTAATAGAAATTGCTTGTGAAGTGTAATTGTGTTGCCAGTGGGGATAATTTTGTTAAAAAGTTGGAAAATATTTATAAAATAAATAAAATATATATAAGCTTTTAAATAAAAGAGCGTTTTAAATTTCAAATATTTGTTTAAAAGATATATACCAGTCTCTATAAAGAATTCATAATATTATATTATAACATATCTTCATTACGTACTGTTGCCTTACAGTGAAGCTGGTGCACGACAATTGGGTATCAATCTCCATCTCATGCCAATTATTATGGGTGGAGATTTTAATACAAATTTTGCAAACCCACAGTCGCAAGCTTTATCAAAATTTTTATTTCACATTTTCCACTTGTATATGAGCAATTCTCCACAAACCCCCATAACTAATAATTCCACTACTATAGATGCAGTTTTCCATTAATTTTTAAATACAGTAAAGGCAAAATTTTTTTTGTACTTAAGGCATTTACCATAGATGGTCACTTTGCAGTACTACTAAAATTTCACTAAAAATAATTTTTTAACCAGTAAATTTTTACTGATTACTAAAACAATTTTTCTGCAATTTTTATAAAGTGCCTAAATGATTTATTATATGATGAAGTGCATTGAATTTTCAGTAATCAGTAATGCTTATATTCATAATGAAATTCTATCAAGTGGCTTAAATTTTTTCATACAAAAATTTCAAAATTTGAATGAAAAAAACTTTGCCACTTGCTACAATTTTATTATGAATACGGCCCTACGATTTTACTGGTAATGCAAATTAAATTTCATTATCAGTAAAAATTTGCTGAATTTTTTCAGTAATCATCAGTAAATTTACTGCTTACTGCAATTTCTAATGCAGTACATATATATACATATACTGCAGTGTGCCCATTTACTAACCAAATAAGTATAATAAAACAAACAAAAACCAACAAATTCCTATGTATTTACAATATTGAAAGTTTTGATACTTTTAATTGATTAATTTAAAAAAATATACTAAAAGCATAAGTACTTCCAACATTAAAAAAAATGTTCATTACTACCCAGCAAAAAATAAAAGAAGTACTTCCTTACGAACCACTTTTAAATTACTTCGAAAGTATCTAATGCATATTTTTAAATGTTAAAGAAGTTATTTTATTATGTGGTTATATCAAATAGCATTTTAAATCACTACTTTGTTTTCAGCAAATACAAATACAATACAAATGTTTTTGTTTTATTACATTTAAGACTTTTCAAATCAAAAAATTTGCATTATTAAAAATAACAATGGAATAAAATAACAAAAAATTAAGAAATTTAACCTTTCTTTCTTTTCAAACCATATACAAGTGTAAAAAATGTCAAAAGCAAACCACTTCCTTCCAATGGCACGTCAATGTAAAATTCATTGGTTTTTTAACTAAATTTGAAATGGTTGGATTCAGTAGATGTTGTGCTTTTTCTACTTATTTTTCCTCACTTTTTTGCTGGGTAGATGTTTACACATTTCCCCTGTGATCGGACTCACATTGCTTTGTTTTTATTATTTTTTCGCTACGGACAGACGGACAGTCCGTCAAAAAATCAAAAAATTAAAAAATTATAATTCTGGCGCCTCAAAAATCATTTTTTGATATGTCGTAGTTAGGGTTGCCAGTTACCAAAAGTCAAATAACTGGACATTGGAAAAAATTCACCTGGATTTTGAAAAAATAACTGGACAATTTAAAAATGCACTTATAGTTCAAAAAAGCATTGAATGTTGATACTTTTTGAAAATATTTTTTGTTTGTAAGTTTTTAGTGCTGTACAAAATAGATGTACTAATTAGAGTTAGGGAAAAATATAACTGATTGTACATTAGAGGCCTGAGTAAACAGTCTTGAAATGTAAATGCATCTTGTTTTTTAAATGTATTCTCGTGGCATGTATTGTACTAAACCAATAATAAATGATGTAAGATGTATATGGTAAGCTCCCTGCCCGAGAATGTGTGGTTGACTACAAAAAAGTTAACTTATAGTTAAATTTTCTTAGACTGACAAAAAGTTAAGTGCAATATCATCCAGAACAAACTCAAAATCAATTTTAAGTTGAGTACGTAATCGAATTTGATGAGAGCTAACGAATTTAACTACTTTGAAACGCATTACAGTTTTATATTAATATTTTGCTATTGTTGTTTTAGATGGTACCTTAGCTGAGTGATAGCGCGTTTAGTACACAACGTGTGTTGATACATGTTCAAACCCCAGAAAAATTGTTTTAATTTACTGACTACCAGGAGTAGTAGGGAACTGCCGGTTCTGGATCAATTAAAATTGTTAAATTGTGGCTGAAATTGTTAAATTGTGGGCTGAAATTGTTAAATTGTGGCTGAAATTGTTAAATTGTTGCTGAAATTTTAAAATTCTTGGAAATTTGTGTTTTCGGCGGCGCTTTGATGTTTTTTGTTTACATTAGGAGTTTTTTGTTTACATTAACTTTGTGTGAACGGGTGATTTTTTTTTGGGTTACATTAATTGTGATAACGGGTGATTTTTTTTTTGAGGTTTCATATGAGTGTATATGCCGACGGCAATACATGATTATTATTTTTTTCAAATGCCGACGGCAAAACATGTTTATTAATTTTTCCTAATGCCGACGGCAAAACATGAATATAATTTTTTCAAATGCCGACGGGAAAATGATTTTTCCTAATGACGACGGGAAAACGTGAAAGTTATTTTTTCTGATGCTAATGTTCGTGTTGATAGACTGTGAGAATTTGGACGTGATTTGAGTAGGTGGCGTTGTTGCAGTATTATGTAACCATAGGAATTTGTGGATGTGTCTGTCTGTCTGTGAGAATTTAGGGGTGGGTTTGATTGGCAGGGGGCGGGGTGTAGTTGAGGTAGATCGATTGCGTGTGTATGTGTGTGTGCGTATGTGTGTGTGTATGTGTGTGTGTGTGTGTTTGTAGGAATTTCAATGTGTGTATTTCTGTAGGAGCTTAGGGCTGATTGTGATTTATGAGGGGTGAGGTGTTCTAGTAATATGTAACCGGGGGAATCTGTGTGTTTGTATGTCTGTAGGAGTTTAAGGCTGACCATGATTTGGGTGGGCAGGGTTGTTGACGTAATATGTATCCATGGGGATTTGTGGATGTGTCTGTCTATAGTAGTTTAAGACTGATCGTGATTTGAGGTAGGTGAGGATGTTGTTGAGGTAAATTGGTTATTTGTATGTATGTATGTATGTATTTTTGTAAGAATTTAAGATGATTGTGATTTATTAGGGGAGAGGTGTTCTTGTAATATGTAGCCGTGAGAATATATGTGTATAGACGTCTATAGAAGTTTAAGACTATCTGTAATTTCAGGTAGGTGAGAATGTTGTGTTGTTGAGATTAATCTTATATATTGTATATGTATGTATGTATGATCATGGGAATTTGTGTATGTATATCTGATGGAGAATTTAAGGCTCGTCATGATTTGCAAAAGGTGGGGTGTTGTTGAAATTTTCTTGGATATTTATTATATGAATTCTGCTATGAGTGTGTGTATTTGCGCTAATATTTATATGTAGATAGAAATAAATTGTTTTCAGTATCGACATTTGGTACTATAAAATACTATCATATGTCTGGACTTCCCTAATCTTATTATGTTTTTATACTTACGCTTGTTTTATATTTTCTCATACTTAAATTTGTCTCGCGTTAAAGTCTGCCTATATGAAATTTGTTTATATTACAGATTTTGTTTATTTCAATCTTTGAATACATTTTTTTTTGTCATTGATGTCTTTTGTTCTTCTTGTTGTTGGTGTTGTTGTTGTAAATATTCGTCTGTGTATAGATGCGATATATTCAGTTTTTTTTTTATTTGAAAATAAAAACGTTTTAATTTTTATCTGCGTTTACTTAAAAGCTTGTGAGGATTTTCTGTTTTTAAGTAAAACTGAATTCCTGAAGATACATACTCTATAGTAATACCAACTATAATAGAAATATTCCTTATACTCAATTTATATTTTTTAAAGTTGATGCAACGTTAGTAAGTTAACGTTAGAAATTTTTGTGGTATATAATTTTTTCTAACTATAGACTTTTTTCTTCACTTTCTACATTTGTTTTCAAAATCTTGCTTTGCTTTATGAAAATGTATAAACATTTTTAAATGAAACTGATCCGGCACTCCAGCTTATATATTAGTTTTATAGTTAGTTTTTTTTTTCTTTGGTAGTCAACTTACTTCTTTTTTTATTTTTATTGATAAACATTTAAAATCAAAAGGGAGCTTTATATTGAAATTATTATTTTCATAATTGTTGAAAACAATCACTAGTTTTTTTTTTTTTTTTTTTTTTTTTTTTTTTTTTTTTTTTTTTTTTTTTTTTTTGTGATGAAATCATTTGAAGTTGAAGCTGATATCTTTGCTTACTGTTTTAAATTAAAATTTTATTCAATAGAATAAAAGGAGCTTTTTTCTTAAATTCTGATGCAGTTAAGATCGGATATGAGACTGAATTTAAATGTACTTTTAAATTAGTCACAATGAACAAACTTATTTTCTTGTTGAAAAGCGATCATCAGAAAACGAAGTGGTTTTCAGAGACTTTAGGTATACCCTTTCGACGGTTCCTCTAGGATACAACATGACTTTGTTTGACGAAATTTCTGTTGCTTTATACTGATAATATGTTTACATTAATAAGGTACATATGTATATGTTTATTTTATGAAGGGCTATTGCCTATGGCTTTCATTTGACGTTCTATATGATTTTTTTTCTCATTTTATTAAAGTTCAGCGTGTTGTGTATATATTTCTGAAATGTTATAAGTGTGCTTTGTGTGTCCATCGGACAGAGTGTACGTTTTAGTTGGTCAGTCAGTCTATATATTTATTTATTTTTTTCTTCTAATGTACCACACCTTTTTTCACATTTTACTACTTGAAATAGAGAATTTTTGGCCAATTTTTTTCTGGGTATCTACATACATTAGTTAAATATGTGTATGAATTTTTAAGAAAAAATTTTAAATAAAATATTGGAAAAAGAATTAATTATGTGAATGGTTTTTATTTCTTTATTAGCTTTACTTCGCTAGATCAAAAAAATTTTTGTTTTTGCTTATTTGCAAATTCTTGTTTTCATGTCTCTTAAACATGTACAGTCTTGTTTTCATATCGCTTAGACATGCACAGTCTTGTTTTCTTTGAGAGGTTATGCACAAGACAATTTGAATTTCACAATATTATGAAATTCCATTAAAAGAGAAACAGTTTAGACAATCGGATAAGTCCTTATATTTTTCACTACATACAAGTTTCTGTTATTTTATATTCGAATAGATGAATCCTAACTTTCCTTTAAAAAATAACACAAAACAAGGATAAATTTAGTTTAATTTTATTTATATTAATAATACATTTTAATTTAATTTTATTTATTTTTATTATAATGATGGAAACATTTCATAATATCCAATTATTAAATTTTCTAATATACTTTTACGCAAAAAATATATTGTACATCTGCAAGTATCTGGTCCTTCCTCACACTCAGGATTATACCAAGGACAGCTTCTGAAGTGGCCTTCTGTGTTGTCTTCATCTTCCATGATACCATATTCTTCGTTCTCATCCAGCATATTTTGAAAAAATTTGATCATCTCCCAATGATCGAAAAGCCTGAAGCTTTCAAAATCTCTTATAAATTGGTTTAGAGTACGTCTGATTTGACTCATTTTATTTGCTTATAAGTTAATGAATGATGATTGTTTGAAGGTTCCTTTAAGACTAATTTCCTCTTTTAAATTTTTAAAGTAGTATCTCTTGATCTTTAAAATATCTATACCATCATCTATATTCCATACCTCTTTTTTAGCACTCTATCTCTCTCTACCCCTTTTCTCTCTATAACTGTCTCTTTCTGTCTATCACTACCCCTCCACTTATTCACTATTTAACCATATTTTCGATTAGCCTTCTTGAAGTCGTCATCGCTACTTTCAAGATCATTTTCAGTTAAACATTCAAAGTGCGGAGAAGTAAATGAAAAAAAAAAAATAAATAAATAAAACAAAAATGGAGTCTACAACAAATCTAACATCAAAATTTAATTCACTAAAAAATAAAACCTTAATCCACATAAAGGAGCTTGAGACATCAACTAAATACACCATTCGAAAAGTGTCAAGAGTAACAACAAAATATGGGCCAACACTAAAAGTTGAAATGGAAAACCACATAATGTTCCTCCCAAAGCGATATAATGATTTAACCGATGCTGAAATTAAAGAACTCTCGAGCGGATCATATTGCTTAAGTAGAGAAGGTGAACAAAGCTTAATTGTTGAAAGCGAGCTGAGTGAATTTCTAATTCAAAATTCCCAATTTCCAATTTGGCAATAATATATAATAATTTTGTATTTTAAATTATAAATAAAAATACATGAAAGAGTTTTGTAAAATATAAATGTTTGTGCTTTTTTATTTAATATTTTCAGTTATTTCATAAAGAAATTTAAGACATAAATGACCACAGGTAAATGTATTGAAATTCTAATGTTGATTATAGTTGTATTTTATATTTCTACCAAGATATTTGACTACTTCCGAAGGAGGTTGTAAGTTTCCAAAGCTGTCGAAATATTCTTTTTCATTGTTGTTTTTATAATATGCTACCCAATGTGTACCAGGTCCTGTTGATACGTCTAAATTGATTATTCCACATTCTATTTTCTTTGTTCGTTTTGGTAGAGTATTCAACATGAAAACTCCTCTAAAATATAGAATATTTATAGAGAAACGGTTTATGTCCACATCAGATAGTGGTCTGTTCGTAGCATCTCTAAGAGTTTTTTGATTCCTCTTTGTAAACTAAACCATAACCCTTTTTATATGGTTTTAAGTAAAGTCCCTTTCCAACTGCTATAGATTCCATCGCTCTATTATGTCTAATTGCTTCATCAAGTTGATTTTTTGCATTCTTTGTTGCATTAACAGCTTTAGCTATAGCAGCACCTCCAGTTGTTAGACTACCAATTGCACCCAGAGCAGTTAAAATCGGTATTAGAGGCAAAAACCCACCAATTTTTGGTACACGTATTACATGTGGTACTATAATTTGAGATTTTCTTCCTTTTAATGATTTGTTGATAGTTTTTCGGGCAATTTTAATTGCTGAGTTAATATTTAATGGTTTTTCCTTCTTTAGTATTTTTGTTGCAGCTCTAATTGATGTTCTAAACAGTTTTTTATCATTTATCTTGTTCTTTTTAACATTTTTCTTTTTCTCCACACCCATACCAAATTTTGTTTTGGCTTTCATTGCGTTAGTAACCATATAGGCAAATGATTTTTCAGCAATACTACTATCTTTTGATAAAACTCGATCCCAAGCTGAATTTTCAAGTATTTTATCAGCTTTATGTCTAATGCTTAAATCCTTACAAGCAGAGTCCAATAAATTAATTCCTTTGTCACCTCAATTTAAACGTTTTTGTAGTTTTGTTTCAGGTCCACAATACTAATATCCGGGAAGATAAAGTTCACCAGTTAGAGAGTTTATTCTTTTTATCTACTATACCTCCTCCAACGAAGGTGTTTTTATGACTAAACCTTTTCTGATATTGTATAACTATATTATCTAATTTTGTCGATAATAACAGGTAACATTTATAAAATCTATTTAGTTCGTAATATTGTTCCTTCTACTATTTTTTTTTTTTTTTTTTTTTTTTTTGTTTACTTGCCTCTATCTTGACTGATCGTTTCTCAGTCCTTAAACTTGTATATTCTGAATTTCTGTCTTGATATTACTTTCTTCTTTCATGCGAATTCTTGTTTTTTCTTTTCATATGACTTAAACATGCACAGTCTTGTTATCGTTGAAAGGTTCTGTACAAAACAAATCGAATTTCACAATATTATGAAATTCCATTATATTTCATTAGGTATTTTCTTATCGACACCAACTGCTTTAACACCATCTCATTTACGTTTGCTAACAGCAAATAGTACAATAGGTGTCAGCTATTAGATCAGCTTATCAGCTATTAGATCAGCTTATCAGGAGCTGGTCTGGTTTCCAGATTAGCTTTTTAGGCATCAGATCAGGTTATCAGGTACCTGGTCTGGTTTTCAGATCAGCTTATCAGGACCTGGTCTGGTTTTCAGATCAGCTTTTCAGGACCTGATCTGGTTTTCAGATCAGCTTTTCAGGACCTGGTCTGGTTTTCAGATCAGCTTATCAGGACCTGGTCTGGTTTTCAGATCAGCTTTTCAGGACCTGGTCTGGTTTTCAGATCAGCTTTTCAGGACCTGGTCTGGTTTTCAGATCAGCTTATCAGGACCTGGTCTGGTTTTCAGATCAGGCTATCAGGACCTGGTCTGGTTTTCAGATCAGCTTATCAGGAGCTGGTCTGATTTTCAGATCAGCTTATCAGGAGCTGGTCTGATTTTCAGGTCAGCTTATTAGGAGCTGGTCTGGTTTTCAGGTCAGATGAAATAACTAAAGTCTATCTTTTATTAGCAGTATTTTTTTTTTTCTATAACGAAAATCGTTTAATTCAATATATTTGCTTATAATCAAAAATCCATATTTATCCTTCCAACTGGACATTTCGATGTAGATTAAAATTTTAAAGTTTCACTACTCATAACTCCGACAAAGGACACCCAGAAATTATTACACAACCCAAATCACTGAAAGACTCAAATTTCCACGGTCATGCAGACAGACAGAGAGAGAGACAGACATACACTTAATGTAAACAAAAACTCCTTATGTTAAAAAAATAAGAGTGACTTATTGAACCACCCTCGAAAAATATTTAAAGGACTTATTGAACCACCCTCATAGGTATCAAATTTCAAGAATTTTAAAATTTTCAAATTTTAATTACCCAAATTTAACAATTTCACCAACAATTTAACAATTTCAGCCACAATTTAACAATTTCAGCCCACAATTTAACAATTTCAGCAACAATTTAACAATTTTAATTGGGGCCGGATGCCCAGTTCCCTACTACTATCTGAGGTTTAAAAACATATATTTATACTAAAATTATCTATATACTACTACAAATATGAATAGTTAAAGAAATTACATAATTTCATAATTAAAAGAATGGGTTATTATACATTTATTTTTTTCTGGTAATGAAGCTTAATACATTTCAATTGTGATATTTGCTGATGTTGCATGTGGAAAGCAGAATAATATACATACATATGTACGTGTACGTGTATATTTTTGTATGGGGCGACAGAAGAATGATGACTCATTCTACTTGTGCCAAACATAAGCATAATTCTTAATACATGCATACATACAGACAAAGTTAAAAATATAAATAAGCAAGAAGCAAAACTACAACGACGTCAATTCAAAATTATTTTAAATATGGGTGCATTTAATTTATAAGATTTGTTCATTTACGCAAGTTAAAAAACGTTTTTAAGCTAATATTCTATTATGAATACAATTTTAGCGAATTTTGCTCAAACAACATTTGAAATGCTGTTTAAAATTTTTATGAATATGGCTATAAGCATTTAATAAGAGACAATGCAAATGTAATTATAATGTTTAAGTAAGATGAGGAAAATATGAAGCATGTTTACAAGGTTCATGTTGGCAGTAATATGAATTTTGACAAGTTTTAAAAAATTTGTAGAGTGTTGGAAGGATAAATATGGATTTTTGATTATAAGCAAATATATTGAATTAAACGATTTTCGTTATAGAAAAAAAAAAATACTGCTAATAAAAGATAGACTTTAGTTATTTCATCTGACCTGAAAACCAGACCAGCTCCTAATAAGCTGACCTGAAAATCAGACCAGCTCCTAATAAGCTGACCTGAAAATCAGACCAGCTCCTGATAAGCTGATCTGAAAACCAGACCAGGTCCTGATAGCCTGATCTGAAAACCAGACCAGGTCCTGATAAGCTGATCTGAAAACCAGACCAGGTCCTGAAAAGCTGATCTGAAAACCAGACCAGGTCCTGAAAAGCTGATCTGAAAACCAGACCAGGTCCTGATAAGCTGATCTGAAAACCAGACCAGGTCCTGAAAAGCTGATCTGAAAACCAGATCAGGTCCTGAAAAGCTGATCTGAAAACCAGACCAGGTCCTGATAAGCTGATCTGAAAACCAGACCAGGTACCTGATAACCTGATCTGATGCCTAAAAAGCTAATCTGGAAACCAGACCAGCTCCTGATAAGCTGATCTAATAGCTGATAAGCTGATCTAATAGCTGACACCTATTGTACTATTTGCTGTTAGCAAACGTAAATGAGATGGTGTTAAAGCAGTTGGTGTCGATAAGAAAATACCTAATGAAATATAATGGAATTTCATAATATTGTGAAATTCGATTTGTTTTGTACAGAACCTTTCAACGATAACAAGACTGTGCATGTTTAAGTCATATGAAAAGAAAAAACAAGAATTCGCATGAAAGAAGAAAGTAATATCAAGACAGAAATTCAGAATATACAAGTTTAAGGACTGAGAAACGATCAGTCAAGATAGAGGCAAGTAAACAAAAAAAAAAAAAAAAAAAAAAAAAATAGTAGAAGGAACAATATTACGAACTAAATAGATTTTATAAATGTTACCTGTTATTATCGACAAAATTAGATAATATAGTTATACAATATCAGAAAAGGTTTAGTCATAAAAACACCTTCGTTGGAGGAGGTATAGTAGATAAAAAGAATAAACTCTCTAACTGGTGAACTTTATCTTCCCGGATATTAGTATTGTGGACCTGAAACAAAACTACAAAAACGTTTAAATTGAGGTGACAAAGGAATTAATTTATTGGACTCTGCTTGTAAGGATTTAAGCATTAGACATAAAGCTGATAAAATACTTGAAAATTCAGCTTGGGATCGAGTTTTATCAAAAGATAGTAGTATTGCTGAAAAATCATTTGCCTATATGGTTACTAACGCAATGAAAGCCAAAACAAAATTTGGTATGGGTGTGGAGAAAAAGAAAAATGTTAAAAAGAACAAGATAAATGATAAAAAACTGTTTAGAACATCAATTAGAGCTGCAACAAAAATACTAAAGAAGGAAAAACCATTAAATATTAACTCAGCAATTAAAATTGCCCGAAAAACTATCAACAAATCATTAAAAGGAAGAAAATCTCAAATTATAGTACCACATGTAATACGTGTACCAAAAATTGGTGGGTTTTTGCCTCTAATACCGATTTTAACTGCTCTGGGTGCAATTGGTAGTCTAACAACTGGAGGTGCTGCTATAGCTAAAGCTGTTAATGCAACAAAGAATGCAAAAAATCAACTTGATGAAGCAATTAGACATAATAGAGCGATGGAATCTATAGCAGTTGGAAAGGGACTTTACTTAAAACCATATAAAAAGGGTTATGGTTTAGTTTACAAAGAGGAATCAAAAAACTCTTAGAGATGCTACGAACAGACCACTATCTGATGTGGACATAAACCGTTTCTCTATAAATATTCTATATTTTAGAGGAGTTTTCATGTTGAATACTCTACCAAAACGAACAAAGAAAATAGAATGTGGAATAATCAATTTAGACGTATCAACAGGACCTGGTACACATTGGGTAGCATATTATAAAAACAACAATGAAAAAGAATATTTCGACAGCTTTGGAAACTTACAACCTCCTTCGGAAGTAGTCAAATATCTTGGTAGAAATATAAAATACAACTATAATCAACATTAGAATTTCAATACATTTACCTGTGGTCATTTATGTCTTAAATTTCTTTATGAAATAACTGAAAATATTAAATAAAAAAGCACAAACATTTATATTTTACAAAACTCTTTCATGTATTTTTATTTATAATTTAAAATACAAAATTATTATATATTATTGCCAAATTGGAAATTGGGAATTTTGAATTAGAAATTCACTCAGCTCGCTTTCAACAATTAAGCTTTGTTCACCTTCTCTACTTAAGCAATATGATCCGCTCGAGAGTTCTTTAATTTCAGCATCGGTTAAATCATTATATCGCTTTGGGAGGAACATTATGTGGTTTTCCATTTCAACTTTTAGTGTTGGCCCATATTTTGTTGTTACTCTTGACACTTTTCGAATGGTGTATTTAGTTGATGTCTCAAGCTCCTTTATGTGGATTAAGGTTTTATTTTTTAGTGAATTAAATTTTGATGTTAGATTTGTTGTAGACTCCATTTTTGTTTTATTTATTTATTTTTTTTTTCATTTACTTCTCCGCACTTTGAATGTTTAACTGAAAATGATCTTGAAAGTAGCGATGACGACTTCAAGAAGGCTAATCGAAAATATGGTGAAATAGTGAATAAGTGGAGGGGTAGTGATAGACAGAAAGAGACAGTTATAGAGAGAAAAGGGGTAGAGAGAGATAGAGTGCTAAAAAAGAGGTATGGAATATAGATGATGGTATAGATATTTTAAAGATCAAGAGATACTACTTTAAAAATTTAAAAGAGGAAATTAGTCTTAAAGGAACCTTCAAACAATCATCATTCATTAACTTATAAGCAAATAAAATGAGTCAAATCAGACGTACTCTAAACCAATTTATAAGAGATTTTGAAAGCTTCAGGCTTTTCGATCATTGGGAGATGATCAAATTTTTTCAAAATATGCTGGATGAGAACGAAGAATATGGTATCATGGAAGATGAAGACAACACAGAAGGCCACTTCAGAAGCTGTCCTTGGTATAATCCTGAGTGTGAGGAAGGACCAGATACTTGCAGATGTACAATATATTTTTTGCGTAAAAGTATATTAGAAAATTTAATAATTGGATATTATGAAATGTTTCCATCATTATAATAAAAATAAATAAAATTAAATTAAAATGTATTATTAATATAAATAAAATTAAACTAAATTTATCCTTGTTTTGTGTTATTTTTTAAAGGAAAGTTAGGATTCATCTATTCGAATATAAAATAACAGAAACTTGTATGTAGTGAAAAATATAAGGACTTATCCGATTGTCTAAACTGTTTCTCTTTTAATGGAATTTCATAATATTGTGAAATTCAAATTGTCTTGTGCATAACCTCTCAAAGAAAACAAGACTGTGCATGTCTAAGCGATATGAAAACAAGACTGTACATGTTTAAGAGACATGAAAACAAGAATTTGCAAATAAGCAAAAACAAAAATTTTTTTGATCTAGCGAAGTAAAGCTAATAAAGAAATAAAAACCATTCACATAATTAATTCTTTTTCCAATATTTTATTTAAAATTTTTTCTTAAAAATTCATACACATATTTAACTAATGTATGTAGATACCCAGAAAAAAATTGGCCAAAAATTCTCTATTTCAAGTAGTAAAATGTGAAAAAAGGTGTGGTACATTAGAAGAAAAAAATAAATAAATATATAGACTGACTGACCAACTAAAACGTACACTCTGTCCGATGGACACACAAAGCACACTTATAACATTTCAGAAATATATACACAACACGCTGAACTTTAATAAAATGAGAAAAAAAATCATATAGAACGTCAAATGAAAGCCATAGGCAATAGCCCTTCATAAAATAAACATATACATATGTACCTTATTAATGTAAACATATTATCAGTATAAAGCAACAGAAATTTCGTCAAACAAAGTCATGTTGTATCCTAGAGGAACCGTCGAAAGGGTATACCTAAAGTCTCTGAAAACCACTTCGTTTTCTGATGATCGCTTTTCAACAAGAAAATAAGTTTGTTCATTGTGACTAATTTAAAAGTACATTTAAATTCAGTCTCATATCCGATCTTAACTGCATCAGAATTTAAGAAAAAAGCTCCTTTTATTCTATTGAATAAAATTTTAATTTAAAACAGTAAGGAAAGATATCAGCTTCAACTTCAAATGATTTCATCACAAAAAAAAAAAAAAAAAAAAAAAAAAAAAAAAAAAAAACTAGTGATTGTTTTCAACAATTATGAAAATAATAATTTCAATATAAAGCTCCCTTTTGATTTTAAATGTTTATCAATAAAAATAAAAAAAGAAGTAAGTTGACTACCAAAGAAAAAAAAAACTAACTATAAAACTAATATATAAGCTGGAGTGCCGGATCAGTTTCATTTAAAAATGTTTATACATTTTCATAAAGCAAAGCAAGATTTTGAAAACAAATGTAGAAAGTGAAGAAAAAAGTCTATAGTTAGAAAAAATTATATACCACAAAAATTTCTAACGTTAACTTACTAACGTTGCATCAACTTTAAAAAATATAAATTGAGTATAAGGAATATTTCTATTATAGTTGGTATTACTATAGAGTATGTATCTTCAGGAATTCAGTTTTACTTAAAAACAGAAAATCCTCACAAGCTTTTAAGTAAACGCAGATAAAAATTAAAACGTTTTTATTTTCAAATAAAAAAAAAAACTGAATATATCGCATCTATACACAGACGAATATTTACAACAACAACACCAACAACAAGAAGAACAAAAGACATCAATGACAAAAAAAAATGTATTCAAAGATTGAAATAAACAAAATCTGTAATATAAACAAATTTCATATAGGCAGACTTTAACGCGAGACAAATTTAAGTATGAGAAAATATAAAACAAGCGTAAGTATAAAAACATAATAAGATTAGGGAAGTCCAGACATATGATAGTATTTTATAGTACCAAATGTCGATACTGAAAACAATTTATTTCTATCTACATATAAATATTAGCGCAAATACACACACTCATAGCAGAATTCATATAATAAATATCCAAGAAAATTTCAACAACACCCCACCTTTTGCAAATCATGACGAGCCTTAAATTCTCCATCAGATATACATACACAAATTCCCATGATCATACATACATACATATACAATATATAAGATTAATCTCAACAACACAACATTCTCACCTACCTGAAATTACAGATAGTCTTAAACTTCTATAGACGTCTATACACATATATTCTCACGGCTACATATTACAAGAACACCTCTCCCCTAATAAATCACAATCATCTTAAATTCTTACAAAAATACATACATACATACATACAAATAACCAATTTACCTCAACAACATCCTCACCTACCTCAAATCACGATCAGTCTTAAACTACTATAGACAGACACATCCACAAATCCCCATGGATACATATTACGTCAACAACCCTGCCCACCCAAATCATGGTCAGCCTTAAACTCCTACAGACATACAAACACACAGATTCCCCCAGTTACATATTACTAGAACACCTCACCCCTCATAAATCACAATCAGCCCTAAGCTCCTACAGAAATACACACATTGAAATTCCTACAAACACACACACACACACATACACACACACATACGCACACACACATACACACGCAATCGATCTACCTCAACTACACCCCGCCCCCTGCCAATCAAACCCACCCCTAAATTCTCACAGACAGACAGACACACCCACAAATTCCTATGGTTACATAATACTGCAACAACGCCACCTACTCAAATCACGTCCAAATTCTCACAGTCTATCAACACGAACATTAGCATCAGAAAAAATAACTTTCACGTTTTCCCGTCGTCATTAGGAAAAATCATTTTCCCGTCGGCATTTGAAAAAATTATATTCATGTTTTGCCGTCGGCATTAGGAAAAATTAATAAACATGTTTTGCCGTCGGCATTTGAAAAAAATAATAATCATGTATTGCCGTCGGCATATACACTCATATGAAACCTCAAAAAAAAATCACCCGTTATCACAATTAATGTAACCCAAAAAAAAAATCACCCGTTCACACAAAGTTAATGTAAACAAAAAACTCCTAATGTAAACAAAAAACATCAAAGCGCCGCCGAAAACACAAATTTCCAAGAATTTTAAAATTTCAGCAACAATTTAACAATTTCAGCCACAATTTAACAATTTCAGCCCACAATTTAACAATTTCAGCCACAATTTAACAATTTTAATTGATCCAGAACCGGCAGTTCACAACTACTACCAGGTGATTTAAAAAAATCAACTTTAAGTTAGCTGAAAGTAATGCGGAGTGAGACAATTGCTTACCGCCTAGGACATCGCAATGTTAAAATATTCAGTTGATTACATTAAAAGTAATCCAAATGTCAGTCAATACTAGTTGCGAAATAGTTAGCTTAAAGTTAATTTAAAGTTAACGTAATTTCTGACAGGGCTATTATGTGTTTAATGAAGGTTTTTTTAAAGACATAATATTGATTAACTAAAAATATAGAATAGACAAAATCATTTTTTTTTTCAAAATTAAAGATATTCATTTTTAACTGGACAAATTTTATTTTAACTGGTAACTGGACAAGGCTGAAAAAACTGGAAAACCCAGGCCATTACAGGTTATCTGGCAACCCTATTGGTAGTGGACATTTTTTTCCTCATACCAAAAGCTATCGAAAAATCGATTGTAAAATCGATCCACCCTAATATACGTACTCATATGCTTATATATTTTGTATTACAGTGGACATTTGCCAAACTCGGTGGATATCTATGCGAGATAAATTTGTAAAAAAAAGTTCGGAGAGAATCATCATGCTTCTGGAAATATAACACAAAGTCAATGGCAACATCAAGAACAAATAGAATTTCGGCGTGAGCACGAGATATATTTGATTTTTAAATGCATGTTCTTATTTACTTTCCCGTTGTAGGACAGTGACAAGTTTAAGAGTGTCGATGAATGTAGATGAAAACAGTGTGGAAACATCGCCTACCACACTATTGGCAGATGGCCGCAGCCAAAGCATTGAGAATATAACAGAGGTAATAAAGTACTAAAATGTATGTATAAATAACGTGGCATCAAAATCAAATTAAACTCAAATTGCTTTTACATACATACCTATATATGTATATATATATATATATAAAAGAGGATGTATGTATGTATATATGTAACGTATGGACTCCAAAACGGGTGGGCCGATATTGATGAAATTTTCAGGGAATCTTCAGAATATTCATGCGGCTGACACTGTGAAGTCTGATTTTTGATTTTCGGTCTGCGGACGGAGGGCCGTGGCAAAATCCATTTTTTATATTGCACCACCAATGCTTTATATATACATACATATATATATATTTTTTTTTTTTGCTTTTTTTAATTTTATTTTTTTTATTTTTTTTATTTTTTTTTTTTTTTTTTTTTGAAAGCTGTAGCTCGTTTCTGTATTTCTCGCATCGTAAAATTTCCCGCATGAAACGAGGGAATCGTAACAAAAACAGTGTAAATTTAAACACAAAATGGATTTTCTCACATAAGTGTTTCTGTATATTTACTTTGCGAGAACTTTCTGTCATTTAAGTAAATTTCCAGCAATTATTGAAAGGGTGTGAGAAAAAGTGTTTCTGTAACAATATTTTGTGAAAAGTTTCTCGCAAGAACTGTCAAAACAACTCGCATTTTAAATTGGGGCGAGAACAACCAAATTTGTACAAAAACATACACTCCGTTAACATAGGATAGCCTCACCTGAAATTTTAGATAACAGTATACATTTTCGCGATTCCTTAAAAAAATATCAAGTATGGTTTTAAGTCATTCTTAAGAATACTCTGTTGCTTTATTGACAAAAATTCCAAATTGGTCAGTAAACATTAAGTGGACTTTCATAATAGTTCTCGTAAACAGCATGAGAAATTTTAATATTTCAGTATTAACATAGATTAGCCTCAGTGATGAATTTTCAATTAATCGTTGATGTTTATGCAAAAATACCGTTAAGTGCAATTTGCGCATCGCATTGATTTTCGCATCGCAATGCAGAATAAGCCTCCTGTATAATTTCAACATTATTATGTATAGACGTATTTTACTGAAATAGAGTGCAACCAGGACCTACCATCCTGTCGTATACTTCAAAATAGTGAATCCAACTCCCTCCCGTTTGAAGTTTCTAATAGCAGCCGAAAAAGATCAAGACGGGAGTCCGATAGTAAAGCCTTCAGTTAATTTTTAAATTAAATGACAAAAATTGCTCAATGTCGATTTGATTCTCCACCTGCAATGTTGAGAAAAATTTTTAATTGTTTGTCAAGTGATGCGGTGACAAATGCGAAATTTTTTTATTAATTATTTGCGCGAACAAGTGGAAACAAAAAGTTTTGATTTTTTTAACATGTAAGTATGAAGATGAAAAACGTGATTTCATTAACCGTCTCAAATTCGATCGATTTTTAATGAGGATTCCCAAAACATTTGGGTGTCTAGAGATCATCATTCGTGAGCTGAACCGTGTCTAAAAAAGGTATATTTTTGTATTTTTTTTCATATTTTCAAGACAATACATACACTTAGCCGAAAAACTCCACATACGATTTTAGGTATTTGAGATCTCTTATTCATAATTTTTATTTGGCGTTTAATTTTTGAAAATATTGTATCTTGGGTATTATATTGGACCCACTTTATAGCTTCGAGATAAAAACCTAAAAAAAAAAACAGTGTTAATTTTTTGCTAAGGAAAAAAATTATGAAAAATGACACTTAGTCGCTATTTACACTATGCCTATTTACAGCCTGCCTTGCTGTAACAATTTTCTTTTAAACCCTCTACGAAAAGTCACGCACGTTTACATTATGACTTTTCCCTTATGCCTTTCTTTGACGTTTCTGTTAGAGTTGTGCAGCTCATGAATGAACTAGTTCAATTGAACGATTCACCTCACTGAGCGCTGTTAGCCGGTCAATCCACTGAGCGCTTTCAGCTCAGTACTGAGTGGTTTCTTTATTTGTATCGAACTCTTTCAGTAGCTCGTTTTAGACACAAACCTATAATCAAACACAAACCTACGTATTTTAGGTGTGTTTGATAATAGGTTTGTGTCTAAAACGACCTAATGAAGGAGTTCGATACAAGTCTTGTGGTTTTTAGTAGCCTTGTATTGAACTCTTTCAGTAGCTCGTTTTTTACACAAACCAACGATCAAACCCGTGTAATTTAAATGTGTTTGGTCATTGGTTTGTGTCAAAATCGAGCTATTGAAAGAGTTCGATACAAGTCTAGTTTTTAGCAATTTTTTTTTTTGTCGCACAAGTACATGAAAAAAATTGTATATATGAGTAGTAGGGAGCTGGGGCTTCTGGATCAATTAAAATTGTTAAATTGTTGCTGAAACTGTTAAATTGTGGGCTGAAATTGTTAAATTGTTGCTGAAATTGTTAAATTTGGGTAATTAAAATTTGAAAAGTGTTAAATTCTTGGAAATTTGTGTTTTTTTTATTTACAATAGGAGTTTTTGTTTACATTAAGTGTATGTCTGTCGTCTGTCTGTCTGTCTGCCTGACCGTGGATGTTTGTGTGTGGAATATTTTGTGTGAATGTATTAAGGCGGTTCATAGTTTGGCGGTTTTTATATGTGTGTATATACAGACGAGGAAAATCATGAAAATGATTTTTCCTAATACCAATGGTGATATTTACCAATAGTGATTATTAATTTTTCCTAATGCCTACGACAATGCATGATAATTTTTCCTAATGTCTACGGCAATGCATGATAATTTTTCCTAATGCCTACGGCAATGCATGATTATTATTTTTTTCAAATGCCTACGGCAATGCATGATTATTATTTTTTTCAAATGCCGACGGGAAAATTGATTTTTCCTAATGACGACGGGAAAACGTGAAAGTTATTTTTCCTAGTGCTAATGTAGGTGTTGCTAGACTGTGGGAATTTAAGACTGACCGTGATTTGAGTGGGTGGCGTTGTTGCCGTAATATGTAACCACAGGAATTTGCGGATGTGTCTGTCTGTCTGTGAGAATTTAGGTGAGGGTTTGATTGGAAGGGGAGGGGTGTAGTTGAGGTAGATCGATTGCGTGTGTATGTGTGTGTGTGTATGTTTGTAGGAATTTCAATGTGTGTATTTCTGTAGGAGCTTAAGGCTGATTGTGATTTATGAGGGGTGAGGTGTTCTAGTAATATGCAACCGGGGGAATCTGTGTGTTTGTATGTCTGTAGGAGTTTAAGGCTGACCATGATTTGTGTGGGCAGGGTTGTTGACGTAATATGTATTCATGGGGATTTGTGGATGTGTCTGTCTATAGTAGTTTAAGGCTGATCGTGATTTGGGGTAGGTGAGGATGTTGTTGAGTTAAATTGGTTATGTGTATGTATGTATGTATGTATGTATTTTTGTAAGAATTTAAGATGATTGTGATTTATTAGGGGCGAGGTGTTCTTGTAATATGTAGCCGTGAGAATCTATGTGTATAGACGTCTGTAGAAGTTTAAGACTATCTGTAATTTCAGGTAGGTGAGAGTGTTGTGTTGTTGAGATTAATCTTGTATATTGTATATGTACCTATGTATGATCATGAGAATTTGTGTATGTATATCTGAGGAAGAATTTAAGGCTCGTAATGATTTGCAAAAGGTGGGGTGTTGTTGAAATTTTCTTGGATATTTCTTATATGAATTCTGCTATGTGTGTGTATTTGAGCTGGTATTTATATGTAGGTAGAAATAAATTGTTTTCAATATCGACGTTTGGTACTATAAAATACTATCATATATCTGGACTTCCCTAATCCTAGTATGCTTTTATACTTACGATTGCTTTATATTTTCTCATGCTTAAATTTGTCTCGCGTTAAAGTATGTCTGTGTGAAATTTGTTTATATTACAGATTTTGTTTATTTAACTACATCCGTCTTCTTTGACTGAAAGAGTTTTCTACACACAGAGAAAAACCAACTTGAAATCAGTAAAAACCATGCTGAATTAATAAGAACCATTAACAAAGGTTTAGTCATATTGAAATTTCTTATTTCAATATGGACAAAATATTAATTTACAGTATTCATTTATTAAACTCATTAGTTTGTAGATATCTCAATATACATTTTCTATTATATTAAAAATTATTGAATTAATATGACGAATTCTTATTTTTAAGATGCAGATTTTCCCTGAGTGTATTGATTGCTTATATTTGCATTGTGCTTTAACTAAACGACGCTTCATATATTTTCATGATGTAGATCTAATAAATACTTAAGCATTGATAAGAAATTTGATATGTATACATACATATCTACAAATTGATTTTATGTATGTATGTATGTATGTATGTACATATATATGTACATACAAATAAGTGTTTAACTCAATCTTTGAATACATTTTTTATTTTATTTTTTGTCATGTGATGTCTGTTGTTGTTGAAATTAAAAACATTTTAATTTTTATCTGCGTTTTCTTAAAAGTTTGTGAGGATTTTCTGTTTTAAGTAAAACTGAATTTCTGAAGATACATACTCCATAGTAATAGTAACTATAATAGAAATATTCCTTATACTTAATTTGCATTTTTTTAAAGTTGATGCAACGTTAGTTAGTCAACGTTTGACATTTTTAGGGTATACAATTTTTTCAACTATAGCCTTCTACATTTATTTTGGAAAGCTTGCTTTGCTTTTTAAAAATCTATAATAATTTTTGATTGAAACTGATCCGGCACTCCATCTTAGGTACTAATAGTTTTTTGTTGTTAGTTAACTTACTTTTTTTTATTTTTTATTGATAAACATTTAAAATCAAAAGGGAGTTTGATATTGTAATTATTATTTTCATAATTGTTGAAAACAATCGCTGTTTTTTTTGTTTGTTTTTGTTTTATTTTTTTTTTGTTTTTTGCGATGAAATCATTTGAATTACTTTTAAAACCTTACGCGTTTATAAAAATTATGTTATTTTCCATATTACTCAATTTATAAGACTTTTAGAATCTGTCCTTTAGTGGTTATATATTCTATTATGTGATCATGAATACGAATGCAGTAAGCTGATGTCTTTGCTTGCTGTTTCAAATTAAAATTTTATTCACTTGAATAAAATTAGCTTTTTTCTTAAACTCTGATGCAGTTAGAAGCGCTGGAGATTCTTTCATATAACAGCTTTCTTGGAATTTTAGATACATATAATATAGAATTGGATAACATTTATGTACTTCTAATTTTTATGTTAAGAAGTACGAATATGAGACTGAATTTAAATGTACTTTTAAATTAGTTAAATCATAATGAACAAACATATTTTACTCTAGGATACAAGATGACTTTGTGTGACGAAATTTCTGTTGCTGTATACTGATAATATGCTTACATTAATAAGGTACATATACATATGTTTATTTTATGAAGGGTGAGCACCTATGGCTTTTATTTAATGTTCTATATGATTTTTTTTTTCATTTTATTAAACTTCAGCGTATTGTATATATATTTCTGAAATGTTTAAGTGTGTTTTGTGTGCCCATCGGACAGAGTGTACGTATTAGTTGGTCAGTCAGTCTCTATTTTTATTTTTTTTTTCTTCTAATGTGCCACTCCTTTTTTCAGATTTTACTACTTGGAATAAAGAATTTTTGTCTAATTTTTTGCTGGCTATATACATTAGGTATGTAGAAATTAGTTTACATACAAAGAAATGCATGTTTAATAAACAACTATTGTATCAAATCGATCTCAAATAACTCAGTTACCTCTACCAGCAATTCACCGTTGGTGTTTTCATAAAGTGTTAGAAACAATGAAATATCTATGTTTTGAGAGAATTTTTCCCCTCAAGTATTTCTACATGAGGTTTGAGGGGTCAACCACTGTCGCATTCATATGTAATGATTATTCACTTAAAAAAGGTCATCATCACCATCAATCATCTACGTATACAATACATTCATGAGTTGAGTTGATCCCGATACAATTGCTGTCTCATCACCTTCTAATAGCTTTATATATTTTGCTAGTATGCATGCCTTAGCATGCTTCTATGGATAGTGACGTAAGAGTCCGAGATGTAGAGTGTTACAATTAAAAATCTTTCCTATTAGAATTTACCAGTTTGCTCTTTTGAATTTTTACAAAGCAGATACATATGTATGTATTTCATTGACCACAATCTCATAAAATTTCTTTGCTTACAAAATTGTATGACGTGAGGATTTTTTTTTTTTTTTTTTTTGAAATTATACATGCCTCGGCATGCTTTCATTTTTTATTTTTTTCTATAAATTTATTTAATACTCATACAGATATAAAGTAAGATATGTTTACTGTACATTTTAAAATTTATGCATGCTTCAGCATGATTCTAGTTGAAGCCTATATTCATTCACTAAGTTTGTTTGATACTTATTCATACACATCTACATTCTTAAAGATTGGATATCAAAGCCCAATTTCCGTAGTTTATCTATAATTTCTAAAGATCTGATAGCTAAAGAAATAAATAGAGTGAAGATCTTCTATAATAATAATCACTTTATAAAAAGTGATAATATGATGTGCTGCTGAATATTACACTATGTTATAGTTCATTTTAAACACTGAAGTTTTACCAATATTTCATTCAGACCATCAAGTTTAGAGAATTCCACTACATTTAGTTAATTACCTTTCTTAAGACCCATCATTCCTAATCAATCCTACAAAAAACTAGATTTTTCGTTTTAATTTTATATTTATTAAATTCAACATTCATTCTTCAAATTTCTTTATACTATATTAAGCAGCTTTTTCTCATTTGTGGAATGTTTAATCGTAAACATGTTAATGGTGAGATGAATTTTTCTATTTTATACACTAAGTAAATCTTTATATATACCAATCCACTTATATGAACCATTAAAGCTAATTCTTTTCACATCATTCCTTTCAATGATCTATTAAATCATTCTAGTATTGATGCTTTCATATTAAGTAATGTTTAATCTTCTATTTATGTATGAGTTTTCCAAAGTATTTATTAAAAAATTCTTTAGAATCATCTGTTTGTAAGTTTTTTGGTACTCGTACCACTTCAAAAATATTTTCCATTCCCTTGGTTTTTAGAGTACAGCTTTTATTTTCAGCTGTACTAAACTTTGAGAATGTGTCAATTACAGTCTTCAAAAATCAACAATTTCTATTTTCTGTAGAATAGCTCTCCATTTCACCTAACTTAGCTCCATAAAACTTCATATATTCCTTTCATTGCATCTCTATAAGCACAAACAATTGTTGAGATTTAATATGGAGTTCGTTTACTAAATTTCTTTTTAAAGACATTGAGTTGTTTCACAGATTTTTTCAAAAATGTTGTGATCTACATGTTGCACTTTCAGCTATTTATACTAATATACTAACATGTAGTTAATTTTCTAATCTGTATAATTAATCGTAAACTCGTCAATTTGTTTTTAATTATTTAATTTTTAGAATTGCTTTTGCAATTTTATAACTGTCTTCTTTCTCTAAATTTATTTCACGTTGTAGTTCCTCAATTGGCATTTAAATATATTCTTAAATATTAATGCTTTAAGCTATATTATTAATTTGTCTTGTATTTTATCTTCATTCAGTTTGAGGTAACTATCAACAATAGTTTGTATTTAATTCATTTCTGCCTTCCAATACTGATAAGTCAGTAAAAATGTCTTCAGAATTGGAAGTCTATGAGTAAAAATCATCGTCATCATTATTTTCAGTATTAGCATCATTAAATAAGATGGTATTATCGAATATTGTTTCCTCTGCTAGTTTCTTTGGAGTACTTGTCTATATCTTGAGTGAAGGTTTCTCAGGCTTTAAACTTGTATATTTTCAATTTCTTTCATAAGAATTCTTTTAATATTTTTAGAACTATTTTTGAATTCTTTTGTTATAGGTTTAAATATATCTTTTAGTTGTTCACTTGTATCTATTTCACCAGTTTTTATACTACGAAGCTTTTTCTTCATCACATTTCTTGTCAACACCAAATGCTTTAAATCTTTCTCATCCATGTTCGCTAGCAGCAAATAACAGGTATCAGCTACTAGATCAGCTTTTCAGGAGCTGGTCTGGTTTTCAGATCAGCTTATCAGGACCTGGTCTGGTTATCAGATCAGCTTTTCAGGACCTGGTCTGGTTTTCAGATCAGCTTTTCAGGACCTGGTCTGGTTTTCAGATCAGCTTTTCAGGACCTGGTCTGGTTTTCAGATCAGCTTTTCAGGACCTGGTCTGGTTTTCAGATCAGCTTTTCAGGACCTGGTCTGGTTTTCAGATCAGCTTTTCAGGACCTGGTCTGGTTTTCAGATCAGCTTTTCAGGACCTGGTCTGGTTTTCAGATCAGCTTTTCAGGACCTGGTCTGGTTTTCAGATTAGGCTATCAGGACCTGGTCTGGTTTTCAGATCAGCTTATCAGGAGCTGGTCTGGTTTTCAGATCAGCTTTTCAGGACCTGGTCTGGTTTTCAGATCAGCTTTTCAGTACCTGGTCTGGTTTTCAGATCAGCTTTTCAGGACCTGGTCTGGTTTTCAGATCAGCTTTTCAGGACCTGGTCTGGTTTTCAGATCAGCTTTTCAGGACCTGGTCTGGTTTTCAGATCAGGCTATCAGGACCTGGTCTGGTTTTCAGATCAGGCTATCAGGACCTGGTCTGGTTTTCAGATCAGCTTATTAGGAGCTGGTCTGATTTTCAGGTCAGCTTATTAGGAGCTGGTCTGGTTTTCAGGTCAGATGAAATAACTAAAGTCTATCTCTTATTAGCAGTATTTTTTTTTCTATAACGAAAATCGTTTAATTCAATATATTTAATTATAATCAAAAATCCATATTTATCCTTCCAACACTCTACAAATTTTTTAAAACTTGTCAAAATTCATATTACTGCCAACATGAACCTTGTAAACATGCTTCATATTTTTCTCATCTTACTTAAACATTATAATTACATTTGCATTGTCTCTTATTAAATGCTTATAGCCATATTCATAAAAATTTTAAACAGCATTTCAAATGTTGTTTGAGCAAAATTCGCTAAAATTGTATTCATAATAGAATATTAGCTTAAAAACGTTTTTTAACTTGCGTAAATCAACAAATCTTATAAATTAAATGCACCCATACTTAAAATAATTTTGAACTGACGTCGTTCTAGTTTTGCTTCTTGTTTATTTATATTTTTAGCTTTGTCTGTATGTATGTATGTATTAAGAATTATGCTTATGTTTGGCACAAGTAGAATGAGTCATCATTCTTCTGTCGCCCCATACAAAAATATACACGTACACGTATGTATATTATTCTGCTTTCCACATGCAACATCAGCAAATATCATAATTGAAATGTATTAAGCTTCATTACCAGAAAAAAATAAATGTATAATAACCCATTCTTTTAATTATGAAATTATGTAATTTCTTTAACTATTCATATTTGTAGTAGTATATAGATAATTTTAGTATAAATATATGTTTTTAAACCTCAGATAGTAGTAGGGGAATGTTCATTCTGCCCCAATTAAAATTGTTAAATTGTTGGTGAAATTGTTAAATTTGGGTAATTAAAATTTGAAAATTTTAAAATTCTTGGAAATTTGTGAAATTTGATACCTACGAGGGTGGTTCAATAAGTCCTTTAAATATTTTTCGAGGGTGGTTCAATAAATCACTCTTATTTTTGTAACATAAAAAGTTTTTGTTTACATTAAGTCTATGTCTGTCTGTCTGCCCGACCGTGGAAATTTGAGTCTGTCAGTGATTTGGGTTGTGTAATAATTTCTGGGTGTCCTTTGTCGGAGTTATGAGTAGTGAAACTTTAAAATTTTAATCTACATCGAAATGTCCAGTTCCCTACTACTATCTGAGGTTTAAAAACATATATTTATACTAAAATTATCTATATACTACTACAAATATGAATAGTTAAAGAAATTACATAATTTCATAATTAAAAGAATGGGTTATTATACATTTATTTTTTTCTGGTAATGAAGCTTAATACATTTCAATTATGATATTTGCTGATGTTGCATGTGGAAAGCAGAATAATATACATACGTGTACGTGTATATTTTTGTATGGGGCGACAGAAGAATGATGACTCATTCTACTTGCGCAAACATAAGCATAATTCTTAATACATGCATACATACATACATACAGACAAAGCTAAAAATATAAATAAACAAGAAGCAAAACTAGAACGACGTCAGTTCAAAATTATTTTAAGTATGGGTGCATTTAATTTATAAGATTTGTTGATTTACGCAAGTTAAAAAACGTTTTTAAGCTAATATTCTATTATGAATACAATTTTAGCGAATTTTGCTCAAACAACATTTGAAATGCTGTTTAAAATTTTTATGAATATGGCTATAAGCATTTAATAAGAGACAATGCAAATGTAATTATAATGTTTAAGTAAGATGAGAAAAATATGAAGCATGTTTACAAGGTTCATGTTGGCAGTAATATGAATTTTGACAAGTTTTAAAAAATTTGTAGAGTGTTGGAAGGATAAATATGGATTTTTGATTATAATTAAATATATTGAATTAAACGATTTTCGTTATAGAAAAAAAAATACTGCTAATAAGAGATAGACTTTAGTTATTTCATCTGACCTGAAAACCAGACCAGCTCCTAATAAGCTGATCTGAAAACCAGACCAGGTCCTGATAGCCTGATCTGAAAACCAGACCAGGTCCTGATAGCCTGATCTGAAAACCAGACCAGGTCCTGAAAAGCTGATCTGAAAACCAGACCAGGTCCTGAAAAGCTGATCTGAAAACCAGACCAGGTCCTGAAAAGCTGATCTGAAAACCAGACCAGGTACTGAAAAGCTGATCTGAAAACCAGACCAGGTCCTGAAAAGCTGATCTGAAAACCAGACCAGCTCCTGATAAGCTGATCTGAAAACCAGACCAGGTCCTGATAGCCTAATCTGAAAACCAGACCAGGTCCTGAAAAGCTGATCTGAAAACCAGACCAGGTCCTGAAAAGCTGATCTGAAAACCAGACCAGGTCCTGAAAAGCTGATCTGAAAACCAGACCAGGTCCTGAAAAGCTGATCTGAAAACCAGACGAGGTCCTGAAAAGCTGATCTGAAAACCAGACCAGGTCCTGAAAAGCTGATCTGAAAACCAGACCAGGTCCTGAAAAGCTGATCTGAAAACCAGACCAGGTCCTGAAAAGCTGATCTGATAACCAGACCAGGTCCTGATAAGCTGATCTGAAAACCAGACCAGCTCCTGAAAAGCTGATCTGAAAAACAGACCAGGTGCTAACAAGCTGATCTAATAGCTGATAAGCTGATCTAATAGATGACACCTATTGTACTATTTGCTGTTAGCAAACGTAAATGAGATGGTGTTAAAGCAGTTGGTGTCGATATGAAAATACCTAATGAAATATAATGGAATTTCATAATATTGTGAAATTCGATTTGTTTTGTGCAGAACCTTTCAAAGATAACAAGACTGTGCATGTTTAAGCGATATGAAAAGAAAAAACAAGAATTCGCATGAAAGAAGAAAGTAACATCAAGACAGAAGTTGAGAATATACAAGTTTAAAGACTGAGAAACCATCAGTCAAGATAGAGGCAAGTAAACAAAAAAAAAAAAAAATTAGTAGAAGGAACAATATTACGAACTAAATAGATTTTATAAATGTTACCTGTTATTATCGACAAAATTAGATGATATAGTTATACAATATCAGAAAACGTTTAGCCATAAAAACACCTTCGTTGGAGGAGATATAGTAGATAAAAAAAATAAACTCTCTAACTGGTGAACTTTATCTTCCTGGATATTAGTATTGTGGACCTGAAACAAAACTACAAAAACGTTTAAATTGAGGTGACAAATGAATTAATTTATTGGACTCTGCTTGTAAAGATCACGATATAGCTTATTCAAAAAATAAGCATTTAAGCATTAGACATAAAGCTGATAAAATACTTGAAAATTCAGCTTGGGATCGAGTTTTATCAAAAGATAGTAGTAGTATTGCTGAAAAATCATTTGCCTATATGGTTACTAACGCAATGAAAGCCAAAACAAAATTTGGTATGGGTGTGGAGAAAAAGAAAAATGTTAAAAAGAACAATATAAATGATAAAAAACTGTTAGAACATCAATTAGAGCTGCAACAAAAATACTAAAGAAGGAAAAACCATTAGATATTAACTCAGCAATTAAAATTGCCCGAAAAACTATTAACAAATCATTAAAAGGAAGAAAATCTCAAATTATAGTACCACATGTAATACGTGTACCAAAAATTGGTGGGTTTTTGCCTCTAATACCGATTTTAACTGCTCTGGGTGCAATTGGTAGTCTAACAACTGGAGGTGCTGCTATAGCTAAAGCTGTTAATGCAACAAAGAATGCAAAAAATCAACTTGATGAAGCAATTAGACATAATAGAGCGATGGAATCTATAGCAGTTGGAAAGGGACTTTACTTAAAACCATATAAAAAGGGTTATGGTTTAGTTTACAAAGAGGAATCAAAAAACTCTTAGAGATGCTACGAACAGACCACTATCTGATGTGGACATAAACCATTTCTCTATAAATATTCCATATTTTAGAGGAGTTTTCATGTTGAATACTCTACCAAAACGAACAAAGAAAATAGAATGTGGAATGTATCAACAGGATTTGTTATACATTGGGTAGCATATTATAAAAACAACAATGAAAAAGAATATTTCGACAGCTTTGGAAACTTACAACCTCCTTCGGAAGTAGTCAAATATCTTGGTACATATATGAAATAGAACTATAATCAACATCAGAACTTCAATACATTTACCTGTGGTCATTTATGTCTTAAATTTCTTTATGAAATAACTGAAAATATTAAATAAAAAAGCACAAACATTTATATTTTACAAACTCTTTAATGTCTTTTTATTTATAATTTAAAATACATAATTAATATATATCATTGCCAAATAGAAAATTGGGAATTTGGAATTAGAAATTCACTCAGCTCGCTCTCACCGATTAAGCTTTTTCGATTAGAAAATAAGAGAAACTTGTATGTAGTGAAAAATATAAGGACTTATCCGATTATCTTAATTGTTTCTCTTTATGAAAATATCTAATGAAATTTAATGGAATTTCATAATATTGTGAAATTCAATTTGTTTTCTGCAGAACCTCTCAAAGAAAACAAGACTGTACATGTTTAATCATCATGAAAACAAGACTGTGCATGTCTAAGCATCATGAAAACAAGACTGTGCATGTCTAAGCGATATGAAAACAAGACTGTACATGTTTAAGCGACATGAAAACAAGAATTTGCAAATAAGCAAAAACAAATTTTTTTTTTTGATCTAGCGAAGTAAAGCTAATAAAGAAATAAAAACCATTCACATAATTAATTCTTTTTCCAATATTTTATTTAAAATTTTTTCTTAAAAATTCATACACATATTTAACTAATGTATGTAGATACCCTGAAAAAAATTAGTCAAAATTTCTCTATTTCAAGTAGTAAAATGTGAAAAAAAAGGTGTGGTACATTAGAAGAAAAAAAAAAATAAATAAATATATAGACTGACTGACCAACTAAAACGTACACTCTGTCCGATGGACACACAAAGCACACTTAAACATTTCAGAAATATATACACAACACGCTGAACTTTAATAAAATGAAAAAAAAAATCATATAGAACGTCAAATGAAAGCCATAGGTAATAGCCCTTCATAAAATAAACATATACATATGTACCTTATTAATGTAAACATATTATCAGTATAAAGCAACAGAAATTTTGTCAAACAAAGTCATCTTGTATCCTAGAGGAGTCGTCGATAGGGTATACCTAAATTATATGAAAACCACTTCGTTTTCTGATGATCGCTTTTCAACAAGAAAATAAGTTTGTTCATTGTGACTAATTTAAAAGTACATTTAAATTCAGTCTCATATCCGATCTTAACTGCATCAGAATTTAAGAAAAAAGCTCCTTCTATTCTATTGAATAAAATTTTAATTTAAAACAGTAAGCAAAGATATCAGCTTCAACTTCAAATGATTTCATCACAAAAAAAAACTAGTGATTGTTTTCAACAATTATGAAAATAATAATTTCAATATAAAGCTCCCTTTTGATTTTAAATGTTTATCGATAAAAATAAAAAAAGAAGTAAGTTGACTACCAAAGAAAAAAAAACTATCAGTATATAAGCTGGAGTGCCGGATCAGTTTCATTTAAAAATGTTTATACATTTTCATAAAGCAAAGCAAAGAAAGATTTCGAAAACAAATGTAGAAAGTGAAGAAAAAAGTCTATAGTTAGAAAAAATTATGTACCCCAAAAATTTCTAACGTTAACTTACTATCGTTGCATCAACTTTAAAAAAAATTTAAATTAAGTATAAGAAATATTTCTATTTAGTGGCTATTACTATAGAGTATGTATCTTCAGGAATTCAGTTTTACTTAAAAACAGAAAATCCTCACAAACTTTTAAGTAAACGCAGATAAAAATTAAAACATTTTTATTTTCAAATAAAAAAAAAAACTGAATATATCGCATCTATACACAGACGAATATTTACAACAACAACACCAACAACAAGAAGAACAAAAGACATCAATGACAAAAAAAATGTATTCAAAGATTGAAATAAACAAAATCTGTAATATAAACAAATTTCATATAGGCAGACTTTAACGCGAGACAAATTTAAGTATGAGAAAATATAAAACAAGCGTAAGTATAAAAACATAATAAGATTAGGGAAGTCCAGACATATGATAGTATTTTATAGTACCAAATGTCGATACTGAAAACAATTTATTTCTATCTACATATAAATATTAGCGCAAATACACACACACATAGCAGAATTCATATAAGAAATATGCAGGAAAATTTCAACAACACCCCACCTTTCACAAATCACGACCAGCCTAAAATTTTCCCCCAGATATACATATAAAAATTCCCATGATCATACATACATACATATACAATATATAAGATTAATCTCAACAACACAGCACTCTCACCTACCTGAAATTACAGATAGTCTTAAACTTCTACAGACGTCTATACACATAGATTCTCATGGCTACATATTACAAGAACACGTCGCCCCTAATAAATCACAATCATCTTAAATTCTTACAAAAATACATACATACATACATACACATAACCAATTTACCTCAACAACATCCTCACCTACCCCAAATCACGATCAGCCTTAAACTACACATCCACAAATCCCCTACAGAAATACACACATTGAAATTCCTACAAACATACAAACATACACACACACACACACACACACATACACATAAACACATACCCACACACACACATTTCCACAATTCTCTGTTGGTATTACGATATATGATGAAATTCATATACACAGCAACACCCAGAACAAAATCGCTAGCATCAGTTTGCAATATAAAGGTACTAGAAAAATCGGGACACGTGAAAGTAGGTGCTTCTATAAGTTTTTGCTGTATTTCTCCGAAAGCTTTTTCCTATAATTGTTACATTAAAGTAAAATATATTGAAATAAAAATATCACTACCCCTATCAAAAACTCTACTTATCAACCTGATTGGATTCAAAACATTTAATATCTGGACTGCACTTGTACACATAAAACCTATGCCAACACAATATTTTCTATCCATAAGAATATCAACGTCAATAGCCTAGAAAACCTATACACATTCATTTGTAAATATGTATGAAAAAGTGTTGATGTAACTCACACAAGCAATGATGTTTTTCAAAGCAAAAATAGAAACGATCGCATACATTAATACAACAACATATACATACATTACCATAAATATATTCGGCATTCACTTCCATTCACAATAGGGTTGCCAATCTCTGCAGCTATTAGATTATTTCCCCACAGATCGCAAACATAAATGCATACATATATACACAATAACCCTACATAAGCATACCAAGGACAACTCAAAACAGCAGCCCAAAGTCTATCAAATAACAATCACTATATGCACACAAATACACAGATCCCTTGTAACTACCCTGCAGTCAGACTGGGAGCAAGTGTCTTTGTGTCAACACTAAAATTCTAGTAACAATTTTGTTATAATAAGTTTTCTTATATCCATAAGTATAAAGGAAGTAAAGAAAACAGATATGGTGTATTTGTGGTGGACTTGTCAATAACTTATCAATATACATACATTTGTATGTACGTCGCACAAGCGACAAGTCAAAAGCGACTCAGTACATTTTCACCATCGCCATTTCCTACTGGGTATAATGATTGTCTGCCACTACAACAAAAGTATCGGACACCGTCAAACATACAAGTAAATACAAAAACACATACACAAGCACACACACACACACACACACACACACACACACACACTCCCATACACACATACAAACACCCACATACACATGCATAGACATAACCAAAGAATCAGACTCACACACACACACACGCGCGCACACACACACACACACATACACACACACACACACACATACAATATCAGCATGAAAATCCCCAAAATCCCCCGATTTGTAACAGGGTTGCCATCATTTTTATTTTCCCCCCGGTTTTTAATTCCCAAAACAGGACTATCTCCGCCATTAATACCCTACTTGTGATGACCAAAGTCGCATGCTTGTTTTGGCTCACAAAACGCTGAAGCTATTTAGTTTATTTTTTCATTATTTTTGTAATTATTTACATTAGTACCTCATTCGGTAATAAGCAGAGAATAGTCTGTTTAGTTATAAATTAATTGCCTATTAGACCAACTATGTAATTGACACTTTTAACCCACCGTGGTACTTTCATGTAATTTAAGTTTGACTGCCCATCACTAATGAATATCACTATTTACAGTGAGAACAAGAGATACCACATACGCTCTCTGTGTGTAACGTTCGTGTATGTGTACACTTGTATGTGTCGTACTGAAAGAGCATAAAAGGCTGTTAGTCACAACACCATATTTTCAACACACACTCTTGTTAGCTTGTGTGATTTTAGTATTGATATGAATGGTATAACAACCGACTCAATACTAGAGCTGTGCCAAATCGTTCTTTTCAGTGACCGGTAATTTTCGTTCAATTAGCAAATTGAATTGACCCGTTCGTTCAATCGTTCACTTTTGAACGACAGTATGAAACAATGCTATTTTGTAAGAATAATAAAATCGGTTGTATATACGAGTATTTAAATAATGCGAATGAATTAATTGAAGAATTTATTAAGAAAAGTTGAATTATTTATTTAAAAAACTATATTTATATTTATTTTATAAATAATTTCTTGTTCTTTCGACTAGAATATTGTACATTTTATTTTGGCTTAATATTTAGTTTAATATTAAGATTAAGAAAGGTACTTTTGTTCGGTTTTACTATTTATTTTTTCTTCCGATAATTAATAAAAGCATTGTAACTCTTTTATCGTTATTTATATATCAAAGGCGCATCAATGTTTGAATGTTACTTCTCAAAGTTTAAGTTAAAATTTTGTCATCAAAAACTATTTTACCGGAAACAAAAAAAAATATCTCAAGCACTACAAATTCATTTTAGATTGAGGTAATAAAATGTATGTATAAACATATGTACAGTTAAGGTCTAACATCTTTACTTTGTAAAAACACTTTATAAAAAACACTGGTAAAAATACTTCTTGTGAAAAGACTATTAAATCAAATTATCAAAGTAATGATGGCAGTGCCACAGTGATGCTAAATAGAATTTAGTATACACGTACCTAAACCTTTTAAAACACAAAAACTCAACTCAAACAAAACGACATAACATAAATAGCAAACATGAACGAAAGCAAATTTGACATAAAAGACTTCAAACACAAACTGAATGAACGAAAACATCGAGCGGTACACTACTGATCCAAAAGCGTTCAGTAAAATCACCGGATCAGTTCGTTCAATTAAGTGATTCGTTCAATTTAACCCGTTCGTTCATGAGCTACACAGCTCTACTCAATAGAGAACAATTTTCAGTTAGCTTGCAGCGCTCGCTACGGTAAGACAGATATGGGATGAAGGTTACTTATCTAATATTGTCTTCCTATAGCCACATTGGAGCAAGACTAGATATTGGAATTTGGGTGCAATTCCAATACCTACAACAACCTGCAGTAAACTCTCGTTACGGACTAGTATTAGGTGTGAAGAGAGGCTATCTTGGCACACGCTTCCAAGGTGAATCTCGGCACTAGTAAAATTACGAGTGAGCGGAGGCTGTCGCTGGTGTCCAAAAGGTTACTGGTTTCACGACGAATCTCATCACTACGGAATTTACGAGTGAGTGGAGGCTGTTACTGGTTTCACGACGAATACATGCACTAATAGATTAGGGTCCCTCTGCCATTGTTCCAGTTGCTTAATTTGATTTTGAATTAAAGTAAAATCCGAAAGAATTTTGTAAACGCTATTTAGCAATAGAATTTTAGTTTTGTTTTAAGTAAATTTCATTTAGCGATAGAATTTTAGTTTTTTTTTGTAAATAAAGTGAATTTTTATAACGTAGAGGAAATCAGATCAGTCTTTTATTTATTTCACACATGATCCTGGACTCCGCTGAGCCTACCCCAGCTAAGAGCGGAATCGTGTCGTTACACTGTAGACTAAGTTTAAAAGCTTCAAGCAAAGTTTGTTGAAGAAAAATGAATGCAGAATAAGATCCCTTTTCTGTTCTCTTCTACAAACTTAAGACTTTCGCAAAGTGAGCTTTGCATGTGGAAAAATCGTCTTTCTTTAGGAGAAAAGAAAAGCATATAATCACCAAACAAATAAAAATTCTTTATATATTTGTGATTTGAACGGGCTAAGGTTCGTATTGCTTTTTAAGCCAAATTACATGTGGTAATTATTAATGAACAAATAACAACAAAGTCTGTTGTAAATATTCTGACTAACAACACATAGTTGAACGAAACAGCCAGCCGTTTTCGAAGGCCACTAAACCTTCATCATCAGCGTTCTTTTGTGTTTGGTCCACTGTGTGTGGTGTCAGTTGATGTAGATTTCTGCTTTATATACTTAGCATTATTGCAAATGGAATATATGAATTGTTTTGATTCATCGTATTTCAATTTGCTGAAAGCTTTTTTGTATTGTAAGCTCAATTTTACCATCTCTATATTTACAACAGTCTTACCATTGTCGTTTGTTCTTTACTAATTATGCACATGTTAGTTAATTTGCTTATTTTTGCTCTACTTAAGACAAACTTTTTTGGTTTGTTACTATTAAGTATATTTTTAGTTTTTGCCACAGGCCCATGGCTATTAATTTTAGTTAATTTTAATTAATATTCGAACTCCATTTGTTTCTATATTTGTGATTTGAACGGGCTAAGGTTCGTATTGCTTTTTAAGCCAAATTAAATGTGGTAATTATTAATGAACAAATAACAACAAAGTCTGTTGTAAATATTCTGACTAACAACACATAGTTGAACGGAACAGCCAGCCGTTTTCGAAGGCCACTAAACCTTCATCATCAGCGTTCTTTTGTGTTTGGTCCACTGTGTGTGGTGTCAGTTGATGTAGATTTCTGCTTTATATACTTAGCATTATTGCAAATGGAATATGTAAATTGTTTTGATTCATCGTATTTCAATTTGCTGAAAGCTTTTTTGTATTGTAGGCTCAATTTTACCATCTCTATATTTACAACAGTCTTACCATTGTCGTTTGCTCTTTACTAATTATGCACATGTTAGTTAATTTGCTTATTTTTGTTCTACTTAAGACAAACTTTTTTGGTTTGTTACTATTAAGTATATTTTTAATTTTTGCCACAGGCCCATGGCTATTAATTTTAGTTAATTTTAGTTATTATTCGAAAATTCTAAAAGTCTAAATTCTAAGTAAAAATAATTAATGTGATGATCGTAGAAGATAAGCAAGAATAGTTAAACATACGTAGGTAGAGTAATATAACTTCGTGCTAACCTAAATAGAAAAATGAAAAAATGGAAAAACAGGGGAAATAAATAGTGATACTTACATATGTATTTACCAAAGGTAAATCAATAATTGTACACAACAATTATTTCTCACATTCCGTTTCATTAGAATTTACGTTAAATAAGTGATGTTAATAACAATCTCTACCCAAGTAGATAGACTAGGGTGCTGATGAAGTGCGTTGCTGCACAGAAAAATATCGGTATTTCCCCCAGCTTAAAAGTCTAATTTAATTTTTCTTCTCTTCCTTAGAAACTCACATTAATTAATAAAATATTTCATTCAATAAAAAGAATTGAAATTACTGAACTTAAGCCTGACTAAAAATTATTTCTGATTAAAAATTCACTATAGTTCAATTAAAAATCTAAAAATGTCTATAATTAAAATTTTTACATATGCATACATTGTGTATCAGTATTTTATTTTGTTGATTACGAAATCAAAATTAAAGAATGGCAAAAAGAAGTATTTGTGACATTGATGAAGAAATTTGTGAAGATTTGTGGGATTTAACCGAATTGGCTATAAATATCTTAGACATGCATGAGAGTGATGATTTGGAGAAAATTTTGGAGTTGCTAGATAGCAGTGATTGTTTGTCTACGCCAAGCAAAAGGGCAAGAAGAGAGTGGGTCAAACCATGGCGCTTGGAACGATTAACACGAGGATCGTTTCAATTTTTTATGAATGATCTTAAAAATGATTCATCATCTTTTTTTTTATTACTTGAGAATGAATGAAAAAACATTTAATTATATTCTCGAAAATATTCAGCACATCATTAAAAAAGAGGATAAAATTTTGAGAGAACCTATACCTCCGGCTGAAAAATTAGCAGCAACGCTTAGATACCTTGCCACTGGTGAAACTTACAAGAGTACGAACTTTCAAACAAGGTTGTCTGAATCTTTTCTCTGTACTACTAATCCGGAGGTATGCGAAGCTATCTGGGAATGCTTTAAAGACAAATATTTAAGGGTCTATTAGCAACACAATTTAATTATTGAATTAGATATGGAATACTAACACTGTTGAAATTGAAAAAATTGTCATGTAACAGTTATTTTTGGATTTAAACCATTTATATAATTTTGTCGTCGCTCTTCCTTAGTTCCAGAGTTATGATTTTAACTTTATATTTAAATTTGGTCATCATTTTTATGATATGGGACATATAGTTTTCTAAATCACGTTTTCTTTATAAATGAAATTTATATATTTTTAGACCTGACATCCATGTGGTTGATAAACGTGCCATATTACAAGTTATGACCAATTAATAATAAAAAAGTTTAATCCTGTAACTTTGGAACTGAGACGAAGACCTAAGGAAAAAATTTAAAAATTAAATAAGACTGTTGAAGAACATATAGAAAAACGAAACGTTTTTCTAAATTAAGAAAAATCATAAAACTTCAACAAAACACTATATATACTATTCTATTCTATACATAATTAAACGTTATACTTTGCGAAATATAGAGAGTTTGTTAAATTTTTCCAATTTGAAGTCGCTATATTCCGCAAACTAGAACGTTTAATGCAGGAGGCATCATTCTTTCACCTTTGTTACTTGGCTAGAATTGTGTTTACCCAACGATTAGCTTGAATTTTGATGCCTCTCGGCGGGAGCTAGGTTTTGATTTTAGACACCTAGTTTCTTAGAATAATATTCTTAGAATTTTGTATAGATTTCATTTTTCCTAGAGGCCTGTTGCCTTTTTTTTGCACACGAACAAATGGACCCACTCTAATGTACATAAATATATACATACACTCATAGAAAAAACGTGCTAAAATCATGATTTTACGTCCAAAATCAAATCATTTCAATCTTAATAGTATGTTGAATACGAATTCAAGAATAAAATCTTAATTTTTTAAGATCGCATTTCAAGAGTACAATCTTGAAAAAATTCTTATTTTAAGAACGCATTCAAGAATACAATCTTGAAAATTAAGAATATATTCTTAAAAATTTAAGAATATAATCTTAATGAAGTTCTTGATTTGAGATCGGTTTTAAGAATGTATTCTTGTTAAAAATGCTAATTTGATTTTGAATTTGAATGTCGAAATAAAACGCAATAATTTATTTTTTTATATACTTTATTTACATATTGAAAAAAAAAGAAAACGCAATTATATAATACATACTTAAAATTATATCAACTTAGGTCTAACATATGTCTTTCCATTATTGATTAGATATAAATATAAAGGAGGGCTAATAAAATCAGAAATTTTAACAATATGAATTTCATTCAGTAAAGAACCAACTTCATACGATTGGAAGTGTTTATCGAACTGTATTATTTGGATTGCGTTGCAAATAACATAAACTTCTTCGTTTTGAGTTAATAAAATTTTGTTTTTGTAAAGCAGAAAATTTTTTTATGAGCACCAAAGTTTATTGAAGATGTTGGGGTGGAAATTGGTTCCCTATAATTTTTCAGCCAATCACCTATCTTCTTCGATGGCATTGAAAACGTATCCTCGTCTCTTCCAAACTTAAAACGATATTATTAGTGGTGTTTTTTTTTTTTTTTTTTTTTTTTTTTTTTTATTACCTCCCTCTTTTTCCACGCGAACAACTTTTCGCGAAACTCCATTCGAAGTCCCAGAGGAGGAATTGCTCCTTTAATGTCGTCCTTTTCATGTATTGCCAACTTTTAAAAGTCACTTTGCAGTCTGAAACAAATAAATGCAATGTCCAATAACAGCTGATTAAATCATTTTATGCAGGCAAGTATGTATGTGAATGTAAACAATATTGTATTAGCACGCATTTCTTTTATTATTCACGTTTTCTTAATTGTTTATAAATAAATGTATATGACGGAGTACTTACCCTCAAGATACCTGAAAACAGACTCCATTTGAAACTCTTGTAAAAAGTTTCAATTTCCTCCGGCGTGCTGCTCATATGATATTGTTCATCAGCCAGCGTCAAAAAGTTTTCACTCACAGGTACACTTATAAGAACTACTTCCCCTAAGTTCTGATCATCAATTATGTCTTTCTCTAAGTTCTGGTTTTCCATTATTTAATATTTATTTTTTCATTTTTATTAAACACGTGTTTTTCGGTCAGCATTTTCAAATTTATGACACAACACGCTTTAATTATTGTCAAATTCTAAAAAAACAAGAACTAAATCTAAACTTGAAATTTATTTGCTAGTGGTTCAGCGTTGTCTATATATTTCATTGTTGCTGTAACAAATCATCAGTAGACTTCAACCAAACATTTTAAAACTAAACTTTAAGAATATGTTCTTAAATTCAAGAATACAATCTTAAAATTAAGATTTCGTTCTTGAATTTAAGAATGTGTTCTAAAAATTTAAGATCACGTTCTTAAATTGAAGAATACAATCTTAAAATTAAGATAACGTTCTTGATTTTTAGAACGCATTCTACCAAAGAATATAAATTGTATAGAAAATTGTATAAAAAATTAAAAATTTGTTGCTTACGCTTTAGATGCGCGGGGAAAGTATAAAGCGCAAGCAAACACACACTGAGAGCATTATATTCTTTGCTCTTATCACCAGCGTTGCCGTTGTGCGACTAAAGTCGCATTTTGCTACTTTTTCAACAGCAAAACATGCGGCCAATTGCAAAAATACTATGTAAAAATATACGAGTTTTACCAAAAAAAAAACCGATTTTCGGAGGAAAGTTGCTGTTGCTGAAATAAAGCTTGTTTAAAGGATGATAAGTTTCCAAATTCTGCAGTTGTAAATTCAGTGAATTACACCTTATTTCTTCATCTTTATAAAATATAATTTACAAAAAAAAACATGAAGTACAAACATAAATTAGCGTTACTAAACAATTATCAAATAGACTTGTAGTAGCACTTGTCAAAGATTAGATTCCAAGTGAAGGACTTATTAAGAAATACAGGATGTTCAGTTAAAAAAAAAATATGTATTTAAGAACTATGCATAATGCCTTGAAAGAATAGTATAACTATATTATCCTCTTCAGAATGTAAATTTAAAATTTTCTACAAAACTTTAAATGGTTTTTTTTAAGTAAATTTTTTGAGTTATGCTGGTTTTTAAGTAAATAAGTGAGATGAACCATGTCCAATATATGTATTTATGTTTTTACAGACTCTATTTTTTTTATAAATCTTAAGTAATTAGGTAAATTACGGCACACGATATCGAACGAAATATGCATTTAATTTCGATTGGAATTTCATTCGATATGAAATGCCGCAACTTTACCACTATTTTTTTAGATTTCATGATTTTCTTATATTTAGTAGCTATCTATAATAGGTTTATACTCGTCTTATTTGCAATTAAAACCTGTATTTGTAAATACTCTACTAGCCGGTATTATAGAAATATGTTTGTAGTTAATTAATTAATTATTTGAATTAGTCTTACTTTTTTCATTTTTAAATGAAAAATTATAATAAAAAGAAAATGAATTAACTTCAGTTTTCCATTTAATTTTACCGTACTTTTTTTTATGCTGATCATTTATTTACATACATGTATACTTTAGAGCCCCAATTTTGGCTTCCAAATTTACTTCATTTGAACCTATTTTAACTTATAAACATTTTATAAAAACTTACTTACTAACTTATAAAAAGTTTTATTAAGATTAAAGATGAAAGTAAGTTAAAATACATAATTTTTTAATTGTGATATTTCGAGAAATAATTTGCATTTGGAATCAAGGATTTGGGTGTCAGATTTTTTGCAATATTTTCACCATTTATTGGCTTTTCTATCGACCAAAACAATAAAATGATCGACATCATCGAGCCGAATATCGCCAACTGGACGAACAGCTCTTTTTCTAATACCTGATATGCTAAACTGTGTATATGATTGCCCTACGGCATACATTCTGTTAAAATGATACAAAGGGATAAATTGATAAAAGGGTAATAAAAAGTTTCATTGGCACGAAAACGAGTCAAAAGTAATACTTTAGTGTCACAACGGCAACGCTGCTCTCAGCAAAGAGTGCGTACGCTGGACGGGTAGTACTGGTAATACCCGTCATAGAAAATTTTACCTGGTATGAGATGCGCATTCTATATGATTTATATTCTTTGGTTCTACAAATCAAGAATTTATTCTTAAATTTGAGAACGTAAATCATACTAAAAAATATTTTAAGATTAAAACTTGAAGATTTTTGCATTCTACATTCAAGAATTTTGTTCTTAATTTTAGAATGTCATATTTCTACCAGTGTATGTATGTAAAGTAATTTATTTGAGATTAACAAAAACAATTCATTTCAATTCAAAAGAGAGATAACTTAGTTTATTTCTACTAAATAAACTAAAAACAAACAAAAAAATTGTATGTGATCAACACATTTTTTTAAACACATAATTACATCTCAAGTCTAAATCTAGTTTCGTTTAAGTAATAACAACATTTCGTATTCTTCATCATCAAAAATACCTTCAAATGTAATATATACCACCACGCAAGTGGGCTTTTGTGGTATTATGTGTTTGGAACTGAACGATTTGATGAAAATGAGAAACACGACGGTATTTCAATGACAGAGTTACTCCCAAGACTTGATTGTCTATCTGATATGCGAGTACATTCTAAATTAAATTCTTCTGATTGGTATTCACAAATTTTTTTATCCTCTATTGAAGCTTCTCGAAGTATTGATAATTGATTTTATTTCAAAAACAACTTCTATACCAAACCAGTCATATATGGTTCTTTCCTCAAGTCGTTTAACCAGCAAACTTTTGACATTATCCATTTTGTCATCTAATTTTGATGTCCGTATCTAAAATAAAAAGAAATTTACTAAATATTATTTCATTCTCTGATACAGTATTCGAATTTATTTTTTTAGTTTCCTGGATCAATAAGGGAATGGGAATCTATCTCGGAAAATTTTTCTATAAAATGGAAATTTCCGAATTGTTTGGGCGCACTAGATGACAAATATGTTTCGTTTAAGGTTCCTCGAAAAGATGGATCTTATTTATTTATTTATTTAAGTCTAAAAGGTGTAACCTAAACAGACTACTGATAAGTAATTTAATTAGTATAATACTTAATATTATTATATCTAAAAAATAAGTAAAAATACTGAACAATATCAATTCAAATTTTGTAGTATAAAATTTTTAACCGATGCATTAGATGCAGTAAATTCCAAACTAATGTTATTTGGTAATGAATTAAAAAAATTTAAGGATCTAATCATGGGGCTATTTAATACGTAATTTCTTTGATGCAATGCGACATAAAATAATTTCCTGTAAAGAATTGATAATCTGGAAGGTACATAAAATTGAATTAAGTCTAAAAGCTCTGGGCAGTCAATATTTCCATTAATCAAGTCATATATAAACAGCATTGACTGTACTTTACGCCTTTTTTCCAAAGACATCATACCCAGATGTAGACACCGTGCTGTATACGATGGATGCGGGCTTATAAAATTAAGGTGAGGCAATGCATAGTGTATAAAACGTTTCTGTATTTTTTCAATACGGGCGATATGAATTGCACAATGCGGGCTACATATAAGTGCTCCATATTCCAATTTAGATCTAACATATGATGAATACTGAAGTCTAATAGTATATGGATCAGTGAAATCTGTACTATTTCTTTTTATAAACGCAAGTATGGAGTAAGCTTTAGGTATCAATTTATCTAAATGAGGAATGAAAGTCAATTTGAAATAATAAAAAAATACCCAAATTACTAAACCCAGATATTTTAGATATATTATTATTATCCAAGTAGTAAGAAGAAGATAATGGGATTCTAGCTCTTGAAAAGGAAACTTGAAAACATTTACTTAAATTAAATTTCAGATTATTGTTTTAACACCAAATAATCAACGAGTCAAAATCACTTTGCAACTTTGATACATCATCCAAACATTTAACAATAGAAAAAATTTTTAGTTTGCAAATTTAAAACTTGAAATATGTCATTAATGAAAAGATTAAAAAGTAATGGACCCAGCACACTTCCTTGGGGACCCCAGAAATTTGATAATAAGGAACCAATTGATGTATATCAATTTGTACAACACTTATTACTTAAGTACGATGACAACCAATTATAAAAGGATGAATGTATGCCAAAGTTGTATAATTTTTTAGTAAAATTTTATGCGAAATTTTGTCAAAGGCTTTCGAAAAATCAGTATATATAGTATAGACTTGGAAACCAAGCTCTAATTGAGAAAAACAAAAATCAGTGAGTACTGTAAGATTTGTAATTATGGATTTATTATTCCTAAATCCATGTTGCTGCGAAATTATGGCGGATTTCGTATTAAAATATAAAATGTCATATATAATATGCTCAAATATTTTAGATACCGTAGATAATTTAGAAATAGATCTATAATTATAAACATCATTAATATGGGAGTTACAAGTGTAAATTTCCAACGATCTGCAAATACCCCTTCAGAAAGGGATTTGAGACTGCACATTTTTTAATAAAAAGATGCACAAGCCATCTACATCTATTTTAAAAGAATTTTTTGAAGCATTAATGGCATTCAAAATGTCCTTACTAGATAAAACTATTTGACCTAAATTAATATTAGGATATATTTTTTCATCTACACACGCATTTGGAATGTAAGACTGAAAGTTCGACTTAAAATATTTCGCAAAAAAATTTACAATTTTTTCAGGATTATCGGAAGAATCATCATTATAGAACATGGAAGATGGGTTATTTTTTATATTATTTTCAATTCCAAGCAAATACTGCTTATATAAAAATTTATTAAGAAAGTTAAATTCTCTAGCACATGCTTTATATTGAGCAAGAATGACATCCGAGCCTGTTGACAAGTAGAGTTTATGAAGCTTATTTCTTTTATTTTTTAATATTTCAGGCCCTTAGTATACCAGCGATGAGTGGACGAAAAATTATTTTTAACTGGAATGTATCGATTGCATATACATATGTGACGCGCAAAATAGAAAGGGACCTAATGGTAAAAACCGGTATTGTTCAGGAGAGCCATTTTAAAGATTTAAATACGTGTATCTTTGGTGTACCATCACTATATAAAACGCGCATATCTCTGGGAGGGAACACTTTTGGGGCATTGAATTGGTCTCATTCGATGCTCAGATGTTGTCCACATCAAAAAAAAAAAGTGGAAATTGATTTTTTTTTACCCTTAGGTCCCTTTCTCTATGCGCTGTCACATATTCAGAAATTGATTTAAAAAGATATCATAAGATGCATTGACAGATTTATTACGTAACAAATATATCAATTATAAAGTGTACTATAGTATAGTCTTACTATCCTTAGTTGATGCGGATTGCCGTTTTGCATATATTGATGTGGGATGTAATGGGCGGACCAATGATGCAGGTGTTTTACTGCAAAGCGACTTGAAGCAAGTAATTGATAATGCCGACAAATGCTTTCCACCTGACAAAATAATCGGAAATGGACGGAAACTTCCATATGGTATAATTGGCGATGAAACCATATTCCTACAATACAAATGTAAAGGAAAAAATATTTAACATTCGCCTTTCACGAGCAAGGCATGTTGTGGAACACTGTTTTGGAATCCTTTCAAATAGGTTCAGAATTTTTCAAACTAAAATAGACTCATCTGTTGAGAATGTTGAATTATTCACAAAAACCTGCTGCATTTTGCATAACTTATTAAGCCATAAAAATTATAACTAGAGACTTCCAAGTCGTGAACGCCTTCCGAAATTTTGCAAGGACAAAGAAATATAAAATCATGTGCGAAGGTGGATGGAATGGGCTTCGAAGAATACTTCAGCAAGGAAGGTAAAATCCACTGGCAATACAGCAAGTTATAAATTGAAGATGATTAGAATATAAATTATTAATTATGTAAATTGTAAAATAAACTATGTACATATGTATGTAAACATATACATTTACATAAACATGTGTATGTCCATTCATTAATTTACATTTTTATACCCTTAACCGAAAAATGGTAAAAGGGCATATATAGGTTTGTCACTCCGTTTGTAATTTCCACAATCAAATTTGTTTTATCACCTATAGGACTACTAAATTGTTTTTCAATATTTAGTTCTCCTAGAATAGCAAATCTGTTTTGAGAAGAATTGTTTGATGGAGTGTGATGTTTTCCTAATGCATTCTTATTATTTACATTACATAAATCTACTTTAATACCATTTGATATCCTTCGTTGTCTGTTTTTCAATCCTTGAAATTACTCGTCATTCTGTAATGAGGAAGAGATTTGTGAAATTTAACAATCCATTATATTTTGATCCAAAATGTTTAAATTCTCAGTTTGTTCTAAATTAATTTGTAAAGATGGCGCAGCATCTTTTTCTTTGATGGAATTGCTAACTTGATATATAGAATGAGAAACAGATTGAATAGAACTGTCTTTGCTGAAGCTTTTTTCAGCCTAAGTATGCGAATCCGGATAATATTTAGAAATAATTGAAATTTGCTTGTCAGCAACATCATCTTTCGAAATTCTTGGTGTAGACTTTAATCCTTGATTTTTTAATTGTTTAATTTCTTTTTTGCCTCTTTTAATTTAAGACTTATCCGGAGGTACATACAGTAAGGGACAAAATTGTTCACAGAAAAAGGTAAAAAAATTCTATAAAAAAAATATTTTTTCATGATACATCTGGTAACTCTTAAAATTGTACATATTGAGTGGCATGCTGTTTGATGTTGTATGACATATCTGTTTCAGAAATGCCGTTATATTTTTATTTATTATAAAGTGAAAAAAGAAAACACGTGTGTGAACATTTTTGTCCATTATAAAATAAGCTATATATAATTAGTAACTTTTTAATTACTATTAATTAAATTTTTGTGGATTCATTCTTAAGTAAGTAAAATATGTCTGAAACTGTTTTTAAACTAAATCTGAAATAATATTGTGTTTAGACTTACATATCAGTTCTCGTGGTACCTTCATAGCGAACAGTCGATTAGCAGAATTTTTCTTACTTACAAAAAATTAAACAAACAAAAAATATTCGTAGTACATATTATTCGTAATAGGTACATACTGTCTTTAATAAATAAGCTTTATGCTTCGCTAATATTTTTTTCATAGTAAAAATAACAAAAACAAAAAAAAACCGCAAACAAAAAAAATTAAACAAAGTGATATTGAGGAGTACTATATATGTGTACCTCTAAACAAATAAACAATCATAAATAACAAAAACAAAAAAAGACCGCAAACAAAAAAAAAACACAAACGAATATCCCTTGAGGAATTCTTTGTATGAGTGCCTCAAATACAAAAAAATTTTAACTGAGTTCTAACGGCAGAAATGCTTATTTCACTGTGAGTTCTGAAACTCTTAATGAAAAAAATATAAATAATAAATCTGATGAAAGCCTTTTTTAACGTCAAAGCCAATTTTTCGTCAGCGATCAACTTCGCTTTGTCCAATGCCAAATAGTAATGATGCATTAACATTACAGTTGCCTAGTACTTCTTCATATAAGCCAGTAATATCATCCCCTTCAGGCTCGTGTTCATCACTTAACAAAGTTATCACTACAGATAACAGCGGCTCGAAACTCAAGGTACAAGTCGGAATGGACAGATATATAACCGTGGTAAGGCGTGGGCGAAGCCCGAATTCTTCAAAAATTTCATCTGTTCCCAAAATGTCTAGGGATAACAGCGCAGCCTCAACTAATCGCCAAAACCGCTTTAAAATTTTGCAAGATGACAACGACAAAATCGAGGTATCCTCGAATAAAATATCCAAGCCGCCACCAATCTATTTGAGACAAAAAAATTCAAATGCCCTTATTAAAAAATTAATTTCGGTCATTGGTGAGAATAAATTTCACATTGTTCCAATAAAACGTGGCAACATCGATGAAACTAAACTCCAAATTTATGACGAAAAAGATTTCCGCAAAATGGTTGCTGAATTTGAAAAAAATAAAACAAGCTTCTACACATACCAGCTTAAGAGCGCTAAAGGCATGCAGATCGTATTGAAGGGCATAGATTCTTATGTTGTTCCCGAAGAAATAAAAGATGCGCTCGTTCTCCAGGGGTTTAAGGTAAAAAATGTGTCCAATATAATAAACAGAGAGAAGATTCCCCAACCCCTATTTCGTGTTGATCTTGAGCCTAATGATATAAAATTGAAAAAAAATGAGACGCATCCAATTTATAATTTGAAATACCTCTTGTACCGAAAAATCACAGTTGAAGAGCCACATAAGCGTTCAGGTCCTGTACAGTGGCATAATTGCCAAGAATATGGCCATACAATAACATACTGCAATTTACCCTCTGTTTGTGTTGTGTGCGGCGAATTACACGGCACTGCTAGTTGCAATAAGCCAAAAGATCAAAGTGATAAAAAATGCAGTAATTGTGGAGGTAATCACACCGCTAACTACAGAGGTTGTCCTGTGTACTCTTTCGTAAAGAAGACTATGGTGCAAAAACCTAAATTAGCTCCAGCTCAATCAGCAAACGCTTACTCTGCCACTTTTGCGCAAATGAGCCAACCAGTTACTTCCCGTGTATCGTATGCAGATGCTGCTAAGACAAATTCAATTCCCACACCAAATGTTTCACCGCCAAATAATTCAAAAAATACTGACGCAAGCTTTAATTTTAATCGCCTTGAAGCTACTATTGAAAATCTGGTGCAAACTATAAACAATTTTACAACAAATATGACTAGCATGATGCAAGAAATGCTGCGAATGCAGAATACTCTGCTTCAAGCATTAATTAATAAGCCATGAACACGTTAACAATATGTTTCTGGGACGCAAACGGCATTCGTCAACATAAAAATGAACTTGAGCACTTCCTCACGGATAAAAATATTGATGTAATGTTAGTATCTGAGACGCAGTTGACTTCGAGAAGTCTTTTTAAAATTTATGGCTACACTATATATGATACAAAGGACCCTAGAGGAAGGGCTTGCGGTGGATCAGCAATTCTAATAAAGTCAAGACTCAAGCACTATGTTCTTGATAACATTTGTGAAGAACACCTACAAGCAACAAATATTGGCATTGAAAGTTTTTGTACAAATTTTGTTATATCATCAATTTACTCCCCTCCCAGATTTTCAATCACTGAGAATCAATATGAGGATTTCTACAAATCTCTTGGACCTTGTTTTGTAGCAGCTGGCGACTACAATGCTAAGCATACGTTCTGGGGTTCGCGTCTTATTATACCCAGGGGTCGAGCATTGTTCAACACAATTTCAAAAATGGGCTTGGATGTCATTTCGAGTGGGGAGCCCACTTATTGGCCTACTGACATACAAAAAATTCCGGATGTTATAGATTTTGGCGTCATAAAAAATATCTCTAGGGATTTAATTCAAGTTCAAGCTTCTCTTGATCTTTCGTCCGATCACTCTCCGACGATCATTACAATTTGTAGTCCATTAAGAAGTAACTTACATGACCCATATGTGAAGATGATCAATCGTGTTAATTGGCTGGGGTTCAAAAAATATCTCAGTAGTCATTGTACGGAAAGCATTACGCTTAGAACATCCGATGATATTGAATCTAACATTGCCAATCTCAGCGAGAATATTAAACAGGCCGCTGAACATGCCACTATCTCCCATCCGCAGACTGGGTTTAATAAAATTTATTCTACAGGCATTGAACGTCTCGTACGTGAAAAAGAAGAGCTAGAAGGGAATGGCAACAGCACAGATCACCACAAAATAAAATCAGATTTAAAGAGTGCACTAAACGACTCCAAGAGTTGCTTGCATCTGGAGTATTATCCACACAGCTGGAAGCTTGCCAAGGTTAAAATGATTCCAAAGCCGGGCAAAGATCTAACCAAGGCTGAGTCATATAGGCCAATAAGTCTACTATCAACTATGTCAAAGCTTTTCGAAAAACTGCTCAAAACAAAATTGTCCCCAGTTCTAATTAGTAGTGGGTGCATACCAGACCATCAATTTGGTTGTAGAAGTCAGCATAGCACGATTGAACAAACTCACAGACTGGTTCAATTTATAAGAAGAACTTTTGAGGAAAAAAAGTATTGTTCTGCGCTCTTTATTGGCGTTTCCCAGGCATTTGATAAAGTGTGGCATGAAGGCCTAATTTTAAAACTGAAGACTTACTTACCAATAAACATTTTAAATCTTTTGGATAGTTACATTATTTCCCGTAAGTTCACTGTTGTGGAAGGAGACTTTACGAGTAGGCCTGAAACTATTTCATCCGGTTTGCCACAGGGGAGCATACTGGGACCAGTTTTATATTTGATTTATACTTGTGATATGCCTGTGAGCAGTAGTATCCATACTTCCACATTTACCGACGATACAGCCTGCCTTAGTATGCACGAAAACCCTGATGAGGAATCCCGCAAACTCCAGGAACACATTAGCCAGATGGAGCTTTGGTTAAACTTATGGATAATTAAAGTCAATGAACAAAAGTGTGTCCATATAACGTTCACCCTAAGAAGAGATACTTGCTCCCCCATTCGGATTAATAATCAAGTTGTTCCTCGACATTCACATGTGAAATATCTTGGTATACGAATTACATGGAAACATCACATTGACTCTAAGTTAACTCAAATGAAACTTAAATTAACTCAGGTACATTGGCTGATTGGTAGAAATTCAACACTTAGCCTAGACTGCAAACTTTTAATATACAAGTCGCTTTTAAAGCCAATATGGTGTTACGGAATTCAACTATGGGGCACTGCTTCAGCTTCAAATGTAGAGAAAATTCAACGAAGGCAAAATAAAATTTTACGCATGATAACATCGGCTCCATGGTACATCAAAAATTCAAATATACATCGCGATTTGAATATGCCACTAGTGACTGAAGAAATTGTAAAATACGCAGGCAAATATCTAACAAAACTCGAGTCACATCCTAATCCGCTTGCTCGTAATATTTTGAACTTTACTGGACACATCCGCTTAAAAAAGAGAGATACACGGTCTCTAATATTCAACACTCTAGATGATGAAGCTGCTTGAAAACACTTTTTTCTTTTTGTTGCTTATCACTACTTATGTATTATTAATAAATATCACTAAGCTTATGTCCGACATTGGTCGGGCCTACTTATTTTTTTTATAGATTTAAGATTTGAATACTTATTGTTAGTTCATATTTGAAGATACAATAAAAAAAAAAAAGATTTACATATTTACATAATGCCAAGACCTGTGGAAGATTCTTTGAAGAAAAATATCATCAAAGATTTAACTGAAAGGCTCACATATCGTACAAATGCCCAAAAATATAAAATTTCAGTTGGATTAGTAAATAAAATAAAAAACAAAGCGATTTAAATATCTTACGCAACAAAGCAGGTCCCCAAAGAAACTTTCACCCGCTGATATCCGCGTAGCGAATGATCACAACATGAGCGGTTAATACAGGGTGGGCCAAAAGAAACCAAGGGGTGTAAAAGTTTAATAACTTTTTTGTTTATTAATTTTTTTTATTTTTTCTTTCAAATTATATAGACAATACTTGGAGAATTTATAATGGAGAGGTTCACAACTGAACAGAGAACCAGAACAATAGAATTTTATTATTTAAACCAGAGATGAAAATTTGATTATGAGTGATGAAGCTCATTTTCATTTGAATGGCTTTGTTAATAAGCAGAACTGTAGGTTCTGGGGTTCTCAAAATCCAAGAGCCATTCATCAACGCCAATTGCACCCCATCAGGTGTACAGTATGGTGTGGGATCACATCTGAAAATGTCATTGGGCCCTACTTCTTCGAGAATGAAGATGGAAGTGCTGTAACCGTAAATGGAGAGCGGTATCGGTTTATGATAGAAAATTTTTTACGTCCTGCTCTTGAAAACAGACCTGGTATGTGGTTTCAGCAGGACGAAGCCACTGCCCATACTGCCCGAGACACAATGGCACTTTTAAGTCAAATTTTTGGAGAGCGAATAATTTTTCGAAATTCGGAAATTATTTGGCCAGCGCGATCGCCAGATTCGACAGCACCCGACTATTTTCTTTGGGGTTTTTTGAAGGAGCGAGTGTATGTGAACAAGCCAGAGACAATCCTTGAACTCAAGGCAAACATTATTGCAGAAATTCGAACGCTACAGCCACAAGTTTTGAAAGATGTTATGGAAAATGCTCTAAAAAGAGCCCATCAGTGCGAAGCTGAAAACGGTGGTCATTGAAGAGACATCATTTTTCATACTTAGTGTAAAAAAATTTCCATTTTGTATATTATATAATCTGAAAGAAAAAATAAAAAAAAGTTAATAAACAAAAGTTATTAAACTTTTACACCCCTTGGTTTCTTTTGGCCCACCCTGTACAGCTGTTGAGGTAAAAAAATTCATCAAGAAGAGCATAACATAGATGCAAAGAATATAAATCATATAGAATGTGCATCTCATGCAAGCTAAAATTTTCTATGACGGGTATTTCCAGTACTACCCGTCCAGCGTACACACTCTCATTTCTTTCTGCAGTGTATGCTACGCTCGCATTGCTGAGAGCAGTGTTGCCGTTGTGCCATTAAAGTATCACTTTTGACTCGTTTTCGTGCCAATGAAACTTTTTATTACCTTTTTTTCAATTTATCCCTTTGTATCATTTTAACAGAATGTATGCCGTAGGGCAATCATATACACAGTTTAGCATATCAGGTATTAGAAAAAGAGCTGTTCGTCCAGTTGGCGATATTCGGCTCGATGATGTCGATCATTTTATTGTTTTGGTCGATAGAAAAGCCAATAAATGGTGCAAATATTGCAATCTGACACCCAAATCCTTGATTCCAAATGCAAATTATTTCTCAAAGTATCACAAATAAAAAAATATGTATTTTAACTTACTTTCATCTTTAATCTTAATAAAACTTTTTATAAGTTAGTAAGTAAGTTTTTATAAAATGTTTATAAGTTAAAATAGGTTCAAATGAAGTAAATTTGGAAGCCAAAATTGGGGCCTTAAAGTATACATGTATGTATATAAATGATCAGTACCAAGAAAAGTAAAGTAAAATTAACTGAAGTTAATTCATTTTCTTTTTAACCCCCTATTAAAAAAAGGGTGTTATAAGTTTGTAGTGTGTGTCTGTGTATCTGTGTGTCTGTACAAGTACTCGTACAGACCAAACCGAATTTGATTTAGTTTTTTCTGTTTGCAAGGTGACTTAATCGAGAAGGTTCTTAGCTATTTTTTAATAAAATCTGTCCAGCCGATTAATTAATTAACTACAAACATATTTCTATAATACCGGCTAGTAGAGTATTTACAAATACAGTTTTTAATTGCAAATAAGACGAGTATAAACCTATTATAGACAGCTACTAAATATAAGAAAATCATGAAATCTAAAAAAATAGTGGTAAAGTTGCGGCATTTCATATCGAATGAAATTCCAATCGAAATTAAATGCATATTTCGTTCGATATCGTGTGCCGTAATTTACCTAATTGCTTAAGATTTATAAAAAAATTAGAGACTGTAAAAACATAAATACATATACATATAGGACATGGTTCATCTCACTTATTTACTTAAAAACCAGCATAACTCAAAAAATTTGCTTTGAGGAAAAACCATTTAAAGTTTTGTAGAAAATTTTAAAATTCGATTCTGAAGAGGATAATATAGTTATAGGCATTACGCATAGTTCTTAAATACATATTTTTTTTAACTGAACATCCTGTATTTCTTAATAGGTTCTTCACTTGGAATCTAATCTTTTACAAGTGTCTACTTTAAGTCTATTTGATAATTGTTTAGTAACGCTAATTTATGTTTATACTTTGTTTTTTTTTTGTAAATTATATTTTATAAAGATGAAGAAATAAGGTATAATTGACTGACTTTACAACTGCAGAATTTGGAAACTTATCATCCTTAAAACAAGCTTTATTTCAGCAACAGCAACTTTCCTCCGAAAATCGGTACAGTAGTTTTGATTTATCTGCCTTTTGTTTAAGTGCACTTTGGACATAACTGCCTTAACTGATAACTTTCAGTCACTATTCTTTAAAATCCCATACAAATTCGTTTTTTAAGTGCACTTTCTATACCTGCACATTTAAGATAAGTGCCCTAAAATTTTGGTAATTTTAAAACATTTTCATACAAAAAATCAATGTTAGCTGCACATTGACTTAACTGCACAAAATATATTTTTTCTGTAATTATTGTTCAAAATCCTTTTTTAAGTGCACTTTGTATACCTGCGCATTTAACATATTTTTTTGGCAGTTTTGAATTATTCTCATATAAAAAATTTAAGTTAGCTGCACACATTTAAAAAATGTGGCTACATAAATAGTTATATAACCATGTATGTGTATAAAACTGAAGTCAAATTGTATACCTGCACATTTAGGCAGGTAAGTGCATTTAAGATAACAGCATTTTTGACTTATCTGCACAAAAAGTTGTGCAAAGTTGATTGTGCAGCTAAGTCAAAATTACTGTATTTTTTTGTGGTAAAACTCGGATATTTTTACATAGTTTTTTTGCAATTGGCCGCATGTTTTGCTGTTGAAAAAGTAGCAAAATGCGACTTAAGTCGCACAACGGCAACGCTGGTGATTAGAGCAAAGAATATAATGCTCTCAGTGTGTGTTCGCTGCGCTTTATAATTTCCCCCCGCATCAAAAGCGTAAGCAAAAAATGTTTAATTTTTTAGCTCAGATGCGCATTCTATACAATTTATATTCTTTGATAGATGTTAGCGCTAAAACAGTTCGGAGGAATTTACGAGCATGTGGGTTCGTTGCCCGAACCAAGGCTAAAAACTTAAATTTTAACAATTCCCATAAAAAACAAATAATTATTAAATTGACTGCACCTGGTCAAAAAATACTTGTGTGGCAACACTCTATACTTAAATAGTGTTGTTGTTATTTACATTTATTTTCTTTTTATATACTCTTACACAAGGCGCATTTATTAGGTGGCAGCACTACACCAGGTGACTAATGTCTTTATACCAATCTAAATGTCAAATTTAGGTATAAGCCTAAAAGCATGCTTTTATTTGGGTATCCATAAACACCTTTCGAATATTCAGTTTTGTATGGTGTTTGACATTTCCTATAAGAAACATGCAATCTGACGCTACCCTGTTTTGAAAAGTAAGAAGGTACAAAGTACAAGTGGTTGTTGCTGTTGTAATATTTGTTGTAGAATCGCGGGTACCTGATTGATATGCCTTGCTCTTACAAATACAATTTGAAGCTGAAAAAAGTCAGCCAATGTATTAATGGTAAAGTAAGAAAATAAAAAACATGTTGATTATTGAGTTCTTGTTTCAACTTTGTTATTTGTTGTTCTAAGAAACTTTGGGTAAAAGTTCCCTGATGATCTGCATTAGCAACAGTGAAATGCGCATAATAAGCAATTTCAATGTACTTTTAGTAGAAAAATATTTTACTTAATAAGTAAAATATTAATTTGGGATTATTAGTGCGTTTAATACATTTTAAAATATTTTTAAGTTAAACCATTTTTTTTATTTTATCATTACCTATGAATTACAAAAAGTATATAATATTCAAATAAAATAATATCTATAAAAATATAATGAAGCATATTCTTAATAAGTAGTATTTTGTGAACAATTTTGCCCCTTACTGTATATCATCATCCAAACAGGTATTTCCAGCCATACATCATTTCCCAAATTTATTTTTATTTGTAATATGAAAGTAAAATATTTTTGGAAAATTATCTATTAATAAATATATTTTTTATTTCGTTATTTATTTTCAAGCAGACACAAAAAAATACGTCTGCTCTAGACAAAATTCAAATCGAACTCTAATTTATTTGTATCGAAAATATCTTGAACCACTTGTTTTTTCATTTAAAAGAAAAATATTTAAGGTAGAAGTACATAACACGCGTTCAATGCGCTAATGCGATACACGCGTCTGTCAAAAAGTTGAAATAGTGTGTTTTCATGAGGCAAGTTACATAGAGAAATTCGCGACGGGCGTATCTCGCAAAAAGTTTAACATTCTTCAACTTTCACGCGCTGTATACAAAATGACAGCTAGTATTGCCAGATTCATATGCTAACATACACAAAAATTATTAGAAATTCATTTTATTTATCAAACAATGGCTAAAAAATGCATTAAATATTTAAAGAAAAATAAAACGCCAATGCAAGACAAAAAAAATAGCCGTTAAAGGCTTTAAATTTTACAACTAAAAAAGCCTCAAAAGCGTGGTGTGTAACTTTACATTTGCATAGCCTTAAACGTTTAACAAGCCAGAAAAGCGTTGCCGCGTAACGCGTGGTATGTACCTCAACCTTTAAGGCCGGGGCACAATGAATACGTCATACGTTATACTTCGCCTTTTTCAACTGACATTATCGCAACGACGGAGTACTTTATTGACGGAAGCATTTGAACAGCTTCAATAGGCTGATTCTCCATTTTATTTATTTAATTCAAATTTTTGTTATTTATTTCGTTTATTTATTTTGTTTAATTTTATTTTGCTGCCACAAAACACAAAAATCTAATTCAGAACATAACAAAAAAATCAACCAATATCTGTCAAACTACTCAACGTACGCAAAAAGTTAAAAGTTGACCAGTTTTTGTACTTTGCGTTGACGGACACGTACTGAATGTAACAGCCCTCATAAGAAACCATGTATTTCAACTTAGCTGCCAGTTGAAAAAGGCGAAGTTTAACGTATGACGGATTCATTGTGCCCCGGCCTTTAGTCATTTCTGCGTTGTAATTAGGTGTATGGTTGGTTTTATAAGTACTTTTCGTCCATTTTTTTTTTTTTTTTTTGGATTGGCAATGCCATAAAAAGTTGCACAACTGTGCAGCAAAATTTACTCTGATAATCTTGCACTTACTCCGACCCTGACAATTTTGCATCATTTGTGCAAAATAATTTTCTATGTACATATGTAGTTGTTGTTATATTTTTGGAAAATTTTGCTTTTCTGCAACAGTGCAACTTTTGACGTGAATACCTTACCTTTAACATTTTTATAGAAATTCTTTTTTTTTACGATTTTATTTGTGTTTTAAAGGAGTAAGAACAAAAATTCGGAATGAAAGGAGGCGTTGTAAAAATATATGGAGAAATATCCGCGATTAGCTAAAGGGTTCTGTAATGGCTCGATTATGGATGGCAACCGAACTTCAGTTGCCGAGTTAACTAGCAACGGAACTGAACTTAAAATTGGTATTATGTTTGGCAACTTTCTCCAGTTGCCAAAAAGTTATCGAAAATACCATTATGACAGTATGGCAACCGAAAATAATTAAACAAAAAATTTAAAACATTAAGCCTACAGTACACGGCATATAAAAAACTACATACGCATGTGGTTCTGACGTAATTTTGACGTCATCACGATGCTACATTTGCACATGTCGTGTACTAGCAACATATGTACATGCAAATATTCACATGATTACAGATTTGCTGCCTCAGAAAATGTCTTCGATTCGACTACATGTGCCACATATGTATTTTTTTAGCAAAAATAGTATAAAAATTTTACGGCATCTAGCCACTACTAGTAATTTTAAAAAATGCAACGAACATGCTGAAAATTCTCGTGACGCCATCGCCACATACGCATGCGGCTTTTTACATGCCGTGTACTGTAGGCTTAAGAAATACAAGTGCTTAAAATAAAATTATTAAAGCTGTCTTTAAATGGTAATACAAAGTATTACGACATGTCAAAAAATGCTGTAGGTTATATTTACAAAATCTTATCATGTAAAAGCAAAATGTATCGAGTAGGAGAGAATACGGATAGAAAATCTGACAAGCGGTCGGTAAATGTTCATTTTCTAAAGGTAGAATTAGTAAAATCGTATCATTCTACTTTACAGCTTGCCGTATCGTTCTACTTTGTGCACAAGTTATAGAAAATGTAACAGTTTGCATAGCACATTTTTTTTTGTCTGGCATTAAATACGGCGTTTTTGACATTCGCTACAGAAAAATCTGTTTTCTGCAGATTCCTACGTCAGCAGTGCTACCACCACATATTTTATAACTAGTGTATTCACATAAAAAACATTTATTTATTTAAAAATTATTATTTTATTTAAAACAATGAAGTTATGATAATGAAAATTATTATTCGAATGAATTTTAAAAGTTAACAAAATAATAAAAGAATATTTGATATAATTTAATTTTTTAAAAATATAATAAATTACAAACTAAGTTTCTTAAAGATACAGTACCTACAACTAGTAACATATATTGTATATCGTACGGTTTTTGTCAGCTGACACGCAACATCACGATACGATTTTACTAATTCTACCTTAAACCATTTTAGAAACTTATGTATTCTCATCACACCAGAGGTGTATTTCAAAGTAAACGTTGCCAGCACTGATGGTATTTATTGAAAGGTTTAACACTTTTACAAAAACAACCAAAATCAACTCAGGAAATTTTCATGTTGTTTTTGTAATCATTGTACAACTTCAACCATCAGCTACTTAACCCGTACCACAAAACCAAACAAACAATAAACAAACCTATAAAAAATTATATTTTGTAGTAAAATTACATTGCAGTAATAAAATGTTTTATCCAAGATTTAGTTATATTAGTACACGTTTTTTTTTTGCAATTATCCAATTTTTATTTTTAGCTCAAAATTTTAGTGTCTTTGCTTGCATTTTACTTATTGTATCAGTGTAAACATGAAAAATACCTACAACAGACTCTTGTTCTCTTTTTTTTTAACACGGAGAGAATTTCATAATATTTTGATTCTACAAAGTCGTAATACTTTGTATTACCATGTAAAGGCACCTTAAGTAAGAGTGTTTAAAACATTACTGATCATAAAAATGATTAGTTAAGTGAAATTAATTTTTGATAAAGAAAAGAAAGTACAAAATGTTGATTGTATTAGACAGCTCCTTAGAATTAACGCATCTACTGTGGGTATATGTTATTGCCTAAAATAAGTTTTAAAATTTTTTTTTAGCTTTAATGCATATTTTCTTTAAATATGCATACTAGAAAGTCGAACATAAAAATAATATTGCAATTACTTTTTAATTTTTCCAATTTTTTGCTTTTAAAACTATGCAGCAACTACAAATTTGTGGTTGCTAATATGGCAACTGAAATTACCAGATGTTGGTTGCCAGCTGCAATCCGTAATACCATTTCGGCAACTGGCAACGCAACCATCCATAATCGAGCCATAAGTGATTTCTTCAATGCGTTTAGAAATTTTTAGCGAACTTGCAGTTTTTCGCGTTTTCCGAGTTTATTTTATTTTTAACAGTTTTGGCGATTTCTAATGAACTTCAAGGCTCGTTTTCGATTTTGCAACTTCTCACGAATTTTTGCATTGTTCGCAATGAAAGTAAGTTTATGAAAGTATTCTCCTTCTTAGCAGTTTTCGCGAGGTTTTTTTTTTTTGCAAGTTTAGCGATTTTTTTTACCGAACTTTTAGTACTTCTTAGAGTTTTAGCGATTTTTAATAAAAATTATGAATTCTTTAAAACTTTGAAATTTTTCGCAAATTTCTACTATTTTTGCAAAAGATATAATTTTTGCAACGTTTTTGGTTTTTTTTTATTTATTTTTATTTAGGGACTTAAAATTTAAATTTTTTGCAAGCTTTAGCGAATTTTCATAATGTTTTGCGCTTTTTAGCGAGTTATTCAATTTTAGTTTAAGACTTGTTTTCAATATTGTGAATTTTCAACATTTTCTCGATATGTGATTTATTCGGATTTTAATCAAGTTCAAGACTTGATATAGATTTTTGCATTTATTTTTATTGGAAGTGAATATTTGCATAGTTTGGTATCTATGGGATAATTAATTAATTAAATTTAATTGTGTTTCAAAAGACGAACTTGCGCAACGAATTCTTAAAGGCAGGTTCATCGAAATATGCGAAGCTCACCGTTCGTCCCATTTGTGTTTATAGCATAAAATGTTTTTTTAATGTTGCTTGAAATATTTATTTGAAATAAACTGGAAATGAAATCGGTATGGAAAAAAGTTTCATTACTGTTCTTTGCGGAATTAAAAACGTTTTGATTTTCATACTGTAGTGGAATTTATAACCTTGCCGAATGTAGTAAAGTAAGAAAATAAAAAACATGTTGATTATTGAATTCTTGTTTCAACTTTGTCATTTGTTTAGCTTCTCATGTGTTTAAATGAAAGTTTGAAAGTTTGGTAAAGGTTTTCTGATGATCTGCATTATCAAAAGCGAATAAGTAAAATAATAATTTGGGATTATCAGTGAGTTAATAAATGTTAAATTTAAATTGTAACATTTCCCAAAAAAAAAACACTAATTACAACTGTCGTTAAATTTAAAAAATTACGATAAAACATTTGATAAAAACTTAATTTCTTACGGTCTTATTCATAAAAAAATATTTTAGGTTTATCACAGGATTATTTGACAAATTTTCCACAGAAATGTCAAATAAGCGCTTAATAAACCTGAAATATTTTTTATGAATAAGGCAGTTAGAATATACATTTTATGCAAACATTTTCGGTCCAAAGCTGTGTGAGTTAGATGTACTAAAGTACTAAGACATACACTAACAGTTTTTTTATATATCTTTGAAAACGGCTTATGCATGTCCTCAGCTTGGCCTACAGAGCAGAAATTTCTATAAAACTATAATTTACTTACTTTAAAGCCAATGGCTAGGCAAAAATCAAAACAGAAACGTGTTAATGTTGTACAGTATATTTTCTGTTCAATAAATTTTCATACCATCAATAAATTTTCATGATGGATTGACTTTATATATTTATTTTCATTTGCTTTAATCATTATTACACATTTTAAAAAAATCTTAAAGTAATTTTTAAAAAATTAGGTTATATATAATATTTACATGCAATATTAACACTATTTAGGCAAACATTGCAAACATCGTCTGACAATTCAGGTTTTTCTCGATTTGTTATAAATACATATGTATATCTATGATGGGTTTTAAATAATTATAACAAAATGATATATACAGGAGGTTCGGTTAATGCATATTTACCACTTAAGAGTTACACTACTTATATACTATGTAAGTATTCTTTTTTTTAACAATAGAGGGCTAAAACTGAATATCACAAAAAAAAGGCAAAATTGGGGGAGTATTACTTTGATGAAAACAAAAATAAAATTACTGCGTATGTATGTATATGATTTTCAACAATAAATTAATGTATTTTTCAAAATAGTTATAAACCGTTCTTATTTTCAACAAGCCAAATTTCCTTAGATTTGTTGAATTTGAGCAAGATTGCGATTCTTGTCACTTTCCGTTAATGTTAATAAAATGTATTATTTAAAAAATTAATTTTACGGGTAAGAGAAACGAATTGATACAACCGGACGAATTATAACATTTTTCTTTTAACTTTGTTCTTTCTGCTTCTCGAATTTCAACAATATTTCCAATTATTCACTAACTTTTGAACGGAGTGACAATATGTCTACGTACAGGTACATATGTATGCATTTGTGTTTATGCTTACACGCACACACATATATACACATACACACACATATATATATATATATATATATATATATATATATATATATATATATATATATTTAAACAAATATAACTATTTAGGTACATTTTATTTGTAATACTCCTTAAAAATTAATTAAATTATAAATGTAAAAAGTAAAATTATTAAATATAAATTCATTTTAAAATGTAAGAATTATATATAAAATTTATGAATGCACCGTGGTAAATGGGCCAAAATAGTGTTAACAGTGACTTAAAAAAATATTTTTTTAATAAAATTGCTAAATTATGGTGTCTAACTGCCTCGCTTGATGCAATATTTTCTTTTGGTGTCCCACTAAAGTAATGCCCATGTCTGATAGCTGTTGAGCTGTTAATCGTGATATCTGAAATTAAATTAAATCATACAAAATATTATACTACCGGTATGTATAATCAATAAGAGTTTAAATGGCATGAAATTTATATAAAAAATCTTTGGCAAAAAGGAACATGTTCTAAAAGTCGAATTCAGCTAAAATTTAGATAATGACTTAGCGTGTGATAAAATTCCACGCCGAGTTGGCAAAAGAAATTTTTTCCAATCAAGCCTTTTATGAAAGGCTCAATTATGAATTTTCCTGTAGAGTTTTTTCTCTTCACTAACATTTGTTTCTGGGAATAATTCTTTGTAAATGTCGGGAAATATGCGAGAGGAAAATATGAGAGAAAAATCTTGTCACGTGTTTAATGTTTACATTTTATTCTCCACTAACGAAAGACTTCAATAATAAGATTTAATAAAAAAAAATTATGTTTCCATAGCTAATAATGCCGAGTACACACAGTGGCATGTTGTGACATCGCAATAATGTGTGTATATATATATATATATATATATATATATATATATATATATATATATATATATATATATATATATATATATATATATATATATGTACATATATATATTATATTATTTCCTTTTGTTCCCATAAGGATCATAGGGCCGTAAATAATGTATATCATTTCCGATATTTTTCGTTGTGTGGCATTGATTTCCACATGGAAAATATAAGGTGAACGGCGTTGCAAACATTTTGAAAATGACAACATAAGAAATGCCAGATGTGTTCTCGGCAATAAGATTGTGTGATAACGTAAATACCTGTTTGTACTTTGAAAATTGTACATTTTATAGTTCTTCCTGATATTATTGACGTTGATAATATTAGAGGCAAGCAAATATTCCATTTACCTCTTATGTAAACTTATAAGAGGCCTGCAAAATTAAGCTGGATTATTTTAACTCTCTTTAGCTCTCCCTGAATTTTTGAGTGAATGCTTTTTATTTAATTTCTCTATAACATACTAAAAGGTTTTGTGCAACCCTTTACTTCACACAGAGTTGTTTCATTTATTTCTATTCTTTTTTTACATAGCAAGAAATAGCATAAACAAAAAAAACCGTAAACACAAACAAAGTTCCCTTGAGGAATAATAATCTGTATGAGTACCTCAAAGGAAAAAAATTTTGAAGTGAGTTCTAACGGCAGAAATGCTTATTTTACTGTGAGTTCTGAAACTCTTAATGAAAAAAATATAAATAATAAATCTGATGAAAATCTTTTTTTTAACGGCAAAGCCAATTTTTCGTCAGCGATCAACTTCGCTTTGTCCAATGCCAACTAGTGAATCGTTAACATTACCATTGCCTAGTACTTCTTCATTTAAGTCTGCGATATCATCCGCATCGGGCTCGCCTTCATCACTAAACCAAGTTATCACTACAGATAACAGTAGCTCAAAACCCACGGTATAAGTGGGAATGGACAGATATATAACAGTGGTAAAGCGTGGGCGAAGCCCAAATTCTTCAAAAATTTCATCTGCTCCAAAGATGTCTAGGGATAACAGCGCATCATCTACCAATCGTCAAAATTATTTTTCATTATTGCAAGACACCGACGACAAGCCCTCTACATCATCGCAAAAGTCTTTTAAGCCACCACCTATTAATCTGAGAGAAAAAAATTCTAACGCGCTTATAAAAAAACTACTGTCGACCATTGCTGAAAATACTTTTCACATCATTCCAATTAAACGAGGTAATATTGATGAAACTAAAATCCAAATATATAATGAAAAAGATTTCCGAAAAATTGTTAGTGAATTCGAAAAAAATAAAACAAATTTTTACACATACCAACTTAAGAGTGCTAAAGGCCTACAGATAGTATTAAAGGGCATAGATTCATATGTTGAACCCGAAGAAGTAAAATGTGCACTTGTCGACCAAGGATTCAAGGTAAAAAATGTTACCAACATCTTTAATAGAGAAAAGGTCCCCCAACCCCTATTTCGGGTTGAACTGGAGCCGAATGAAATACAATTGAAAAAAAATGAAGCCCATCCAGTTAATAACGTAAAGTATCTCTTACATCGAAAAATCACAGTTGAAGAGCCACGTAAGCGTTCAGGTCCCGTACAGTGCCATAATTGCCAAGAATATGGCCATACGAAAACTTACTGCAAGTTACCTACAGTGTGTGTTATCTGCGGTGAATTGCATGGTACTGCTAGCTGCACTAAGCCAAAAGATCAAGCAGAAAAAAATGTAGTAATTGTGGAGGTAATCACACAGCTAACTATAGAGGGTTCCCTGTATTTTCTTTCGTTAAACAGGCTATGGGTCAAAAACCCAAGTTAACTCCAGCTCTACAAGTAAACGCGAACTCCGACACTTTTGCTCAAATCAGCTAACCAGTTACTTCACGTGTATCGTATGCTGATGCTGCTAAGACTAGTTCAATTCCCACGCAAAATGTTCCACCGCCAAATAATTCAGCGAATTCAAACTCAAGCCTTAACTTTAGTCGCCTTGAAGCTACTATTGAGAATCTGGTGCTAACTATAAACAACTTTACTACAAATATGACAAGTATGATGCAAGAAATGCTGCGAATGCAGAATACACTGCTTCAAGCATTAGTTAATAAGCCATGAACACGTTAAAAATATGTTTCTGGAACGCAAACGGCATTCGCCAACATAAAAATGAACTTGAGCACTTCCTCATGGAAAAAATATTGATATAATGTTGGTTTCTGAGACTCATTTGACCTCAAGAAGCTTATTTAAAATAAATGGTTACACTTTATATGATACAAAGGACCCGAGAGGGAGAGCATGTGGTGGATCAGCAATTCTGATTAAGTCAAGACTCAAGCACTATGTCCTTGACAACGTTAGTGAAGAATATTTGCAAGCAACGAATATTTTCGTAGAAAATTTTTGTGCGAATTTCGTGATATCATCAATTTACTCACCTCCCAGATTTTCAGTTACCGAAGATCAGTATGAGAAGTTCTACAAATCGCTTGGATCTTGTTTCGTGGCAGCTGGTGTCTACAATGCAAAACATACGTACTGGGGATCGCATCTTGTTACACCTAGAGGTCGAGCCTTGTTCAATACAATTTCAAAATGGGCTTAGAAGTCATTTCGAGTGGGGAGCCTACTTACTGGCCTACTGACGTAAGAAAAATTCCAGATGTTATAGATTTTGCCGTCACGAAAAATATTCATAGGGACTTAATTCACGTAGAGGCCTCTCTAGATCTGTCCTCCGATCACTCTCCAACAATAGTTACAATTTTCAACCCACTAAGGAGTGATTTAACTAACTCATATGTGAAGATGATTAATGGAATCAACTGGCTGGCATTCAAAAAATATCTTAGTAGTCACTGCGTAGAAAACATTCAGCTTAGATCATGCGATGATATTGAATTTAACATTGCCAATCTTAACGAAAATATTAAACAGGCTGCTGAACACGCCACTACCTCCTATCCGCAGACCGGCCCCCCAGGGGAGTCTGTTATGGACTACGGGTGTGGCAACCCCGGGGCCCCAGCTGGGGTGATGTGGCTTTTCCATTGACGTACCTTTGGTACATTAGCCATAGAACTTATGTGTTACTACCCAGTCTCTGAATATAAACAGAGTAACGGATGTGCACATATTTATAACAAAAGGAAGACAGGTCCTGTTGATGTCAGTTAGGTGCAGCGTCACCTAGAACTGCCCCTGAGTTCAAAAGACGATAGAGGTGAAGCCCTTGTGGTGGAACTTCGAGGTCTAACCAGAGGCTACTTCTGGTGCCACGGGTGCCGGTTGCCCGACAGCCGAGCTGCTTTGAAGTTTTGAGTGCATGTAGCGGTCGTCAGTTTCCTTTGCTAAAATGCCGAGTTCGTCCTACCCCAATGGGGTATACCCCACGGGGTTAAAGGGATGATTTTGGTATGTGTGGAGTAGGCACTGGTTATTTGGCGACACAGGCATGCGTTCATTATGGATGAGTGGTTGAGCTGTGCCGGCAATGGTTGAGGAATTCTCTTGGGGACCTCGCTATGGGTGTATACACAACACCTTAGCGTGGAAGCCGGAGAATTATGGTGGTGGCTGTGGTTGCTACCAAAATCGCTGGGAGAATAGTCTTGGCTTCCCAGTGTAAAATCAATGCTAGTGATTGGTCTGACGCGGTCATCCAGACACTATTCTAGGTGCTGTTGCCATTCAACAGAAGCTGCTATGGGCACGAACATAGCAGCAGAGTTTAGATAGCTCAAATTACCTCAGCAAGGTAATTGAATATAGTACAGGGATAACTATATTCAAAGATTGCAACCTATGTGCCTTATGGAGTGAGCCATAGGTTCATTCTAATAGGATGCATGGGGGCGTTGGTCTGGCGTCTAACCCACACCCGGTGCTTTGGCACCCGTGAGATAAGGCCGTAATGGCAGGTGCTCACGGAAAGCTATCGCACATCTATCCGCAGACCGGCTTTAACAGAATTTATTCTACGGAAATTGAACGTCTTGTATGTGAAAAAAGGAGAGCTAGAAGAGAATGGCAACAACACAGATCACCCTTAAATAAAATCAGTCTTAAAGAATGTACTAAACGACTGAAAGAGCTGCTATCGTCGGAAAAAACTGCACTACTGGAAAAGAAATTTATTTGCTGGTGGTTCAGCGTTGTCTATATATTTCATTGTTGCTGTAACAAATCATCAGTAGACTTCAACCACACATTTTGAATAGTCACAAACCTCTTATCTTATGCACAGACTTTCAAGAACTATTTGAGAATTCACAAATAATAATATTTTTGAAAATCACAAAAGAAAAATAAGCGTAGTAGGCTTTGAAACTAATACAAAAAAAAATAATAATAATAGAAAAATAAAATAGATTCAAATCGAGTATAAATTATTTGCTGGGTTTTTTGTATTAGTTTCAAAGCCTACTACGCTTATTTTTCTTTTGTGATTTTCAAAAATATTATTATTTGTGAATTCTCAAATAGTTCTTTAAAGTCTGTGCATAAGATAAGAGGTTTGTGACTATTCAAAATGTGTGGTTGAAGTCTACTGATGATTTGTTACAGCAACAATGAAATATATAGACAACGCTGAACCACCAGCAAATAAATTTCAAATTAAAATAAACTTCTGACAATATGTCGAATATTAAATTTCTTGAATGTTAAATTTAGATTTTATTTTTCATTTTGCCTTTTAATTACTTTTATTGTTATCCAATGGATTTCTAATTGTATAAAGGTGTAGAAAAATAAAATAGATTCAAATCGAGTATAAATTATTTGCTGGGTTTTTTGTATTAGTTTCAAAGCCTACTACGCTTATTTTTCTTTTGTGATTTTCAAAAATATTATTATTTGTGAATTCTCAAATAGTTCTTTAAAGTCTGTGCATAAGATAAGAGGTTTGTGACTATTCAAAATGTGTGGTTGAAGTCTACTGATGATTTGTTACAGCAACAATGAAATATATAGACAACGCTGAACCACCAGCAAATAAATTTCAAATTAAAATAAACTTCTGACAATATGTCGAATAATAAATTTCTTAAACTACTGGAAAAGTATTTAAAAGGTCTTGATGTAACGTCCGCATCTAATTACTCTTTATGGCGCGCTACTAGAAATCTTAAACGACCCGTTGATCTTAAATCACCATTGCGTACTGCGACCGGAGGCTGGGCAAGAAGCGATAGTGAGAAAGGTAACTTATTTTCTGAGCATTTAAAATCTATATTCACTCCCAATTCATGTACGGGTGCTGCAGATTTACCGAGTGTAGTTTCTCTACCCCCTCGTCCCTTAAGGTTTAAGATGCGTGAAGTACAAAAAGTAATTGCTGAACTCAACCCGAAGAAAGCTCCAGGTATTGATGGCATTAGTAACAAAATGCTCATGAACTTGCCTCATATTGCAATAAGAATCCTGCTATTTACTTTTAATGCTATTTTAAGAATGCAGTATTTTCCACATAACTGGAAACTGGCCAAGATCAAAATGATTCCAAAGGCGGGCAAAGATCTTACCAAGACTGAGTCATATAGGCCTATAAGCTTACTATCTACAATCTCAAAGCTTTTCGAAAAGCTGCTCATGACTAAATTGTCCAAAATTGTAACTGATAATGGGTGCATCCCGGACCATCAATTTGGCTTTAGAAGTCAGCACAGCACGATTGAACAAACGCATAGACTGGTCCAAGTTGTAAGAAGAACATTTGAAGAAAAGAAGTATTGTTCTGCTCTCTTTATTGATGTTTCTCAGGCGTTTGATAAAGTAGTTTTAAAATTGAAGACATATCTGCCAATAAACATTCAAAAGCTTTTGGAAAGTTATATTATTGATAGGAAGTTCACTGTTGTGGAAGGAGAGTTCACGAGTGTGCCCGAATCTATATCTTCTGGTGTGCCACAGGGTAGTATTCTGGGTCCTGTCTTGTATTTAATATATACTTGTGATATGCCTGTGAGCAATAATATCCATATTTCTACTTTTGCCGATGATACAGCCTGTATGAGTGTGCACGAAAACCCTTATGAGGCATCCCGCAATCTCCAGGAACATATTACCCAGCTGGAAATATGGTTGAACTTATGGAGAATTAAAGTTAATGAACAAAAGTGTGTCCATATAACGTTCACCCTAAGAAGAGATACTTGCTCCCCCATTCGAATCAACAATCAAAATATTCCTCAACATTCCCAAGTGAAATACTTTGGTATACACCTTGATCGAAGACTTACGTGGAAACATCATATTGACTCTACGTTAACTCAGATGAAACTTAAGTTAACTCAAATATATTGGTTGATTGGCAGAAACTCAACACTCAGCCTAGACTGCAAACTTTTATTATACAAGTCGCTTTTGAAGCCAATATGGCGCTATGGAATTCAGTTATGGGGCACTGCTTCAGCTTCCAATGTCGAGAGAATCCAACGAAGGCAAAACAAAATTTTACGGTTAATAACATCGGCTCCATGGTACATCCAAAATTCTATTATACATCGTGATTTAAATATGCCACTAGTGACTGAAGAAATTGCAAAATACGCAGGCAAATATTTAACAAAACTCGAATCACATCCTAATTCGCTTACTCGTAATATTTTGAACTTTACTGGACACGTCCGTCTAAAAAAGAGGGACACACGGGCTCTTATACCTAACACTCCAGATGGGACTACTTGAAAATACTTTCCCCCCCACCCCCTTTTTTTTTGATTATCACTACTAATGTATTATTTATAACTACCACTAAGTTTATGTCCGACACTGGTCGGGCCTAATAATTTTTTTTATAGATTTAAGATTTCAATACTTATTGTTAGTTCATATATGAAGATACAATAAATAAATACATGCATTACACCAAAAAAAAAAATTCTATTCTTATAGCTCTTTGTACGCATGATTAATAATTTTAGCCCACAAATAATATTAATCATACGCCTGTAATAAAAGACACTAGAAATTTATTTTTCAAAGCTGGCCACACTGATCAAAAATCCAATTCCGTTTTTGTTTTCTTAACGCTCCACAGTGTGGGATTTTGAAAAAAAAAGTGGAAATAATCTGTAGTTTCTAAACGAGCCGTCCGATTGTTATGAAATTTCATACAGCATTGAAGGAGGTGTTACCGAGCTTAATCATATATCTTTAAGGGGGGCGGGGGGGGGGGCGGAGAAACAAAGCCCCAAAGTGGGCAACCTCGGGTTAATGAAAAATTCAAACCGATCCCAAGATAATGTTTTTGATCTGATAAAAAGTTTTTTTTTGCAAGAGCTAAAAAAAGTCTCGTTTATTTATGCATTTTCGCATTTTCGAGAGAAAAAATTCATTTTGTGTTTTTTACCAACCTTGGTTCACTGTTCTGCTAATGGAGATGTCAAATCTTGTTCGATTTTAAAATAGAAACTTAGTATGAGTTCAGAACAAAACTTTTGACATTTAGAAAAAAATTTGATATCAAAAGCTCTACTGAGTCTAAATTTATATGCAATTTAAATTAAATATTTGAAAAAAGTCGACAATTTTTTTTAGTGTTTTTTATGGGAATTGTTAAAATTTAAGCTTAAAATTTTTAAACGCACTAATAATCCCAAATTAATATTTTACTTATTAAGTTAAATATATATTTTTTATTAAAAATACATTGAAATTGGAAATTAAAAAAATATATTTTACTTAATAAGTAAAATATTAATAAGTAAAATATTGGTTTGGATTAGTGCGTTTAAAAAATTTTATACAGATTTTTTTTATTTAACATTTTTTTATTTAAGTTAAAACATAAATTAACAGTCCAGTTTCAATAACAAAAATTAGGTTATAATTAAAACTAGAAAAACAAAACATTCAAAACAAAAACAATATATAGACAAAAAGTAAAGTATGTATTAGAAAAAAACTAAATAATAATAATAATAATAATCTAATAATAATAAACTAAATAATAATAAAATTAATATTCGTTTCCAACAAGTTTATATGCTCATATGGAAAAATTATTTATGTATATACTATATTTGAATACAATATTTTGAAAAAATACAAGCAAGAAATGATTTCATTCATCATTCATGATTTCATTTCTTAATAATTTATTATTTAATTTAAAAATAAATTTATCTGTTGGTGCATAAATAAAAATAGAAAATTGCCATTTATTATTTAGTTACCCTTCCAATATTGAAGTTCTGAATCAATACTATATTGTTGCGATGAATGAACATTAGGGTGACATTAATTTTCAAAAGTTTGATTTTACCAAGTCTCACCCCCCAAATCGGTTCAGTTTTATGAAAAAAAAAATACAAAAAAATTTCATAGCGATAAGTTGAGATTTGGGCGTGCGCTCGCCCTTCAAAGTTTTATACGAGCCTTAACGTATGAACTATATTGATATTTTGTTCATATATATATTTTTTTTATTTAAATTGTTTTACAAGAAAGTAGAAAAAATTCTATATTCATTTTTTATAAAATGTTTATAAAATTAAAGTACTTTTGATATAGTCGATTTATTTGAATTTGGGAAACGTTTGCGATAGTCCGTCACAACTTGCAAAAGAAATTGTGTTTGCTCTTCGTTTTTAGTCAGAAGTTTATTGTAATCTTCTATTAATTTAGCTCCTCTTTCTGCCACATCATTTACTACTTTTAATTTGTTTAGATATACAAATGCACTTTGATAGCATTCATGGGTTGGCCATATTGAAGGGTCTAATTCCAAAAAAGATTTATCAATATTAAATCTTTCGAAAAATCTTGCTGTTGTGGAAGAAACAAATTGTTCAAGTCCATTATCAATTACATCTACAATTCTTTCTTTTTTTTTTAAATCACGCGTTTTATTATTTTTGCATTTTCATTTTGCAAAGCAGCTTTCATTTTTTTTTGTGCCAGCAGAAACATTATTGTCAAAGAAAGCAAATGCTATAGATTCTGAGCCTTAGTACCATAGATGATTTAAAAACTTTTTTATAGATACTTGCGATATATCTGTATCAATTTTTTTCGAAATTATGAAGTCTATTTAAAAATGTAAAGTCCGTATTTGGTGCTTTTATGGCTGAAGGAGCAGAAAACCAAGCCTCTATGTATATTTGGATTATAAAAATACAAATTTTACGAAATCCTGCCAGTTGAATCTCTGATAAAGCAAATTCCTTCCGCAACAAAAATATTTTCAAGCTATAAATGGCTTTTGCCATCCACCGTGCATGATGAAAAGCTCCTGGTGATCTTATCATTACGCTTGCTTTGGACTTGCTCAATTTTTCGCCAAGAAACATCAGGACAAGCTCCAAAAGCTCTTTATAATCTTCTCTAGGCTGCTTCTCACTCAAAACATTATTTACAAAATTTATTATTCTGGTTTTTGACCCTTGCAAATGATACATAGCTAATTCATCTTGAATTCTAGCCTACCAATTGTTTATATTCAAATTGTTCCACGATTTTTTAAAATTTTCAAATAATTTTACGAAGGGACTTGTACTGCAGTCAAATTTGGTTTCAAAAACACTTTTCAATATAATTTCGTAAATGTGATGTCTACAAGGCAGCCAAAAAAGTTCTCTATTTAAGGATTTTTCAAGTAACGTGCATGTACCTTTCAAGCGCCCAGTATTGATCGCAGTTGTATCGAACGCAATGCATTTAATTTCTCTTTGTAGACCCCATTTGGAAATACAATTATAAACAGCATCGGCTTGTTCTGTTCCTGAACCACATTTCATTGCAGGTATTTCCAACAACTGTTCCATCTCTCCACTAGATATGACTATAGAAAGTCTATCAACATTTGCATTCCCCGTTAATGCTGGTAAAAGTTTACCATCCCAATGTAATGTTATAATGTCTTGTTTATTCAATTTAAAATTCTTTTGTAGTTCCAACGCTCTTTTCTTACGCATTTTTTCTCTTGCCATATGAATTGAAGATCTATTAATGATGTAGTCAGCAATGTCTTTTCCTAATGATTGCAATACAGCAGAAATAATGTGAACAGCATTTCTGTTACTTATTTTGCAATAATCTAATGCAATAGCTAATTTTGGAGTAATAATTGTTTGTTTTACGCTTGCATTTTTTGAGCGAACTTTAACAGTTTCGTCATGGGACTCTGTGGCTTGAAAACTTTGATCACTTTCAGATGATGACTGAAATTGCATGGTTTCACCTTGAACATAAAAAAAATTACCTCTATTATAGAAAAGTTCATTAATAATCTAAGTTCATTATTAATCTTACTTATAATATTTTGTTCACGTTTATTACGTTCAACTCGCTTTAACTTAATCTGTTCGCGGTGTTCAGCTTGAATCTCCACTTGAAGTGTCTTATAATCAATTCCGTACATATGTCCTGGTCGACCTTCCTGCCTCTGGCTTATCAAGAATGCTTTATCTTCCTCCACAGTTATTAATTCTAAGGCATTTGCATGCGCCACGTCAAAAATTTGTTCTAAGCTTTCAACCCAGGTCTTTTCTTTGTTTTTCTGGTTATCTGTATTTCTTCCACAACTTTTTTTTTAATTCGTCCATTCTATGGACGTATGTAATTTTTCCAGTTTTGCAATGCAATGTTGCTTTTTTCTTGTGGGTATGCGCGCTTTTTCCCAAAAAATGAAAAGTTCTTCAATAACTAACTTAGCACTTTCTCGTAAACTCATATTTACAACACGCCAATTAAAAAACAACACCTTTATTTCTTCTTTTTTTGAAGGTAACTTGGAACCCGTAAGTTGATTAGAGGCATAGCCAATCAAATAATATTTTTCGCGTAATGATCTTGCACTCATTTTAGTAATCTTATTTTGTCAGAACAATAGGAAAGAATAAACTCGAATGAATTAATCATGAAATAAATCAAAATTTTTGCTACGTTTCTTTTGCTTCAATGGAAAATAGCGTTACTTGCTTTTTGTTAACATTATTGCTTGCTCATTTTTTGCGTATTTAACATAAAAATAATTTTGTTTTTTTTTCATGTGTTGCACAAATTTTTTTTTCCATTGAATGGCAGACGTCATTTATACAAGTCGCGTTTATAACGTTTATTTTGGGGGGAGGGGGGCTACAAATGATTTGAAATCTTGCTGCCTTTTGACTAGCATTAAATTAAATAATTTAAAAATCAAAGGTACAACTTATAATAATACCATTTTAGGCTCAAAAGACATTTTAAAAATATATGACCAAAATATCAATATTAGTTCATACTGTAAGGCTCATATAAAACTTTGAAGGGCGTGCGCACGCCCAAAACTTAACTTATCGCTATGAAATTTTTTTGTATTTTTTTTTCATAAAACAGAACCGATTTGGGTGGGTGGTGAGACTTAAAAAAATTTGATAAAAAAAATTGTTCCATATAACAGAATGTCACGCTAATGAACATACATACATACATAAATAAGTACAAACATATGTATGCAAGTATGTATGTATACGTGTTCAATTGAAAAAAATTTTATGTGCATATATATACATGCATACATATCGATAGTTGAGTTTTTCAGTGATTTCAATAAATTTCACACTAATACACCTCATCACAAAAATTTATTGCAATACACTTTCTATTATGTTTTACCTTCTCCTGTAAAGTTACAATTATTTGCGTTAGGGCCTTTCCATTTGAGACCAACGATATATTGACCTGTGTAAGTTGATATCCTATCAAAAATTTCGGTCATCAAAAGTACTGATACCAAAATTTGGAGCTAGGAATATTTTTCACAGGTTTTCCACTAGTGTAACAAAGTTGTATATGAACATGAATTGTTTTGTTTTGTTTTCTAATAAAAAGAAAACAAATGTAGACATGTTTAAAGAGGAAATTTTGATTTGTTCGATTTTCTGACGATTTTTCGGACATGAAATGACGATTATTTTATATTTTATCGGGATTTCGGCGATTTTTCCATCATTTTATCTGGCAGCCCTCGATTGAACCATAAATATGCATACATACATACATACATGTGTGTGCACGAATATATATAGTATATGAATATATACAAGGTATTTGCAGATCATAATTTTTCGCTATTTTTTTTAATTTTACTCTAAATAAAAATTGGTGGCTATTGTTACAAACAATTTGACAGTAGAAAATCTTAAGAACACCTTAAAGCAACTTGTCTTGCTACTAACTACGTACACTAATACAATTTTATTAAGAATTTGTTGAAAGCTACATACACACATACATATCTACACACATGCATTATAAGTCCACATGGAGTTTACTATTTGTGATGTTTTGAAGTGCTGTAAACTTATAGTTTTTTGGGTATTTGTTATCTAATAAATGTATGCATATTTAGCGATTATTCGAAAAGTTTGTATAAAAATTACTGTATATTCTCATGAGTAATTTTAAAATAAATAAAAAATAGAATTTTTTAATATTACAGGCAAAAGAATATGTTTTAAAAAGAATTTGTAATAAATCCTGGGGGGGGCAAAATCATAGCCTAGCTACGCCTATGCCTTTTTAACTCTTGGATAGAGAAATCCACTTGCAAAAAATCTTTTTTATCACATCAAAGACATCAGCTTGGCATCGGTGTGAATTTTTCATTAACCCGAGGTTGTCCACTTTGGTGGTTTGTGGCTCCGCCCCCTTTAAGGATATATAATCCAAATTCCAGACTTAAGCTCAGTAACACCTCCATAATTTCATTACAATCGGACAGCTCATTTAGAAACTGCAGAATTATTTCCACTTATTTTTTTAAATCCCCCACTGTGTATCGTAGGGGTGGAAAACTATCGATGGCACTATCGGTACTATCGATAGTTAATTTTTTTTGTGACTATCGATGTTTTAATTCTGCCATCGATTAATACTTGAAAACAATCGATATTTCTTAGTCACTATCGATAGTAAATAACACATCACTTACATAAACCAAAAAATTAAAATTTTCATAAACAAAAATAACTGAATGACGGGAAAATTTCTTCCGCTGATCTCACTTAGTATTCATACAATTATTTTAGTTTTGTTATATATTGAACTGACAAATGAAATTCTATTTGATTTTGTTTAAAAATACTTTGTTTTGAATTTTTAGTGTAAATAAATATGTATATCATACGAGAACCATACATCCTCGATACTATCACGATAGTTTTTCTAACTTTTGATAGTCTTGATTCGATATATCGATAGTTTTTTAAACTATCAAAAATTTTCGATAGTCACACTATCGATACTTTTCCACCTCTAGTGTATCGTTCAATGCTTTTAATAAAACTTTGTGTCAATTATTACGTTTTTTATTTGAGTTTGAAAATATAAATCTGCTCAGACACCCAGTATTATGGTATATTTCAAATCAAATGTATTATTTACATATACAGTGTGTAGAAGGAAGTTTTCTAAAAGAAATGTAAGTGAATACCGAATTTTCTGTAAAAGAAATAGATTTCAGGAAATCGACTTGAAAGTTTAAAGGTACTCTACTGCAAAACAGTAAAATGTGACTTAAGCAATTTTTCCTTATTGTCACAGATTTTCATCTATTTTGTTGCCTAAATATCTTTGTACGTATGATTAATAATTTTAGCACACAGGAAATTAATATTAATCATACGCACATAGAAAAGCTCTCAGACAGTTAGGCGGCTTTTCCATACGCAAAGTTTACTTTTGACTTTATAGGAGAGAAAGGGAAAAAGCTGTCATTATCTTTTCTCTTCTCTGCTACAAACTCCTCTACTAAAACTTTTCAAATTCAAATAAAATTATTTTTTTATTTGATTTTTTTTATTTGCTAATTAAATAAAATTCAAAAATCTTTTGTTTTAAATTTGGAAAATAATACATATTTGAATTTTATTTTTTTTCCGCGCATGTAGTAAACTCTCTAGTGTAAATAATTTTCCTGTGTTCATATTTATTCATAGCTACCTGCTAGAGATTTGAAATACTTGTAAATTTGTTTGCTCTTAACCAACGGAATTTAAATACTTTTTGACTTTCCACTAAATTTGTAACAATTTCAATATAAGCTTGACTTGGTAGCTTAAAATAAAAATAAAACTAGTTCACGGCAGTATTTTTGCATAGTGCATTATTTTGGCTTTCCGGTTTATATTGTTTGCCTAAAATCCACTATACACTTCCAGGATTTAAATCTAAAATTACAAAAAGGAACTTTTCACTAAAACCAAAATGATAAGAAAACCAGAAGAGGGGAAGCAAACACGATTTATTACTTTACCTGTACAAGGAGGATGCAATACAAAAGCATTGTGTGCACAACAAGTACACAACTGCTTAAAAATACAACTGCTGACCAATGTATCAAACAACCATACATTTAAGGATGTCAACCGCCAAAGTTTTTATATTAATGTTTTTTCCATTGTTTTTTGTTAGGCCCCTGATGATGGTCATCAACGATGACCGATATATGTGACAACCTTTTTAATAAACAAAAATAAATTGACACAACACATACATACATATGTATTTATTCTTGTTTTTTATTTGGTTTTTTACAAAATGACCTTAAGCCGTAACTAATACACCCTACATAAAAATTATATATATATATATATATATATATATATATATATATATATATATATATATATATATATATATATATATATATAAATATATATATATATATATAAATATATAAATATATAAAAAAATATATATATATATATAAAAAATCAATGTATTTTATTTAGATTACCTCGTGAACCCCGAGAAAGTTCGCCGAATTGAAAACCACTGCTTTTTACTATGGTACTTAACTAATAGTAACAGCTTTACAAGTAATCGATTTTAACTTTTATATCTACCGTCAATTCAGGGAAAACCCCCGAAAAGTGTAGAGTAAATTAAGTGTCTTGATTATGCCTTTATATTTTTTGTATGATAATTTCATAACATACATTTCCTACTTTCGATAATAAAACCTATCCAATCCTTAACAGAACATTCGTTTCGAGTTTTATTATTACTACAGCGTAAAGTTTAATTCGCGTTGCTGCCCGCAAGACCATACGTATAAGATACGCCATCAGTTGTAAATACAGTACCTGTGTTCTGTAACTTTTGAGAAGTGTTTGCGTCGAGAAAAATCAAGCAATTAAGTGTATATATTGGTTGTCCTGTTCTTCACAGTCCTATTTATATAAAAACTGATATAACGTTAAAAGAAGCATCATCGGTAAACTAAGTGTTTTTAGAGATAACAACATTAATTTTCGCCTGGAAAATTTCTCGCCAAATTTACAAAACATAGGCACTGTATCTTTAAGATATACACCCAATATTTTTCACATAATAGCAACTAGGATAATATTTTATGTATTTTGTTATTTATAAAAAGAGTTATTGTTGGACGTTATAATTTATAAATACCTGTTGAGCTGTCACCAAATTAGCTTCTTTAAAATGCTGAGAATATCTTGACATTTTTATATTTTCCAACCACATGTCTGTACTAATGAATATATTGTGACCTCTTTGACCATCAATAATGTGGCTGCTATCATTTTCTGGAGAGCTGCGTGTGGTCAACAATGCCTGCGGCTGCCTTGCTAAATTGTCTAATGTGGAAACTATGCTAGCAAAAGATGGACGATGAGTACGTTGTTTTTGCCAGCAATCCAACATGAGTTGATACAACGCTTCCGGACAGTCCATTGGTGCCGGCAAACGATATCCTTTTTCGATACTTTTTATAACGTCCTTTCAAAAGTAAACATATATGAGACTATGTAAATAGCTTTAAGATGAATAATTTTCTACCTGATTGGACCAATTCCAGTAAGGGCGTTCGCCATACGACATAACTTCCCATAAAACGACACCATATGACCAAACGTCTGACGCCGAAGTGAATTTCCTAAAAGCAATAGCTTCAGGCGCTGTCCAGCGCACTGGTATTTTACCACCCTAATAAATTATATATATTAAGTTTAAAAATTGTATTTGAAATATTTTTAATGTTAATCAATCCAGTGTTTTACCCTTGTCGTATATGCATCACTGGCATTCTCAATTTCCCTGGAAAGGCCAAAATCTGCAATCTTGCATATAAGTTGAGAGTTGACAAGCACATTTCGGGCAGCCAAATCACGATGAACGTAATTCATATCACTTAAATAAGCCATGCCGCTGGCAATTCCCCGCAGCATCACAATCAATTGTAGAGTTTGGAATTTCCCATCATTAACCCGTAAAAATGTATCAAGACTTCCATTCTCCATATACTCTGTTATTATCATAACAGGATTAGATCGCGTTACCACTCCTTGCAAATATATAACATTTGGATGATCGAATTGTCCCATTATTGAAGCTTCTGTTAAGAAGTCACATCTTGCTTTCTCTGATGAACCTGAAATAAAAAGACAAAATTTGTCAATAAAATACATATGTATGCAGCATTTAATTCAGAAACTCTATTTTGAAATCAAATTGAGTAATAAAATGGAATGGAAGAGGTGACTATACCTCTATGAAGCTCTTCATATGTGGATCCAAATATATAAATAAAAAGAGGTAATATACAAAATTTACATACATGACATCTCACATAAGATCGTTTTTGCAATCAAAAAAGCTTGCATTCTATTAACTCGATTTTTTCTCTCTTTTTATCACTGGTGAATTGGAAATCTATCAAAAAATACATACTCTTGTAACAAAAAAAAAAAAAAAAAAAAAAAAAAAAAAAAAAAAAAAAAAAAAACATTCTTGTACGATTTTATACATTGCAGTCTTATTTAATGAATCAAATAATCAAAAGGATACTTCGGTCATTAATTTTATGGAAAATAGTGGAATTCTCCAGATATTTTTAAGAAACAAAGTTCATATTACTGCAAAAAAGTATGTCGAAAATTATTGTAAGTATAAAAACGGATTATTTTTTTTTTTATAATTTCATTAGTTTCACTGTGCTAGTTCAAAAATGTAACAAGCGGGAGACTTGTTGGTTAAACCTAATTCGAGTACGCTGATTTTTTTTTTTTTTTTTTTTTTTTTTTTTTTTTTTTTGGTTAAAAAATAATTGAGATTGAAAACTTGGTTAAAAGCACCTAAAAATCATAATTTTTCCCAGTTTTCTATTATTCATTCATTTTTATCTATATAATTAATAGGCAAACACATTTTTTGTAATTCCTTTTACACCGGAACTACTGCAGGGATGTTTGTATGGTTTTGAAGGGTTTTCTGCACAGATGTGCACAATTTATATTTAATTGAAATCGGTTTAGTATTTTGGCAGCTACACTGAAAAAACAGTTTTACATAAATTCAACGAACTCGCATTCATTGATTTAAATTCATTGAAATTCACCGTACTATACGTTGTTTCAAAAAAATATTCCTTGAAATTCAACGTACAATTTTATATAGATATGAACTGAACATTGAAATCATTCCTTGATATTATTCGTTGAATTTAACAACGAAGTAGTTTATTGATTTAACGTATAATTCGTTGGATTTAGGGAACACGTTCTTTCTTATATAAATAAAAGAAAGTGTACTTTGATTCAAGGAACCCGTTCATTGATTTTAGGTAATGTACGTTGAATTTGACTTCACGAACGGGAAGATGTTTTAGTGTTTTTTTATGGGAATTGTTCAAATTCAAGTTTAAAATTTTTAAACGCACTAATAATCCCAAATTAATATTTTACTTATTAAGTAAAATATTTTGTTATCAAAAATACATTGAAATTGATTATTGAGGGGTTTATCTGGATCTTATTATAACGTTGTTGGTACCTGAAAACACTTCGAATCCGTATTTCATATCTTTTATTCATAATTTCTAATTGATTTTTATTTCATTTTTCAAAATATTGTATCCTGAATACTATATATAGGACCATTTTTATAACTTAGAGAAAAAAAGCATAAGGAAATCAATTAGTTTTTTTTTTGTGAAGTAAAACCACACGAGACGGAAAACATTTTGTGTTTTCGGAGGTCTTACTCTACTCATTCTGTCACTGCATCTTCTTTTAACCTTCTTTCGTGGTAGCATTTTTTAGGGTATTTTCGTTTTATACTTTGTACCCCCATTCGCTACACGATTTTTGTAAATAAATGGTGAAGATTAACAGTAGATTAGTAATGGGGACGATAGTCCTGTTTTGGGAATTCAAAACCGGGAAAAAATAAAAATGATGGCAACCCTGTTATAAATGGGGGGATTTTGGGGATTTTCATGCTGCTATTGTGTGTGTGTGTGTGTGCGTGTGTGTGTTTGTGTGTGAGTCTGATTCCTTGGTTATGTCTATGCATGTGTATGGGGGTGTTTGTATGTGTGTATGGGAGTGTGTGTGTGTGTGTGTTTGTGTATGTGTTTTTGTATTTACTTGTATGTTTGACGGTGTCCGATACTTTTGTTGTAGTGGCAAACAATCATTATACCCAGTAGGAAATGTCGATGGTGAAAATGTACTGAGTCGCTTTTGACTTGTCGCTTGTGCGACGTACATACAAATGTATGTATACTGACAAGTTATTGACAAGTCCACCACAAATACACCATATCTGTTTCCTCTTCTTCTTTTATACTGACGGATAGAAGAAAACTTATTATACCAAAATTGTTACTAGAATTTTAGTGTTGACACAAAGACACTTGCTCCCATTCTGACTGCAGGGTAGTTACAAGGGATCTGTATATTTGTGTGCATATAGTGATTGTTATTTGATAGACTTTCTGCAGCTGTTTTGAGCTATCGTTGGTATGCTTATGTAGGGTTATTGTGTATATATGTACGCATTTATGTTTGCGATCTGTGGGGAAATAATCTAATACCTGCAGAGATTGGCAACCCTATGGTTGAATGGAAGTGAATGCGGAATGTATTTGGTAATGGATGTATATGTTGTTGTATTAATGTATGCGATCGTTTCTATTTTTGCTTTGAAAAATATCATTGCTTGTGTGAGTTACATCAACACTTTTTCATACATATTTATAAATGAATGTGTATAGGTTTTCTAAGCTATTGACGTTGATATTCTTATTGATATAAAATATTGTGTTGGCATAGGTTTTATGTGTACAAGTGCAGTTCAGATATTAATTGTTTAGAATCCAATCAGGTTGATAAGTAGAGTTTTTGATAGGGGTAGTGATATTTTTATTTCAATATATTTTACTTTAATGTAACAATTATAGGAAATAGCTTTCGGAGAAATACAGCAAAAACTTATAGAAGCACCTATATTCACGTGTCCCCGATTTTTATCGTACCTTTGTATTGCAAACTGATGTTAGCGATTTTGGTATGGGTGTTGCTAGACTGTGGGAATTTCATCATATCTCGTAATACCAACAGAGAAATTAGATTTGACGACTACTACACGATTCTCATATGAATTGGGGGGGGATGTATATATATATATATATATATATATATATATATATATATATATATATATATATATATATATATATATATATATATATATATATATATATATATATATATATATATATATATATGTGTGTGTGTGTGTGTGTGTGTGTGTGTGTGTATGTAGTGTGTGTGTGTGTGTGTGTGTGTGTGTGTGTGTGTGTGTGTGTGTGTGTGTGCAGTGTGTGTGTATATGAATTTCATCATATGTCATAATACCGTCAGATAAATTAGATTTGATAACTACAACGCGATTCTCATATAAAGTATATAAGAACAAGAAATAATGTAGATTGTCATCAGTCTGCTCTGATATCTCAACAAGTGACAACCTATTTTCCCAACCAAACTTTCTAAGGTGTTTGAAATCCAAAAACTATAAAAGTGCTAAAACTAATTATTGTTTGCTAAACAAGTTTATAGTGCATAAAAAATAATTAAATAAATTGTTTATAACTGAAATAAATTGTTTATTAATAAAATAATTAAATAAATTGTTTATAAATATAATAATTAAATTAATTAATAAACGAATAAATAATTAAATAAAATGAATACTACAAGTTGTAGCATCTGCAATAAAGTCTTTCTGACTCAAACAAAACTAAATCAGCATATTGAAACGCACTCATATGCTAACCAATCGAAGGCTATGGTTGGAACTAGTAAGCTAAATCTTCAAAACAAATATTGTGAGGATTGTGATGAGATGATCCCATCAAATGGTTATATGGCTCATGTCAGAACCACAAAACATAAAAACAGTTGTCAACAAGAACGGATTGGAGATTTTCTCACAAAAAGAGCAAGCAACTTCAATGGGAGGATCGAGACATATATTGTCCTAAACAAAAATGTGGGTGTCTTGTTTCCGGAGGAGTTTCTGAAATCTGCCAAGAGCTCCATAGTACAACAAATCAATGAACGTAGTAGGGTACATACTACATTTAAATTTAATATGGAGCTCACGTGTGATTATATGAAGATGGTGAATGATGAGATTAATGTTTCCCAACTTGTTCATATTTCGAAAATGATGATGGTTACTTTATCTGATGACATAGAGGATATGTATAAGAAACAAACCGAGGAGCTAAGAGCCAAAATGGAAGAATTTCAAGAGAGGGATAGCGGATGGACCTTGATTTCAATAAATTCCCTTGAAGTTAATATAAACAAGGCGTCCATAATAAGAGGATCGAGCTTTATCCCTCTTCCAAAAAATATTGCAATGAAACGTGCATGCATAAATGTCGAGAACTGTGATGTTTATTGCTTTAAATGGTGTCTTATTGCGGCTTTGAATGTAAACAGTGGTCTGAGTCCTAAACAACGGAAAAACTGTAGAAATTTCAATATTGCAAACATTTCTGATGAGAATATTAATAGAGGGGAAGTTGTATTAAATTTTAAAGACCTAGAGTTTCCACTCCCATTGAAGCAGATACAAAAATTTGAAAGTCAAAATTATGTGAGCATCAATGTATTTGGTCACAATGGAACATCGCTTATAGGACCATACTACATAACAAAAGGAGAAAAACATGTTCATATTAATCTCTTATTGCTCCAGTCCAATGAAAACTTCCACTATGTACTCATCAATGATATATCAAAGTAAGTTTCATTTGTGCATTTAAGCGAAATATGTTTTCATATCTATTTAAACAGTTACTTATTATTGTTATATTAATTTACATACTATTTTATTTTGTATATTTTCTTCAGACTTCTTCGTTCCAACATGACGTCACACAGAAGTAAGATTCTGATATGCAACACCTGCCTATATTATACACATGATGATTATGTGTATAATCATCACAAAAACGTTTGCGGCAAAAAAGTCATCAGAATGCCAGAAGATGGATCTATTATCAAGTGTACGAAGCACTACAAACAGTTAAATGTACCATTTGTAATATACGCAGACTTTGAGTCCATTTTAGAAAAAGTCAATGATCCTGTAAGTAAAAGCACTACAAATGTACAGAAACACCATGCGTGTGCATTCGGGTATTTTATTAATTGTAGTTTTAAGAGAGAAAATAATTTATATAGGAATTATTTTGGTGAAGATTCGGCAAATGTATTTATTAAAAAAATAGTTGAAGATTGTACAGATATTTATCTAAATTATTTAATTAAAGTTAAGAAAATGTTCATAACCCCAATAGAAATAGCTCAATATAATAATGCAAAAAATTGTTATATATGTAAGAAAATATTAAATAACGATAAAGTTAGAGATCATTGTCATCTTACGGGCAATTATCGTGGGGCAGCTCATAGCGAATGTAATTTGAATTATAAAACACCTCAGTTTATACCGGTTATCCTGCATAATCTTTCTGCATATGATATACACCTATTTTTCAAAGAACTTTCTACTATAAAATACTCCACAATAAAAGTGATTCCCCAGAACACAGAGCGGTATATTTCTCTTTCAATTTTCATCAGATTAGATGAAAAATATGGATTCGAAATAAGATTTATAGACTCGTTTAGATTTATGGCTTCGAGCTTAGATACGTTAGCGAAAAATCTTGATAGCAATGATTTCAATACTATTCGATCATGTTTCGTTGATGAAGATCATTTCAACCTGATTAGAAGAAAGGGTGTATTTCCGTACTCTTACATGGATTCCATGACTAAGTTTAAGGAAACTAAGCTCCCTAGTAGAGACGAGTTCTTCAATATTCTAACGAATGAAGAATGTGATGTATTCGAGTATGAACATGCTCAAAAAATATGGAGGGTGTTTAACTGTAAAACCCTCCTTGACTATACTGAGCTCTACTTAAAGACAGATGTTCTACTTCTAGCCGATGTGTTTGAAAATTTTAGGAAAATTTGTAGAGATATATACGATTTGGACCCCTGCCACTATTATACAGCACCAGGCTTATCCTGGGATGCAATGTTGAAAACCACAGAAGTTTCACTGGAACAGTTCACTGATTCCGAAATGTATATGTTTATGCAAAACGGAATTAGAGGTGGACTAGTTCAATGCTCGCAAAGATATTCCAAAGCAAATAACAAATATTTGGAAGATTTTGATCCATCAAAGCCATCAGAATTTCTTGTATATTTAGACGCTAACAATTTGTATGGTTGGGCGATGTCGGAATATCTTCCTTGCGGTGAATTTGAGTGGGTATGTGATACTGATTTTGATGTTAAAACAATTTCTGATACTGCAGAGTATGGGTACATTTTGGAAGTGGATATAGATTATCCGGATTCAGTGCATGATCTTCATAATGATTTGCCATTTTGTCCCCAAAATAAGACCGTGGGAGGATCCAAAATCAAAAAATTAGTTGCAGACTTACACTCAAAAACAAATTACACCATACACTATAGAGTTTTAAAACAAGCCATTTCAAATGGCCTCATTTTAAAACAAACCCGTAGAATACTCAGATTTAAGCAATCCCCATGGCTTAAAAAATATATTGACTTAAACACATTTCATAGGACAAATGCTAAAAATAATTTTGAAAAAGATTTCTTCAAACTTTTAAACAATGCTGTTTACGGGAAGACAATGGAAAACATTGAAAAACGTAGGGACATTAGAATTACTTCATCTTGGGAAACAACAAACAGGAATCATTTAGGACTCCGAGCATTAATTGCGAAACCTAATTTTAAGCAGTTGACAAAATTTTCTGATGATATGTATGCGGTAGAGTTAGAAAAAATGGAACCACTATATGATAAACCCATATATGTTGGTTTTACAGTACTGGAGTTATCCAAGTGGAGAATGTATGACTTCCATTATGGCTTCATGAAGCCTAAATTTGGAGACAACATTTCTCTCAACTATATGGATACTGACTCATTTATTTATTCAATTAAAACTGATGATTTTTACGATGACATCCGTAATGACATTAGTTTGAATTTTGATACGTCAGAATATCCTATAGATAATCAATTTCGTTTGCCGCTACTAAATAAGAAGGTTTTAGGAATGATGAAAGATGAAAACCATGGGGATATAATGACAGAGTTTGTTGGTTTAAGAGCAAAAATGTATTCTCTGTCGACTCTTCGCTCGGAAGCTGTTAAAAAATCAAAAGGGATCAAAAAGTCTGTAATTAAAAAGTTGTCCATTAATGATTACAAAAGTTGCTTATTCGAATCCAAAATCATCTCGGATGAAATGTTTTTGTTTAGATCTAAAACACATCAACTATATACACAAAAACTGCATAAAATAGCACTTAGCTTTTCTGATGATAAAAGAAATATAATGAAAGATAAAATAAAAACGCGTGCTTGGGGACATTACATAGACCGAAATAATGATGCAATGGATGTAGAATAGAATGATTCCTACTAAATTGCATGTAAGATGTCAATGAAAATTTAATTTTGTACTAATTGTATTTATTTATTAATGTATTTCTTTAATTATTTATTAATTTATTTATTATTCACTTATTTGTTTATTAATTAATTTATGTATTTATTATTTATTTGTTTATTAATTTATTAATTAGTTTATTCCTTTATTTCTTTATTAATTTACTTATTTATTAATTTATTTATTGTTTATATATTTGTTTATAAATTTATCTATTAATTTTAGTATTTTATTCACACAAAAGTATGTAAAAATTTAATGCTTTAAAGCTTTTATCTTTTTACCTATACCTAAGTTACCTTTAAATAAAAATTAAATATTAGATTAATGATCTTTTTTCTTTTTATATCTGTATATTTTTATTTATAAATATAGTTAAATTTGTATTGGTACTAAGATTTTTAAGAAAAAATGTTAAATAAAATATGGAAAAAATAATAATATATATAAATGGTTTTTATTTCAACTTAAATTTACTTAATAGAAATTTTAACTACAAATGTCCACATCTTTATATTTTGTTTCTTTATGGGTTTTACTTAAAAAATTTTTTCTTTCATGCGAATTCTTGTTTTTTCTTTTCATATCGCTTAAACATGCACAGTCTTGTTATCTTTGAAAGGTTCTGCACAAAACAAATCGAATTTCACAATATTATGAAATTCCATTATATTTCATTAGGTATTTTCTTATCGACACCAACTGCTTTAACACCATCTCATTTACGTTTGCTAACAGCAAATAGTACAATAGGTGTCAGCTATTAGATCAGCTATTAGACCAGCTTATTAGCACCTGGTCTGTTTTTCAGATCAGCTTTTCAGGAGCTGGTCTGGTTTTCAGATCAGCTTTTCAGGACCTGGTCTGGTTTTCAGATCAGCTTTTCAGGACCTGGTCTGGTTTTCAGATCAGCTTTTCAGGACCTGGTCTGGTTTTCAGATCAGCTTTTCAGGACCTGGTCTGGTTTTCAGATCAGCTTTTCAGGACCCGGTCTCGTTTTCAGATCAGCTTTTCAGGACCTGGTCTGGTTTTCAGATCAGCTTTTCTGGACCTGGTCTGGTTTTCAGATCAGCTTTTCAGGACCTGGTCTGGTTTTCAGATCAGGCTATCAGGACCTGATCTGGTTTTCAGGTCAGCTTATTAGGAGCTGGTCTGATTTTCAGGTCAGCTTATTAGGAGCTGGTCTGGTTTTCAGGTCAGATGAAATAACTAAAGTCTATCTTTTATTAGCAGTATTTTTTTTTTCTATAACGAAAATCGTTTAATTCAATACATTTACTTATAATCAAAAATCCATATTTATCCTTCCAACACTCTACAAATTTTTTAAAACTTGTCAAAATTCATATTACTGCCAACATGAACCTTGTAAACATGCTTCATATTTTTCTCATCTTACTTAAACATTATAATTACATATGCATTGTCTCTTATTAAATGCTTATAGCCATATTCATAAAAATTTTAAACAGCATTTCAAATGTTCTTTGAGCAAAATTCGCTAAAATTGTATTCATAATAGAATATTAGCTTAAAAACGTTTTTTAACTTGCGTAAATCAACAAATCTTATAAATTAAATGCACCCACACTTAAAATAATTTTGAACTGACGTCGTTCTAGTTTTGCTTCTTGTTTATTTATATTTTTGACTTTGTCTGTATGTATGTATGTATGCCTGTATTAAGAATTATGCTTATGTTTGGCACAAGTAGAATGAGTCATCATTCTTCTGTCGCCCCATACAAAAATATACACGTACACGTACATATGTATGTATATTATTCTGCTTTCCACATGCAACATCAGCAAATATCATAATTGAAATGTATTAAGCTTCATTACCAGAAAAAAAAATAAATGTATAATAACCCATTCTTTTAATTATGAAATTATGTAATTTCTTTAACTATTCATATTTGTAGTAGTATATAGATAATTTTAGTATAAATATATGTTTTTAAACCTCAGATAGTAGTAGTGAAATCCCACTCCGGCGTAGATTAAAATTTTTAAGTTTAATTACCCATAACCCCGACAAAGGACACCCAGAAATTATTACACAACCCAAATCAGGCAGACAGACAGACATAGACTTAATGTAAACAAAAACTTCTTATGTTACAAAAATAAGAGTGACTTATTGAACCACCCTCGAAAAATATTTAAAGGACTTATCGAACCACCCTCGTAGGTATCAAATTTCAAGAATTTTAAAATTTTCAAATTTTAATTACCCAAATTTAACAATTTCAGCAACAATTTAACAATTTTAATTGGGGCAGGAGTGGGAGTTCCCTACTACTATCTGAGGTTTAAAAACATATATTTATACTAAAATTATCTATATACTACTACAAATATGAATAGTTAAAGAAATTACATAATTTCATAATTAAAAGAATGGGTTATTATACATTTATTTTTTTTTTCTGGTAATGAAGCTTAATACATTTCAATTATGATATTTGCTGATGTTGCATGTGGAAAGCAGAATAATATACATACATATGTACGTGTACGTGTATATTTTTGTATGGGGCGACAGAAGAATGATGACTCATTCTACTTGTGCCAAACATAAGCATAATTCTTAATACAGGCATACATACATACATACAGACAAAGTCAAAAATATAAATAAACAAGAAGCAAAACTAGAACGACGTCAGTTCAAAATTATTTTAAGTGTGGGTGCATTTAATTTATAAGATTTGTTGATTTACGCAAGTTAAAAAACGTTTTTAAGCTAATATTCTATTATGAATACAATTTTAGCGAATTTTGCTCAAAGAACATTTGAAATGCTGTTTAAAATTTTTATGAATATGGCTATAAGCATTTAATAAGAGACAATGCATATGTAATTATAATGTTTAAGTAAGATGAGAAAAATATGAAGCATGTTTACAAGGTTCATGTTGGCAGTAATATGAATTTTGACAAGTTTTAAAAAATTTGTAGAGTGTTGGAAGGATAAATATGGATTTTTGATTATAAGTAAATGTATTGAATTAAACGATTTTCGTTATAGAAAAAAAAAATACTGCTAATAAAAGATAGACTTTAGTTATTTCATCTGACCTGAAAACCAGACCAGCTCCTAATAAGCTGACCTGAAAATCAGACCAGCTCCTAATAAGCTGACCTGAAAACCAGATCAGGTCCTGATAGCCTGATCTGAAAACCAGACCAGGTCCTGAAAAGCTGATCTGAAAACCAGACCAGGTCCAGAAAAGCTGATCTGAAAACCAGACCAGGTCCTGAAAAGCTGATCTGAAAACGAGACCGGGTCCTGAAAAGCTGATCTGAAAACCAGACCAGGTCCTGAAAAGCTGATCTGAAAACCAGACCAGGTCCTGAAAAGCTGATCTGAAAACCAGACCAGGTCCTGAAAAGCTGATCTGAAAACCAGACCAGGTCCTGAAAAGCTGATCTGAAAACCAGACCAGCTCCTGAAAAGCTGATCTGAAAAACAGACCAGGTGCTAATAAGCTGGTCTAATAGCTGATCTAATAGCTGACACCTATTGTACTATTTGCTGTTAGCAAACGTAAATGAGATGGTGTTAAAGCAGTTGGTGTCGATAAGAAAATACCTAATGAAATATAATGGAATTTCATAATATTGTGAAATTCGATTTGTTTTGTGCAGAACCTTTCAAAGATAACAAGACTGTGCATGTTTAAGCGATATGAAAAGAAAAAACAAGAATTCGCATGAAAGAAAAAATTTTTTAAGTAAAACCCATAAAGAAACAAAATATAAAGATGTGGACATTTGTAGTTAAAATTTCTATTAAGTAAATTTAAGTTGAAATAAAAACCATTTATATATATTATTATTTTTTCCATATTTTATTTAACATTTTTTCTTAAAAATCTTAGTACCAATACAAATTTAACTATATTTATAAATAAAAATATACAGATATAAAAAGAAAAAAGATCATTAATCTAATATTTAATTTTTATTTAAAGGTAACTTAGGTATAGGTAAAAAGATAAAAGCTTTAAAGCATTAAATTTTTACATACTTTTGTGTGAATAAAATACTAAAATTAATAGATAAATTTATAAACAAATATATAAACAATAAATAAATTAATAAATAAGTAAATTAATAAAGAAATAAAGGAATAAACTAATTAATAAATTAATAAACAAATAAATAATAAATACATAAATTAATTAATAAACAAATAAGTGAATAATAAATAAATTAATAAATAATTAAAGAAATACATTAATAAATAAATACAATTAGTACAAAATTAAATTTTCATTGACATCTTACATGCAATTTAGTAGGAATCATTCTATTCTACATCCATTGCATCATTATTTCGGTCTATGTAATGTCCCCAAGCACGCGTTTTTATTTTATCTTTCATTATATTTCTTTTATCATCAGAAAAGCTAAGTGCTATTTTATGCAGTTTTTGTGTATATAGTTGATGTGTTTTAGATCTAAACAAAAACATTTCATCCGAGATGATTTTGGATTCGAATAAGCAACTTTTGTAATCATTAATGGACAACTTTTTAATTACAGACTTTTTGATCCCTTTTGATTTTTTAACAGCTTCCGAGCGAAGAGTCGACAGAGAATACATTTTTGCTCTTAAACCAACAAACTCTGTCATTATATCCCCATGGTTTTCATCTTTCATCATTCCTAAAACCTTCTTATTTAGTAGCGGCAAACGAAATTGATTATCTATAGGATATTCTGACGTATCAAAATTCAAACTAATGTCATTACGGATGTCATCGTAAAAATCATCAGTTTTAATTGAATAAATAAATGAGTCAGTATCCATATAGTTGAGAGAAATGTTGTCTCCAAATTTAGGCTTCATGAAGCCATAATGGAAGTCATACATTCTCCACTTGGATAACTCCAGTACTGTAAAACCAACATATATGGGTTTATCATATAGTGGTTCCATTTTTTCTAACTCTACCGCATACATATCATCAGAAAATTTTGTCAACTGCTTAAAATTAGGTTTCGCAATTAATGCTCGGAGTCCTAAATGATTCCTGTTTGTTGTTTCCCAAGATGAAGTAATTCTAATGTCCCTACGTTTTTCAATGTTTTCCATTGTCTTCCCGTAAACAGCATTGTTTAAAAGTTTGAAGAAATCTTTTTCAAAATTATTTTTAGCATTTGTCCTATGAAATGTGTTTAAGTCAATATATTTTTTAAGCCATGGGGATTGCTTAAATCTGAGTATTCTACGGGTTTGTTTTAAAATGAGGCCATTTGAAATGGCTTGTTTTAAAACTCTATAGTGTATGGTGTAATTTGTTTTTGAGTGTAAGTCTGCAACTAATTTTTTGATTTTGGATCCTCCCACGGTCTTATTTTGGGGACAAAATGGCAAATCATTATGAAGATCATGCACTGAATCCGGATAATCTATATCCACTTCCAAAATGTACCCATACTCTGCAGTATCAGAAATTGTTTTAACATCAAAATCAGTATCACATACCCACTCAAATTCACCGCAAGGAAGATATTCCGACATCGCCCAACCATACAAATTGTTAGCGTCTAAATATACAAGAAATTCTGATGGCTTTGATGGATCAAAATCTTCCAAATATTTGTTATTTGCTTTGGAATATCTTTGCGAGCATTGAACTAGTCCACCTCTAATTCCGTTTTGCATAAACATATACATTTCGGAATCAGTGAACTGTTCCAGTGAAACTTCTGTGGTTTTCAACATTGCATCCCAGGATAAGCCTGGTGCTGTATAATAGTGGCAGGGGTCCAAATCGTATATATCTCTACAAATTTTCCTAAAATTTTCAAACACATCGGCTAGAAGTAGAACATCTGTCTTTAAGTAGAGCTCAGTATAGTCAAGGAGGGTTTTACAGTTAAACACCCTCCATATTTTTTGAGCATGTTCATACTCGAATACATCACATTCTTCATTCGTTAGAATATTGAAGAACTCGTCTCTACTAGGGAGCTTAGTTTCCTTAAACTTAGTCATGGAATCCATGTAAGAGTACGGAAATACACCCTTTCTTCTAATCAGGTTGAAATGATCTTCATCAACGAAACATGATCGAATAGTATTGAAATCATTGCTATCAAGATTTTTCGCTAACGTATCTAAGCTCGAAGCCATAAATCTAAACGAGTCTATAAATCTTATTTCGAATCCATATTTTTCATCTAATCTGATGAAAATTGAAAGAGAAATATACCGCTCTGTGTTCTGGGGAATCACTTTTATTGTGGAGTATTTTATAGTAGAAAGTTCTTTGAAAAATAGGTGTATATCATATGCAGAAAGATTATGCAGGATAACCGGTATAAACTGAGGTGTTTTATAATTCAAATTACATTCGCTATGAGCTGCCCCACGATAATTGCCCGTAAGATGACAATGATCTCTAACTTTATCGTTATTTAATATTTTCTTACATATATAACAATTTTTTGCATTATTATATTGAGCTATTTCTATTGGGGTTATGAACATTTTCTTAACTTTAATTAAATAATTTAGATAAATATCTGTACAATCTTCAACTATTTTTTTAATAAATACATTTGCCGAATCTTCACCAAAATAATTCCTATATAAATTATTTTCTCTCTTAAAACTACAATTAATAAAATACCCGAATGCACACGCATGGTGTTTCTGTACATTTGTAGTGCTTTTACTTACAGGATCATTGACTTTTTCTAAAATGGACTCAAAGTCTGCGTATATTACAAATGGTACATTTAACTGTTTGTAGTGCTTCGTACACTTGATAATAGATCCATCTTCTGGCATTCTGATGACTTTTTTGCCGCAAACGTTTTTGTGATGATTATACACATAATCATCATGTGTATAATATAGGCAGGTGTTGCATATCAGAATCTTACTTCTGTGTGACGTCATGTTGGAACGAAGAAGTCTGAAGAAAATATACAAAATAAAATAGTATGTAAATTAATATAACAATAATAAGTAACTGTTTAAATAGATATGAAAACATATTTCGCTTAAATGCACAAATGAAACTTACTTTGATATATCATTGATGAGTACATAGTGGAAGTTTTCATTGGACTGGAGCAATAAGAGATTAATATGAACATGTTTTTCTCCTTTTGTTATGTAGTATGGTCCTATAAGCGATGTTCCATTGTGACCAAATACATTGATGCTCACATAATTTTGACTTTCAAATTTTTGTATCTGCTTCAATGGGAGTGGAAACTCTAGGTCTTTAAAATTTAATACAACTTCCCCTCTATTAATATTCTCATCAGAAATGTTTGCAATATTGAAATTTCTACAGTTTTTCCGTTGTTTAGGACTCAGACCACTGTTTACATTCAAAGCCGCAATAAGACACCATTTAAAGCAATAAACATCACAGTTCTCGACATTTATGCATGCACGTTTCATTGCAATATTTTTTGGAAGAGGGATAAAGCTCGATCCTCTTATTATGGACGCCTTGTTTATATTAACTTCAAGGGAATTTATTGAAATCAAGGTCCATCCGCTATCCCTCTCTTGAAATTCTTCCATTTTGGCTCTTAGCTCCTCGGTTTGTTTCTTATACATATCCTCTATGTCATCAGATAAAGTAACCATCATCATTTTCGAAATATGAACAAGTTGGGAAACATTAATCTCATCATTCACCATCTTCATATAATCACACGTGAGCTCCATATTAAATTTAAATGTAGTATGTACCCTACTACGTTCATTGATTTGTTGTACTATGGAGCTCTTGGCAGATTTCAGAAACTCCTCCGGAAACAAGACACCCACATTTTTGTTTAGGACAATATATGTCTCGATCCTCCCATTGAAGTTGCTTGCTCTTTTTGTGAGAAAATCTCCAATCCGTTCTTGTTGACAACTGTTTTTATGTTTTGTGGTTCTGACATGAGCCATATAACCATTTGATGGGATCATCTCATCACAATCCTCACAATATTTGTTTTGAAGATTTAGCTTACTAGTTCCAACCATAGCCTTCGATTGGTTAGCATATGAGTGCGTTTCAATATGCTGATTTAGTTTTGTTTGAGTCAGAAAGACTTTATTGCAGATGCTACAACTTGTAGTATTCATTTTATTTAATTATTTATTCGTTTATTAATTAATTTAATTATTATATTTATAAACAATTTATTTAATTATTTTATTAATAAACAATTTATTTCAGTTATAAACAATTTATTTAATTATTTTTTATGCACTATAAACTTGTTTAGCAAACAATAATTAGTTTTAGCACTTTTATAGTTTTTGGATTTCAAACACCTTAGAAAGTTTGGTTGGGAAAATAGGTTGTCACTTGTTGAGATATCAGAGCAGACTGATGACAATCTACATTATTTCTTGTTCTTATATACTTTATATGAGAATCGCGTTGTAGTTATCAAATCTAATTTATCTGACGGTATTATGACATATGATGAAATTCATATACACACACACTGCACACACACACACACACACACACACACACACACACACACACACACACACACACACACACTACATACACACACACACACACACACACACACACACACATATATATATATATATATATATATATATATACATCCCCCCCCAATTCATATGAGAATCGTGTAGTAGTCGTCAAATCTAATTTCTCTGTTGGTATTACGAGATATGATGAAATTCCCACAGTCTAGCAACACCCATACCAAAATCGCTAACATCAGTTTGCAATACAAAGGTACGATAAAAATCGGGGACACGTGAATATAGGTGCTTCTATAAGTTTTTGCTGTATTTCTCCGAAAGCTATTTCCTATAATTGTTACATTAAAGTAAAATATATTGAAATAAAAATATCACTACCCTTATCAAAAACTCTACTTATCAACCTGATTGGATTCTAAACAATTAATATCTGAACTGCACTTGTACACATAAAACCTATGCCAACACAATATTTTATATCAATAAGAATATCAACGTCAATAGCTTAGAAAACCTATACACATTCATTTATAAATATGTATGAAAAAGTGTTGATGTAACTCACACAAGCAATGATATTTTTCAAAGCAAAAATAGAAACGATCGCATACATTAATACAACAACATATACATCCATTACCAAATACATTCCGCATTCACTTCCATTCAACCATAGGGTTGCCAATCTCTGCAGGTATTAGATTATTTCCCCACAGATCGCAAACATAAATGCGTACATATATACACAATAACCCTACATAAGCATACCAACGATAGCTCAAAACAGCTGCAGAAAGTCTATCAAATAACAATCACTATATGCACACAAATATACAGATCCCTTGTAACTACCCTGCAGTCAGAATGGGAGCAAGTGTCTTTGTGTCAACACTAAAATTCTAGTAACAATTTTGGTATAATAAGTTTTCTTCTATCCGTCAGTATAAAAGAAGAAGAGGAAACAGATATGGTGTATTTGTGGTGGACTTGTCAATAACTTGTCAGTATACATACATTTGTATGTACGTCGCACAAGCGACAAGTCAAAAGCGACTCAGTACATTTTCACCATCGACATTTCCTACTGGGTATAATGATTGTTTGCCACTACAACAAAAGTATCGGACACCGTCAAACATACAAGTAAATACAAAAACACATACACAAACACACACACACACACACTCCCATACACACATACAAACACCCCCATACACATGCATAGACATAACCAAGGAATCAGACTCACACACAAACACACACACGCACACACACACACACACAATAGCAGCATGAAAATCCCCAAAATCCCCCCATTTATAACAGGGTTGCCATCATTTTTATTTTTTCCCGGTTTTGAATTCCCAAAACAGGACTATCGTCCCCATTACTAATCTACTATTAACATTCTTGATTAGTGTTTTTTTATGTATTAATTTGAGATTATTAGTGCGTTTAAAATAATTAAACTTAAATTGTAACAATTCCCATAAAAACACGAATTATTAACTTGACTGCACCCGGTCAAAAAAATACTTGTGTGGCAACACTCTATTCTTAAATAGCTGTTGTTGTTATTTACATTTATTTTCTTTTACATACTCTTACGACTACAATTTGAAGCTGAAAAAAAGTCACCCAATGTAGCAATAGTAAAGTAAGAAAATAAAAAACATGTTGATTATTGAGTTCTTGTTTCAACTTTGTTATTTGTTATTGAGCTTCTCATTTGTTCAAATGAAAGTTTATAATATAATAACTCTAGTTGTTCTAAGAAGCTTTGGGTAAAGGTTCCCTGATGATCTGCATTAGCAACAGTGAAATGCGCATAGGATCCAGCTAAACCCCTCAATAATCAATTTCAATGTATTTTTAATAAAAAAATATTTTATTTAATAAGTAAAATATTAATTTGGGATTATTAGTGCGTTTAAAAATTTTAAACTTAACATTTTTGAATGAAATGAAATCAAATGAATTCTGTAAACATTTTAAAACAATTTTAAATCACATTTTTAATAAGCTTATTCGCATTATGATTTTTAATTAAACACAACAAATTCTTTCATTTAATTTTGTAAAATTGTTTAATTGTTGAAATGTATTTTCATTTTATACTTTGTGATTTGTGTGATTTTTGTAAATAAAGGGTAAAAATTAAAAATTTTCAATGAAAATAAAAGTTAAATCAGGAATCATTTGCAAACAAATTTTAATCACTTTTTAATACCAATAATCTTTTCCACGTTGTTTTTTATTTTTTTTTTAATTTTTTATTTATTTATTTCATTTTGTAAATATGTGTGTATGTATGTATGTATCGTATGTATGTACATTTGTTTATTTCACAAAATACACATTTTCTCTTGTTTGTTTTGATTATTTTGTTAACATCAAACATACTACTGTTGACCCTTTCTCGCAGAACCTGCGACACAAATGATTTTAGCTTTTTTTCATGTCACTTTCTTCAACTCTGGTCTACTTTGTGGTAAAAACTACTGAAAAATTACACTTACGACAACGTCGCACAGTGCTTTGTTCCCACATAACGATGGGACATTTACCTTCGTTAAGAAAAATTCAAGTTTTGAAAAAAATCGGACCAAGGACACGCCTACCGCCCTTTTTCCAAAAAGTCAAAATTTTTGAGTTTGCAATATTTTTCACTTTTTGTAACCATGTTAATCGCACCTTGTGTTTCAGTTTTTACCGTAACTGTGAAAAGGACTTTTCGTCCTGTCAAGTGTCCTTTGCAGAAAATGTGCAATGATTTCATGAAAGTTGGAATATTTGTACAAATCTAATAGCACAGAAAGAAGTGCGCGTATCTGTTTTTGACTAACTATCATGAACACTCGCGGGGTGAATATATATACTCACTCAAGTGAGCGTGACTGTCACGTACATTTTCTATGAAAACATATTTATTCTTGAATGATTACACTCAATTAAGTTATATATGTTTCAGTTTCACACACGCATGATAAACATGTATTTTAGTTGTCACTCTCTTTCACGTCAAAATAAAAATACTCTTTTTCATATTTCATAAAGAAGTTTTAAAGTAACATATAAGTTTGTGAAACAAATTCATAAATTAAAAAATCTAAAATCTTTCAATCAATTTTGTTTCAAAGGTCACAGGACCTTTTTGAATTGAAATTTTTATTTCCATATTTAAATTTTTGTTTTTAAAGATCTGATTTTAACATCATTAGTGACATTGTATATTTGTATGTACTTGGAGATATCTCCAAAGTCTATATTTTTTTAAATGATGGTCCTCTTTGAAAATAAAAAATGATCTGAGATTAGGAACAAATGAGTTATTAAATCATTATGAGTGTTTATCCGTACAACCGTAAGCATTGAAAACGGGCACTAATTTATTTTACATAGTTTAACAAATTTTGATTTACGTATACAAATTTACTATATGTACCTGGTTTAAGCGTTTTTATTGCTACGTCGATGTCCTGTACAAAATTTGGTGGTATTTTTAAGCGACCTCGGCAGACATCTCCAAATTCACCTCCTCCTGAAAATTTTAAATAAGTTAAATTTAAAAAGTGCTCAAAAGTGTTTCGTTATAATTAAATAAAAATATACAAATGCTACATAAAACCTGTTTTAAGTTTTTACAAATTCAGTTATTATCTATAAAACTTAGTAGCTATCCTGATATATGAGGCGCATTACTTTAAGCAAATGAAGGCTAATTTTCCGCTTGACATTTAATGCCATGATAATAACCTCGGGAACTTCATCTTAAGATGCCAGTAATCAATACTTGCTCTCTCTCTCTCTCTCTCTCTCGGCAATATTAAAAAGAAAAAAAATTTTTTTTTATTTAAAACTGTTCTCTATTTAGAAGTCTTTTAATGTAAATCATGTTGTAAGATTTTACTTAAAATACGTTCAAAAAGTAATTCTTGTCCGGGAAAAGATCCTAAATTACACACCAGTTAAGCTGGATTTACTTATTATTTCCGAACAAAATTTTTGTCCAGACAAAAAATTTTTTACTGAGAGTTTTCTGCAGTACGATTTATCCATTTCGATGATGTGTATTAATTTTACAAGTGGTAGCACAGCAGCAAATGATTACAATTCGCTATGTATTTTTAATTTTTTAATGCAATTCTTTCGTTCAGCTACATATGTATTATTTTATTTTCCAATTTTCTTTTATTTCTATTGTAATTAATACAAGTATACTCTGTGCTTTAATATTCATTTAACATGAAAAAATAAAATACTTGGCAGCTCAATTTGATTTTGTCCGGACAAAATATAAAATTAAACCAATTTAAGCTGATAGTTGTTCGAAAAAAATATTTTCTCTCTCTCAAGAAGAGAGACGTCAAATGGGTGAATCCAGCTTTAGAGGCTAATAGGTTTACTGGAGGACATTGAAAAAATAATTGACAGAAGATAAGCAGATTTTGTCCTTCTTCTTTTCACTATAAGTAGGGGTTGTTATCCGTCCTCTTTTTCCCGCACACTGTCGTTTTTTTTTTTTTTTTTTTGTTATCTGTCTAATAAAATTGGCGTCTGGAAAAGTCCTACTTTTTTGACCAGCCATTAAAAAAAGAGTCAAAGCCACGAAAATTCCGCTTCCATATTCTTACAGTCTTATGCAGAACGAAAACCTGACATGAAGTTAGCCATAAGAGGCAAAATTGAACATGGTCCAATGAGTTTTGCATTACAATTATACATCAAAAAATCACTCGAAAAATATTATGCGGCGATTTGCAATGTCAAATTGTATGGAGGAACTCGTCAACCCCTACTTCCATTTCGTTACTTCTGTCCAGTTTTTCTCTGGACATAATGCTATTAGAGTTTACTTTTTTTCATTTATCATTTGTGCAGGTTTTACTGTAAAAATTTAGTTTAACCTTACTGTTCAGGTGTTATGTATTTAGTCCTATTTCACACACGTCAGGTTTACCTGATCAGTTTTTGTTAAATTTTCTTTTGAACCTTCATTTGCGTTCATACACACCATCAAGTTTTATTCATCAAGTTTCATGAATTTGCGTTGTCGTAAAGTATTACGAATGACAAAAAAAAACGAAAAAACAAACTTGACTGGTACGGTCAAGTCTGTACCCCCCTCCATTCTCTTTTCCTCTCTCTCCTAAAAACTCAAGACTTGACGAGTCAAATCTGACGTGTGTGAAAGGGGACTTATCGCCATTTTTAGGGTGAACTTTTTGCAAACTATAACAATTTTAAGTTTTAATTTAATATTTTGATTTTATGTCTTTGTTGAAAAAAAAAATGTTTTTATTTTTTGTCCTACTTTTGTATGGGGAAGCCCCGGTTTCTTTCAATGGATGTCATCTTTTTTCCAAATTGGAAGATAACAACCCTGCAAAAGGCCAGTGTCCCATAATTTTATAACAGATAGGAAATGTATAAAAAAAGCGAGTATGCAGTTTAATTTTCGAGTTAAATTTCAAAATATTTTACATATCTTATCACTTTTATTTCAGAGATTGCCAGACGTATCCGCATCCGTTTTATGTTTATCTACTTCTTAAACCAATTATAATATCGAAAAGCGACATGATATCTATCAATAACTCAGCGTGGAAAAATCACTTACCAATAATCGCCTCAATTGTTATATAGTTTGCATCAATTTCTCGAGCAAACTCACGTATAGCTTGATTGGGGTCTTCATATGTGTGTGGGTCCACATAGCTGCGACTATTGCCGAATAATGGTGTAGTCACTACAAAATGTATAAAATTAATTGGACTCTAAAATAAAGCATTAATAATAAATAAATTTTCTAGTAATTATTAATTCCTACAATTTAAAAAGATTGAATTGATTAATGTTTGTGTGTTAAATAACGTTAAATTAATGCTGAAAAATATATGTAGTAGTATAATTAGAATTAATTAACCCTTTCCAATTAAACAGTTTACAGTTGTATTTAAAATAAATATACTTTTAATATGATATGGAAAAGTTTTTATACAAAATAATTAGACTTAAGTAAAAAAAAATTTAATGTATTATGTGGTCGAGTTGATAAAATTAATTTTAAGTGTCTATGGGGCACGTTCTGACTTTCGCATATCGCATAATATTTGCGATTGTAGCTTAAATCGCAATCGCAAGAATCTTGGCGAGTAAGCAAAACTTTTACGGAAACACTAAAATGTTTAATATATGAAATTAAGGGCCATTATTACAACTTAAAGATAGTTAAAAGTAGGATTTTGTCGGACGTATAAAAAGCTTTCCATTATTGCAAATTGGATTTAACTTACCAGGTAGGATAAACTTGCCTGTAATTTATCGCTCACTTTAGGTTAAAGTAAAATTTTGCAAATGATAAAGTTTTTATACGTCCGATAAAATCCTACTTTTAACTATCTTTAAGTTGTAATAATGGCCCTAATTATGTTTTCTTTAGATTTTTATCAAAAAAAAAAAATTATAGTTTCGTAAAATTTTTGTCATAAAAATGGAATGTTCTTTTGTTTTGTTAATTTTGTCTGATCTAATTTGGCAAGTCGCAAGCAAAACACACGAGTTACAGAACATGTAGGAGTAAAGTTGACGATTTGCAACTCACATGCGCTTTGAAAACCTGAATAACTAAATAGAAAAAGAATTGATAGTAAACTTGCTCAAAGTTAAATTTTTTAATGATTACAATTAGCGCCAGTATGGTTAACATCCTAATGTATGTTTACAATGTATCAACGCATTAGTCTTAACAAATAGTCTAAATTTGTTACTGCGATGCATTATGCATTTAGAAAAAGTCGGCATTGTAAAAATATAGGAAAATTGTCTTTTTAATTTATGAAGCTACACTGTAATGTGATATGCAATTTGCTTAAACCACATTCATACATATACTATCTGTAGTTTAGTAATTATAAACATAATAGAGTCCTGCATAAGACCATTCCAAAAGAACTTTCAAGCTGAGGAATTTTTCAAATGTTTTACTTTAGCGAAATCTTCAAAATCAAACGTATGTAAACGTCATGCATGTACATTAGAGTGGCCGTTAATTGTGTGTAGACTTTTATTATTTCTTCTACTCTCACCCCCCCCCCCCCCCCCCCCACCCAATCAGTTCGGTTTTATGTAAAATAATACAAAAAATTTCATAGCGATAAGTTGCGTTTAGAGGGTGCGTCTGGCCCTCAAAGTTGCCCTCCAAACCCATTTTTTTGCATATGACTATCTTTTTAAAAAATCATTTTACAAGAATATGATATATGGCAATATTTTAGCTCTTCGAGTCAACAACATTAGTTTCAAAGAAAGTTTTTGGCTAAAATTAATATTTTAGAAAATAATGAGGAAAATAACCAACAAAATACCAAAAATTTTATGTAACAAAATTATATTTATGCGGAAATTTTTTATTTTAAGCATGTACAACAAGAGTTTACATGTATATATTAAATTATTTCATAAATATACATATAGCCAATATAAAACTAAAAAAAGAAAGAAAAAACAATTACATTGAATATATGGGCTTGAGGGCCAACTTTGAGTGCCAGACGCACCCCCTAAAACACAACTTATCGGTATGAAATTTTTTTGTATTTTTTTTTACATAAAACTGAACCGATTTGCGGGGTGCGAGTAGAAGAAATAAAGAAAAATAACGGCCACCCTAATGTACAAACACACATACGTTGTTATTTTTTTTTTCTTTTGCACATACAAACGCACACATGCATTGACATTAGTTGTGTGCGTTTGCTTCAAAAAAAAAAAAAAAAAAAAAAAAAATCCCTTAAACACAAACGTAATAGCTTCCCTGCCGTCGGCGTAGCTAGCGTATGTCTAGCTACTTCTTTAACTAACAATCATTACCATTAACTACCAGCCTAAAAGACTTTTAAGCACTTACAAAATCACAGTAAATCATTTGGGGAGATTGGCGAGTTAATGGATCGTAGCTCTTTTACCATTCCGGTAATAACAAATCGTTTTAAAAGCAAATCTATTATTGAAAGTGCTAAGCTTAGTGTTCGTCCGCGCATATTAACCAAAAGAGAACGTGCCCAAACAGTACTAGATTTTAAAGTTGATCCAAAAATAACGTCTATACAGCTTTCAGCACATATAAAGTGATGTTTTGAAAAATACGTGCACTCTAAAACTGTTCGGAGATTGTTGCATGAAGCTAGTTACAACTCACATGTGGCTAGACGAAAACCATTGATATCTGATATCAATTGGAAGAAAGGAATTTCGCATGAAAAACAGTTGGAAACTAGCGAAGTAGCTTCTGGGATCAGGTGATGTTGTCAAGTGAGAGCAAGTTTATTTTTTTTCAACCAAATGGTCATTCCAGTGCATGGCGAAAGGCAAACACTGCATATGAAGAAAATAATATTACACCAACATTAAAGTATAGTGGTGCAGGAGTTATGGTCTGGGGCTGTTTGTCTGCTTCGGGCGTTGGGGAACTCGTATTTATTGATGAAATAAGGTATAAAAGTGTTTAGCTTGATATTTTGAAAGAAAATGTCTAGAAAAGTGCAGCGAAATTTAACGTATCTGGTTCATTTACATTCCAGCCCTACAATGACCCCAACAATTCAGCTCACTTGCGTATAACACCGCACACATCTTGCCACGTCCTCCCCAGTCCCCAGACCCAAATCTATCGAGCATTTGTGGGAGTAATTGGACCGAAACGTCCGAAAATGCACCATTTCAAACAAATATGACCTTAAAGCAGTGTTGTCTGAAGAATGGCTTAAAATTGGCGAAAATATAACAAAAAAAAAAAAAAAAAGCAATGTGAGTCCGATCACAGAGGAGATGTGTAAACATCTAGTAATGAAAAATTTTTTTTAAGTTGGAAGTACTTATGCTTTTAGTATATTTTTTTAAATTAATTAATTAAAAGTATCAAAACTTTCAATATTCTAAATACATAGGAATTTGTTGGTTTTTGTTTGTTTTATTAAACTTATTTGGTTAGTAAATGGGCACACTGCAGTATATGTATATGTACTGCATTAAAAATTGCAGTAAGCAGTAAATTGACTGATGATTACTGAAAAAATTCAGTAAATTTTTACTGACAATGAAATTTAATTTGCATTACCAGTAAAATCGTAGGGCCGTAATCATAATAAATATGTAGCAAGTGGCAAAGTTTTTTTATTCAAATTTTGAAACTTTTGTATGAAAAACATTTAGCCACTTGGTAGAATTTCATTATGAATACGGGCATTACTGATTACTGAAAATTCAATGCACCTCATCATATAACAAATCATTTAGGCAATTTAAAAAATTGTAGAAAAAAATTTTAGTAATCAGTAAAAATTTACTTGTTAAACATTTTTTATTGTTTTTACTGAAACTTTAGTGGTACTGCAGTGCTCATCTATGGTAAATGCCTTTACTTTTACTTTTTAAATTTTAATTCCTGCTCGTTCATCGTTTTGTTGTTGCTGTTCTTGTTGTTGTGTACGCATTGCAATTAAAATAAATTCAGTAAAGTGCGACTTTGACTCGCGCACATTCGGTTTTGAGCATTTTTTTGATTTAGCTTTCTTCCTTTTTAAAGTTTTTTCAGTTTAAACGATTTTTTCAGTTTTATCGCTTTTTTCTCGTGTTTACGTTTTTTTCTCTTTTTGGGTTTTTTTTTTAATTTTCGCAATTTTTCTAATTTTGGCGATTTTTTCATTTTGGCGATTTTTTCTGTTTTTGGTTTTTTTATATTGGCGATTTTTGTTTTTGGCGATGTTTTTAGATTTGGCGATTTTATATTTTTTTGATTTTTTAGTTTTACCGTTTTTGAAAATTTCAAGAGTTTTGCTCTTACGGTTTCCAAGATACAGCAAGTTGTCAAAATTACAAAGTCAAAATTGCATTAACTGATGTAACACCCTTGAATTTAAATATTTTAAATTTAGTGTTAATTGTTGTAGTTTGTATAAAAATACACTAACTTTTAAAATTTCAAGTGTATATATGTACATACAATTGTATGTATATTACATGGAATTTTAACATTTTTCGTTGCTCGTTTTAGAACACCCTTTAATTTTTAACTGTCATGTATTTGTTGTTGTAGTGGCCAAATGTCTACACACTGTGTCCAAATTTCAAGTCCGTAGCTCTTACGGTTCGTTTTCACCTTTGGTGTACGGAACCCTAATAAAGCAATTATCAAGTTAAATAAAACAAACAAAAACCAGCAAAGTCCTATGTATTTACAATATTTTAACACGTTCGCCACTCACTTATTTTTCGCGTTTTCAATAAAAACTCACGAACAAACAAAAAAAAAAGGAAATTTTAAAATAACTGATGAGTGTATCCACAAACCGCAGTAAAAAAACAACCTTTCCAGAGACTCAAATATACAATAAAATTACTTCCTACAAACTATCATGAAGAAACAAAGTACTAAATTTGATTAATTATGCGACCCATATATGTGACATGAGTTTTTTTTTGAACACCCCATGTCACATATGTATATGTGACGCTGAGTGGCGAACGTGTTAAATAAGTTTGTATTGCTTTTTCAAACACTAATACACTCATATATATGTAGCTCACACCGATTTGACAACGCGGTTTGCATCTCACTCAAAATTTGGGATTGTATTGTGAAAAATATTTTTACCCCCTAACGTACAGATGTTTACACATCAAAATCACAACGTCTTCGCATGTATGCTGGCATTAAGAAAAATTTGACAACGGCTCTACCGACGTTTTGTTAGTTGTTATAATAAATTTTTATCAGGTATAGACGCTATATATGAATCAAAGCACATTTACTACAGGTATATGCGTTAGAGAAAACACTGTGGCAATTCTGTGCTTCTCACATAGTTTGATATGCCTTGGTATGAATGACAATCTCAAAGACGAAGAAGACTTTTAGTTTAGTGTAAAGAATTATAAAATATAACTTGAAAACGCCGCGTGGTCCAATTTGTCTAGTTTCTGAACTACATATGAAGCCGATAAAATAAAAAATGATAATCAAATAATAACAGGAATGCAATTCATTCCTGTTTGTCTAAAGATATAATTCAGTTGGGTTCTTCGGAACTAATAGGAAGAAAAACAAATACACTATGTGTTTTTTTCATCCAGTTGTTCAAAGCAATTTTCAAGTTATATAAAACAAACAAAAACCAGCGAATCCCTATGTACTTACAATATATTGAATAAGTTTGTATTGCTCAAGGTCTATTTATATAAATATTTTTAATAAATAGGCCTTGGTATCAGAGAAACAAGTCGAGGCAAAATTATCGGCGGCGGCGGTGCAGTAGTTTTGTGACCGGCGGCGGCGCGCCGAGAGAATTTTCGGCGGCGCAAATAAGCATATGAAAACTTAGAGAAAATAAAAATTTAAACTGAAAATTGATTTTAAAAATTGTTTCTCGGAAATTTGTCTTTGAGCAGATAAAATTTCGGCTAATTTTGAGACGATGCGAGCCGATACAATCGGCTGCGGCTTGATATACAGAAAAATAACCGGCGGCGGCGCGCCGTCGGCTTCGAGCCGGTCGACTTTTTTCTCTGCTTGGTATTGCTTCTTTCAAACACTAATACACTCATACATATGTAGCTCACACCGATTTGACAACGCGGTGTGAATCTCAGCAAAATTTGTGATTGTATTGTGAAAAAGAATTTTACCCCCTAGCGTATAGATGTTTACACATCAAAAATTAGTACACTCCACGCCAAATATACTGAAGGCAGTTATTAAGCAAAAAAGGATTACCTATTATAAATATATTAAATCAAGTTTCTACCTGGTTTTTTCTTTGATAACAATGATTGTGCCTATACTTTTGTCCCCCCAAAACACTGAGCTTTTTTAATATTTTTCGTTATTGTTTTACCTGTGAAGGAAATCTGTTGAACTTTCATTATTATTTCTTAAATATAATTGTTTTATAGCCATTATTTTGTTTTACGGAATACATCAAAATTTACATTTGTGCCTATACTTAAGTTCACCACTGTATATTACTTTGCAGAAAATTAAACCTAATTCCTTAGGAACTGATGTATTTCCTATCAAGTTTAACCAGGGGTGAAATCGTCACATCCGTGAACGTACAAATTGTCATGTAAAAACATCATTTTCGGATTATGAAATTCCATTCAGCTTATACGATTGACGTATCATGTAATTTGTTTTCGAATGATTGTCGAGACGATCACGGATGTGACGATTTTAGCCCAGTTTTGAACATATCATAGTCTCGAATTTTACATTACATTTCTCAGGGAAACCTAATTGCATCTTCTGATTGGTTTTACTTTATATTTCTTTAATAAAATGAAAAATATTTAATTAAAGTTTTCAACTTTAACCAAGACCTTAAATTTTGGGTTCCAAATAAAGCAAACATCAGAATTTTGTTTGTGTCCCATTTTACGTGTGAGTAGCTGTGTATCTTCTCAAGTTACGTATGGACTCAGAAAACTTTGTCATTGCAATTTATATTTACCTAATAGAGTTAGGTATATGATCGCTCATAGTCTATTGATGTCACATTTAAACTATTGTATCGAAGTCTACTCTGGTACACTTGGATATATAGTATTCGCATTATTAATATTTACACATCGTGATCATATATGTAACTATTTTCATTAAATATTTTCTTGGTTGTCATGTTAGACAATACCCTCGAGCAAGAAATTTGTCGTTCTTTTTCACAAGTTATGAAATATGGAACTCCAAATTATATCTACAATAATTGCTAATTTTTTGCGAGATCTATGAGAAATCCCCAAATTATTATTTCTTTAACAAGACTGTTCTGCAAAAATAAAAAATAAAAAGTCAAGAGCAAATACTTCATTGTATGAGTTTAATAGACTTTTGTGTGCTGAATCCAAATCTGTTCACATATTGTTTCCATCACGACTAGTTTTTGAGATTTTTTAATTTCAATAAAATGCTGATATTGGAATATAAAATACGTATGATAAAATTAAAAAATCTAACACATAAATGGCTTCTATGATATAAATTAAAATCTTAAATTAAATTAGACACTAATACTGGTAGAAATCTATTCATATTTCTGGGGACCACTTGCCATTTTTTCCATGTGCGCAATATCTCGTTAGAACTTTTCACCATGCTCATCAGACACGGCACAACGAAAAAAAACTTTAATGCGAATGCAGGAAATGTATTTTTAATTACAAGTTCCATCCAAGTTGTTAATATGAAAGAAGAAGTTATTGTACCAGTTCTTCGTAATTTGCAGCCATTAGATTGCCGATAAAATTGTGACATACATTTTCGAAAGCTACCCATGATCTGCTTTCTTTATTGACCAACTTCGATTTGAACAATTATTCAAAGAAGAAGAAAGGAAACCCCGGATGACAATTTAATGTTTTAAGGATTTCTGATATTTGCGGACCAACAAATATGCCTTCCTTCGATTTGGATTTCCCGCCTCTTGTTTGAAATGTCAACACTGTCAAGAGGCAACTGTCAGTTGACTTATGTCTAAATTTGAACAAGCTGTATCATTTTGTTTGTGTTTGGCAGCTGTTGATAACAGACTACATCGCCTTTTGAGAAGAAAATGGAAGTTCGTGGGATCATTAAACATTATTTTTTGCGAAAAACAAAAACCATCAAACAAACCAAGGAAAAGCTCGATAAACACTATGATGGCTCTGCACCATCGATTTCAATGGCAAAAAAGTGTTCGCACAAGTTCAAATGACGCTGAACGTTCTGGACGGCTAATTGTCCGATCGAAGAGTAAAAGTGCGTAAGATTGTTGATGTCATAGGCATTTCATATTACAGTGTGGTTTCGTTTTTAAATGAGCATGTTTAAGAAAGTTGTCTGCAAAATGGTTGCCGCGTTTGCTCTCAATTGACCATAAACGTAAACGTGTGACAACTTCAAAGGTTGTTTGAAGTTATTTAACCGCAATTCGAATGACTTTGCGGCGTTTTGTAACTGTGGATGAAACGTGGATCCATTACTGTACTCCGGATATCAAGCAGCAGTCTAAACCTGCCCCGAAGAAGGCCAAGGTGTTTGTCGGCCAATAAGATGATGGCAACAGTTTTTTGGGATGCACGCGGGATAATCCACATCGATTACCTTTAAAAGGGAAAATAAACGACAATAATTATGCGAACTTATGAGACCGATTTAAAAAGAAAACGAAACCATATGGTCCAGAAAAAAGTTATTTTTCATAAAGATAATGCACGAGTGCACACTTGTGCAGTCTCAATGGCAAAACTTTATGAATTGGGCTACGAATTGATACCCCATCCACCATATTCTCCGGATTTAGCCCCTAGTGACTACTATTTCAAGCTAAAGAAATGGCTCAGTGGAAAGAGATTTTGCTCCAACGACCAAACAAATACCTATTTTAAGGACCTCGATAAATCCTATTTTTTTTTTGGAATGAATACAAAAACTGGAGAAATAAATTTTTGTTTTACAAAAAAACTGTGTTTCATTGGACTTATTGATCCGCCCCCGAACTTTCACATGCTTAACTGCCTCTACATCTCTGTTCATAACTTATACCAAATCGTTTATTGAGCCTAATTTGATGCACAGGGCTGGCAGAAATATTTTTTACCTGTCAACAACTACAGACTCATTTACATTGTTTTTGATTCCTGGAATCGCATGTGATCTTAAGAACAAATTCACAAAAGAGCAACAATATTTTTATATCCTTCTAACATAGCCATTTCTTTTAACTAATTGGTTTTTTTTTACAAAATTGAGTTTTTCAGTAATTCCAATACATTTCACACAATTACACCTCGTAACAAAAATTTATTGCGATAGTGTAAAACCCCGTTTTTAGAAGCACTTGTGGAAAAAAGTTACAATTATTCGAATTAGGGCATTTCTACTAGAGACCAACGATATATGCCACAAATAGCGATCGTACTGAATTCTATTGAGCAAAAATTTCCTGTTTTCATACCTCTCTTTCATAGTTACTGCTTGAGCTAATGGTACGGACGGATATTGATTTCCATTGTGTAGCAACACTCCTTTCCGAGCCATTGAATATATATATATATATATATATATATATATATATATATATATATATTCCTATTATTACTATATTTTATTAACTCCAGAAAACATAAAAAAATAATTCCTTTATTTGGTATGGGTCTGCAATTGAACAACAAGGGGCAAGTGTGTTACGGATAAATGTATTACACAATGTTTGTCAAAGTGGGCTACCTGCCTTAATTATGAATAAAATCAAACTTTTCGCACAGATTTTCTTTACTTTTAGCTTATTTTATTCCCAGCATACTTAGCTTTCCGCAAATAACAAAAATGTAAAATATTTGTCGTTTTAGTTTTTTATAAGGTTTCGAAAACAAATTAAAAGTACAATTTTGCATTAAAAATATTATTTTTAATCAGATAAATTTCAATTCTTTTATTGAATGAAATATTTTTATTAGTTAATGTGAGTTTCTAAAGAAGAGAAGAAAAATTAAATTAGACTTTTAAGCTGGGGGAAATATCGATATTTTTCTGTGCAGCAACGCACTTCATCAGCACCCTAGTCTATCTATATCTCTATTTCTCACATTCCGTTTCATTAGAATTTACGTTAAATAGCTGATGTTAATAACAATCTCTACCCAAGTAGATAGCCTAGGGTTGTAACTCGGTTTGACTTAATACAATAACAATTATGTCTATAAAATAAATTTTGAAAAACAACATTAGCTTTCTTTTGAGATATTAATGGTGTTTCTATTATTTACCGTTCTGGAGTTATGACTCCATATGTCAGCTTTTTTGTCAAAAATTTGGAATTTTTCAAACTTTGAGCTACGAACGGCATGGGTTAACGTCGTTTAATATAGCTCAAATTTCGGCTATCTAAATATCCCGACGAACAAAATTCCGGCATCGATTTTTTGCGGTGACTCTAATGTACACTATTATATATTTACTATAAAACAGTGGTTTTCAACCTTTTTGAAGCCGCGACCTCAAAATGATTTTAAAAAAATCTGGCGACCCCTTGACGTTTTAGCTATCTCTCCATAAAATGCTAGCTTATGGGCAAGAGAGAGAGAGAGAGAATAGTTTTTCGTTGTCATATTTTTTCAACCAGCTGCAACCCCCCATTAGCAGCACTAAAAATAAATATAAATAAACAAGCTCCCTTAGCTAGTTTCAAAGTAGTAAATCTCGTGGGCAAAAATGGAAAACCTCACACAATCGCTGAAAATCTTACTTTACCGGCTGCCATAGTCATGGTTGAGATAATGATATCGCACTTGTTCCTCAAAAGCGTAACAACTAAAAATTTTCAAATTTTAATTTTTTGCAAAAAAAGAACCAAACAACAGAGGTCATATCTACCCACTGTAGAAATCTCCCTTTGATTTGTCTTCTTTTCCGTGAAAAAAACCGTTATGACTCTATTTGTGTTTTTTGGAATAACTACTTTAGTCTCAATTAAAGTTGTTTGCAAGTGATTGAGCAAAACAGAACAAAGTTTTTTCATACAAAGAGCAACATTTCGAGTTGTTGTTGTTTTAGACTGTTAACGGTTTATGTAATCCAGAGTGAATTTTCAATTAAACTGGGTAAACTCGAAATAACACCACTATTTAAACAAAAAAATTTCAGAAAAAGAATAACGACTCAAAAAGTAGTTTTTTTGTTTTGGAAAATCACTTAAGCAAAACGTTGTATTTTTTTAATGGTATTTTCTTACAATGACATCATTTTTTGCTGTAATATATCGCTAGAATCAACAGAAACAGTTCTTGGCCTCTACTGAAAATTCATGAATTTTGAGTTGTTACGCTGTTGAGGCACAAGTGCGATATGCGAAAAAGAAGCCGAGAAATTAAAAACCATTCCCCTGTCTGATAACACTATTCAACGCAGATTAAGCGATTTAGCTAATGATATTCGAGATCAAGTATAGAAAAAGTCAAAAAACAGCTCATTCTTTTCATTACAATTCGATGAATTAACAGTTTGTCTGTTTTATTCGGTTTGAAAATCATGATACTATTTCCGAAGAAATATGAAATGTTTTTGGAAGGCACCAAAGATGACTGGGAACTTTGTGTTAGTATTTGCACTGACGGTGCTAGGGCAATGACTAGCAAGACTCAAACAATTATGTCGAATACGAAGTGGACGCACTGTTTTTTTTTCATCGTCAAACATTGGCAGACAAATTTAAGCGATGTGCTTAATACTGTCATCCAAGTAGTAAGTTCCATTAAAAATATCTCTACAGCCAGTGTTGTTTCGACAGTGTGTGAAGACATGGGCATTCTCTATCAAAATCTTTTTTATCACACAGAGGTGAGGTAATTGAAATGAGATCGGAAGTGAACATATTTTTTCAAGGAGAATCCGAATATGAAAATTTGTTTAATAATCCTAAGTGGCTTTTGAAATTAGTATATAGTTATTGCAGACATTATTCGTCATTTGAACATCTTAAACGCGAGTATGCAAGGGAGAGACAAAAATATTTGGGGTATTCACAAGAGTGTCCTAAGTGTCACAAAGTCATAAAGTCCTAACATTTTAAACCAGTTTAAAACTATTTTTATTTTCTTTCATATAAAAGGAGTACTATATGTATTTGTTACTGTCATAACTAATTATTTTGCTTTTTACTTTTCTTTTTCGACAAAATGTCCATTTATGTTTAAATACGTGGCGTTTTTCTTTAGCAAATTTCTACTCAAATCATATATTGCAAAAAAACATAAAAATTCGACAGGGATTAAAATAATGGAAACAATCTCCCAAAGCTGATTATATAGACCGCAAAAAAAAGTAATAACTCGAGTATAGACTTACAGCATATAAATCGCGAAAACTTGCAAAAATGCGAATATCTTCAAAAATTTTTCAAAGCCTCAAAAACTGTAAACGAGCAAACTCATTAGATTTTATGAACCAAAAATTATCTCACGTGCCAAAAATTTGCGAAAATTCGCGAATAATTTTTTAATTGAAAAAAGAAAAACCGAAAATATATTTAAAAAAATGCTTAAATTGTAAGGAATGCAAAAACCTTTTAAAAATTCGCAATTACGAAAATTTGCAAAAACTTGGTGACATCAAAAATATATTAAAGTCTGATACTTATTAAAAAAAGTTTAAAACTGAATTGCGAACAATCACTTTTATTGCAAAAATTTGCAACAAATTGCAAAATTGCAAACAAGCTCCAAAATTATTTACAAATACCTAAAGATCTAAGAAATTCCAAAAATCGCAGAAAATTTACAAAATTATGAAAATTCGCACAAATAGATAGGTGTATGAAAAATCGGTAAGATGGTAAAAAGGCAAGCCCTAAAATAACACGTAAATACCTAAAAATATAAGAAATTCCAAAAAATCGGAAAAATTCGCGAAAATGAAAATTTGCAAAAACTTGCCATTACCAAAATGATAGCAAAATGTGATATAAAATAAAAGTCGCCAAATGTATAAGAAAAAGGCAAAAACTGCAACAACAAAAATACTTCAATCAGACAATGATGTGGCTTGATTAAATCCTATTTTGTTAAAATTACACACAAGAGCAATAAGTTTTATCAAAAATTACATGATCGCAAAACTTAAGAAAATTTGCAAATAAATTCCAAAGCCTTAAAATTTTAAAAGGTCAAATAAATGCTCGAAAAAAAATTTTGTTTTACATATTGCAAAAATTCGCAAATAATTTTCGGAAACAGATAGAATCCGTTCAATAATTTTCGGAAACAGATAGAAGCCGTTAAATAATTTTCACATAATTTTGCATATTCGTACCAAATATTATTTAAATTTTGTAATATTTTTTCTCTTTTGTTTTGTATCATATTGTTTATGTTTCAACTAACACACTAATATATGAGGGGTAGTTTAAAAATTTAGAACATTATGACGTTATGACTTTAACACTACCGTTTGAATACCCCAATTATATCAGCCAAAGATAAAATCAAAGTATTTATTTTAAAAATTCAAATATGGTCAACATCTTTGCAACCACAATTTGATTTTTTTACTGGCTTTGAAATTATTGCAAGAGAAATTTCATCCGATGATTTAAAAAAGGAACTATACCGCTATTTTCCAAAAGAGCTGCAAGAAGATAATGGTGATTGATTGCTGGGTATTAAATCCATTCATAACTACTTGCGTTGAAATCGCCAAGCTTGCCAATAATTTGAATCAACATTTTATGTGAGCTGGCAGCGCAAAATGGAACATTTATCTCAAAATAATTCTACATTTGGGCCAAAGAGAAAGGCAGAATATCCTGAGCTAGCTAAAAAAAAAGCGAAATGACTTTTTCATAAATGGTGAACATTAAACTAAATTTAGAAAATTATTTTATTGTTTGCGAGTCACAATTGAAACCACGTTTTTCTCATTTACTTAATAATAAGCAAGCCCAGCGATCGCATTAATATAAGTACTTTTATGTTTTTGAATTAAAAAAAAATTTAATATTTAAAAAATCGATGTATTTTATTTATTTAGATCAGCTCGTGACAGATGAGAAACGTCGCTATAAAGGCACAAAGGTTTTTGAACAAAGCACAAAGGTTTTGTTGTTCTGGACAGGATATCGAATAAGTTTTGGCACTTTCTGAAAATTCGCGCTTCTAACGAGTAAAATCGTACTTTTTCTTTAATAATAACTTAAACATATATGTACATGTAAAAATAATTTACTATTGCTTCCAACCGCTCAGTAGAATCTGAGATAATACAATATATATTTTTTCGAAGGGCCCAAAAAAGTTACTAAACAGTAAATACGGAAAACAAACAGTGTCTGAGAGGACTGTTTCATTTTATTTTTGCTTCCAAAGTCAAATTTTCTTATTCTTTTTTCCAAATGATCCCAGAAGTGTTCAATTGGTGTAATATCTGCGCACTGTGATGGCGGTATTTCTGGCATCTGGCATTTCTTGTGTTGTCATTTTTTGGTGTCATTTTAAAAATGTGTGCAACACCGCTCGGAAATGTCAAATGTTGCCACTAGTACAAACTATTGTACTCGGCATTTAGGATCATTGTCTTTATAAAACTGAAATCTATCCGACAGTCTTTATTTTTCTACGCTTATCAGCAAATATTGATGTGGTCTGGCCGTAAATACATTTTTTCTAAAATTTAAATATATTTACTAATACGGCTGGGGAGCCACCAAATGTAAATAAATGTAATATAAATAATTATAAATGGACGGTATATGGAATATAAATGATCTCCATTTTAGTTAATTTAATTATTATTTTTCGAACTTCATTTGTTTCTAAATTACATGTGATAATTACTAATGAACAAATAACACCAAAGTTAGTTGTAAATATTCTGACAACACATAGTTGAACGGAACAGCTAGCCGTTTTCGAAGGCCACTAAACCCTCATCATCAGCGTTCTTCTGTGTTTGGTCCACTGTGTGTGGTGTCAGTTGATGTAGATTTCTGCTTTATATACGAAACTTTTTTGCAAATGGAATATGTGAATTGTTTTGATTCATGGTATTTCAATTTGCTGAATGATGTTTTGTAATGAAAGCTCACCTTACCATCTCTAAATTTACAACAGTCTTACCATTGTCGTTGGTTCTTTTACTAATTATATACATGTTAGTTAATTTGCTTATTTTTGTTCTACTTAAGACAAACTTTTTTGGTTTGTTACTATTAAGTACATTTATTTAATTTTTATTTTTTTTATTTTTAGTTTAAGTGAATTTTATGAATATTGTTAATTATTATCAAATTGAAATATTTTAATTAATCTTTATTGAATATATTAATATAGTAATGTAAACCATTTATTCAGTATTGATCTATGTAGTACGATTTTTTGGCATCCGAGCTTTTGTATTACAATATGAACACATAAATAAATAAATAAATAAATATTGTCTCAGTAGGTCAATATAATATCATTGATATATTGTTCCACTAATGTGGAATGTTTTTGCTGACGTAAGCAAATACACAGCCCAATAATGAATAACATATACCCAGTAGTTTTTCCCTTTTCCCATTCCTCTTATTATAAATTAACATTTTCCCGGGAAAAAGTAGGTATTCTAAATATAAGGGAGAAGGAGAATTTGTTGATTTGATATGGACGATTTGTTGGTTGATATGGACGAGTTTTAGTGTAACGGAAACCAAATACAGAGCTTTAAGAGCGGAAGATCATACCAACTGTGAAACACGGCAGAGATGGTAGATCGTCTGGGTGTGTATGGCGGCTTCAGGTGGGAAATTTAGCATTTATTATATAGGAATAATGGATCATCGACGTTATCTTGACCTCCTAAGGTAAAATTTACAGATAATCGTAGCAAAATTACGACTGTCGGATAAATTTCAGTTTTATAAAACAATGATTCTAAGCATTGCGCTATCAATACAAATCTTTGGCTGACCAGAGTTTTTCTTTTCCTGGACTTTTTCATTTCCCGGGAAAGCGGGAACCACTTTTCGTTTTCCCGGAAATTCTCACCCAGTGCAAAACAATACAAAATATTTTTTAATTTAATTTATTTCAACAAAAAACATATTATAGTTCATGAGCTCGATTAAATAACAACGTTTTATAAACAGTCAAAAAAATAATAAGCTATAAACTCGTTTAAACTTGTATTTTGAGATCCTAAAAGTTGTCTCAAAACCTACATATGGTAAGGTGTACGCGACTATTAAAATCTGAGGTCAAATATCTCGTTCTCTATTGGTTTTTCGCTATTTGTGTTTATTACCACTATTGTAGAGGATAAAATTCCCTACATTTTTTGTTTAAACAGTTTTTTTATACGTTGAACCGTTTTCGAGATAAGAAGGCGGAGATCACACGTTTATAGCATCATTTAAGGTCAACCGGTAGGGAAAGATATTCAATTGTATTGTATAGTGGCCTTCTTATTTTTCAAGGAATTAGTTAGTTTTGAATCTTATTGTGGTAACTACGGGCGTATAATTCCAAGAGCTATGGCTGATGTGTTTTCTATTTAATAAGTCAGATTCGAAAGGCGAATCATTAGTTGAAGTAGTGCGCGGTATAAAAACTTTAAAGGCTCCGTTACCCGACTGTAGAAATCGCAGATGTAAGGTAAATGTAAATGTAATCTAAATGTAAACGTTTGAGCGCTTATAGAATACTTAAAAACGTGTCATGTGTTTTCGACAAAAAAAAAAACTTCTTTGTGCACACACACATACATACTAACTGCGTTGTGCCCAGCAAACACACATTTTTGATTTTAAATTGCGAGTTATTTGAAGTCAAACGCGAAAGTTTATATATGTATAATATTATTTAAAATTCATGAAATTCATTTTGATTGAAATGTACATACATATGTATACGGACATACATACGAGTATGTATGTATGTATTAGAACTTATAAGTAAATAATATATATAATAGTAATGTTTTAATTAATCCAAGATTTTTTAATAATTTCGCTGAAACTATTTTAATTTACTTTCTTTTGATGGCAAGATTTAGCATGTTGGAAAAAACTAATTGAGTTTTTGAAATAACACATTTTAGAAAAAAAAAATGGGCCTAGAGCAGCGTTGTCAACTTGGTGCGTTTCGCACCATTTTGGGTGCTTTTTGAAATTTTTTGTGCGAAAAATTCCTTAGTTGGTGCGTGGTGCGCTTTTTTTAAATTTCGGTGCGTTTTTTAATTTTTAGTGGCACCAACGCAAATTTAACACAACAGTGGGTTAAAACCGGAAAATTCTTGTAGTGAAACTTATCAACTTGCTGATAATGTTAATTACCATATTAATACTAATGATGTTTACAAAATATCACAATTTGAAATAAAATCTGTTGTATGGTCCGATGATAACAATAATGATGAAAATATTGGCTTTATTTATTTGGAATAATTAATGTTTGTTCTCTTTTTAAAAAGTTTTAAACAGAATTTATAAAATTAATGTACAAAAATGTATCATCTTGTACAAGTGAATGTGTAAACATATTTATGTGCCCTTAATTATGAAAGTTGTATAAGTCATATATTTCTTTGGTCGAGATATTTAGTGCATTACATTTGAACAAATCCAAAAATATTTCTGGAATTTATGCAACAGTTTAATTTATAGTTACTGGTATAACTTTATTTTACTATATCGAATCAAAAATGCATATGACTTAGACCACTTTCATAATTAAGGGCACATGTATACCATGTATGTACGAATTCGTTTACTACATACGTATATTGTAAAAGGCTATTTCTTTTAATTGTGATATTTTTAATATAGATACATTAAACTTCTGATGAAAGAAATTTAAAAATATTTGAATAAAATTATACATACTGAACTTTTATTAGCCTTGAATGCTTGATATTTATTAATAGTTGATCTCTTTTAAAATTTTTGTACAGAATTTATGAAATTAAAAAAAATATTATCAAACAAATTTGTTTAGTTTTTTTAGGTTTTACCCTTTTAACTTTGAACTGTAAAAACCTGTTTTAGGGCCAATTTCACCAACTCTATTTAAATATAAATTCATATTTAAATGTCGATTTTCATGAATTTTTGTATGAAAAAATTACTTTTGAATATGAGTTGATATTTAAATAAGTTGGTGAAATAGGCTCTTAGTGTTAAATTGTTAATACAATAATATAACAAAAATTAAAAATTTTAAAAACCCCCGACTTTTTTCAGAAAAGATGTTATATCTTCTAAGCGGCTGGAACGATTTTCTTCAAACATAGCTAAGAACCCTCTCGATCAACAGAAAAAACTAAATGAAAATCGGTCCAGCCATTTGGCCTGTACGTGGACACGGACAGATACACAGACACACACTACAAACTTATAACACCCCTTTTTTTAGTCGGGGGTTAAAAAATATAATATTCAGGGCTATCATGAATAAAATTCCGCGTGAAATTTTTCACGGGAACAATTCCAACTAATAGCAAGTAATAGGGAAAACAAAAAATTCTTATTGGAAAAGGGAGAAATTTCACGTGGAATTTTATTCATGATAACCCTGATTATACTTTTTATGCAAAATCAATTCAATAGACATTTTAAACTAAAAAATCTTGGTGCGTTTTTTTGTAAATGGCGCGATTTTTTCTCCATTTTGGTGCGTTTTGAAATTTCAAAGTTGACAACGCTGGCCTAGAGGTTTTGAAAATTATTATTATTATTTTATTTAAATGAACTCAATTATAATAATTTTAATAGCAGCTGTAATGCTCAACCGTAATATTTGTCATTGTATATTACCAGAACAGATTTTGAGCAACTTCATCGGAAAGACGAAGTATTTAGCTCTTTAATTTCCAAGAATGTGTATGCTTGCAGTAGCATCTCAATAAAATCTTTACTTTCTCGTTTTATCCTTTTCTTATTAATGTTCGTACTTACTCATAATAATTTAGTTTTATTTACAAACAATATACATATGTATATTTTTTAACAAAAATACATATACATATATGTATGTATGTACATATACAGGACTTTTTGTTTTCTGGGTGTTTATCAGTATAAAAAAATCAAATAAAATGGAAAACAGCTGTTCGAAACATTGATGAGAGTTCAACCGTCTTCACATTATTTTTGATTGTGTGGAAAAAAATACCAAAATTATTTAAATTGTATCAAATCATTATTTTATACTTACAAACATTTTAATGACTTCGACATTAAGTGAAATTACAATTTAAGCTTCATACCCGCATATACATATTTACATTACAACGTATTATAATTATAAAAAATATTTACATTTTTATTATCATTATAACTATTATGATTATACGTACCTATTTTTATTGTTATTGGTATTATTTTTAAATAAAAATAGTTTTTTTGTACGCTTGAATGTATGTTTGTACGCACATATGTATGTATATTTTACATATTCATACATATGTACATATACATATATGTATGTATGTATAAAGGGTGTTTTTTATTGAGGTATAGAACTTTAAGTTGGCATCACTTTTTTAACTGGCGGCCATTTTGTCAGCTGTCAAGTGATTAATATTTAGTTTGGTTTGCCATTTCATCATGAACAGGTTGACAAAAGAACAACGCTTGCAAATCGTGCAAATTTATTTCGAAAATAATGGTTCAGTTCGCGAAGTTTACCGCAAGCTCCGTCCATTTTATGGTCGACATAATCGTCCATCAGAGCAATTAATTCGGTTAACCATGGATCGTTTTCGCACTACGTTTACTCTATGTGATGATACGCATCCGCAGAGACGTCGAACAGTGCGCACCGAAGAAACAATTGCCGCTGTAGAGCAAAGTGTTGAAGAGGACCCGAATGAATCGATTCGCCACCGTGCCCAGCAATTGGAGCCGACTAACCGACTATTTTGTTCCCGAATTGGATGGCATGAATGTGGATGAGTTGTGGTTCCAACAAGACGGCGCTACATGCCACACAGCGCACGTCACAATCGATTTATTGAAGGAAACATTCGATGAGCGCATAATTTCGCGGAATGGACCTGTCAATTGGCCACCAAGATCGTGTGATTTGACACCATTGGATTATTTTCTTTGGGGATATGTGAAGTCGCTCGTCTACGCCAACAAACCAGAAACGTTAGGGGACTTGGAAGCCAACATTCGTGGCGTTATTGCCAACATACGGCCCCATATGCTCGAAAAAGTGGTTGAAAATTGGACCTGTAGAATTAGCTTTATTCGAGCCAACCGCGGCGGCCACATGCCCGAAATCATATTTAAACATTAATGGCATAAAATTATTCTTCCAATAAAGCCAAATTGATGGACATTAAAACGATTTTCTTGTGTTTTATTTCAATTCGAAGTTCTATACCGCTCAAAAAACCACCCTATATTAACAAAAAATAAACACTACGATTGGCAAACTCTGGTTAGATTTTATAAAAAAAAACTTTTTTAGAAAACTAAATTTATTAAATATGCCATGTACGTATACAAATTAACCACTCAAAAGCTTAAATTATTAAAAGAAACAAAAGTACCAAATCAGGGCTATTGTGCCACACTCTCATTCAATATACATACATCCCATCACTGTCTACAAATGTCACATAACGTCGTCATGAAATTCTATTTTCTGCAGGTTCAGACGTTACATTTACGTGCCATTTCAGTCAGGTAAGCGTTTGCATAGCTTTGCATGCAACAGATTCGATCAGCTGACACATTTACATTTACAGTTCTACATTTACAGTCGGGTAATTCTGCCTTAAGAACTGCAAGTATCGAACGAAATGACGGTAGGTAACATTGATCATTTGAAATCTGTAACCTCTGTTAAAATGCATGAAAAGTGCCGAAGTACTTACATTAGTAAAAACTGCATTCAAGCAGAGAAACGGCGACTAGAACAAGGAGAAACTACAGCTTCTTCATCTGTACTCCGTAAAAGGCTAAGTGAAGAGTTTCATTTTAAGAAGTAATGTTTATTTTGTGGTGTAGTTGCTGATGAGGCCGCAGAGATAAAGAAAAATAGAGACTCAAGATAAAAATGTGAGTACTCTTGAGTTTAAGGATACTGTTATCAAAAGATTATTTGAGAATGGAGTTCAAATCTGTTGTAAGTATCGATCATCTTCGTTATACTCAATACGTCAAGTCTACAAAACTGAATAAACCTGCGTCGTTGTCAAACATTTTAATCGTGTTTATTATTAAGTCCAAACTTCGTTAAGGCATGATTTGAAACCCGAGGAATTGGGTTGGACAATACGTAATGAGTTACTAGAACCTATCACGACAATTTTAGCACCTGCTCCAGAGGAAGTGGTTCGCGATGTGGATGCAGGAAATCAGGGTTACAGTGTTCCTTGGCTTGTGGCAAGTGTAATGGACAAGCTTGTCTCAATGCTTCACCATGTTAAAGCGATGTCAATGAAGACAGAACCTTTGACTCCGAAATCATAGAAGACCTGGAGACAAATGTCGTTGAAGACGATAAAGAAGAGGACTTTGAAAAACTACTACAGTCGGACCACGACGATGAAGAATATGAAGATTAAAATTATAAGTTGTAGTGTAATTTCCACAAACATAAATGTATGGTATATTTTTTAATAAAAACATTAATTAAGAATTTCTGTATTTTATTTTTATTCATTTAGCAAGTTAGAATTGAAATAAAATTTAATTATTTTCTTTTCGAGAAAAAGTGCAACATTTCGCAAGGGATAATACAATAATTTCTAATATATTTTCTATTTCCAAAAACCATTTTATTGTGAATTTATATTGAAAAGTCCAATAAATGTAAAATTTTTTCCTGGAATAGAAGATGCCATTAATTAAAAAAAAATAAGAAAAATAATTGTTAAATATAAGGTGATAGTTAATAATAAATGAAAATTATTAATAATTATATATTTATCAATAGTTTATAAAATTTATATGGCATGTTTTTGACTTAGACTAACGGTTGACCTAAAATTATGCTCTAAACGTGCGCTCTCCGCCTTCTTATCTCGAAAACGGTTCAACGTATAAAAAAAACTGTTTAAACAAAAGTTGTAGGGAATTTTTTCCTCTACAATAGTGGCAATACGCACAAAGAGCGAAAAACTCATCGGAAACGAGATATTTGCAAAAAAAATATGAAAAATATAAATTTTCATGACCTTTGACCTCCGATTTTAATAGTCGCGTACACTCTACCATATGTAGGTTTTGAGACAACTTTTAGGATGTCAAAATACAACTTTATACGAGTTTATAGCTGGGTATCTCAAATTCCGAAGTAAACTTACTAAGATGACTGGACTATATTATATGTAAATGCAAAGCCAAATGCATTGATATAACGCAAAAATAAACGATTTATGAGCCTATCGTGGTTGGCGATTTTTGGCTTAAAATTCGACTATTTGTAGTTTATTAAAGAAAACAAGCTACATTTTCTTTAATCTAGTATAATACGCCTAACTATCGCACCATCGCATTCATAAAGTAAATAACGACACTCATTAAGTTGCCATACTAAAATTAAAAAAATTCCGGGAATTCCAGCACAAATTTCCCGGGATTTCTTTCCCACAAGGCGTGCCGGATCCCGGGAAATCCCGTTTGAAAAACACTAAAGGCTCAGTTAGCCGGCTGTAATGTAATGTAACTGTAACGTAGAAAACAAATGATTGATATTTTTCTATGAAAAGAAGATTACGTTACATTACATCTCTATAACCATTTTCATTACTTTTCACATAACAATATCGATCAGCTGTTTCATACTGTTGCAGTTACATTACATTACAGCCGGCTAACTGAGCCCTAATACTTATCCAAAGTAATAAAAACGGTCCGGAATATACGAAAATATTCGCCAAGTGAAAACGAAAAAATCTAAAAATTTTAAATGGTAAATTTCCAAGTTTTGTTCTTCTAAATTTGGATGCTTGAACACATACTATTAATTTGTAATTTTTAGATTTCATCTTAAGCAGTTGTAACATTTATTTTAACACGAAAACAAGTGAAAGCCACTCGGAAGAAAGAACATACACGAATATCTCTAGTTGTTCTAAGAAATTTTTGGGTAAAGGTTCCCTGATGATCTGTATTACCAACAGTAAAAAGCGCATATGATCCAACTAACCCCTCAGCAATCAATTTCAATGTATTTTTACTAAAACATATTTTACTAAATACGTAAAATAGCAATTTGGATTTATTAGTGCATAAAAAAATGTTAAATTTCAGGTTTATTATTATAAAGCCTAGTAGTGGTCTTAGAAGGTCATTTTCAAAAAAAAAATTTGTTTAGGTCGATTAGTGAAAACAGCGACGATTTTTGACATTCATTTGTGTATTAGCTACTTCAGTGAAACGATTTGTTTCAGTTATTGCAGGTATAGGAGTAAAGAAGAAAGTACTTCCTGACGGAAGAATTTGTGATGCTTGCTTCTTTCTACGCATGAGCGCGTGTACAAACGTCATGCATGTATGTGTGTATGATTTTTTATTTTTCTGCGACATGCAAAGGCACACACATGCATTAACATTAGTTGTATGCGGTTAATCACATAATAGCTTACCATCCATGATACAATTATAACAGGTACATGCACAAGCCCAGCCTGTTATTGTATACAATACGAATAGTTGTCAAACTTTGTTTACAAGCTGCAAAAATGTTAGTGTATGTGTGTGCATAATATGATTACAGTGTTGCCAATGAAATTACACATGGCTGTGTTTCCAATTATATGTTGAAGAAAATTACACTACACATCTACACATAAATAAAAATACAACCCAAAGTAGAATTACACACAGATTAATCATGAATGTAATTACATGGCCTACACATGAGAGTAATTGCACACTCTGTGTAAATACACACCTATTGGCAACGCTGAATCACTATAATGACTCATGAATGCCGCGTCTGCAATTGTACTTAAGTTACCCTGTAATTGTTATTTTTATAAACAAAAGGCATCTGTTTCTGACAATTATACGTTTGTTTATACCAACAAAATGCATGTTTTTTTGGTGTTGTAATTTTGTTGTAGTCGTGCATGTACCTACTATAATTGTACCATGTTACCATCTACATATTACACACACACACTCAAACGTACAATATGAAAAATAACAAGCATACACTAATCAACAGTACTTCTTTTGAGTGTTTGTTACAAACAAGCTGTCTTGCGACACCGCTTCCCTGCAGAAAGTGCGAATAGTGAAAATGTACTGAGTCGCTTTTGACTTTGTCACCAGTACTACTCTACAATTATTCCCCATACAATACTTTATGCTATAGACATTTAGCATGTGCTTGTCATTGAAAATCTACTAGTAACACTAAAACAATTGACTAGGTAGTGAATTCATAGTTCTTATGGTAACATGGAGACATACCAACCAGACATTTGCTGGTACATTTCTATACCTTACGTACATACAAATTTATGTATAATGACAAGTTGTTGCAAAATCCACCTGAAATACACCACATCTGTTTTCTCGATTTCTTTTATACTGACGAATAGAAAAGAAATTGTGGACAATGTAACTACTACTAGAATTTTAGTGTTGACATAGAGACACTTGGCCCCAGTCTGACTGCAGAGTATGTACAGACGATTGTCAGATCTTAGAATATTGTCAGATATGGCAATGTGCTGACAATGTACTGGCAATTGAAAATTGCCAGCGCAATATTCCTTGTCAGTTCACACGGTTGTAACAAAATCTTACAATTTATTGCCAAAGGGCTGTATGTGTGTGTTAAATGTAAAAAGTGAAAGTATAAATTATTATGGACCATAAAGAAGCAATTGCAATGATTTTGTGTGCATATATTTTATTATAAATTTTTTTCTTTAAAATCAAGCGTGTGCAGTGTTGCTCATAGAAAAAATTTTCCTACAATGACGCCATTGTCAGATGCTTAAACTTCGCACAACTGACAATATTACAATGTCTGACAAATATCTGGCAATAATTTTACAATGTGTTCACACTATTGTAAGATGTCTGACAATTTGTTGTTAGCTGCTAGTCTTGCAATGGACTGACAATGATTTTTCTGGCAACGACGTCTGACAAAAATTGTCAGTTCACACGGTTGTAAGAAATTGTGAGCACATTTTACTGGCAATATTGTAAGATCTGACAAACGTCTGTACATAGCTTAACACACTTGCACCTTGTGGTTCAATTGCAAAGTCATACCAAGCAAAGAATTTATTTTTTTTATTGTTCCTGGAATTAAAAAAATATAGTAGTAATAGGAATGTATGTATCAAATGGCTCGGAAAGAAGTGTTGCTAAAAATAAACAAGTAGTTATTAAAAAAATCAAAAACTTCGACTTCGACTGCGACCAACTTTGAACTGTTAAATATCCTAAATGGTAATTCGAAGTGAAAAATCGAAAGAGAAACCTAAAGATAATTTTAAAATACCTGTGGAATGATACCCATTTTGATATAGTTCGCCGACTTTTTATTTATTTATTTATTTACAAAATGTTGTCTGTTGGCCGCCATATTGTCATACGAGTAATTTTCGTGACTGTCGCTCAGGTGTAAATATGATGTTTGACTGAAATTATTATTTCTTTGTTTAGCATTTGTATTGCTATTATGAACAATTTTTTGACTAAACTAATAAAAACAGACATAGAAGTTTTAGATAAAGTCGGCACCATGATATTTTCTCTCCAATTAAACAAAAAGTTGCTCAACTAATGTTAGACGCTAGACCTGAGCACAAGCCATTTGCTTGCTAATCTTCATGAATCATGATGTACATTATTAAATTTATCTCTCTTGTTAGTGCTCTTGATTTTATGAGATCACTAAAACTGTTATTCCCCTTTATCAAAAGCATGCAACCATGATCAGAGAACGAAGCTGACGAAAAAAAGTCGGCGGCGGCGGCTGAGCACAAAATGAACCGGCGGCTGCTAAAAATCGGCTTAAATCGGCTTGTCATATTGTACCAGATACGTCCAATTAGGGATTGGTAAATCGATTTCGATTCCAATCGAAAACCGATTTTATGATAAAAAAAAACCCGATTTTTTGTAATCGATCTTACATCTACGATTTTATGCTGAAATCGATTATTGGGCTATAAAAATCGATTTTTTTGTTTTGTCAAAATTTTTGCAATTTTTTTAAGTATTAATCTGAGTGAAGAAGATTGGTTTGATAACTAATATTATTCATCTTTATTCCGTGATTTTTTGTCGACATCAATGCCAAAACAATATCCAAAATAGAACACTTAATTTCTCTAAAGGCTGGAAAATAGCAAGAATCGGTTAAAAATAAACAATTATTGAGAAAAAATAGTATTTAAGTGTCTTATTTTGACATTGCCTGACGTTGATGTTATCAAGAACAAGTAAACGTGATTAGTATGAAACATTAAAACTAATAATCCTTAGTAATAATTTCTGACACTAACTACATATAATAATTCGTAATGTTTTGAAATTTATTTTATATAATATAAAAAATTGCTAAAATAAAGCAAGTTTACGTATAATTTTAATTAAAAACACCGCTTTACTGCCGTATCCAGAAAAAATAATTTAGGTTTACAAAAGGTTTACGAAACAAATTTTGTATGGAAATTTGTTTGTTAAACGTTTAGTAAACCTAAGTTATTTTTTTCTGAATACGGCCTTTAATATTTAATATGCATATACATATTATGTACCTTACTGAATTTAATGTGTTTCGCTAAATTAACTTTGTGTCTATTTTTAATGTACATAAATACGTCCCCCAGGGGAGTCTATTCTATAGACTACGGGTGTGGCAATCCCGGGGCCCCAGCTAGGGTAATGTAGCTTTTTCTGCTGACGGACCTTTGGCTCATTACCCGTAAAACTTATGTGTTACTACCCAATCTCTGAACATAAACAGAGCAAAGGATGTGCACATATTTATAAATATTGTACGCCCGTTGTTGTCAGCTAGGTGCAGCGTCACCTAGAACTGCCCCTGAGTTCAAAAGACGAACGATAGAGGTGAAGCCCTTGTGGTGGAACTTCGAGGTCTAACCAGAGGCTACTTCTGGTACCACGGGTGCCGGTTGCCCGACAGCTGGGCTGCTTAGAGATAAATGCATTGCGGTTGTCAAAAATTCTGGTCCAAAATGGCTTTTGTCCTGGATAAGACCCCAGGACTCTTTCACTTTTTAGTGTCGGGTCTGAGTAGGCACATAAATTTTGGTGGCGAGCTTGCGTTCTCCTCGCTGCTCTGAAGTTTTGAGTACATGTAGCGGTCGTCAGTTTCCTTTGCTAAAATGCCGAGTTCGTCCTACCCCAACGGGGTATACCCCACGGGGTTAAAGGGACGATTTTGGTAGGTGTGGAGTAGGCACTGGTTATTTGGCGTAACAGGCATGCGTTCATTATGGATGAGTGGTTAGCTGTGCCGGCAATGGTTGAGGAATTTTCTTGGGGACCTCGCTAAGGTGTATACACAACACCTTAGCGTGGAAGCCGGAGAATTATCGTGGTGGTTGTGGTTGCTACCAAAATCGCTGGGAGAATAGTCTTGGGTTCCCAGTGTTAAATCAATGCTAGTGGTTGGTCTGACGCGGTCAGCCAGACACTATTCTAGGTGCTGTTGCCATTCAACAGAAGCTGCTATGGGCACGGACATAGCAGCAGAGTTTAGATAGCTCAAATTACCTCAGCAAGGTAATTTAATATAGTACAGGGATAACTATATTCAAAGATTGCAACCTATGTGCCTTATGGAGTGGGCCATAGGTTCATTCTAATAGGGTGCATGGGGGCGTTGGTCTGGCGTCTAACCCACACCCGGTGCTTTGGCACCCGTGAGATAAGGCCGTAATGGCAGGTGCTCACGGAAAGCTATCGCACATCTGTCACAAGCTCTTTTATTTTGCAATTATGTACTTGTCGACAAGAAATGATTATAAAATTAGGGAAATTGTATTTTGGGCTAAAATATTATAGTAAATTTTGTGAATGCTTGGTGAGGAGAGGAGGAAATAGTGGAGTACTTGCTTTATACTCGTAGCAACCAAAACTGAAAGAGACATTTCGACAAACTTCCAGGCCTGTAATATGTTTGTACAATTAAACTCATAAATAATTCAATTCACATCACGTTCACATTTTACGCAAACATTATTGTTCTCACTTGTGCTTTGGTTAAAATAAATACTAGATATACCAAACGGACGACACACTCGTCCGTATTCTAGAATCAAAATGTAAATAATTTAAGATTCAAAGAAAATGTATCTAAACCAGTGTCCCGCAAAATTAAATATGTTTGTATTGGTGAGAAAAATGAGAGTAAAATAAACTTGCACTTGAAGAAAAGTTTTCAAATTTAAAAAACATGATGTGGTTATTAATTGTTTGAATTTTTTTGTAAATAAGCAATTTAATCAAAAGCTTAACTAAAAACTAAAAATTTAATAATCCATTCAACAATGAGTGTATATAAATTCCAAATTAAATTTATTCAAAGCTTTGTGGATACTATTAAAATGTGTTATTTTTAACTGTTTCATAACATAAAATGCATTGCATATTGCAAAAAGCATGTTTTATCACGAAATATTTCTTAGCTTCCATAATTATTTAAATTTTTTGTTGCTGTACAAATTTATTAAATTTGAACTTTAATTTCGTTCCGTGTGCTCAAAAAAACTAAACAAAAAACCAGGAAAAAATTAATACATGCGTGCACAACTTAATTCGTCGCTTGCTCAGTGACGACTAAATGAAAGAGCATAAGCATGTATGTGATTTTCATCCGCACAATTGTGCTATGGCTTGCGGGTTACTGATCAACTATGTGTTGTTAGTCAGAATATTTACAACAGACTTTGTTGTTATTTGTTCATTAATAATTATCACATGTAATTTGGCTTAAAAAGCAATACGAACCTTAGCCCGTTCAAATCACAAATATAGAAACAAATGGAGTTCGAATAATAATTAAAATTAACCCTAATTCAATTTATTCAACTCTCTTCCTTTAAGTATTATGGCTTTGATACAACAACAAATAAGAGAAAAAAATTGTAAGGTCAAGAGAAATACTACAAACACACACACACATTCATGTTTTGTTTCTTTTTTTTTACTTGTAAGCTAATAAATGCGTTTGTAATATGTGTGGATGTAGTAGTAGCAACTTTAAACGCTTATAGCTCCCAAAATACTAAACCGATTTCAATAAAATATAGATTCTGCACATCTATATAAAAAATCCTTTAAAACCATATAAATCTTTTTAAAATCGGTGCGGTGGTTCCAGCGTAAAAGGGATTACAAAAAACATGTTCGCCTATTAATTATATAGATAATGATATATGTATTTCATAACATAAAATTTTGGTAGTTCTGATGCTAGCATGCGAATGACAACATCACTTTCAATGACACAGTAGGCAGTTAAATATTTTCGAATGAGCGATTTTATAAAAAAAAATACATCAAAAATATTTAATAAACATATGTAGTTGTCCGGTATTATGAGAAATTCGTATAGTAATAGTTTTGCTTTTAAATAGAAACAGGATAAGTAAAATGTTAGTAGAAAGGTATTAATTGTCGTTTTTGGGACCAGTATTAGGTAGTTCTACCCGGTTATGGTGCTAGAGAAGCTAATAATTCAGCCCATATGCACCCAGCATAAAAATTATAAATATGTATATAAATATATATGTATGTATATACATATTTTTTTGTGGGAATACTAAGCTAATAGAAAGTTTATGTATGTACATATATACAGACATACATAAATACATCATGCAATAAAATTACTTTCTACAATAAAAGCAAATAAAAAATAAACAAAAAAAGTTTACCATTGGATTGAATTGTTTTAACGATGGGTGTAGTATCCATGGCATGAACTAAAATATTTCAAAAATATCATAAACAAATTAAAAACATAATTATTTTAATATTAAATGCAAATTATTGAAATATTTATAAAATAAACGCACATATCTACATGTGTATAATACACTCAAATATGCATGTATAAAAATACATATCGCTCATTTACTCAAAGAACGTCACAACTCAAAAAACTTACACACAACTTAATGGAAAATAAAAATTTTATTTTTCTCTCAAGAGTTAAGTAAATAAGATATTTTTATACAATTTTTATACAATATAAAGAGGGATTGATTATGCATATAAAGAAGGATTGATTCTGCATCATTAACTCTAAAAGTCCATTTTTTGAGTTATGACGTTTTTTGAGTGAATGAACGATATGTCCACACATGTGTATGTGTAAACATGTGTATATATATTTACTTAAATTTATGTACATAATGAAAAATTGACACGTTTTTACCCTGAAGTTTAATGTAATAGTATATGTACGTAGTGTATAAAGACTACTTTTTCGAGTAGATACGCAAAGTTTACTTTCCAAAGTCTTAATTCAGCTGGGGAAACAGACAGCTGAATTAACACTTTGAAACGTAAACTTTGCGTGTCTAAAACGGGTTAAACTGTTGCTAATTTTTGTTATACATATGGCTGATATTATGCATATGTACTATGTATAAGAGTGATCAATTCGAACATTTTACTAAGAATCCGTAGGTCTAAAATTAAATCTGGCGGTCTACTCTGTAATTTGAAACGAAAGAAATTTCTTTCGACTTTGCGTGCGTATTATTAGATCCCTATTTTGATTAATAACTCCAGTACAATAGATTTCGAACGAGAGAAACCGAAATTAATTTTGTTTTCCGTTTTAGCGAAAAATAACTTTTTTTTTTTCAAATTTCTTTAGTAAAAAATATATAAAAAACTGAAATCGAAAAAATTAATATTTTCTTTCTGGTTAATCATATACGTAGTCAATTATTTTCCAAACAAGACAAGCCATACATCATAATAATTGATGAAAAACGTTTGCTTTTTGAATTAAAAATAAATTTGCGGTTTCAAAACTGACGCATTTAAATTAAAACAAATTTTTTTTTAATGCTTTAAATGTTAAACTTAATTGTAACAATTCTCAAAAAAAAAAAATTAATGATTAACTTGACTGCATCCGGTCAAAAATAATTGTGTGGCAACACTCTACTCCTGCGAGAGCACTGAATAGCTGTTGTTGGTTTTTACATTTGTATGTACTTCTTACAACTGCAATTCGAGCTGAAAAAAAATCAGCCAATATAGCAATTGCAAAGTGAGAAAATAAAAAACATGTTGATTATTGAGTTCTGGTTGATATGATATTAGTTGATATTAGTTGAACTTCTATTTGTTTAACATAATATACCTACCCAGCAGTAATTCCCAGAAGCGTTTGTATAAGGGAGACAATGTTACAGAATCACTTGCTATTGCGCATGAATAATAAGGCACTCTTTGTTCGAGATGAGCTAGCTAGAAGCAATACGTTCATCTTCCACACGGCTAATAAATTTTTTGCATTGGCGTAATCTTGTAGTTTATCATTCTTGGGCACTACCAGCTAATAATACATATCTGCCACCACAGCTGATACTATCGGTTTACGTACAGAACTTTAAGCTTCAGACGCCCATTCAATATCAACAAATATGCTGGTGTTGTATGTTTGACGCTACAAAATATTAAATTTTTTCTCTACTGGAAATTCATTCGCACATATTTTACATCTAAAATTGTTTCGTTTTTTCGTGTCAATTTCGCTCAACACGAAACGACCGGAACACGCACGAAATCAGATTTTTTTGTCACGAACACTTCGTGTTGAGTCGTGCGTGTTCGTGGTATGTTTAAATCTTCGTATGCACATTCTTAAAAAAATAGGTAAAAAAAAACGCATTTTGTTTAGCTTGTTTATCCTTTTTTTAAAATCCTGGTTTATGCTGGTATTTTACACTTTTCTCTACCTGCCAGAAACATGCACGCTAGAATAAAATACATAACATATATATGTATGCATGTTCATGAGTATGCATGAAAAAAAAGCAAAGCAACTGTGTTGTTTGAAGTTAACTTTTCCTCATGTATTTAAATTACGTATGTATGTATGTACATTGTACATATGTGTGTAGTTGCAAAAACAATTACTATTTCTTATTATTTATATACATATTTGTTTTTTAATAAATAAATCAGACTCAAAACATAAGCCAGATTATATACTTCAATCATAAATACAGGGTGGGCCAAAAGAAACCAAGGGGTGTAAAAGTTTAATAACTTTTTTGTTTATTAATTTTTTTTTATTTTTTCTTTCAGATTATATAGACAACACTTGGAGAATTTATAATGGAGAGGTTCACAACTGAACAGAGAACCAGAACAATAGAATTTTATTATTTAAACCAGAGATCAATTATTTTAACGGAAAGAGCATATCGTCGACATTTTAACGTCAGAATTTCGCCCTCTGAAGCGATGATTCGTTGCTAAGTTAATCGTCATCACCAACATGGCAGCGTAAGAGATTTGCCTCGAACCGGTAGACCACGCTTAAGCCGCACTGCAGAAAATATTGAACGAGTACAGCAAAGTGTTAACGAAGCACCAGAAACATCTGGCAGAAGGCGTTCTGCTCAGCTAGAAATGTCTCGTACGTCATACGGCGCATTTAAAAAAAAAAGATTTACAGTTATACCCATATAAGGTGCAATTGGTCCAAGAATTAAAACCCGCAGATTATCGGCAACGTCTAAATTTTGCAGTTAAATTTCAAGAGTTGGCCAGAAATGAAATCAACTTTATTGAAAATTTGATTATGAGTGACAAAGCTCATTTTCATTTGAATGGCTTTGTTAATAAGCAGAACTGTAGGTTCTGGGGTTCTCAAAATCCAAGAGCCATTCATCAACGCCAATTGCACCCCATCAGGTGTACAGTATGGTGTGGGATCACATCTGAAAATGTCATTGGGCCCTACTTCTTCGAGAATGAAGATGGAAGTGCTGTAACCGTAAATGGAGAGCGGTATCGGTTTATGATAGAAAATTTTTTACGTCCTGCTCTTGAAAACAGACCTGGTATGTGGTTTCAGCAGGACGGAGCCACTGCCCATACTGCCCGAGACACAATGGCACTTTTAAGTCAAATTTTTGGAGCGAAAAATTTCTCGAAATTTGGAAATTATTTGGCCAGCGCGATCGCCAGATTTGACAGCACCCGACTATTTTCTTTGGGGTTTTTTGAAGGAGCGAGTGTATGTGAACAAGCCAGAGACAATCCTTGAACTCAAGGCAAACATTGTTGCAGAAATTCGAACGCTACAGCCACAAGTTTTGAAAGATGTTATGGAAAATGCTCTAAAAAGAGCCCATCAGTGCGAAGCTGAAAACGGTGGTCATTTAAGAGACATCATTTTTCATACTTAGTGTAAAAAAAATTCCATTTTGTATATTATATAATCTCAAAGAAAAAATAAAAAAAGTTAATAAACAAAAAAGTTATTAAACTTTTACACCCCTTGGTTTCTTTTGGCCCACCCTATATAAGCAGCGGCAGCGGCTCAAGCAATAACAAAAAATTACATGCGGCTTAGCGCGAGTTAAGATGTCGTATCTTATATACAACAACAAAATTATATTATATTTACAAACGTAATTACAAGACATAGACAGACGTACAAAGTCCAGCATTGAATCATAACTGATAACAATATATACTTTAAGGAAAATATCTAATTTTGTAGACAGTAAGTAAACAATCAGGAATAATAATACCCAAACACATGTGCTAACTGATAACAATATATACTTTAAGAAAAATATCTAATTTTGTAAACAGTAAGTAAGCAATTAGGAATAATAATACCCAAACACATGTGCTAACTGATAACAATATCTACTTTAAGAAAAATACCTAATTATAAATAAACACATTTTTGTAACAAAGAATCATTACTAACCGAAGGGTTACTAATACATAAATAAACACTCTTAAAGATAAGAATATGATAAGTACAAGTAGTATAAATAGTCCTTAAGAAACATTTAGTAGTTCAGTAGTTTTTAAGAAAATATACCGAATAAAGACGAACGCTTGTCGTTCAAAAAAAGATATTTTTAGTTTCTTTTTTTTACTCAAGAAAGGTGTAAGCACCTTAACTGGCGATCCAGCCAGGAGACTAACATATTGTTATTCTCCGAAGAGCAAATCTGGGAAAGCTATCCCTAAGAAGGACCACAAAATAACAAACACTGACTCTTGGAAAGTAATCCAAAGACTCTAGTGAAGCACAACTTAGGCAAAGGAAGGTCTAACTTGTGAACTCTGACCACGATAAAGAAAATTCGTGCTCTAGAAAAAATAGAGAAGACTAAAATACTTATGTCGAAGAGAAGGCAAGATAATTTCGATAACAACAGAATAAAATTGGAAAAGGAACCAACGACTAATCAACTAAACAGTATGGAAGCACTAACACAACAAATTGCACTAATGCAATTGACCATAGAAAACTTGGTCTCAAAGAACCAGCAACTCGAAAATAAAGTGAGTCAACTGCCAACAAATCCTCTGGCTCCAGTCGCAATACAACCTCTGCATCCCATTGGTATGACGTATAACGCACCGGGTGAAATAAACTTGGATATATTCAAAGCACTGCCTGAATTCACGGGTAACCAGTTTGAATACAGATCATGGAGGGGAGATGTGTGTAGACTGATGGATAGTATTAAGCAGCACGAGGCATCAAACAGATATTGTGAGGCATTATCTATTGTAAAGACAAAAATTAGAGGTCCAGCCTCAGACGTCTTAATTAACCACAATACTATATTTAACTGGGAGGCCATAAAAAATCGTCTGGATTATACGTATGCAGACCAACGACCACTCTATGTTTTACAAGACGAACTAAGAAGAATAACACAAGGGAACAAAACCCTTTCGCAATATCATGATGATATAAACAAATCATTAACATTAATAACATCAAAGTTGTCAATGTCTGGTTATCCAGACACTACAGTTGAAATAATGATGAACGAAGCTGTTCAGGAAGCAGTTAGAGTATTTAAGGATGGAATAAAAAACTCTTATATAAGATCCACTCTATATGCAATCGCAAGGACAATTGAGCATGATAACGAACACAGGCGACTAAATCTAAGTTATGAAGAACCTAGGCAGGAAGGATATTCTCGTCCAAAGGATCAACCTAGACAAGAATTTCAAATATGACAATATTCAAACAACATGAACATCATCATCAACAGAATTATACTCGTCCAGAACCAATGGATATATCATCAGGAAATACTCGACAGTTTGTATCAAAACCTTGGATCAACAACAGATCAACACAACAACAACGATATAACCATCAACAGTCGAGCTTCAACCAACAAGGTACTTACAACTCCAATATAGCTAAAAGGCAACGAGAACCCAGTGGCAACTATCAGCAACGAAAAACTATGAGAACGAACAACCTATGCATGGAAGATGACAAAGATGACATGTATGTAGAAATCGGAAACTCATCAAATATTGTAAGTAATAAAGGAAAAAATCCTTTTAAGCATTTAAACTAAGATACGGGTTGCCTTGTCTCACCTTGTCAGATGGTAGTAGAGACTATCTTGTACTAGTTGACACAGGCGCAACCCATAATTATGTAAATTCAAATATTAAGTTAGGCGAATCAGAAAATTTAAAAGAAAATCTTAAGGTTTATTCAATTCACGGTACATCCATTTTGAAAAAGAAACAAGCTGCTAAAATATTTAACAAAGTATTAGATTTTTATGAAACAAATGAATTAAAAGCTTTTGATATATTATTGGGTTACAAAGGATTAAGGACATTAAAAGGAAAAATAGATTTAGATAAAATGATACTTAAATTAGGGGCAGAAGAAACAGTTAAACTTAATTATTTAGTTAATGAAAAATATGAAAATTATAGAAGAAGAATAGATGAGTTAATGGAAGAAAACAATGGCATTGGGCCATTACCTTTTACAAATCTGCTAGAGGCGACAATTAGAACTGTGACAGAAGATCCCATTTATACAAAACAGTACCCATACCCAATAGCTGACAATGAATTTGTCAATAAGGAAGTTAAAAGATTACTTGATGAGGGTATCATTTCAAAAAGTAATAGCCCTTTTAACTCACCGATTTGGACAGTCCCTAAAAAAGGTTTAGACGAATCTGGTCAACCCAAGCTAAATAAAAACACAATTGCAGACAGATATCCTATACCAGATATTACTACAGTACTGCAAAATTTATGACAGGCTTCGCTATTTACGACACTTGATTTGGAATCAGGATTCCATCAAATAAAAATTAAAGACTCTGATCAGGAAAAGACAGCTTTCTCTGTATTAGGTGGACATTATGAATACAAAAGAATGCCTTTCGGTTTAAAAAATGCACCTGCCATTTTTCAAAGATGCGTAGATGAAATACTTCGCGATTACATTGGAAAATTTGCCTATGTCTATATTGATGACGTTTTAATATATTCATCATCGGCTGATGAGCATATGAAACATATTGAAATTATCTTCGAAGCCCTAAATAAAGCAACTTTAAGAATATCCAGGGAGAAAAGTAAGTTTTTTCAAACAGAAGTAGAATACTTAGGACATGTAATTAAGCATGGAAAGATCTCAACAAATCCGGAAAAAATCGTAGCAATAGATAAGCTGCCCATTCCACAAAACTTAAAGGAACTTAGAGGTTTTCTAGGAATGACAGGTTACTACCGTAAGTTTGTAAGGAACTATGCAACAATAGCTAAGCCACTTACTGTTCATTTAAGAGGAGAAAATGGTAATGTTACAAAAAATCAAAGCAAAAATACTATAATAAAATTAGACCAACCAGCCATAGATGCGTTCAATAAACTAAAAAATTGTTTGAAGGAACAAGTGGAACTTCAACAACCCAGAGCTGATAAACCATTTGAACTCACTACAGATGCATCAAACGTAGCTTTGGGTGCAGTATTAACGCAACTAGGTAAACCAATTACTTTTATCAGCAGAACCTTGACAAGTACTGAGGAAAATTACAGTACTAACGAAAAGGAATTATTGGCCATAATTTGGGCATTACAAAAATTCAGAAACTACGTTTACGGAAGTCCAGACTTAACAATATATACTGACCATCAGTCACTAACATTTTCCGTTTCGGACAGAAATCCGAACACAAAGCTAAAACGGTGGAAAAACATAATAGAAGAGTATGGTGCTAAACTTCAATATAAACCAGGTAAAGAAAATGTTGTAGCTGATGCATTGTCAAGACAGGTTATTAATGTACTAAGCACTACATCAGAAGGTACAATACATTCAGCAGAATCATCAGCAGAAAATATTTTTAAAACCGTTAATACTCCACTTAACGCATACGGTGTACAAATTGAATTAGTACCAAATAAACATATTAACGAAGTTAGAACTCGCACAGTCTTCCCAAAAAGAGTCAGACACACAGTAAATTACACCAATGAACAGGAATTAATTAAACAATTAAAAAAGATAATCGTACCCAATCGAGCTACAGCCATACATACAACAGCCGAAACTTTATATTTAGTCGGCCCCATACTAAAAAATAGTTTCATAAATATACAATTTGTTTACACACCGATTAAATTAAAAGACATAATTGATAAACAACAGCAAAATAATATCGTCGAATTCACTCACAACCGCGCACACAGAGGTTATAAAAATAATATCAAGGAAATTTTGGAAACTTGTTACTGGCCTGATATGGGCAAGACATTGCAAAGCATTTAACAAGAAATGTTCACCATGCTTGTTCGGTAAATATGAGAGACGTCCAACAAAAGAACCTTTGAGAGATGCCACAATACCAACGGAACCTAACCAACTCATACACATGGATATATACTATAATGAAAATAAAACATATATTTGTGCTATAGATAAATTTTCTAAATATGTCGTAGTAAGACAAGTCTCCGATAAGACTCGTATGGATGAAAAGATAGAGGAAATAATAGTAAACAATTATCCAAGCTGTACACGACTCATGACAAACAATGAGCCATGTTTGAACACACCAGCAGTAAAGACAATGTGTGCGAAACACAACATTGAAAAGATAAACACACCCATATATAGATCATCAGCAAACGGCCAAATAGAGAGAGAACATGGGACGATAACAGAATTATCAAGAATACTAAAGATACAAAATGAGACAAGCTCAACTGAGGAATTATTTAAAGCAGTTAAAGAGCTGAACAATACTATACATTCAGTCACTCAACACAAACCAAGCGAGGTACACTTTGGTAGTATCCAATACGATAAAGGAAAAATTTATAAACGCATCAAGGAAGCATCAAACAAAGTCTTAGAAAGACTAAACCAAGGAACTAAACATAGGACATTTACAAAAGGGGAACAAATACTCGTAAGTATTAAGAACTTAAGAAAGAAAGGTGACACTAAGTATAAAAAACATATTATTGAAGAAGATCGCGTGGACACGGTCCTCACAAAGAGGGGAGTTATTGTACAGAAGAACAACATTAAGAATTATACGATTAAAAAAGAAAATGAATTACCAGACGTTACTCGTGGTGGTAATATTCGCCGTCCAAGAAGCAATATCAAAAGTGCAAGTAAGAGATGTGAAGGATCAGAAGTTAGTTCTGACACAAACTGACGACGTATATCTATTCGAAGAAACAACGTTTTTATTCCATATTACGAATCTCACAAAAATCTTACCCCATACGAATCAATTTTTAAAAAACAAGATACAGTTACAACGGAAGAACTAATCTGGTTGAGGAAGATTGAAACATTAGCAGACCAGTTGAATGAACATGGAATAACTGAAGAGTTTAAAAAAATCGAAAAACAAGAAAAAGTGACGTTCTATAGAATATTCAAGCGCTCAATAAACTTTTTGGGATCAGCACTCAAGTTCATCACAGGTGTCCCAGACCATTATGACTTAATTGCGATTGAAGAGAAAATAAATCAACTTATTAACAACAATGAAATACAACACCAAATGAACTCACGCTTCGAAAAACTTATTGAATCACTTGGTGCAAGGAAAGTTGACAACCATCTTATTATACAACAAATTCATGATCAGTTACTACTCTTGGTAAGAACTATAAACGCCACAAAAAATAATCAGTATCTTTCAGAAGCAATCGACTTGAACGATGTCAAGGAAATTATAAATAAAGAACGGGCATCAATACCAATAATAAATATACTAGAGTATTCTACAATTCACATAGCAAGATCTAATGAGTTAATTATTGCCATTTATAAATACCCAATTGTAACAAAGCATTGCAAATTTTTAAAGATAACGCCACTCAGCTTTAAACGCGGGAAGGTAATCACAGATAAAAGTATAGCACAGTGCGGCATTAACTACGTCAGAACAAAATATTGCAAAAATTATTTAGGAAAAAATATATGTCAGATCAACAAAACTCAAAACAATTGTACAATACCACTACTTGAGAATAGGAGCACCAAATGTTCAGTAATTCAGGAATATAATGAAAACTTGTTAGAAATAGATGAAGGACACATATTAATTGATAGAAATCATACGGTTGAAAATAAATCAATGACAGGTACATGTCTAGTTTCTTTCACAGACCTAGTTAACATTGATGGAACAACATATAGAAATCTTCATGATAGATTAATTGAGGCTATACATACCAAACACAACGAAAGCTTTGAAATAGAGAAAATAATACAATCAGACAAGGAAACTGCATTCACTAACATAGACTCATTACAGAGATTTCTTATACCATATGAAGAACATCCCTTCAGACCAGTTTCTTACTCTTTGCTTATAATAGCAACCACAATAGGTATAATTATATTAGGACTGAAAACATTTAAATACATTATTGCTTATAGACAAACCAAACAAACAGAAGCTTACAACGTCTATTATAACTCAGTTTTAGAAAAAGCTAGGAAAGAGCGGGACGTTCTTGTTTAAGAAGGAGGAGAGTTAAGATGTCGTATCTTATATACAACAACAAAATTATATTATATTTACAAACGTAATTACAAGACATAGACAGACGTACAAAGTCCAGCATTGAATCATAACTGATAACAATATATACTTTAAGGAAAATATCTAATTTTGTAAACAGTAAGTAAGCAATTAGGAATAATAATACCCAAACACATGTGCTAACTGATAACAATATCTACTTTAAGAAAAATACCTAATTATAAATAAACACATTTTTGTAACAAAGAATCATTACTAACCGAAGGGTTACTAATACATAAATAAACACTCTTAAAGATAAGAATATGATAAGTACAAGTAGTATAAATAGTCCTTAAGAAACATTTAGTAGTTCAGTAGTTTTTAAGAAAATATACCGAATAAAGACGAACGCTTGTCATTCAAAAAAAGATATTTTTATTTTCTTTTTTTTTATTCAAGAAAGGTGTAAGAACCTTAACTCGCGGCATCATAACTGCGAAACTTAGATCTCTGCTTTTGACAATTAAAGTTAAATAACATGAATACAAACTTTTCACAGCTACACTGGAATGAAACATTTTTTCATTACTTGAACCAGAATCGCAATCTGTGAAACTGTGAAAAGACGGTGTGAAAAGTTGCTATGAAAACGAAAATGAAACTTTTTTTTTCACTTCACATTATCACAGAACCAGAATCGACCCCCTGATCTTAGTATTGTAAATATGATGACACTATTGTTAGATGTTACTAAAATATAATTGAGACTCACCATACCATGTTCTAATATTATATTAATATTGTTAAATACGACCACAGTATTATTTAATATAATAATACTATTTTATTTTTTAATCATATATTTATTGTAGAAACAGCTGTGCGTTAAATTCGAAATAAAAATAAATTAATATTGTTGAAATAAAATGTATATATAGAAATGTATACTTACACGACATACAGACATGTCTGTATAAATAGATACATAAATGTTTATATATTTTTATTGGTCTACCTTTTTGTTTATTCTTTATTTATTTATTCATTTATTTAACGCCACCCGTGCACTACCGATAGCTTACAAACGAAATACTGAACTGACAGATGTTTTTGAAAAAGATTTTTTTTAAACTTAACATGGTATGGTTTTGGATAACATTATATTGTTATTTACATCATATTATTTTTAAGCAATAATACAAATTATGTTGTAGTCATAAATTTTTAACAAAACTGTATTGTTAAACTCTAACCATATCACACTTTTTTATGGATGTGATAATGTAATTATTAAATTCAAACATTACTCTGTTTATCGTAACGAAATAAATGTTTAAAATAACAATAACTAGTTTTCAACGACCACACATTTTTTTCAGAGAACATAATATTGTTTTATCAACCATTCTACAACCATATCTTTTCTTTGCGTGTATTTTGCATACTGGATACTCGTATCATCAGTAAGATCGTTATCTCAAGCCTTTTTTCAAACGTTTAGTTTATTTTATTGCATTATCTCCTAAGTCATGTTTTAGACTCGGAAGTTTTTCTGGAGGCAAGTTTGAGTTTATGGGAAAGAGAGGAAAGAAGAAAGAGGAGGGGTACAGCCGAAAAAGTTACTTCAATTATATTTTGTTATTTCATTCGCTGCATTAAAACAATAGGAAAATTGGTCACGAAATCGTGTGTAAGCAAACGAGCAGTTTTAAAAGAGAATTGAAGAGAATTGCTTCAAGAAAATCTGACGAGTCTAAAACATGACTAAAGGCAGAATTAGTTTGTACGTGCTGTTCTGTTCTGAATCAGCTGTTTTGTTTTTGTTCAGTTGAAAATCTGTATGTGTGTTTTTAAAATATAATTCAACGTTAAGTGACAGCCAAAAGTGTGTATGTATTAGTGTGTTGTGATATTTTGTGTACAAGTGTATTCAATTCTATAGGTTGTCAGCTGATTTTTTTTCACAGACAAAGTAATTGCAAAATATTTTATACAGAAAAGAACGGCACAGAACAGCAACAGAAAGTAAAGACTAATGACGCCTTAACATGCGTTTAAAACTCGATGAGAGCTAAAAACAGATGAAAAAGAGAGTGCAATCACTTCTAGGTATAACGGTATATTTCTAAATTAACTTTTGGATGTAGACAGAAAACTTTGTATCGATTACTTATAATGAAAATAAACACAGTTTCTTATTTTATTCTTGCTTTCAACACTAGTATTTATTATTTTATTTTAGTATTAAGAAATAACTTTCAGTTTCTCTAGTCCGATACCTGATACACTTGTGATACCACGGTTGCCAGAAATGTAGATTTATCTGGATTTTGCAGATTTTTACCCTCCAAAAAGACGAAATGCAGATTTGAAGATTTTTGGCCTAAAAACGCAGATTATTCAACTCCAATTATAGTGCAGTTTTTCCATTTTCCCTAATACTGCTACTAGTTCTTGTTTCTTTTACTCGTATGTGTGAACGACTCACGGTCTAATTCATAAAAAATATTTTAGGTTTATTACAGGTTTATTTGACAAATTTCATACAAGCGCTTAATAAACCTGAAATATTTTTTATGAATAAGGCAGTCATAGTTTAGAGAGATACAACTTTTGAACAAAGAAGACAATTATTAAAGGAGAAGAAGAAGTAACTTTTTCAAACTTCTGGAAACGATTATCTGATATAAAACGAACTTATTCTGATTAGGATTTTGCAGCCCTAAGTTTATTCAAAATGTAATGTTTTTAAATGACTTTTTGTATAATTTTTATATGTATATCCGATTTCTTTTCTCATGCATTTTATATTATTTGCACATAACTATAAAGAATTTTTATTTGTTTGTTGGTTATATGCATTTCGTATTTCCTAAAGAAAGACGGATTTTCCACACTCCAAGTTTACTGTGCAAAGTCTTGAGTTTGTAGGAGAGAAGAGAAAAGAGATCTTATTCTATATTATTTTTTCTCCAACTCAAAAGTAAACCTTGCGTGTGGAAAAGCCGCCAAACTCATCAGTAGACTTCAAACCAATGTGGTAGCTAATTGTAAAAAAGTAATGAGAAAATAATAAAGTATTCAAAATCGAAGATGATAGCTTCTAAAAATTTTGGTTAAAGTTTTTAAGCTTAGTCCTAGTTTACACTATGCTAGTCTTATTGCTAAGCTGATTAGTTTGTTAGGGAGGGAAAAAACTTTTCTGTTCCCCTCGTCTCTCTCTCTCTCTCTCTCTCTCTCTCTCTCTCCATCAAACTAATCATTTTAGCAATAAGACTTGTATAGTGTAAACTAGGACTTATTCTGCTGTATACATACAAAATAGTTTTAGTTTACAAAAGGTTTACAAAACAAACTTTGTATGTTAAACGTTTTGTAAACCAAAATAATGTTTCCCCATTATGTTTGTGTATGTAATTCTTAATAACATATTGATAGTCGTTCTATAAACATATGAACTTTTTTACCTTATTTCAAAAAATGTTTGGTTGAAGTCTGAAGCGGAAACGAAATGCACATTCTTCTTACATTAAAGGATTTTATTCATAAAAAAATAAAATGTGCTTAAAAGTTATTTTAAAAAAATTTTTATAAAAAATTTAAATAAAATACATTTTAAGCCAAGTTGAAATTTTATGAATATGGGTTAATGAAAAAATATTTTTATTACACATGTACATCCATATTTATGGAAATTTTTGGTATAAAATATAAAAAAGTTGTTTTAAAAATTGCTTTTCAGATTTTTTGAAGATTTTATAAATAAAATGCAGATTTTGAAGATTTTTTCGTGAAAAATTGTTAAATTTTCCAGATTTTATCCTCAGAAATTCTGGCAACACTGTGTGATACTCAATTTACATTTATGTTGAACTGTTCCAACTAGGATTTGATTTTACACCTACGGATTTTTATTAAAATGTTCTTAGAATTTTCGGTAGATTACATTTTTACTATACGAATCTTTAGATTTTTTTTTATTCTGACACCTGCACAATTTTATTCACTCTAACGTACATGGATTAGGGGCAGATTAGTGTTGTATAGAGATCATTGGTGGTAATTGTATAGATACGCTGAAACACATATTTCTGTGAAATTTTGCAAACAAATGTATGAACTAAAAAACGGAGGAGGCGGGGTGCTATCCGTCGACTCCTCATCAAATTTGGAGGTGAAGCAGTAAAACAACTCAAAAATTCTTACAGCTGACCTGGAATCACCCACAAAAAATTTAACTAATATTATTATAATGCAGGGAGGTTATTATGTAATCCAAATCGAACGGAAATGTGTTCGAATTGTAATGTTAATTACCAGGGCTAATTTTTCTGGCTTTTTGCCAGAAAAAGCAATTTTTTGCATATTTTAATTTTTTTGTAGAAAAATGCTTATTTTGGATCACCTTGCATAAAAAAGCTTATTTTTCACTCTGGCAACGCGATTAATATATAACGACTCATATAATTCAAACTGGTGTAAAAGAAATTCACAAAAAATATATTTCTTTCCTCTTCTTGCACATGTATGTCTGCATGTTATTAATTTTTGCTTTACTTTTCTATAACTTCTACCACAAAGTCGAACCGAAACTATAACCGCCGGAGGCTTATGATTGTTTGCTTGCAGATATTCGATTCAAAAATTCCTTTCGTTACCCTACGTCTCCACGAGCCATCAACTTGGACATGACATGAACATGACGCCCGCAAAACTGTGAAAAATTCATGAACTTCTTTGTTGTGGTGAACACGGGCGATGTCCATGTTCAGGCATATCAAAGTATTTTGCGGTAGCGCAACATGGCGAACATCGTTGCTCAGACATATGTTCGGAAATCCGTGTCAGAGCATGGACGAAACATGGACATGAGCGGTCTCCATTAGCCATTTGCGATGTCCGACATGATGCCCATACCAAGTTCGTGGCTAGTGGAGACCGCTAGTTATGTACAGATTTTGAGTTTTAAAGCATTGTGGGTCTTGTAAACATCGGAGACATGATTCTTAAAAAAGTCTGCGGCGCTTAGACTAACCAATGATCGCCTTCGCGATTGTCCAACTGTTTATTGAAAATACTCTGCTCAAGCATCATCCGACTAGAAACTAAAGGACTTCCTATTAGTGAAAGTTTAGCTGTTATAGAACGTGTAAAAGAAAATATTGAAAATACAAACCAAAATGTATTCATTGATAAATTTTACAAAGTTTTGAACAGAAACACAGGTCTGAAGACTTTAATCAAAATTAAAAATTATATATATTTCAATAAAACCGAAACCGATGAATATATTGAAAATTTGTCCCCATCTGAAATACTCGCATTTAAATACGCTCCTGTTGCATCTACTGATGTTGAACGCATATTTTCCATGTTTTATGTGACAATAGAAGATCATTTCTTTTTGAAAATTTAAAAAAACACATGATTGTTCATTGTAATAAAGATCTCTTCGAATAAAAATACTTTGAAGTAACAAAATTGTTGATTTTATTCTTGCATATTTGGCATATTTGTGCATATAACCGTGCATATTTTGAAATTTTTTCGTGCTATTTCTAGCGCATATTTTGAATTTTTTTTTGCATATTTTAATTAGCCCTATTAATAACATACAAATTCGAACAGTTTCCGTTTCGAATCGAATTACATAATAACCCCCCAGGTCATGCATTTTGACCGTGAATAATGAGCTTAAAGGATTTGAATTGCCTCTTGAATGCCATCTCATAGATGCCACATTTTCTAATCTACTGAACTAATTATTTCTATTAGGGTTTGCTGTGCGGTTTTAACCGAAATCGAAACCGCGGTTTTTAGGCCAAATATTCGAAACCCAAAACCGACAAGAAAACCGTCCGTTTTAAATTTTTTACTTCCTGTTATTTTAACATTTTTTATTTTATCAAACAATGATTTGAGAGCGCTTGAAAAAGGCAAAACTCATGAGGAAATTGTTCCAAGTTTTCTACAACGTGGACAAAAACACTGTGCTAGTTCAAAAATGTAACAAGCCGGGGACCCGGAGGCTAAAACTAATTCTAGTACGCTGAATCCAATTATGCTAGCCATTTTTATATGTAATTCAGTTTGAAAATTTTTTTATATTTAAATATATTTTTTATTTTATATTTATATTTTTTTTTTTAATTTTTTTTTATATCGTTTAAAAGAACATATTATTGATAAACATGCGACCTAAAGAAATTTTTGGAAAAATATTGCAAAAAATAAATTCAAATATTGTCCAAATTAAAAATATTTTCATTTGTTGTATATTTTCATTTGTTTGAAAAAAAATTTATTTTTTTTTTCAAAAATATCCTTAGGACGCATTTTCATCAATACATGTTTTTTCAATCGATATAAAGGTTAATAAATATTAGAAAACTGGGAAAAATTGCGTTGTTAGGTACTTTTAACCAAGTTTTCAATCTTAATTAGTTTTTAAACAAGATCTAACCTAAAAAAGAACAGTTAGCACCACTGTAGTTAGAGTATTCGAATTAGGTGTACCCACAGGTTCCCCGCCTTGTTAAAAAAAAGTTTCCGATTCGAGCACAGTGAAATTAATGGACACCAGTTGACAACGGAACAGAAGTTGGGTTGTCATTAGGGTGATCGACTCGGTTTTTCAAAATCTACATACAACCATAATTTTTGGGGTTTGAGGAAACTTGGAAACAAATTCAAAAAATTAAATATGCCAATATTTAGGTTGCTAATATATATGTTTATAAAAATAATTATAATAACAACAACATAATAGACCATATTTCGATGCCATTTGTTGACGGCTTGGTACCGGAAATCACAGAATTTTCAAACAAGTTGACGACATCAAACATTTTGTACGTATTTTTTCATGTATTTTGAATATTTTTGCTACTGTAGGTGTTATAATTATTTTTTTAATTTTTTGTATAAAAATATTTATTAGCAACCTAAATATTGGTATATTTAATTTTTTGAATTTCTTCCCAAGTTTCCACAAACCCAAAAATGATGGTTGTATGTAGAGTTTATTCCTCAACTGTATATTATATATAGATATTTATGTACTATATATGAAGTTAATTTTCATGTTTTACCTTTAATTTTTGTATTGTTTTATAGTATTTACATGAACTGTTAACCCTTTTTCTATAAAGCAATTTAAAATCAAGACAATTGTATAATAATTTTCTTACTTAAAAAAACCGGTTGGCCGGTTTTTCCTGAATTGTAAAAACGGAAACCGGGTTTTTCATAATTTCAAATATTCGAACTATTCGAAAACCGGTTTTTGGAAAAAGTCGAATAATCTATCACCCTAGTTGTCATCCATAATGGAGGATTTATGAGGTTTAGTCTTATCTCCTTTCTACGGCCAATTCCATGATAGCTGTAGGGCTTTTTCAGAATTTTACACCTTCACTCACACTCTGGCATCAATGAGTTGGACTACTGCACATACACTTTTTCTAGGTTCATTCATTTTTCTACCGAATCACACAAAATCAGGGATTTTATAGTATCAGAATTTAAAAGCCGTGCACTATCACACCCCTAATATACAAATACATATATTATATAAATGCACATTTATGTATGCATATGTATAAATGTTTATAAATACACACATTTACATGTACAGTAGGCAGCAGATAATAAAGGTAAAGAAAAATAGTTTTTGTTTTTGCCTTTTTTATTTCATGTTCAATACTAAACAAAACAATTAACGTATAACACGAAATGGAAAACAACAAATTCGAGAGAGAAAAAACGCATAAAAAACGGAAACAACTAGCATATACTCAATTTTTAGTTTTTTTATCATTATTTATTTCATTAATACCAATAACCTAGCCAATATAGGCCATAAATAGTTACAAATTTAAAATAAAAAAACAAGTTGTAAATAGGCCATAAATAGTTACAAATTTAAAATAAAAAACAAGTTATAAATAGGTACATAATTATTTTTAGGGCAAGATAAATAAATAATGTACACGATTAATAACAATAACTCTCTGCAACACCTTTTAGCATATATAACCTGACCAGACATCCCGCTTTAGGCGGGATAATCCCGCTTTTCACAGGTTGATCCCGCTTCGAATTTCTATCCCACTTTATCCCGCTTTTTAGAGTTTTGAAAAATGCAATCTCTTATTCTATTTTTATTAAAATGTAACTGACAAAAATTCTTTCCAAATATTTTTTTTTTCAGTGTAGTTATTGCTTAACTAGCGAAAACTCTTTGTGCCTCGCTACACCCCATAAACGGTTTCAGATGAAAAGACATTTTTGTTATTAGAACTTTCACTATTTTTTGTTATACAATAGCCACTAAGAATTTCAAAATTCTCACTGCATTACTTTTCAATATATTTTTCTGAGGAGCCATGCTCACTTCTCCATTTACTTGGGACGTGGCACACTTTTTGCTCCATTATTGATTCCTTTTCATAATACTATTTTCGTGATTAGCGTTACTGCTTACAAAAAATATCAAAATTTTTACTGTTTTGGCTTCCATGATATGATCAAGTAATAGCCTCTTGTTCCTTCTAGACCAGATACGTCCAAGTCATAAGCACAATGTGCAAACTTTTATAAAGAGCTTTTTTGTGCTTTCACGCCCACGACAGTACAACATCCATAACAACAACACAACAGACAGCAATGCCTGCTCCTATTTTGCAAAGAAACAATAACAAATTTAAGAGCTTTCAAAGCTGTTTACCTCAAATGCAAATATCAGTGTATGTGTTTTCGGTCATAGACCATCAGTAATACTCTGTAAGCAAATCAGCAAGATCGGTACGCTGGTATTATTCTTGAAGACAAAAAATTTGTACTATATGTGAGGCACCACGCCTACTTGTTAATTCTGAAATTGTTTCCAGAGACAATGCATAATACCAGCAAAGTTATCCCCACAATATTTCAAGGTTCTCACTATATTAGTTTTTCAGATTTTTTTTGTAATACAATGCACATTATAAAAATTTCACGCTTCTTGCTGAGATATTTCAAAATAAAATAAAAATATGTGGGATGCGATTACCAACGAACGACATTTGATTTTTGTTATATAGATAATTTTTTTTAAATATTATTGTCTATTTAAAAGCGTTTTTTTTTTGTGTTGAAAACTGTGTTTCCTAAAGGCACGGTCACACTTGTCAAACATTTGCCCAAAAAAACGTAACCAACAAACACTAATGAAAAAAGTTTTGATCCAGACACTTGTTTATCATATCGAACACAACTAATGCACAATGTCATAGAATCCAACAATATTGGCTACTGTTTAACTTGACAAAATTTTGTCTGAATTGAAAGATTTTTTATTAGCATTTAGTGGTTACGCTTTTTTTGACAAGTGTGACCGTGGCTTAAGTATATACAAAACTGTGTGTGTATATTACACATCCCGCTTTCTAAAAAATATTTATTTTGAAATCCCGCTTTTTGATCGATCATGTCCCGCTTGTTGCAAAAACCATCTGGTCACGTTAAGCATAGAGTATGAGCCTCTTTGGTTCACATATCACATTCAGTAAATTTTACTGCGGTGGTATATTAAAAAAAATTTCCACTGCAACTAAAATATTTTAAAACACAACTTTACACTTATTATAATTAAACTTATGATCCTATTACGGTTTGCAACTCAACTAAGTTTAGTTGAAATTATAACAACTTAACCTTAAAACAATTTAATTGTTTTTTGGCATTCTGAATTACAACAAATTTTAGTTGTACTCGAAACAATGCTCGAAAAGAAAAGGGTTTTATCTATACTAGGTTTTTTTGAAACCATAGTAGCCATCACAAAACATTTTAAATAGTTTTAGGTTTGCCTTCGCATTTTTTTTTTAGATCTCATGTTTTATGAACGTGGCAACAATATTGGTTGACAAATGGGATTGGTTGGCGTCTGGAATAATAAAGCAAAACTAATACAACACTCATAATAAAAACCAAAATATAAATGATAAAAAGCAGTTGTATCATGGTGAAAAACGTTGTAATCCATAATAAAAATTATACAACTACAACTTAACTATCCATTTAGTTGTAAATCGTAATAGGGTCCTTAATTTTGCTTGATTTTCAATTAATTTTTAAGCTTTACAAATCATCCGGTTTTCTACATTCACTACGAATTTATAGCGGGAACAAAAGTTCCGATAAAATTAGCGAATGCAAATTTCCCTTCATGGGAAATGAAAATTTCATGGGAACCAAAATTTCATATTTTATTCACGATAGGGATGATTACGTGTAGACGAAAAGTAAAAAGAAGGAATTAGCAATTATGGAAATATTTAAAAATAGTAGTGCAATCCCAATTAAACTGAAATGTAATATGAGAATAGAGGAGGAAATTTCCATGAATGTAACATAAATGCAAGCACATTAATATGTACATATTAGTGTCCTGCACAAGACATCTTACAAGAACTTTCAAGACATGAGTAATTTTTCAAATGCTTTACTACAGCGAAATCTTATAAAACAAAAGTTAACAACACTGTTTTCAAGAAATTTGTTTGAGTATTGTAGGTATAAGAGTAAAGAAGAAAACACTTCGTGAAGGAAGAATTTGTGATACTTGCTTCTTTCTAAGCATGAGCGCGTGTACTAACGTCATGCATGTATATGTGTATGATCCTTTATTTTTCTGCGACACATGCAAAGGCACACACATGCATTAACATTAGTTGTATGCGGTTAATCACATAATAGCTTACCATCTACGTATTACACTACACACACTCAAACGTACAATATGAAAAATAACAAGCATACACAAATCAACACTACTTCTTTTGAGTGCTTGTTACAAACAAGCTGTCTTGGCGACATCGCTTGTTAACACTGATATACACGTACACCAATACATCCATCGTGCTTCGCTTATAGTACGACAGCATTTATTATTGGTTTGGTATGATATATGCGACGTGAATACATTTAAAAATCATGACGTATTTACATTTAAAGACTGTTTACGCAGGTCTCTAGTACATATCATAACATAGAAATAACTTGCAATATATTTAGTACCAATACTCATTGCTACAAGATCTTTCTAGAAATAGTGTCTTCCTATATGTAATAATAGAGCCTTTAATCTATATCACTTATAAAAGTATATATGTAATTCTGAACCTTATAACAGCAGTACAAAAAATTCTCATAACTCCACCATAATTGAGGATAGTGAAAGTACATATTAACTCTACTAAAATTTTACTTTAATATTGCGAAGGTGCCAGCATGCGCCCCCAATCCAGATAGTAGTAGAGGCATAGTCACGTGCACCATAAACAACTCATTATTAATATGAAAGCTTAAGGTTTGGCATGTTGCTGAGAAAAAGAAAGTACGTTTCAGCCCACTTGGGTCCAAATAACAAGGCCTTTTTTGTTACCTAAGAGTAGGAAAGGGCAGATAGAGAGAATTGAAAAAAAATAGTATAACAACTATACTTTACATTGGAGATATTTATGGATTAATTATTCTGTAGAATTAAAATTTTTGGAATTTTTAAACTCTCGAACCTTTATTTACATCATGGGTGACCAGATAAATTTAAGGCTGTGTAAGTGAGCGAAAAAGATAAACACTCAGGCAGAAACAATTAATAACAGTAATTCTTCTATGATTTTTTTATGAAAGAATTTTTTTTCTAGAAAACCGTTTCAACAAAACGTAATAAATAAACATTATTATTCACTTAAATTCTGAGTTTAAAACTACTAAAAACCAATTTGTAAGAGAAAATAATTTTTAATTTTCACGTAAGCAAAAGCATTTTTTAACATAAACAGCATAAACAGTAAATTTCTCGCAGTGCGTTTGAGAAAAATTAGTAAAAAGATAAGCAAAAATTTATCTCAGATAAGACTAAATGAAAGAGAATAAGAATACGTGTGAATTCGATTTGCAAAAATTTGCTACATGATGTTCACCCATGATGTACATACATACATCCATATGTACTAAATAAGTAATTCATTAAAGGAACTTGAAATGTCGTAGCATCTAAAATAGCTTAAGCGACATAATTTTCGAACTTCAATTTTTGACCAAAATCGATTATTTTCGATCGGAAATAGTCGATTTTTTATTTTTGTATGCAAAAAACAAATTAAAAAAATGTACTATTGTTCTAATCTAATGATAAAAAGTTCGGGTGCAGATTCGGAAGAACTTTGCAAGTGAGTGGTAGTGATGCTAGCCTCTCAGTCCAGAGGACGTGGGTTCGATTCCCAACAGACACCCTGGATGTTTTCCGCAGACAAGCTAATCGCTTTGAGGGTTGTGTTTGTTAAAAAAAAAAAAAATATTAATACACATATTTCGGTGTGTTTTTGTTGTTGTTTTTTTTTCTGGGGATATCGGTGTTTTTATATTTTTTATCTTATCTGTTAATAGAAAGTTTGTCCGGAGAACCCGAGCCATGGAAACGTTGCACAGTGCTTTGTTCCATAGATAAAAATAAGAATGTCTTACATTGCAATAAAAGTTATGCTGTTCGATAGGTAACAATATAATTAAAACCAGTTTGAAAAAATTTCGAAGTCTTGGTTCTTATTTGCCCCACCAGAGGGGTAAAAAAAGCCAGTGAATTTCGTTCCTTAATTACTAAGCAAAAAGTTTAGTTTTGACCGTTTCATTCAAACAATTGTATTAATTTTAGATTTTTTTAGTAGAAGATTAAAATTTTGTTTTTATGATAACTAAGAGTATAAAAAATAACACATTCTAATCAGTTTTAAAAAATATTTTTTTTACTAATTTTTTATTGCATAAAAAACTAATATTATTCAACTTAAAACTAGAAAAAAAAAGGTTAAAGTTTAATGGAACTTGTTACATTTTAAAAAATATTGTTGAAATAAACGTTTTAAAATTTTGCCACAACTTTGAAAAATATGTACGTTTTTACAAGCCCAAATTATCGATTTTCGTTCGAATTATTATTTATTTTTTAAAATAAAAAACCTACGAATTGTCTGTTTGTTTGTGTTTATCATTTTTTATCAACCACAATTGCTCTTAAGTACGCCACATTGTGTTTTCCTACATGTAAAAATATGTTCTAGCAATACTATATGTTAATGAAATCAATAGCATGCTTTAGGGGTTAACATACACTGGGCGATTCAAATAAAAATAGTCTTAAGTTTTTTTCGTTACGGAATTTCTTGATTCGGTCGACACCCTCAAAGCCTGCGATAAAAGCTATGCAATAGCTTAAAAAACTAAAAGCATTGAAACGAATAAGTATAATTTTACTGTTTGCAACAAAAACTACTAAATAAAATTATTTTAATGAAAAAAAATTGTTTTCGCCCTTTTTTACACTACAAGAGGGCGCTGAAGTCACAAATTATGTAATTTTTTTGTTTTAGAAAATTAATTTCAATTGTTTTTTCATAAGAATCAAATGTTTTTTATTTTTTTATATCATAGTACATTTCCTTTAAAATGCATTTAAATTTGAAATTAAAAAATTTAATTCCAATAATTTTTCATTGCTTTAAAAATCGCTTGTAATTGAAAAAATTCCTAAAATTTCAATGAATATATAAAAAAAGAAAAATATGATCTTCTAGTTTTTTCCTATTTTTTAAGTCTAATAGTGTCTTCTATTAATTCGCGAAATGTAGCTAGAGCTTACTTTACAAAATTCGAACCACAACTTAAAAGACAAATCAATTCAAACATTGCATATACATATATCTTTCTACTAGAGACCTGCGTAAACAGTCTTGAAATGTAAATACGTCATGTTTTTTAAATGTATTCACGTCGCATGTAGTATACTAAACCAATAATAAATTGTGTCGTACTATAAGCGAAGCACGATGGATGTATTGGTGTACGTGTATATCAGTGTTGACAAGCGATGTCGCCAAGACTGCTTGTTTGTAACAAACACTCAAAAGAAGTACTGTTGATTAGTGTATGCTTGTTATTTTTCATATTGTACGTTTGAGTGTGTGTGTAATATGTAGATGGTAACCTATTATGTGATTAAGCGCGTACAACTAATGTCAATGCATGTGTGTGCGTTTGCATTTACGAAGAAAAATAGAAGATCATACTAATACTGAAACAAATTTCTTGTAGTGTTGTTAACGTTTGTTTTAGAAGATTTCGCTGTAGTAAAGCATTTGAAAAATTCCTCATGTCTTAAAAGTTCTTATAAGATATCTTGTGCAGGACACTACTTTCTACCCACTTTTCAATAGCTTACAAAAACTAAAAAATAAAATAACCTATTGTAGTAGTATTAGTGAAAACTGGTTATGGCCATGAGGCTAGGTTTTCGTGTTATGAATGAATAAATTGAAATTGAAATTAAAAACCTTAACATAATGCTTAAAAGAGGAAAATAATTTTTAAACAAAAAATAGTAAAAAAAAAGGTAATTTGTTGTACTCTGAAGCTAAAAGGGGGCGGCCAAGTCATATATACAAAATGCAAATATACGCGAGAAAGTAAAATTGTTCCACCTGTATCTGTCAAAAGTGAACTTAAAATCTTTAACCGGAAAGTATTATTCAACTCTGGAATACATCCGAAAAGGTGAAAAATCTCACATTAAGGCCTTTGACCAAATTCGGCACTCTTTGCTTATTAATAAACTTAGTTTTACCTACATGTTTTCCACATCTGCTTGTCGCCTTGTCTGGTCATATTTATGCAAACGTAAGCAATTTGTTTTCTGTAATGGGCTGGCCTCAGAACCTTTACCTATTGTATCTGGAGTCCCACAAGGATCTGTACTTGGACCTATCCTTTTTATTCTATTTCTAAATGATTTATTTAATTCTCTTTGTTTTTGTAAACCTTTCGCATTTGCAGATGACATACAATTGTTTTGGTCAGGAGAGCCTGAGTATAATGATTGCCTACAGGAAACGATCAATAATGATCTGCACGTACTTAATAGTTGGATGGTCGCTAATAACCTTCACGTTAATCCAAGTAAAGCTAAGGCCATTGTTTTCAAATCTAATAGAAATTGTCTGATTGATCTGAACTTAAATATATCTGGATCTACGATTGAGTTTGTTAACAAAATGAAATGTCTTGGTATGACATGATGGACTGCCGTGGTAAAGCTATTGCTTAGCATTTTTTATCAACTTATGCAAACTTATTTTTTAAAATAAAAAACCTACGAATTGTCTGTTTGTTTGTGTTTATCATTTTTTATCAACCACAATTGCTGTTAAGTACGCCACATTGTGTTTTCCTACATGTAAAAATCTGTTCTAGCAATACTGTATGTTAATGAAATCAATAGCATACTTTAGGGGTTAACATACACTGGGCGATTCAAATTAAAATAGTCTTGGGTTTTTTCGTTACGGAATTTCTTGATTCTGTTAATTTTTGTAAAAGTTACTGCATATTTTCTTCAAAGGACACTTGACAGGACGAAAGGTTCTTTTCACAGTTACAGTAGAAACTTAGTTTTATTTTGGAAAATATAGCAAATTCAAAAATTTTTACTTTTTGGAACATGGCCGGTAGGCGTGTCCTTGGTCTGAATTTCTTCAAAACTAGATTTTTCTTCACTAAGGTTAATGTAAATACCGTACCAAATTTGAGAAGCCTAGTTCAACTCCTTCTATTTTTGTCCCATCGTTATATGGGAAGAAAGCAATGTGCATTCGTAGCCTACTAATTTGCACTGTAGGTTAGGTTAGGAAGGGTGGTGCCACACCGCACCTCCACTCGGAGACCCAATTGGTTCCATTGTGATTCCCTTCTATTGCCCATTAAAAAAGAAATATTTACCCTCCATTTTTAGCCAGAAGTGACCAATTTGCACTGTATGTAACTATGTATGTATGTAAATAGAATTTCAAGTTTATGTAGAGAAAGACAAAAAAGATCGCACTTGTCAACAACCGTTGATTTGCAATAGTGTTTTTGTTATTTGAAAAAATAAAATAGAAAAACAATCGTGCGCTTTGGCTAACAGTCGGGGGGTGACAGCTTTTTAATTCATCCCGTTTTCTCTAAATTACTATTAGACCATTGCTTAGCAGTTTACAGTTGAATCCGCTTTAGCGCAACACGCTTTACTGAAAAAATTGGATTACTGAAAGCGATACAAATCCCCGCACTGATTTTAAACGCAGCTAGTTTTATTCACTTCGCTTTAGCGAAACATCGCTTTACTGATAATATCGTATTACTGAAAACCAAAAGCAAGCCCACAACTACGTTTTGTATGAAACTTACTTCGCTATTGTAATATTTTTTAATGTGAAAATAATTATTAAAGTAAATCTTCTTATAACAGCGCACACAGGGACAAATTGAAAATTTAGTGCGACAAAATTCTTTCATATGAATTCAATATATTTTAATAAAACTAGGTACATCAAGCTTTTTAGGGTCGTTGATTACGAATATGATGTCAGTTATTAAAAATTTAAAATGGCGGATCCAATATGGCGGGTTTTTTGGGGTCGCTGATTAAGAATCTGATGTTAGTTTTGAAATATTCAAAATGGCGGATCCAGTATGGCGGATAGTTTTTAAACATTTTATCAATTTCTTAAAACTTATTACACGGAAATTAGGTGTACTACCTAAGGAAAATATGCTCTATTTATTGAAAGGGGAAACGGAGGGACCGGTACTTGACTTTTTTGCATTTATTAGTAGTTAGTTGTGTTTTTTAACTTGTAACGAAAAGTCGTGAAACTGTGAACTTTTTTTATAGCTCTAGCTAAAATAAATATTCCAATATATTTCATAATAAAAACATTATACTATATCTACACTATATATAATTGTTGTTTTAATAATCACCATTATTCCAGTTGTCGACATCGACGTCACTTTAACACAATACCAAAAAATTCGTCCTTGTGTACTCGCTCTCAAGAACAATTATGTGCAACTAACAATTTATTTCCGTTCCCTAAGGTCTACAAAATAGCATAAACCTGCCAACAGGAGTCAGTTGTTTTCGACAACGGGTGCACAAGCCCCAATTTTTTGGTATTGTGCTAAAGTGACGTCGATGCCGACAACTAGAATACGGGTGAATAACTGCAAATTAAATTAGATACCTGAAGCTTAAAAATATATTTAAAAAAACTTTAACAAACTGTAAATTTACAAAAAATTGTCGAGTATAGCAACAATAAACTATATACATTGATATAAGTGCGTGTAACAGATAATAATACTTTGCATGCATATACAGACTAATGTGATACGTTAAAAGAATAACTACTTATAGGTTGATTGCGTACTGGTATATAAAACATACATATTAAGTCCAATAGTGATTACATTTAACAAAATAAAAAATTACATTTTTGTCGTCTTACTTCTGTTACTTGTCTCTGTGTGCAGCGATACAAAAACAATTTTTCACAAATTAATCAAGCATATGGAAGAGTTTATCTGATATCCAATGTATAATAATTTGACCAAATTCAAAAAATCTTGAGCACCAACGTGCAGTCCCATAAAACCAACATACAAAGATAACGAAATCAATATTATTATTTTTAACATTTGTTAACGCACTAATAATCAAAAATTATTATTTTACTTATTCAGTATAATATTTTTTACTAAAAATATATTTTAATTGATGATTGAGAGGTTGCTGGATCCCATGCGCATTTCACTGTTGCTGATGGAGATCATCACGAAATCTTTACCCAAAAATTTCTTAGAACAACTAGAGATATTATGTTAAACTCCAATTCAAACAAATGAGAAGTTCAACTAATATCAAAGTTGAAACAAGAACTGAATAATCAAGAATGATAAAATAAAGACTACGCCTTGGGCATGATTTACCGTTTGATGACGTAGTAATGCCCTCGCAAAGGTTACCAAGTCTGTATCACACATGAAATTTGAAATTTCTTGCAAAAAATTTATGTATTTTGTGTTGTTGTAGCCCTGTAATTAATTTGCTCAGAGAGCTCTCCAAAAAAAAATTTAATGTTGTTTAAAAGCTGCAAAACTAAGAAAAACAAAATAAAGTGAAGAGATAAGAAAAAGGGCAAATATGAAATGTGATGTTGTGTGTGTGTAATAGTTCTACAGCTGAATTTTACTAGCCAATGAGAACACAGGGTGTCATGAAAATAAATGTGTACTATGTTCCCTTATAATTAATTCAATAAATTTATTTGTAACACAAAAATTAATGGACTGTATCTATTTTAATCAAGAGAAACAATGTCTAGTAAAGTAAAAAAGCTGGTGATACAATATCGATAAAATACAAAAAAAAAACCAACAAATTATGTATAATGTAATACGAAAACAAGTGATGTCAATCAGTTCAATTTGCAACTCAAGATCTCTGAACACAGGGTGAGTGACGTCAGAGTTCCATCATGCGCAGAAAATTTTTTTATTCTTACGCGATGCCGTAATCTTTTTTTTATCATTCTTGGTTGTAATGCACTATGACATTTTATGGAATCGTAATAGCGTGTACTACCATTTAAGATATTTTTCGTTGTGTGGCATTGCTTTCCATTTAAAAAACATTATGTGAACGTCGTTGCACACATTTTGAGAATGATAGAATGAAATGACAAAACAAGAAATGTCAGATGTGTACTCAACATAAGAAGTATGTAAAGAAAATAAATTTAAAAAGCAACAACAGCTATTCATTGCTTTCGCAAGAGTAGAGTGTTGCCACGCAAGTATTTTTGACCGGTTGCAGTCAAGTTAATATGTAATTAGTCTTTTTTGGGAATTATTACAATTTAAATTTAACATTTGTTAACGCACTACATAATAAGCTTAAATTATTATTTCACGTATTCATTAAAATATTTTTGGAACGTAAGTTCCTTATGGCGCACCATGTACATAAATGCTTTGAGTAATAAAAATCAATCAATCAAAAAAACTGGCCGCGAATACTGGGGGCTGATTCCCGCACTCGTGATCGAAATTGCATTCGAATAGAAATTAATTTCGGTAGCAAGAAATTTTCTGTTGATGCCATTCGATACCAAACGAAGTCTAGTTTTTATTTCAATGTTGAAAAAAGGCAAATAAATCCATTTAACATCCATGAATAAATTGTAAGAAAAAACATATATTTGTATGTATGCATTCATATGTATATGCAGAAAAAGAAACGATTATATACTATGTTTATGCGCGTACTATTTGCAAATAAATTAAGTCACTGTTTATACAACATTGTAAATGTATAAAAACTTGGTAGCAATTCTATAAAAATGTTAGGCTGAGTTTACATCTGGCATTTCTTGTGTGTCATTTGTCCAAAAAAGCGTAACCAACTAATTACTAATGAAAAACTGTTTAATTCAGACATATATTTATTGATTTAAACAGTTTTCAATCATGTTAGATTCTATAAAATTGTCTATTAGTTATGTATGAAACTGTTTAACTTAATAAATATGTACATGTCTGAATCAAACTGTTTTTCATTAGTAATTAGTGGTTACGTTTTTTTTACGATTGTGTGGCACATGGCACACAGATGGAAACCCGGCCTTACTTATCTTTACAAAAAAATTGTGCAAATATATAAAATAACAAATAGTAATATATTTTTTAGCCGATGGCCTTGGCTGCCAGTGCTATCAATGTATATATTAATGTTATATTTTATATAATTTTAATATCAAGTAAATAAATAAATAAATAAATTCTTCTATCAATGTTTTTTATTAGCAAACATTTGTAAGTTTGGCAACCTCATGCATTTTATTTGCAAATAGTGCGTTAATAGTGAATAGTTTTCTGAATTAGTAAGTCGCAATAAAAACAATAATATGGCAACAATTTACAGTTTCATTTGCAAATAAGCCGTGGGTATAAACGTATTAATAAATTTTGTTTAATTTTTTTTAATCAATAACTTAATAATATTTAATTAGTATAAAGTTAGAGGATAGAGCACTAGCCACATTTTCGATTCTTTTATTGGTTGACCAGAAGCAGTTTATTTGTTATTTAGATGCTCTCAGAGTTGGTTGATTTTTTATTTTCCCTGGCAACTGTTGGGCAAAACATAATTTGCCAAATCAGCGTATTTTGTTATATTTAAAGTCAACTAGAAATTCTTTATATTTGTATTTTTTATACGTACATATATACATATGGACATACAGATGTAAAAAAATATTTAAGTAAAATATTGAAGTTACATTTTCCTTTCCTTCGCGTTTTCTATGTTAAACGTTATTTCGCATGCTTGAGAGTAAAAACACGAATGGTTGCATTCGAATGGCTGCTCATTAGATATTTCGATATGTGTTATTCGAAATCAAATGAGAAAAAACCTCCACGTTCGAGTGCTAACTCGCTCGTAATCGAATGAGGGAAGTAGACCCCTGGTTGCAAATACTGGCAACAACTAAGTATATACTCGTAGCATAATGGTGCTGTCACTGCAGATGTTTTAGATTTTCAGTGCTGCTGACCTCATGGTTTGTGTATTTCCTAACAGGTTAGTGACTGGGATAAGTGGTTCGTAGCAGTGATAGCTGAAGGTGTCTATGCTAACTAATATTGCAAATGCGAAACGGATTTTGATGGAGTTCAAAACATATATAGATATCAGTCTAGGAGCGCACTAAGGCTATACATTTTTTAAAACTAGGATCACGAGGGTAAGTAGGGAGCACTTTCTTCCTCTTTAAAAAACTATCCATCCGATTTTGATGAAATTCAAAACAGAGCTAGATCTGAGTCTAAAAGGAAACATAGGCTATACATTTAAAAAAATAATTTTTTCTGCAAAAAAAAGCCGAGTTCAATGCAAAGATGTGACAGAAAAAGATAAGAAGTACGTGAAATAAAAAATTAAATTTTAATGGGCTTGCCTCCACCCATTTTTTAAATGCAAGATTGTTTTTTTCAGAGCCCAGGGTGCGTGTTGTGTTGTAAAATTCAGTAAAGTAGAACCACTTAAAATAAATTATTATATTTTAATGGACGTGACTCCGCCCAATTTTTTAAATGGAGATTTGTTTATTTTATAGCTCAAGGTGTGTGGTAAGTTTTGTACAAATCGATTAGGTATAACCGCGTGAAATATTATAAAAATTTTAATGGGCGTAACGCCGCCCATTTTTTACAACTTTCAAATTGCGTATTTATAAGAACCAAAGGGGTTTATAGGTTTCGCATCAATCAAATAAGTAGAATATCATAAAATTAAATAAAAAAAATTTTGGGCGTGTCCCCGCACACTTTTTTTCAAATGGGTTCAATGGGAAGCTATACACTCAGACAAAAAAAAAAGAATTTTTACAATCGGTTTAAAATGTACCGAGTTATGAAGTAACACCGTCAAAAAAATATGGAGACGAATTGTTAACCTCCTCCGTTTTTTAAAGTCGCTTAAAAATATTAGCACGTGGGGAGGTAAGAGGAAATTTCTTTCTCTTTGAATAGTGTTTTCAAAAAAAAAAACACTTTATTTAAAACCGGGTTTTCGGTTACCCAAAGTCAAAAAAACCGGTTAATTGGTTAACCGACCATTATAAAATAAAACAAATTATATGTAAAAAGAATTTCTTTTAATTTAAAAAGCAACAAAAATAACTAAAAAAAATAGCATTTGTTACACAAAATTTATAATTTGTGGTAAGAAAAATAAAAATAGTGACTAAGAGAAGAAGACCAAATGTGAATTGTATGAAGTTTTTTTAAAGTATTTTTCAATAACAAAACACAATCCAAATGTTTCGGGAGACATTTTGTTTTTCAATACCGAGAAGACTATTTTATTGGCAGTTAATGTCATGATATAGCATTATATAGCATATTTAATTTTTCCGTTCTCTTGTTGTCGGAGTCATATTTAAGGTTATTGAGATTAACACGCTTGCATTAATTACTTAAGTCTTGACTAGATTTTAACGTTAAGTTTACTTGTTTCTCTAAACTCTCGGAATTTGATAAAATTTCAAAATCTTCAGAGTCTACTACTATGTTCACACTTATGTTTTTAAACATGTTTAAGACGAATTTTCTAAAAACTAAACACAACCGTTCACATTACATTTGAGATGTTTAATGCTAGAAACATAACTGGGACGAATGACGAATTTCATCCAAGTCGACGAATTCGTCGACAAGAGTTTGCTGCGTAAATTCGTCGTGTGAAACACAACATCGAAGAATTTACTCAGCGAATTCCTCTCTAATAGTGTATAAAGTTGGTTGTTGTCACTGTTTTGATTTGTGGTACAATTGTACCAAATTTGGTACAATTACATTTGCATTGGTACACTGGTACACTTTGTACTTCAGTCCACAATTTGAAAAAATGTGTGTTTTGCATAACAGTAATAATAATTTCTCCTAACATAGTTGCCTAACACTGATCATAAGTACCAAAATTTGCAACATTGGTAGTTTATGCTCATATTTTTCATTTCTTTTGGTAGACCTTGTCCCAGTTCTTTATGGTAGGTACAGACTTAAGCCGGGGTCACACGATTGGCACAAATGCACCATTTTTCGTCGGCTCACTGCGATAGAGTCATAAGTAATAAGCCAAAATGACATTATTACTTAATTGATTCTTGAATAAGTCTATATGGCTTTATTACTAATACAGTGCGGTGCAGATATGTAATTATATTTCAATTAGTTGAGAAATAAGGCAAATTTACTTTGTTACTTATGAATTTATTTCAGTGAGCCGACGAAAATTGATACATTGTGCCAATCGTGTGATCCCAGCTTTAGCAACGTTTTTATGCAACCAGGCAGGTTGCATTGTCGGTCGCACAGTGTGTAGTCTCGTTTATAGTTGCTTTCGAAATTGCATTTGAAGTTTCGAAAATATCATAATGATTTTATGTTTATAGGTTGCACTGTAGGTTTCAGTGTCTATGTCAAAGTATGCAGCATGTAATATAAACGTGTTTCGGAAACACTTTGCCACTATTAAGCTACGGTCACACTTGTCAAACATTTGCCTAAAAAAGCGTAACCAAAAAACATCAATGAAAAAACTTTGATCCAGACATTTGTTTATCATATTAAACAGTTTCCAACTCAACTAATGCACAATGTCATAGAATCTAACAATATTGGCTACTCTTTAACTTGACAAACTTTTGTCTTAATTGAAAGATTTTTCATTAGCATTTAGTGGTTACGCTTTTTTGGGCAAATGTTTGGCAAGTGTGACAGTAGCTTAAGACTTTATTTACTTACATTTGTATATGAAAAACTGTTTTGTTCGATATTATTAGTTAATTTCTTTATGTTTTTGTTTTCAATAAATGAAAATTTGTTATGGCTACATTTTGGCACAATTGATGTTAATTTGGTAAAATTTTACCATTTTCATGGTACAATTTAAAGCCGGGGTCACACGATTGGCACAAATGCACCATTTTTCGTCGGCTCACTGCGATAGAGTCATAAGTAATAAGCCAAAATGACATTATTACTTAATTGATTCTTGAATAAGTCTATATGGCTTTATTACTAATACAGTGCGGTGCAGATATGTAATTATATTTCAATTAGTTGAGAAATAAGGCAAATTTACTTTGTTACTTATGAATTTATTTCAGTGAGCCGACGAAAATTGATACATTGTGCCAATCGTGTGATCCCAGCTTAAGAATAGCCATATCCCAACACTGGTTGTTGTGTTTACAAACACAGAGAGAGTGAGAGAGAAAATTGTTTTTTCGTCGTTCGTCGGCGTACAAACTTGAAATAAATCTATCTCAGAGTTCGTCACGAACGTCGAATTTCGTTCGACGGCGGTGTTTTGTTCATTTTCATATGCACAAATGTGTTTAATTTTATATGACGAAAGTTCGAACCGAAAAATTTGTCGTTCGTCCCAGTTGTGTTCCTAGCATAAAGCTGACATTATGTCAATAAATTATTGTGTTTGTAAGAAATTTCGAAGAATTGTGTTTTTTATTTGCTTGATTATTTTTAAACAACATACATATGTTCTTGTGAATAATTTAATAGCGGTATTCACGGTTGGCTATTGTAGATCTTTTACATATTGTAGCTTTGATAAATCGTGATAAATTTAAAACACGGCAACAACAAAATGCATACATTTTTAATTAACTATACTAAAAACTGTAGTAGATGTTATAGCTGAATTTATTTACCAGAGTTTGTACAAAAGAAGAACAAGCTACATACAAATTCTCTCAGAGAGTCTATTTGCATTGAGCAATAAACGTTTTTTACAATACAGAAGAAAAAATCGCTCACGCTTGGATGCTTAAAATCGTAGTATATTTAAAAGGGGTTTAAATTTAATACAAAGAGTTAATTCTGCTAATATTTTTCATGCAATTGTTGTGTATCAAATAACTTTTGACGTGCCGCCATTTAATAACAACACAAAGTTGCCAGAGTTATCAAAAACCGGTCGGAACATACTGCATTTACGTGTTTAAGGAAGTGTTTTAATCTTATACCATGTTCACACTTATGGTCTTAAATGTGTTTAAGGCAAGTGTTTTAAAAAACTAAACACAACCGTTCACATTACATTTGAGATGTTTAAGGTTGACTTTTTGTCAATAAATTATTTATTGTATTTGTAAGAAATTACGAACAATTATGCTTTTCTATTGGTTAATTATTTTCAAACCACAATTGTTCTTGTAAATATTTTAGTATTCTGTAACTAATTACTTGTTTACCAAATAATTTTTGACGTGACGCCATTTAATAACAACACAAAGTTGCCAGAGTTATCAAAAAACGGACTGAACATACTCCATTATCGTGTTTGAGGAAGTGTTTTAATCTTAAACACTTCATTTGAGATGTTTAACAAAACAAGTCAATGTATGGTAAAACATCTCAAAATCGTCGTGTTTAAGCTCTTAAACACGAATGAGGCGTTAAACAAACACGTTTAAAACCATAAGTGTGAACATGGTATTAAACACTTCATTTGAGATGCTTAACAAAATAAGTCAATGTATGGTAAAACATCTCAAATAAAACATTTTATATATATGAAATCGTCAGGATTTTATAGTATTTCTTTTGAGATGCTTAACAAAACAAGTCAATGTATGGTAAAACATCTCAAATAAAACATTTTATATATATGAAATCGTCAGGATTTTATAGTATTTCTAGGCAACCTGCTTACTTGGCAATATTTTTATCCTTGTAATACAGAAGATAATAGCGGATATTTATTTACTTCTTTGCATGGGGAAAAATTATGTCAAGTAAGCAGGTTGCCTAGAAATACTATAAAACCCTGACGATTTCATATTTATAAAGTGCATGGAAGATTATAGTGATAGGTATTGTGCAAAGAACTTGGTCAAAATTTTTATCGCACTACTTTTAATGGCCGAAATTTTGCATAGGAACTTGGCCTTTTTTCACATTTATGTTTTCGTGAGAATATGATTATACATGCCAAAAGTATTATATATGAATTGATATATCGACGAATATACAAAATGTATTACAATATATCAGCTCATATACGGAAATATAATTATGAAGGTTTTCATATCGTCGCCCCAGAATAGTTTTGTTCCACCGACCATTCTTAAAAAAATGGGTTAGGTATGGAATATATATATTTTAAATAACATCTTTCTGAATCAAAAACGCGTTTCACGAAATTTATTATGGTTTCTGAGATATTAAACATTAATTTTGCTTCAAATCCAGTATTTTTAGGTTTAATAAGTATTGTTTTGCTTAGCGATTGCGTTAAATTCTTCATACAAAAACGGACGAAGTAAAGTTAACTTTTGCTTCCCTTCTGTAAGAAATTATTAATAAAAAAGGTGGCATAAGAAAAATTCAATAGCGACTGTTAAGCAAAAACATCATCACTCAGACGCAGCCGCCGATTAAATGTTTTGATATAAACTTATTAAACACTAAAATAAAATAAAAAGAAACCTTAATTATGCATGTTTGAGTATAACAGAAATTATTTAATTTCATTCTTTACATTAAATAAATTTTAATTACTTGGTTTTCTTGTGTCAGTGGCGGTGGCGGTGGCGGTGGCGGTGGCCTCTTGGACAACGTTAAACTATCAACTTATTTCTCTGGACAGCAAGAAAAATGAACAAAATAACAAAATTCTCAATTCATAGCAGTAAAGTATACGTATGGAGCACAAAAAGAAAATTTTTGAAAATAAATTAGAAAAGTGGTGTATACGGCACAAAACGTAATTTTAGTTTTACAATAAAGTCATAAATATTCATTTCTAACTTTATTCATGAAAGTTCACAAAAATTTACATTTTTCTTCAAAACATGTGTCGGCAGGAGTTGTGCAAATACAAATCCATCGGGTATATTTTGAGAAAACTATATGTAAACCTCTTTGTCGTTTTTCTAGGCTCCAACTTTGTGGAGTATGGGCTAAACCAATTCTGAAGCGACGATATGTTGTTCCATATATAGAAATAAGATGTAATATATGGAGCCATATATGTAAGTATATCAAAATGTTTGCATGCATAATACTCGTATCTCACATAAAATCGTTTATGCAATCAAAAAGCTTTTATTTAGTTAACTCTTTTTTATCACTGGTGAATTGAAAATGTATGAGAAAATACATACAGAATGCAAAGTTTATATACATATCTCACATAAAATCGCTTTCGCAATCAAAAAAAATGTATTAAGCTATGTACAGACGGTTGTCAGATCTTACAATATTGTCAGTAAAATGTGCTCAAAATTTCTTACAACCGTGTGAACTGACAATTTTTGTCAGACGTCGTTGCCAGAAAAAGCATTGTTAGTCCATTGCAAGACTAGGAGCTGACAACAAATTGTCAGATATCTTACAATCGTGTGAACACATTGTAAAATTATAGCCAGATATTTGTCAGACATTTTAATATTGTCAGATGTGCGAAGTTTAAGCATCTGACAATGGCGTCATTGTAAGAGAATTCTTTCTATGGGCAACACTGCACACGCTCGATTTTAAAGAAAATATTTAAAATAAGATATATGCAGACAAAATCATTGCAATTGCTTCTTAAGGTCCATAATAAATTTACACTTTCACTTTTTACATTTAACACAAACACAAATGATAAATATTTAACAATTTCTAACGAATGCTTTAAGTCTGGCAACGCATAACAAGAGATCTAACAATTTGTGCATATGACAACCGTGTGAACTGACAATTTTTCTACTGACGATTTTGTCAGATGAATTTATTGTCATACAACCGTCTGGCAATAAATTGTAAGATTTTCTGACAACCGTGTGAACTGACAAGGAATATTGTGCTGGCAATTTTCGATTACCAGTACGTTGTCAGCACATTGCCAGATCTGACAATATTGTAAGATCTGACAATCGTTTGTAGATAATACATACCGCTCATTTGCTGCAAGAACGGCATAACTCAAAATTTTAGATTTTGAGATAAATGCGTTTTAAGTGTTCAATTGACTATAGCTCAGAAGAAAAATGAATAACTGTAAATATTTTGATACCATCTTGTAAATCAACTTATATTTAATATATCCGTATAGAAAAAAGTAGAGTAAAAAATTTGTAATAATTGTTTTTAGGTGGAAAATTGTTTATACTTTGAGTTATGACGTTATTGCTGCTAAAGTTCATTGATAGTAGTGTATTAAATTAAACTGTGTCGTTCTTATTGCGAAAAAAAAAATTTTATAATCAGATGATTTTTATCAACAAAACAGTCAGAACAAAAAATATGCCAGTATATAAGAATTTTTACTACATAAAACACATTTTACCTTTTCACTTATAAAGGCACAACGCAAATTATGTCGCTCTTTCCGAAAACAGAACGATGTTCACACCTGAACGACTGTGGCGTAACTAACGATATGTCGTTATTGTGAGTAAAAGAAGAGCCAAACATAGGAATATAAATAACGGCATATACTCATCTCACACGTTATGTTTACAAGATATCAAAATGAGTATTTTACACAAGATAGAACATGATACTGCCAATATTTCTGTATTATCTGTAAAATCGCGTTTTTTGAGTTATGCCGTTCTTGCAGCAGATGAGCGATACAGTATGCAAAGTTTACATACATACACATGTATATGTACGTATAGCATCAACGTTTAAAAATATACGCTTGTAACTAAAAAATCTATTTTTATTGTATGACCTTGTACATTGTAACCCTATTTAATAAATCAAATAATCAAAAGCAGCAGAATTCTGTTGAAAAAAAAAAATTGAAAAGTAGTGTTAGCAGAGTTATAAAGTTCGTTTTTGATTATTTTGTTCGAACTTCGAACAAATGTTTCATAAATACAAACAAAGGTTACAAAAAGTAATTTTGGTAATTTAATTTATTGCACGTTATGCGCTTTTATTAATCAATGGTGTATGAATATGAATTTTGCGTACTGTATATAGAATATTTACACATACATGAATGGAAAGAATGAATATACATATGTACATACATATATTATCATAATGGGTGTTTTTTATTGAGGTATAGAACTTTAAGTTGGCATCACTTTTTTAACTGGCGGCCATTTTGTCAGCTGTCAAGTGATTAATATTTAGTTTGGTTTGCCATTTTATCATGAACAGGTTGACAAAAGAACAACGCTTGCAAATCGTGCCAATTTATTTCGAAAATAATGGTTCAGTTCGCAAAGTTTACCGCAAGCTCCGTCCATTTTATGGTCGACATAATCGTCCATCAGAGCAATTAATTCGGTTAACCATGGATCGTTTTCGCACTACGTTTACTCTATGTGATAATACGCATCCGCAGAGACGTCGAACAGTGCGCACCGAAGAAACAATTGCCGCTATAGAGCAAAGTGTTGAAGAGGACCCGAATGAATCGATCCGCCACCGTGCACAGCAATTGGAGCTTTGTCCATCAACATTATGGAAGATTTTGCGCAAAGATCTTGGCTTGCAACCTTACAAGATCCAGCTTGTGCAAGAATTAAAGCCGCGAGACCATGCAATGCGTCGTGATTTTGGTGTATGGGCCGAAAATGAGATTGATCTCGATGCTGATTTTCATCGCAAAATTTTGTTCAGTGATGAGGCTCATTTTTGGTTGAATGGCTACGTCAACAAGCAAAATTGCCGCATTTGGAGTGAAGAGAATTCACATGAGACCCTTGAGACGCCATTACATCCACAAAAACTGACTGTTTGGTGTGCTCTATGGGCTGGTGGAGTCATTGGGCCATACTTCTTCCGAAATAATGCTGGAGAGTCAGTTACCGTTAATGGAGACCGGTATAGAGCCATGATAACCGACTATTTTGTTCTCGAATTGGATGGCATGAATGTGGATGAGTTGTGGTTCCAACAAGACGGCGCTACATGCCACACAGCGCACGTCACAATCGATTTATTGAAGGAAACATTCGATGAGCGCATAATTTCGCGGAATGGACCTGTCAATTGGCCACCAAGATCGTGTGATTTGACACCATTGGATTATTTTCTTTGGGGATATGTGAAGTCGCTCGTCTACGCCAACAAACCAGAAACGTTAGGGGACTTGGAAGCCAACATTCGTGGCGTTATTGCCAACATACGGCCCCATATGCTCGAAAAAGTGGTTGAAAATTGGACCTGTAGAATTGGCTTTATTCGAGCCAGCCGCGGCGGCCACATGCCCGAAATAATATTTAAACATTAATGGAATAAAATTATCCTTCCAATAAAGCCAAATTGATGGACATTAAAACGATTTTCTTGTGTTTTATTTCAATTCGAAGTTCTATACCTCTAAAAAAAACACCCGATATATACCCGAATCATTTATATCCCAGTGGTATGAAAAGGAACCATTGCCACCAATGACATGCGAATTAGTTAGCGCTTTTGTTCGATTTGCACTAGGGGCTACCCATGTGGCATTTCAATCATATCTATATCTCTCTCTAGACACCAATGTCTAATGCTTTAATGTAAAAATATGTAGATACCCTAGTTTCGCTAGCTAATTCTATAGCTCCAAGTAATGCAGAAAACAATTTTTTTCAACGACGAGTAGAAAACATATACATATGTACGTATGTATATGATAAAGAGATCCCGTTATAAATTATCAACAATTTTTTGTCTGTTTTTTGATGAATTTAATACACAATGTTAGTTGAATTGGGGATAGTGCGAGGTATAGGTCTATGTCGGCATCTACGTTGCTAGGTAATGGTTATGCAGTGGGGGTTCAATTGCCACCTCGTAGGACATCTCCATGTTAAATTCGCCACTCAAAATTGAGTCTTGTAGATTGCAGTGGGACTAGCGGTAGTTCCAAAAGAACAATCGAATATGCAGGCGAATCGCTAGGACGCCATAACACTGGGATGGGATATCATATATGCTACATAGATATATTTTTTAGCTGGGAACTTATATCCAGCGGAAAGGCTGGATTTTTTATGAAATTGAGTTTTTCAGTGATTCTAATACATTCCACACAAATACACATTGTCACAAATATTTATTGCAATAGTGTAAAAATAACGATTTGCAATCAGTTGTACAAAAAAATTGCATATTGAATATTACAGTTTCCATTATATTTTTATCTTATCCTGTAAAGTTACGATTATTTGAGTTAGGACCTTTCTTTATAAAGTATATTTCCAAAATCTTTTCTTCTTAATTTGGATATTTTTAAATTTCAAGTTAAAGCTTGGATCACACGATTGGCACAATGTACCAATTTTCGTCGGCTGAAATAAATTCATAAGTAACAAGGTAAATTTACCTTATTTCTCAACTAATTGAAATATAATTACATAACTACACCACACTGCATCGGTAATAAAGCCATATAGTCTTATTCAAGAATTAATTAAGTAATAATGCCATTTTGGCTTATTACTTATAACTTTATTTCAGTGAGCCAACGAAAATTGGTACATTGCGCCGATCTTGTGATCCAGGCTTAAGCAGGTGTAGGCATGTGTTCTAACATCCAAAATCACAAGAAAACACATGAAAACGACACATGAAGTCAGAACATACACGAATAATTTTGGTGATTGAGTTTGTTTTTGTATTTGATGCCGAGTTCAGTGTAATTCATATGATATGCATAGTGCAACCACTGTACCCGCTGATATCCCTCGTCTGCGTTCGTTTTTCACGATTGACCACAAATTCTCAGTGGGTTTTGAGATAAAACTTTTGGTTTTAGCTTGGATCTTCATATTGTTAAGTCATAAAATATTCTCTAGTATCAGCACTCTTAACCCAAAAAAAATCAGGAAGATGAAAATAAGTCCGCAAATTTTCTTCGTCATTATTTCACAGTTTGACTAGTTGTTCTACCAATACATCAAACAAAATTTTAATCCGAATGGCAATGTCGATCAATCGTGTCAAAAGGAAATTAGATAACCGATATGTGGCTATAGCGCTAATAATAGTATGTTTATTTATTTAATTAAATTAAACTGAACCCTTATGGGCCATATATGGTTAATAGTATAACACCTAGTAATGTGCAAAATTCATATATTAGCGAGAATTCATAATAAAATACCAAAAAAAAAATACAACACTAAATTATGGAATTAATCACGATAAGTTCTCATATAGTGGAGTACGAAAACAATATGATGCAAGAATACAATTTAGAAAACTGGTATAACAAGTAACATTATTATAGAGATGAAAGGGGAACATACGAAAAACTCGCTTAGCTTCATGTAATGAAAAGCAAAAAACCTTGAGGTTGTTGGGAAGGATATTCCAAATGCGAGTATCCCTGACAACAAAGGAACGTTCATAAGAAGCCTTAAAAATTCTATCAATACTAATTTGAGGGGATCGAGTAGATTGCGAAAAATTAATACTATCAGCAGTGTCACAGATTCCGTTCGGAATGGTTTTGATTCCGTATTAACCATTCCGATCAAATTTCATTTTGGTGCTTCAGGTTCCCATCGTTTTCATCAATCCGAAAAAAATGCTTATCTTACAATTGAGGCAATATAATTTTGTAGTAAATGATAATGTGGCATATGTTTAGGCGTTTCAAAATTTTTTTTTTTTGTATGCCTATTTTAATTCTGCTTTGTATTTTTTTTGTTTTGTGTACTGCCAATATGAAGATTTTGATAAAGTACATACAAAAATGATATAGACATACCAAAGAAACCAATTCCGTACATTTTGTTCTGTTGATTTTATTTTTGTAATGACTTGAGAAATTTGCATAATAAATAAATAGTTTAATGGCGATTTCTTTTCTGAAAAAAATATGTTACACTATACATATGTAACATTTATAAATGTTACCTAGAATCACTCAAAGTGCTACATATTCTGTTCTACAATCGAACAAAGTTAGTTCCTTTTATTTACAACGGTTACATTTTATCATTAATGTACTGTAATGTAGCGGTTTTTAAGGCTATTTGAGAGGTCCTGCGCACACTTTTATGATTTTTAAGCACAAATTGGCATCACTAATTACGTGTAAAAACATGAAAGCAGCCACAATATTTAAATAAATATTTATTTATATTAATTTTTATAATTATAATTTTTATATTTTGTATTTAAGAAACCTTCTCTCGAAATTATAAACATGACATGCAAAACAAAACCTTCGTTATCACAGTTGGAAAAAATGGCAGTATGTACACCTTGAATAAAGTGAGGGTAAAATATGTAACATATTTACATGTTTTTCATGCAACATATTCAGAAAAGAAATTGAAAATTTTTCCCACAGTTGTATATTGTGTACAAACGATCACAGAAGTGTAAAACATGTAACATATATGCAACATGTTTGTCAGAAAAGAAATCGCTATAAATAATTGTAATCCAGCTTTGAATAAATAAATGAAAAATAGTATTCTTAATTGAAAAAATTTTTTAAAATGTTTTTTTACTTTAACATGCAGAAAATGTTAATTCCGTCCATGAAATTAAAAGTGATTTCATTCCGAATTTTTTTTTCGTTTTTCGTTTTCTAAAGCACCAAAATACGGATTGAATTCCGTTTCCGAATGGAATTGAGCTCTGTGACATGGCTGTATTAAATAAATATCCAGGTTGTTTTAAGAAAATAACCTTATAAAAAATCAAAATTAGTCTGAACTTAATATAGTTAATGAAGGATAGGCCAAGAAATCGCAACATGAGAGGAGACATGATCTCGTCTTCTTAAGTTAAAGACATATCTGACGATTCTATTAACAATTTCATAGACTTCTTTTAGAGTATGTATTCCAAATGAACTTCTAAAAAAATTGGTGAGGGCTATGACAAATTAAGCCCAAGCCAATTGTTTTCGTTTTATTGTTACTCATTTGTTGTTTTCCATTCTGCATTACCAGCTGTTTTGCTATAGGTTGAACAAGAGTCCAAGATAAATTTTTTGTATTATTTATTATTTTCATAGGCGCAAGAAAAAACATGTATGTATTCATTTTTGCCCCCTACACTATCGGGCCCGTCTGCAAATCACGACATGTCAAATCACGGTGACTTCAAAAAATTAATAAAAGCTAAATCATTGCTTTTGTAAATTTCACGATTTATACCGATGGAAGTTGGAATAAAGTATTCTATTATACATGACAAAAACTTAAAATACAATAAAAATTCACTAGCAAGTCAGCTATTAATAGTTTGTTTTTGAAATCACCGTGATTTTCAGACAGAACAGGCTCGAATATCACATGTTGGCATGCAATAACGTTCAATAATATAACGTTCCTGGACACTATTTGTTAAACTTGAATATATAAAAATAATTTTGGATTTAAAAGTTAAAAACGTTTTTAATTTATTGTCCAACACACCAGCAAAAAGGGAAATTTTTCTTAATACGGTTTCAAAAACGTCGAAGTTGAAATACATCCAAACAAATGTAGTGTGAGAGCGAAAACTTAATTTTTTTCATTTCATCTCATGTCTCATTTATTTATTTTTGTACATTCGATTGCAACAATTTTACAAGATAGTAAAACAAACACAGCACTTTGTAGCTGAATATTCATTACTATATCTGAAGTTTTGAAAGCAATCAATTTGGCAACTTAGTAAAAAAAAAATTATAAACGCGCATCTGTAATGATTTGAGAAGAGCGCAGTGTAAATAAAACAAGACAGTTCCAAAGTGGGACATCGCGGACAAAACGCATGTCGTATTGAAGTGCATTACGAAGCAACTCTCGCTTCCATAACTGCTTCAGGGAATCATGGTGTATTTTTTCATACATAGAATTTTAAATTGATAAGTGGTGTTCTAAATTTCCATGAATTTTGCATTATTCGCAAGATAATTCTTTATAATTTTGATTTGAATATAATGTCAGTCTTATGGCCACCTCGGCTGGCACGAAGGAGGTTAAAGTTTCAATCACTTTATGCAGCAATTAAGAGTGTATATCGGTTACCTCCCAAGGTAGCATTCGTCTGTGGATTATTGGCCTAGACCAGAGATATTACAAAGCCCCGCAAAAAATAGACAAAATTTGTTGAGACACAAGGTATTGGAATCCAATTTTCGTGTCCATTATGTAAATTTTTTTGTTTACATAAAGTTTCTTTCAATAAATCAATTGTGGCATATTTCTTGTTGAAACTACTCAGCTAAAAAAAAAATTTATGGAGCACATATGATATTCAATACATGGTTCGGATCCGAAAAATGAAAGAATATGGACATATGTGCCCTTAATTATGAAAGTGGTCTAAGTCATATATTTCTTTGGTCGAGATATTTAGTAGATTACATATGAACAAATCAAAAAATATTTTTATATCACGCAACATTTTAAGTTAGAGTTGTACTAGTCTCGATTAATTTAAATTTATTTAACATTTATTAAATATTTATTGAAGATATTTTAAGATGTATTTGATATTGTGAAGCAAAAATGCACATGACTTAGACCACTTTCATAATTAAAGGCACATATATGATAACATATATTTATACATTTTCATACATATATTTATACATTTTCATAAGTATTCCTTATACAGTATACAAAGTTCATATTCATAGTCCCTTAATTCAAAAAAGCGCACTGCAGTGGAATACATTAAATTATTAAAATTATTTTTTATAGCTATGCTATTTATGGCGCTATAACAGGAGTTAGGACGTGAATTTCGTAACAAAAATAATCGACACTGTTGCACTTATATGTATATTTATTTTTGATTTGATTTCTTTGTACTTAACAGCAAGAATACACAAATAAACGAAACAAATTGTTTGCTTTTGTTTTGTTTCATACTTTGAAGTGAGTGAAACACAACAAATAAAGTGAGAACGATTGCACAATTTGTTTTAGTATTGTTTTTGCACATGAGCACAAACCAGAGACCACAGCCGATTGGCTGTAAGCCAGCTAACAGCCGCTACCGGCCACAAACAATACATTAATTTAATCGTACGCCGCTAGAAAATAAAATAATGAGAAATAAATGGAAATATTTGCGGCGAATTCGACATCCTAATATTATACAATTTTAATGCGTTGTCATTTAACACATGAAGTTTGTTTTATATAGCTAAGCAGCATAGCTATAACCGGGTGTCCTAAGACACTTCTCTTCTTTTTTAAGAAGCTTATATTTCATGAAACATTTGTTTATACAAATAATTTAAAACGAACTAAAAGACATTTTATTCGTTCTTTTAAGAGAAAATGTGAAACGATTATTAAAAATATTCGTACATAAAATTTAATCTCAAATTTAAATAAGATTAAAAACTAATTAATTAATAATTATAAAAGAAAAAAATATACGTTTTTATACTAACAGTAGTTTTCAATATAATTTTTTGCAGAAATATGAACTTTGTTCCCTAAAAATATCTACCGTATTCCGTTACTTTCTAGTAAATTAATAACTGAGTTATTCTTTTGATTATTTGATTTATTAAATAAAACCACAATGTATAAAATCGTAGAAGAATGGGATTTATTTTTAAGCATTGAGACTGCACGCATACAAACTTTGCATACCATATGTATTTTCTAATAGATTTCCAATTCACCAGTGATAAAAAAAGAGAGAAAAATATCGATTTAATATAATGCAAGCTTTTTTGATTGCAAAAACGATGTATGCATAAATTTTTGTATGGCTCCATATATTAAATCTTATTTCTATATATGGATCCACATATGAAGAGCTTTATAATTAAATTTACATACATGAGCTCATATATTATAATACATTTCATATATTAGTCCATATATCAATTCATATATAATACTTTTGCCATGTATAATTCCATACATCTCCATATATGAATTCATATATATACATAATTATACATTCATTTATATACATATATACATTCACTAGTTACTAAATCCATTGAAGGTTGTTAGTTTTATCGACACTTGTTTTATTATTTAGTTTACAAGTTATTTTTGTTATCATAGTCTGGAAGAATTTTTTGACCATAGACTGAAATACATATATAAACAAATAAAAACATTACACTAATGCATCGAGCCATGACCGCGAAAAAATAGCTTAAACGAACTTAATTTTTTTATGAAAATCTATTATTTGCGATCGTAATTGATTTAGTTTAAAAAAATGAAATTCGAAAATGATGTGGCTTAAAGTTTTTTGGGGCTAATGACACGATATATTGTCAAACATTTTCCTTCCACAAAGTAAATGGAACTGCAATAGGTGAGTATGATACCCAATGCACTTATATGGGCACTACATCAGCAAAATCTTCTTTGGCACGTACTGACCGGCGCCTCTGCGAATTCTTGTTGTCCTGTAGAGTAAAACTTGTGCGCAAAGGGTTCATGGTAGCTTGAAGTAATTGCTCGGCTGGACGATTATTCCGACCCTAAAGAGGATATGGGACGCAATGAACACCGCATCCAACTGAACTATGTTTTTTATAAAAAAATCTTGATGAAATATTAAAAATTAGTCTGAAGGACTAGCCCGAACACTTGGAGTCATAGCATTTGTGTTATAATTCGGGCAAAAATATCACACCCCAAACTTCGAATGATTACTTGGGGCTACTATAAAACTGTTATGCCTGCTGTTAAATCGAATACGAAGTATTAAAGGTAAAAACAAATGTATAAAGTATTACAAATAAAAGTGAAGTTTAGTTTTATTTGGTAGTATATCACGTTAATTTTGCGATAAAGAAACGGGCATGTGAAACTTTTTCATTTACATATTTTAGTAGGTTAGGTTGAATTTGGTCAAGTCAATTTGGTTAGGTCAATATTGAACCAATCCGTTTCGGATTACACCTATGCTTTTATAGCGTTACATATTTTAGTAAATTGTTTCTTTAAAATTTTTTTTAAGTGAAGAATTCGAGACATAAATTTTATTAAAATTCAAAATTATTTGTATGTAAGTATATCCATTATTCAAGTTTAAAAAAATAGTTATTTTTATATATTGTTCGACCTTCTTCTGAGCAACCGTATGTCGAATAGGGGTTTCTTTAGCCAGAGTACAACTAGACAAAAAATCTTTACACTACAAACCCACTACTCGACAACTTAGGGAAGGGAGTTCTTAAAACAAAATTATTTGATCTGTAGATTCACAATTCCACATATCAGAGGACACAATCTTTAAGCAAGGCAAATAAATCTTTACTGAGTGGACATTATTTCCTTTTGGACGTTATTGCATGCCATATATAAGAGTATAGCTACACATATATGTATGTATGTATGTACAAATACATGCATATCAACTATAAATCGAATAAAAAAATAGAAAAATTTTATTTAAAAAAACATAAACACTTACTATAGGTTACGACCAGTCCTGGTTTTGAGGGATAAAAAGGAAGGGGAATAGAGTATTTCAATGAGTTTGATTATTACAATCAGAAATAATCTTATTCTAAATAATCAGAGCAGTACTGTTGTCAGCTACAGGTATTTTTTTTTGCTTTTAATTAAACACTGTTACATATAAATAGATTACCTTCATTGCTGGCATAATCCAATGGTAATGGCATATGATTACTTGATTTTTTGTCCATATCATCTTGGTTTTTAGATTTCAAAAATAGCACCGTGGCTACAATAACTAATACTAAAATTACCACAACAGCCACGGTTGCTCCGGCCACCATGCGCATTTGTATGTTGTCCTCGTAAACTAGATTTAAAGGAAAGGAAAAAAAGTAGAATAAATCTTGTTTTAAGCAAGGTATATTCAAATTCTTCCATTACCTGAACTGACACCTTCTTGTGTATGGGCATAAACGATGTTGCTGTACGTTCCATAACCATTTAGAGTTTTATAACGTACTTGGAATCCATATTCAGTATTTTCATTCAGATTTTCAATGTGGACTTTAGTTTCTTTTGTGTTCAAAGCGGTCTTATTAATATTATCGAAATCAGGTTTAGGGAACCATCGTACTTCGTAAAATTCTATAGGAACATCACTTTGTAGAGGTTTGTCCCAGACTAAGTCAATTTCCGTACTCGTTGTCGACACCACACGTATATTAGTAACAGTCAACTGTATAGCCGATTCAGTTGTTGTGAATATTATTTCCGCCCATTCTGTAGTTATTTGAGATAAATCGATGTGTTGGTTACTGCTTGCAGGAGTTATCTTAACACTATTTTCGATCGCGGTGTCCTCTCCACTTTTCGAACCATCTTCTTTTTCTTGAGAACTAAGAGATTCATTTGTATTTTTATGAGTTTTTTCATCGACTGTAACGTTTTCGATTACATATGACACACCATTCATGGAGTGTATCTGAATTGTATAGGTAGTAACTGGTTCTAAGTTGGTTAATGTCAATTTTGTGTCGTTAAATGTGTCAGCTGATGGCGTAAAAACAACATTCGAAGAACACAAAGCGCATACCACTTTATAAACAATGTCACTTCGATACTTTGAATTCTGGTTATTGTTAGTACCAATGGCAGCATGGTCACGCGTTGGTATATTCCAAGATAATATAGCACTTATATGATCAACAAATAAGAGCGTAAGATTTGTTGGAGGCCCTGGTGGTTTGTAACATGGCATGTGCTTGCCGTCTACTGGATGCCTGAAAAAACCTGGAAAGCATTTGCAGTAGCCAGATGCTGCCTTAGAAGCATTTGAATTCGGAGGACATGGAATACATTTGCTAACTTCGACCGAACGAAATGATCCTACAGCGCATTCTGAGTATGGAAATACAACAAATATAACCATTAATTATACATTAATTTAAATAATGATAAGAAACATACCATTGCAACTTTTATTTGCAAAATCAGGTTCATAACCAACCTTGCAGCGGCAACCGCCCGTGAGTATTGTCCATTTTCCATCACCTTTACATAAATATGTTGGCGGCTCGTACGGTTCAGCATTTTCCACACAAGTCCCATTTTGTTTTTCAATTAGTGTGATTTCGCGACCAGTGGGTGTTTCGTTGAAATGAGCAAAGTTTTCCGTAACTGCTGGGCAAGTGATGTAATATACTTTTACCGCTAATACACTTATGCAGGCTCCTTGGTCACGAAATGCGAAATAAACTCCTTTCTTAGTAACAGCAATACTTTTAACTTCAGTATTAATATCAACGTCACTATTTTGATTAAAACGACCTTCACCAGCAGCAATACGGGCTATTAGTTTATAGCTATCCGTTTGCCAGGGAGGTGGTTCACGTGTGGCTGCATCAAACTCGTAGTAAAGTAAACTAAATGTTTCTTTGCAAGAAAGTGCATTTCCTTAAAAAACATATTAATAACGTAGAATTAGATCGATAATAAATATTAATCGGATGTGGTTTAAAAATATTTTAAGCATACAAGTGTAATTGAATTCGTTTCATCGGTGTATATTATATAGTTTTAGCTGACTTCGGATTATAATGTGCATATTTCGGTAGTATTTTTATGTTTATTACTTCACAGCTACACGTCATTTATTAACCGAGTTCAAAATTCGTTCTTTCTTATTCCTATTTTAAAAAAACGCGAAGCCCGTAAAGAGTATGTACATAATGTATATAATATATGCATGTACTGCTACCCAACCTCTTCCGACAAACACACGGTCTGTTCCAGTGATTTTCCAGCAAATTTCAGTAGATGTAAAATATATACAAAATTACATACACGCAAATCTCGGTATAACGAATCACGCTTTAACAACAATCCGATACAACGAACGTGCAAATTTTTTACATTAACAACCTTATATAGCTAATATTATATTAACTTTATACCGGATATTTTTTATCAAGAGAAGTAACACTCAGGCAATGAATGTCTACTACTATTACTAGGTGTTGCCTTCTTTAGGAAAGGGATAGTGATAGATCAGACAAGTGGTGAAGGAAGAGACAGAGAAAAGTTTCATTCTTTTACAACTCTGCTTTTTGCACGTTTTTTTAATAATGCAGTGTTGCAGCGCCTCTGGTGTTAAATGAGACGTATTAAAATTGTATTTGAAGCTGTGGTTAGTAGCCACTTTATCGGTTATTTTACTTCGCCGATGATTCTGCTACACATCGAAGGAGGGCGCTCTGATATTACATTAGGATTAATATCTGCTGGAGTCGGTAAATAGTTCACTGACCAGTGACTATGCCTTCATCACTTGAACTTTCCTACAACAACTGGCCAAAGGGACACTAATGCTCATCAGAAAAATGCGTGGTGTTATTTTTTAATTTTTAATGACTGTTGGATACAGGGATTGAAACATATTAAACAAAATCTGCAGCAGCAATGTAAATGCAAAAAAATGTGGTACCGTTATGCCGAGTACACACTATTATGGCATTTTGTGACATCGCAACCGTGTGTACGGTTGAAATTTACGATATTATGAGTTGTGTGACCTTGCTTTCCATATAAAAAACGTAATGTGAACGGCGTTGCACACATTTTAACAACGCAAGGAACGCCAGATGTGTATCCGGCATTAGTTTGTGTGTGATAGCTTATTTGAAAAAAAAAAATTGCTGGTTATATTTTTTATTGTTTTGTATCATGTCTACAATAATAATAAAAATAAAACTAACCGCCAGCATATGCAAAAATATTATAATACACAAAACTTTTACTATAATAACAGTGTTCTGAAAAAAAAAATAAAAAAAGTCGGAAGCAAGAGCTTCATTATGTGATTTTAGTGCACTTTTGTTACGATATTGGTTGGTCAATAAAACCCCAGTTCCATCGTCTGATAACAAAAAACAGCGACTTACTGATGATTCTAAAAAGGATGGCTGCCAAATATTTTTAAAAGGACAGTACTAAGATATGCATAGCCATAATCACCTAAATGTTTGAGTAATAAGGTTCGTCCCGTATCATCTTTTAGGTTTTACAATTTTTTTGAACAACACAATATAGCTCTATATATGTTAGCTCCGTAAATACGAATGTAACAAACATGTTGGATTTAGAGCCAAACAAGTTGAATTAGACGAATATAAGACATATATTAAAAAAAAACGTGCTCAATTAGAAAAGCAGCAGGACAAAGTTGCTGCTCAAGAAGGGAAGTGTCATGTTCTTACCATGGATGCACAAACAGTAAAAATTTGTCCTGACATAAACGCAGCTGCCATTTACTAAAGGGTGTCCCAACAAGAACGCAAGATTTAAATTTGGCGCCATTCGAAGTGTCATTGTTTGACATTTGAACAATTGTTATTGTTTGCTAGTAGAAGGTACGAGGTTAGTAAAAATGGAGCGCTACACGAATGAACACCGCATTCTCATAGTGAAATTGCTTTACCAAAATGGTGAAAGTTTTGCGGCTACAGTTCGCAAATTTGCGATCAATTTGGGGTCACAATAATGCTCCAAAAGAGTCAACTGTAAAGAGATTAATGGATAAATTTGCCGAAACTGGGTCTGTTAGTGATGTAAAGACAACAACGCGCCTTCGACCAGGTCGATCGACCGAAAATATCGCAGCTGTACGTGATGATGTCGCTCAAACGCAGGTCAAGCGCAAACAGTCAATGGTGTTCGGTATCGTGAAATGATAACCAGTTTTTTCGTGCCTAGAATTGAAGAAATGAATGTGGAGGGCATGTGGTTTCAACAAGACGGCGCCACATATCATACAGCCAGAGAAACAATTCAATTGCTGCATCAGTCATTTCCCGGTCGTGTTATTTCGCGTTTTTGAGACCAGAATTGGCCGCTTAGATCGTGCGATTTAACACCATTAGACTTTTTTCTTTGGGGTTTTTTGAAGTCGATGGTTTACGCGAACAAGCCGACGACGACTCACGCCTTCAAAGAGGAAATTGGACGCTGCATTAATGAAATACCGCAGCATTTGTGCAAAACGGCCACTGAAAATTTCATTAAAAGATCGCGTGTGTGCCAGCAAAGCTGCGGCGGCCATCTGCCCGATTTGTTGTTCCACACATAACCTCATTTTGTCTATTTTACGATATAATAAAGTTTCACGATTTTTTTTTAAATATCTGTGTTTTATTTAAAATTTAAATCTTGCGTTCTTGTTGGGACACCCTTTATAAACAGCGCCTTGAGGTCCATAACTTTACTGTTTAAAATATTGCAACACATCAATGCACAAACTACTGGCGGAACGAAAGCAATGGGGATCTATCCCCAGCAAACAATTTTCGGAGCGCTCCTAAATATGACTCTTAAAAGACTCCTTTTTCTGAGGGTTTTATGATTACCCTCCTAATTTATGAGCATTTATGATTGATTTCGGAGCCTGCAGAACTTAGGACTGCGAAAATACTCTTTTTTATGAGCAATTTAGGAGCACACTCCTAGAAAACTCTTATTTATGAGGGTTTTCTGAAGGGTAACGGTAGTTTGTTTTCTTTTTCTTGATAATTTCAATATTTTGCGTTTGTCTGTCATTATTGTGATCATTTTGCGCTGTTCGGTTGTGGTTTTGATAAAATCTTTGAGAAATTGTGCAAAAAGTAAGTTTATTCCCGTGCTTTTAAATAAAAAGAAAAAAATGTATCCAACAACTGGCGAAAAGAGGCGTTCAGCCCAAATAATTAATGAAATTAAAAAACGAAAAGTGAATTCAACGAATCTGCAAAGTGAAACAAATGAAGAAAGTGAAGCTTGTAAACAAGGAATTGAGGGCGACACTTTTGAAAAAGATTTCATGCATATCGAGGATAACGAGTCGGACAGCTCTGAAAGTTCTATAAATTTTGAAGAAAGTGGGAAGAATTTGAAGGATAAATTAGCTGAGTGGTCCGTCGTCTATAACATTCCTTACAATGCTTTGAATGCTCTCTTGAAAGCTTTAAAACCGGAAATTCCAGATCTGCCGAGTGATTATAGGACATTGAAATGTACACCAAAGGAGGTCAAATGTGTTTCTTTTCAAAGTGGACAATATGTACATTACGGTGTGAAAGATAGTCTTACTGACTTCTTTGAAAAAAATATTTTCACGGAGTCATGTTTAGATTTAAATATCAATATAGATGGCCTACCTCTTTTTAAGAGCTCGAAAGTTCAAGCTTGACCGATATTGATAAATATTAACAAAACAGAATCGGTTTTAGTTGCTGGTGTTTTTGTAGGAAATAGTAAGCCCATAGACGTAAATGAGTATCTAGGGGAGTTTGTCACCGAACTGAACTGCTTGGTAGAAGAGGGAATTACGTATAAAACAACCGATTTTATCGTACGTGTAAGAAGCTTTATTTGCGATGCCCCCGCTCGATCTTTCGTTTTAGGTGTCAAGGGCCATAGTGGATTCTATAGCTGCATAAAATGCCAGCAACGAGGGGAAACTTGCCAAAATAGAATTATATATAGGGTTCAAGACTCCCTGCCGCGAACAGATGATCAGTTTAGGAAGCGAACTGACACGAATCATCACAATTTGATCTGTCCATTAAAAGTTGAAGAACTTCCAATAAATATTGTTAACCAATTTGCATTTGATTATATGCACATTGTATGTTTGGGAGTAGTCAAAGCCTTTCTAAATGGCTGGATAAAAATAAGGAACAAAATTTATTCCTTATCAAAAGATAACATTGCTTTATTAGACCAGAATCTATGTTCTGTAAAACCAGGCATTTGCAAAGAGTTTGCAAGAAAACCACGAAGTGTTTCCGAACTCGATAGATGGAAGGCGGTGGAGTTTAGACAGTTCGTTTTATATACAGGCACTGTAGTTTTAAGAGGAGTCTTAACAGATGCCCGATATAAACATTTCTTACAATTAAGTGTTGCCATACGTATTTTGTGCGATAAAAACCTTTGTATTACAAAAAATTTGTGTGCAAAGAAGCTTATTATCGAATTTGTGAAAAAGATACCTGATCTTTATGATGACACCTTTTTAAAATTAAATTTTCATGGTTTAACTCATTTGGCGGATGAGGTTCTATTTTATGGGGACTGCCTTGAATCATTCAGTGCTTTTAAATTTGAAAGTTACTTGAATAAAGTTAAGCAGATGGTTCGCAAAGGTAATCAAGTCGTTGTTCAAATTTATAATCGTCTTGTTGAGCTTAGTCTTCATACAACAATAGCGAGTACTATCAATAATGTAATTATAAAAAAAAAACTCGTCTGGAATTGTTACTTCAATTCAAAGCAATACTTTGTTCTTATCCCTAAGTCCTCCAGATAACTTATATATGCTTGAATCGAAAGTGTATCAAATAGAAATGTTTTTTGAAAACAACAAAATACTATACGTACAATCGCGTGAAGTTTTACATCTGAACGATTTTTTTGATTCTCCTTTAAAATCAGGTCTTGTAGGCATAACAACCTCCGATATTTTGTCACTTGGTTTGAGTTCAGTAATTCATAAAATTGTTGATACAAATATCAATAAAGCCTTGTGTATTCCGTGTTCACAAACTTTCGCAATTTTTCCACTGCTGCACTAGAAAATGACCGACTTTAACAATATTTTTGGCTCAACCAGCCCAACAATGGCCACACAACAAATACTTTCGAGTGGGTCATCTTATACCGTGTTGCAAAATGCAACAACAGTATTGCCGCAAAATTTACTTCCACAAACAAGTAATAAAGGTAAAAAAGGGTTTTACTCAAAATTTAATTAAGATTTTAATCTAGAAAATCATTTTACAGATCCAATTCAGCAAATTCTGGAACAAACCAATGAAATCGCAAAGAACGTAAAAGTATTAATAAATGAAAACGGAGGTAAGTAAAGCTGAATTCTCATTTCATATTATCACACAAATTGAGTTTATTAATGGCTATTTTATTATTTATTTTCAGAATTAAAAGAACGAGTTCTAGCATTGGAGGAGGAAAATATTCGAGTTCATACACGTCTTTTATCCGAAATAACTTCGCAGCGAAGACTTTTCCAAGAGAGCAAAACATTAACGATTCTACCTAAAAAACCATTTGAAACGATGTCGGAAGTGGACCAATTCGAGGAAAAAATCAGAAGTTCGTCAGACTTATACAACCAATTGGTAAGTTAAATGCCTTGTATTTATGTAAGTATTGTATTTTTTAGATTAATATCTTTAACAAATTATGTTAGGAAACCGAAATATTTAAATGCAACTCAGCGTCAAATCCCTCCAAGTTCATTCTCCAAATTTGGCGAACATTTATGGTTGATAGTCTTGCAGCAAAATTTTCTTGGAGAGGAGCACAAAATAAGGTCTCCATAATGGCAATGACGACGACTTCCGCTTTTCGAAGTAAGGGCAGAATAAAATCAAGTTGTTTCTTGCAATAAATATGTGTATATAAATTTTCTCTATTTCAGGTGCATTTATTCGAAAATTCTCTTCCGGGGAAAATATATTTATTACGGTGTCCAGTAAATGGTTCCAGACTGCAAATTATCGTATTAAATACATAAACAAAAAGAAGTAACCTAGTCCATTTATACCTAATAAGTATATGCGCTGAACAAATGCTTATTATTCATTTATTTTATAACTTTTTCACTAATTTCCTATTTTTAATTAATTTAATTATTTTTGTGTACTTTATGTGTGAATATTTGACAAAACATTGCCCTTGAAAGTCTCTTCATTAGACAAAACTATCCATTTGAAGCCTAAAAGAAAATTAGGTAGTTTTGTCCGTTGAAATTTGTTTAAAATGATCATTTTGCTAAATGTTCACAGATAGGTACACATTATTTTTTGTGAGGCTATGAATTTCAAGTTTCTATTTTTTCGTTTCGCATATGAAACTAAAGAAATGTACAAATTTGGATTGATTTGTGAGCAAAAAGGCTCGCAATTTTCCATACCAATCGTTAAATTTAGGAGTCCTAAAACGCTCATATTCAGTACAAAATTTTTTGACGGTTTCATAGAAAAACATGCTCATATCTGAGCGTTTTAGGAGCTTTTTTCTGAGGGTTTTGCTCATAAAAAGGAGTCCTAAAAGACTCTTTTAGGACTCATATTGTTTGCTGGGTCAGCATCGACATTTGTTTCCTGTATAATGCATCATTTAAACACCCATTGCTTGTCGGATACGCTACCAATCATTACATAGCGTCTATAACTGATATATATATATATATATATATATACGTAATATCAAATATATTTCTATCACCAAACGTCAAATTTCATAGCAGAGAGAATTATATTACATGTGGACTAATAATATTTTTTTCATATTATATATTTAGAAAACAATATTATATCAACTGTCAAAAAACGCTCACATACACAGATACGCGAGAGAATTGTGTGTGTTAAAACGAAAATTTATATTTTTATATACAAAATTTTTAATTATAATACACGATACATTAAGGAAATGCCAAAATTTGTATAAAACACACAGTGCTATTAAAAAAACGATGCATGATAATTATGAAATATTATTATTATAATATTATAATATTTTTAGATTTTTAATTGAACTATAGTGAATTTTTAATCAGAAATAATTTTTAGTCAGGCTTAAGTTCAGTAATTTCAATTCTTTTAATTGAATGAAATATTTTATTAATTAATGTGAGTTTCTAAAGAAGAGAAGAAAAATTAAATTAGATTTTTAAGCTGGGGGATATATTACTAGTGGATATTATGTTACTTTGTTGTTGCATTCTCCCGTTTATTTGGTTTTTGAACATTAGTGATTGCCAAGTGAACAGTGATTGCCAAGTGAACATATTTTTGTCACGTGCCCATGAAAAGCGTTACTGCACAGAAAAATATCGGTATTTCCCCCAGCTTAAAAGTCTAATTCAATTTTTCTTTTCTTCTTTAGAAACTCACATTAATTAATAAAATATTTCATTCAATAAAAAGAATTGAATATATATATATATATGACTATTCGACCTTTTTTATTTAACGTATGATGTGGTTTTTATAAAATTGCTCTATTCAGGCTTCCAAGGTCATTCAAATTGATTTAAATGCAAATAAAAGACAATTTTATTTCATTTTTTCATATCCGACGTTTCGTTGGGATTTTCCAACATCTTCAGGGATACTATTTTAAACAGTGTAACTCCAGCTGTGATATTAGAACGTTAAGAAAAGCTTTTTTTACAATTTTGATTATTTTTGCAATTATTTTTAAATTATGTGTTTTATGTTGTATGTTGTCATGTCGCGTAAAATAACATTATTAAAATTTAATGCAAATTTTATTAGAAGATAGTATATATTTCAATAAAAATAGTATCCCTGAAGATGTTGGAAAATCCGAACGAAACGTCGGATATGAAAAAATGAAATAAAATTGTCTTTTATTTGCATTTAAATCAATTTGAATGACCTTGGAAGCCTGAATAGAGCAATTCTATAAAAACCACATCAAAGAATTGAAATTACTAAACTTAAGCCTGACTAAAAATTATTTCTGATTAAAAATTCACTATAGTTCAATTAAAAATCTAAAAATGTCTCAATTCATCATGGGCACGTGACAAAAATATGTTCACTTGGTAATCACTGTTCACTTGGCAATCACTAATGTTCGAAAACCAAATAAACGGGAGAATGCATCAACAAAGTAACATAATATCCACTACTATAATACTTATATGTATGTACCGACGGTACATCGAATAAGTAAAAATAATTAATGTGATGATCGTAAAAGATAAGCAAGAATAGTTAAACATACGTAGGTAGAGTAATATAACTTCGTGCTAACCTAAATAGAAAAATGAAAAAATGGAAAAACAGGGGAAATAAATAGTGATACTTACATATGTATTTACCAAAGGTAAATCAATAATTGTACACAACAATCATTTCTCACATTCCGTTTCATTAGAATTTACGTTAAATAGCTGATGTTAATAACAATCTCTACCCAAGTAGATAGACTAGATAGACGCACTGATGAAGTGCGTTGCTGCACAGAAAAATATCGGTATTTCCCCCAGCTTAAAAGTCTAATTTAATTTTTCTTCTCTTCTTTAGAAACTCACATTCATTAATAAAATATTTCATTCAATAAAAAGAATTGAAATTACTGAACTTAAGCCTGACTAAAAATTATTTCAAAATGAAGTAGTGTTTTATGATTTTTTGAGTATTTGTTTCTTCGAATGCATTCTGAATGGCTTCGCAAATCGTAAATAATGCTATAGTTTTTGAACTCATTAAAAACGCATGCGACAACTGGGTAATACATTGAAATTAATATCCAGCAAAAAAGGCATGTAAAAACAGAATTAAATCATCACATTGAAACATTTTTATAAAACAAGTTTTATCTCCAACAAAATAATAAGAGTGGAATAGCTCAGTGCTAGAGAGTATGCCTTAACAGTCAGAACAGCACGGTTCATATCCTGGCTGCGAAAAAGTTTTTTTTCGTTTTGTATTTTCGTGAAAAAACGTCATCGAATCATGGGTTCTAAGCACTCATTTGAATGATGAGCAGTTTTGCGAAATTTGAACCCATGCTCGTCAATTACACACATGTGTTAAAATCATGCGTTCTGCACCTAAATTGAACCCATTTATTGCAATAGAACCCATTCATTAACTTTTGTATGTCTTTTTTTGCTGGGTAGATATTAAAATCAATATAAATATATTTTCCTTCTTATTCTTACGACGTTCTCTCTCATATTATATCAGAATTAATATCAGATATAGACGCTATGTTATATACTCCGATGTATGTGGCTATCAAAATCGTAACCATGGGCTACGTTCGCAAATTACTGCATCTATTCAGCAGTTCTACCAAGTTTTACTGCGTATGCGTGATTAGCTGTTGCACATGCTTTGCAACTACTCAACATCTGTGCATAGTCGACATTTGTGAACGATCTGCAAACAATTTGAAGTCGGCAAGTAATTTTGTTTAAGAAAATTTTAGTAACAAAAATAACAATTTTCTTTTAAATTATTGTAAGAAAAAGATTGGAAAGAAAATCAAAGCGGTTATTTCGTGTAAAAAGACAATTGGCCGTAAAAAGAAGACTACTAAAAAGAAAAACTACCAAGATTATGTGTTTCAAAGTCGTTTTCAAATATATCAATCTTATTTTTTGTTAAAGTTCGAAAAATGTAATTTAAATATCAAAATACACACATAAATTCAACTTATTGTTCCACTGCAACTTAGTCCCGGTTCACACGTTTCAACTTTTGTTGCTCAACTCGTAATTCAGCTGTAAGAAAGGCGGAGACGGAAGTACAAATATCTCTTTTTTTCTTACAGCTGAATTACGAGTTGAGCAATAAAAGTTGAAACGTGTGAATCGGGACTTATTGCATCTTAAAACAATTTACTGCGCCATTTGCAGATATTTGCCGTATGGTATGCCGTTAACATGCATTAAAAAACGCTTGACGCTAAACAGTGCTGCCAAGTTATGCATTTTTGAACGTTAATAGTGTTTTCACACTGAAAGTTAAAACCTGGTCTTAACGTTAAAACCATAAACAGCTGATTTTGTATTCACACTGCAAGTTTGTTAAATTCAGGTTTTAACTCACTGGCTGTCTAATAACTTTGCACAAAATAAAATAAATCTCCTGCAGAAATGCGTGTATTTGTTGTTGCATTTTTTCTGTTTTTAAAAAACACTTGTTGGACAAACTGTACAACAGTCTTTGTTAATATGAAAAACTGAGGTATTTCACAATGCGCTCTAAAATGGAAATTATTTTATATTTTGTAAATAAACTTTTTTAAATTATGGAACTTCTTATATAGAATGAAGAAGTGCTTGGAAATAAAGTTATTATATATAAAAATGTACAAATACATTATAAGATAGACCTTTTTCATAGGCTAATCAATCGCTGTCATATTGTCTATTTTCACTTTCCAGAATTCAATGAAAATATTTTCTTTGTTTTCCTTCCAAAAAAAAACTCTTTTTTCCCATAATTTTTTGATTATTGTTGCTGCTGCATCCATTTTTAAGTTGAAAATCTTTCAAGCGTCATCTATTGTTATTCACTGGCATAAGCATTATCAGCTGCTTCCGGTCATTTCAAACTTGGCAGCACTGAATTAATCACAGCGAAAACAAGGTTGCAATTCACAAAACCAACTTAAAACCAATTCAAAAATGGTTTTAATTTGGTTTTAACAAAAACAATTTGTATAGTAAAACCAAGTTTTAACAGTTGCTTTTAACTTTAAAACCAACTTTTATTAAAACCATGTCAGTGTGAAAACACTTTAAGGTAGGTACAGACTTAGCAACGTGTTTATGCAACCAGGCAGATTGCATTGTCGTTCGCATAGTCTGTAGTCTTGTTTATGGTTGCGTTCGAAGTTGCATTCGAACTTTCGAAAATATCAAAATGTTTTGATGTTTATGGGTTGCATTGTAGCTTGCAGTGTCTGTGTCAAAATATTCGAAAACGTGTTGCGTAAGCAAGTTGCAAAGTCTATACCTACCATTAGAGGGTGGCGTTGGCTGAAGTAGTTAGCACGTTGACTACAAAACCTAAGGTCTTGGGTTCGAGCCCGGTGTCCGACATAGTCACTGGTCATTGAACTATATCGACTTCAGCAGATAATAATTTTAATGCAACATCAGAGCGCCCTCCTTCGTTGTGTAGCAGAATCATTGGTGAAGTAAAATAACCGATAAAATGGCTACTAACCACAGCTTCAAAATTTGACAGCAGAAGGCGCTGCAACACTGCATTATTAAAAAAAGCGTGCAAAAAGGCAGAGTTGTAAAAGAATGAAGCTTTCCTCTCTCTCTTCCTTCATCTTCATACTTCACTATCACTATCCTTTCCCTATCATCCTCTCTCACTAACTTATCTTCAACACACAGGTATCACAAAAGGATCATTGTATTGGACCAAAGTGAGCTGGACTCTAAATTTCCCCTTCCTTACCAGCAGCCTGTTAACCTAACCTAACCATTATATGCCCGTGGTGCTGCAGACATATAAATGCTTTTACGAACTTACCCCATCTTTTAGCAAATGCACTGTCGATTTTTTCTATAGAAAATAATAAAATAATTGAGAAAAAATACGCTAAGATTGAAATGAAGCTAAAAATCAGACAATTTATATGCCGAATGATTATATAAGAGTAACAAAAGGATCCAGAAAGACCGTGAAAACAGATGAATTTGATAGTTTTTATTTAAACAATGATTTTTTTAGAACTACACCGACAAAAAATTATTCGGTTCAATCTATAAGATCTGGTCCGGAAAAAAACGATCCAACTGTTTCACAATTAAAATCTTTTTTAAAATTAAAATAATTTTTGGCGATTTTATTTCTACTTATGGCAATTTTCTGACCAATTTGTCGCTTTTAAAGCCAATATGGTACTACGGAATTCAGCTATGGGGCACTGCTTCAGCTTCAAATGTTGAGAAAATCCAACGAACGCAAAACAAAATTTTACGTTTGATAACATCGGCTATATGGTCATCAAAAATTGAAATATACATCGTGATTTAAATGTGCCACTAGTGACTGAAGAAATTGCAAAATACGCCGGCAAATATCTAACAAAACTCGAGTCACATCCTAATCCGCTTGCTCGTAATATTTTGAACTTTACTGGACACATCCGCTTAAAAAAAAGAAATACAAGGGCTCTAATACTAAACACTCCAGATGAAGCTGCTTGAAAATACTTTTTTTTTTTGCCTATCACTACTTATGTATTATTAATAACTATCACTAAGCGTATGTCCGACATTGGTCGGGCCTACTAATTATATTTTAGATTTAAGATTTGAATACTTATTGTTAGTTCATATATGAAGATTCAATAAATAAATAAAAAAACATGCATTTAAAAAAAAATGTTACCAAAATCGATTATTTACGATGATCGATTTTTATCAAAAAACGAAGTTAAGAAAATATGTAAGTAAGTGGAAGTAATCAGTTTCTTGCAATTGTAATTAACTCTCCAGGAGAAGACAGGACGCAGTATTCAGTTATCATAAAGGCAACTTGAATGAGAACGCATTTAAAAAGACTGGATGCAATATACAAACTTTGTTCCCCAAAAAGACAGGATGGAGGACTCCAAAAGTTTCAGACAAATAAAAAATAATAATAAAAATGTTGAAAATAAGACGGTTATTGAATAAACGTTGCTTAATTATTTACCAAATGATTATTGACTAAAATATAAATAATTAACATTTATAATATATTTAATTAATATTGTAAAATAAGTTTGCTTACAATTTTGCGTGTCTCTCTCAAAAAGCTTTCAACTAATGAAAATTATTAGACAACGTTTTCAATATTAATTTAGAAAACAATTAAAAAAATATATAATAGTACAATCATATCCCAGACAAAAAATTTTATAAATAACAAAATAACAAAAGCGTTTATGAATTGGACCGTTATACAATATAACTGTAGATATTTTTTTTTATATTATTCTGTAAGGATTTTTTATCCATAGACTGAAATAAATGGATTTTCGGTTCGCAAAAAGTTACTGAATCCAGGAGCTACTGAATGCTGGAGCTACTTTCGACTTAGAGAGTAGACCCCAGGTACTGCAGTGTTGAATTACGGTCTATGTCAAATAGAACAATTGTATCTAGAACTTTGAGTTTATTTTTCATCTGGTATAAATGAACGACTAATATAGTTGTGTCCACATACGGCACTAGTTGGCACGACGCTCTCAATCCGACTCACCGTATCTATTCTTTTTATACTAAATTCTAATTCTTCGTTTCGTCATCTGCATCCACTTGAACTGAGGTACCTAGACTATCTAACCCAATGCAAATACTATAAATAGTTGTCGGAATTTTGAAAAATCAATCCCGATTATCATACCTAGCGTGAACATATATGTATGTATATATATTTTTTGCTACATATGGAAATTGTTATTTGTATGTTAATTACCTGGAAAAAGTGAACAGTCTCTAATTGTAAATTGAATTTCAATATACAATCGGTTGGCAGGACCACGATCAATGAAGGGCGACCACAGCCAATTATTGACATTATGATACGCGACGTCGCATACAACATAACTTCTCCAATTAATTCCTTTCACAAAATCAGTAAAGCTCTCTTCCACCCACTAAAAATACAACAATAAATATAATTTAATTACTTTGATTACTTAAAATTAAAAATTATATTAAATTTATTATTATGTATACAAATTATTGCGTTTTATTATTTAACTAAAAAAACCAAGAGATTAAACTATAAAGAGATACGGAAAAATGCGCACAACTGTATAGACATACAGTAGACAAACACAGCAAGAACAAAATATCAGTCAAAAACCGCAGATGGGATGATTGATACAAAAACCGGCGAAATATAAATAATAATACAAATTTAAATTAAATACTTTTCTCAATTATATACGTATGTACAAGTGACATTCACTCCAACATACTCGTATCCTAAACATTCAATAGACATTCATCAGAAAACTTAATAAGACTTAATGGTAAGAAGATATCTTAAACTAATAACTAAATATAGGATTTTCATGAAAATACAGTGGACAAAAAAACCATTCGACACATACCAAAATTTTCATCAATAAAAAACTAATTACTGTCTAATTTTACAAAAAGAACTTAGAAAGCATTTTATCGAGGAACTACAAATTGTATTGAATAAGAAAAATTATATCATTAAAGTAACTAATATTAAAATTTCATTAAATGAAAAATTAGTTAAGAAATTCAAACAAAAAAGTATTCGACATTGCTAATATTATTCTCATATAAAGTATGTAAAGTTGCTTTAGAAGCAAATTGCTTTTCCTTGACGACGTATGACTTCTTTTAAACGATCTGGTATAGATTTGTCCAAGATTTGAGTACATTCCGGACCGATTTTTCGTCACTCCTCTAAGAGGACTTTTTTCATTTTATTTTTGGTTGTAAAGCCACGTTTTCTTATTCTTTTTTTTTTCAAATGAATACAAATTTTAGTTCCTCAATAAAATGCTTTCTAAGTTCTTTTTGTGAAATTAGACAGTAAATAGTTTTTTATTGATGAAAACAAAAAAAATGTTGGTCTATGAATAAATGAAATGAAATGAAATGAATAGTTTTTTTTAGCCACTATACATATTTTCTGATGTCGTTCATAATTGAGCGTAAATAAAATATCTTTGCGAATCAAAAAACTTGCGATAAAATGGCATCGATTTTTTACTGCATATTTTTGCATATTTTAAAATAAATTCATATTTTGCATATTTCATTATAAATGTATATTTTTCATAAATTTTTTAGTTTTTTATGTTATAAAACAAATTTTAATATTTTTTCATTAGTTGCAAAGTATTTAAAAGCTGCAGTTTTTACGACTGTGTAAAAAAAAAGATGAAATCGTAAACAATTTCAAACGATGGACACATGTTATAAGTGGCTCAATGTCTCAAAGCTCGAAGTTTAACTTAGACTCAAATTAAATTGCTTAACATAGTGTCCACACCTGATGAATTTATATCATGATGAATGTCAAATTGATATCATGATGAACATTCATCACGTATAGGCTCAATTTATTAATATTATGGTAGCGTTATGATATAATCATCAGAGCTCAGGGCCTGATGAATTCATCTTGATATCAAATGTCATTTTAAGTTTTATTGTGCATTTAACGTTTATTTCTTCAAAAAATTTCGTTCAAAAAATACGGCACAACAATTATTTGTGACCAAAAAATTAAACAGCACGCAAAATATTTATTTTTGGCAAGTATTTTTCAAACATTTGTTTGATTCATCATAATATAAAATCATCAACGTCTACGCCTTTGGGTAGATATTAATGAAAATATGACATTTGCTCTGCCGGCGTCATATTACGAGGTCTGGTATAAACTCATCAGGTGTGGAGACTATGTAACGTAAATTAAATAAATAAACCTATATACATCATTTGAGTATGGTTGTTCAAGTAAACTTATTTTTACTTTGATAGGTTAGTTTTAGTTTCTATGCAAATTTGTATTGATAGTGAAACAGAAATTTGTGGTTCAGTGCATTAAATCATTAAATTTAGTGACATGAATTGATTCGTTTAGAAAGGATGCTGTAAGACAAATTTAAGTTTAAATATTTGTAATATACGCTAGTGATATTAAAAATATTTAAGATTTTGATTTGTTCATTATCCTTATAAGAAAATTATAATATTCTGTTGGCTTTTTTTTCAAGATCTGACTGAAATATCATATGTTTTAGAGTGGTGTCCCAAATGGTTCCTATGGGCGCATACATATGTAGTAAATTATTTATTTATTTTACTTTTTGCACAGTTTTAATTTATGATATAAGAATGGATTAACAGTTGTAGAACAGTTATCGTGATCTTAGATAAGCTATTGATGCTATTTTTAATGCGACTTCGACTGTTTGCATTTACAGAAGCAGAAGCAAAAGCAATTACATAAATGAGAAGTTTTTAAACGCTGGATTAATTAAAGAAAACATAACAAAACATACCCCTGGTGTTTGTGCTTGAGGTCCGTACGGGTAACGTGTCCATTCCAATGTAGCTTCTCTCGTTGTATCAAGAAGAATAACTGAAATAATAACAAATAGTGAAAAATAGTGAAATATATTTGTCGACGTTTTTCTAATAATTTTTTTATTATTCTACATTTACGAAATTAATTTATTAATTATGCTTTGCTCTTGTGTGTTGTCGTTTTTTGTTGCTTAATTTTTTAAATAAAAAGAAAAAACGAAGAAACTTTAATTATATGGTAGTGTGTCCTTAGTTTTGCTGTCTACTATATAAAAATTAATCGAATCAATAGACGTGTCCACAGTTAATTAAATACATACATATAAATGAAGATATACAGACATATACACACACATACACACCCTGTCGGAGAATGTGTGGTTGACTACAAAAATAGTTAACTTATAGTTAACTTTTCTTAGACTGCCTAAAAGCTAACTGCAATGTCACCCAGAACAAACCCTAAATTAATTCTTAAGTTGAGTACATAATTGAATTCGATGAGAGTCAACAAACAGGTGATTTAAAAAAAATCAACTTTAAGTTAACTGAAAGTAATGCAGAATGAGACAATTGACTACCGCCTAGGACATCGCAATGTTAAAATAGTCAGTTGATTACATTAAAAGTAATCCAAATGTCTGTCAGTACTAGTTGCGAAATAGTTAGCTTAAAATTAGTTTAAACTTAACGTAATTTCCGAAAGGGTATGTACAGTAGGGTGCACAAATGAGTACATCTTTGTACTTTGTGCATTTTTTATTGCATAAAAATTAAAGTAATAAAGCAAATCCAAAATTTGTTTGTCATTTATTTCATGTTTATTGTTTAGCAAAATAATTCATAATTCAAAACTAAAAGCAATAAATTCTAAGAAGAAAAAAACAAAACGAAAACAACTCGCATGTACTCAATTCTGCATCATATAAAAACGTTAGGGAATGATAGCATTTTCAGTATTTAGTCCAATACCCGTTATTATGTAAAAAACTTTCTGTAAATTTGGCATACTCTCCACCAATTTTGCAATTATTTCTTTTGGCACTAAACACGCTGCCAAAGATCGTCCAAATTGGTTGGTGTTGATCCGTATTGTCCCAAGCGTCTCCTCAATATTGACCACAGATACTCAATCGGATTGAGGTCGAGACTTTGAGCTGGCCACTGCATCAATTGAAAATTTTGCTCGCTGAGCCATTCTTTCACGATTTTGGACTTGTGCTTAGGGTCGCCATCCTGCTGAAAAATTAGTTCTTCCGCAGGATAGCCGCTCTTGTTTAAAAAATACGCAAATAATCTTCTTTCCTAATTATTCCACCATTCCACCAATTCTTTGCAGTGGTCCAAGGTGCCACCATGTAAAGCAACCCCAAACCATGACGCTGCCTCGATTGTTCTTCACTGTTTCCTTAACATTGTTTCTTTGAACTCTCTCCCCAGGGCGGCGTCAGCAATATTGCTTACCGTTGGATTGAAAACGATTAAATTTAGATTCATCTGACCAGATTATACGCTTCCAGTCATCTACTGTCCAATTTCTGTGCTCTCTGGCAAAATTCAACCGGGCTTTAACGTTTTTATTGACAAGGCAGGTTATTGTTTTTTACCACTGAGATGTAGCCAATATCGCGAAGGGTTCTTTTTACTGTCCATCGACTAACTGGCTTGTTTATTAATAAAGAAGCGTCCTTTGGTTTTAAAAACTTGTGTCTTTTCATCTGATTTATCATGACGCGTGCGTCAGCATTCGTTAATAGCTTTTTACGGCCTCAGACTTGCGGTTTGGGATCATTAGAATACCTTTTTTGAGCTCTTATGACCACTGATTGGCTTACTTTAAGTTGTTTAGCTATTACTCGCGTAGAACAGCCCTTTTCTGTCATGGCTAGAACATTGTCCTCAATGGCTCTGGACAGTTTCTTCATTATTTATTAAAATTTGATAATTGTTGGATAATATGCACAGTGTTTACCATACGCAGTTAAATTAATATCAACCTAATATTTTTTTATTACAAGAGTTGTAAACAAAGCAAGCACATGCAAATCTAACGGTAAGCTTTAACATTTTTATACAAATACCTCAATAACACACGGTTGCAAAATTAAGTACATAAAAGCTATTTTGGTAATAATTGTATACATAAGTATATCTCGAAATTTATTGTTTAGTACTAGACAAAGTAAAAAAAAAGTATTTGGATTTGCTTTATTACTTAATTTTTTATGCAATAAAAAGTGCATAAGGTACAAACATGTAATCATTTGTGCACACAGCCATATAGTTACATAAACATATGCATATTAACATTCATTCCCTGCAAATAATATTGGAGTACGTGGTCCAATCTAGATGAAACAGACTAGTTACATCATGGTCGCATGTAATACATTCATGGATCATTTCATGGATCACCTTTTTTCATAGAAAAGTAACTTACTAAAGCAAATTTTCCCTTTTTCTCTATAAATTAAAGATATCTTATACTCTTAAAAGAAAGAGATTAGTTTTAGAAATCAGAAAAATCAAAAAGTTTGATTTCAGGGTTGGAAAACCCACACTTTTTGTGATATAAAAAATTAGCTACCGAAAACTAATTTTTTTTTTTATATAAAATAAACTTATTTTATACTTCAGTACGAATGAATTTGGTATTTCAAATTAAAACAAAAATTAAAAAATTAAAACGACGCTTCCAGGGTTGGAAAACTTAATTTTTTATACAAAAGTAACTTACTATAACAAATTTTTCCTTTTTACTATAAATTAAACACATCTTACATTCTTAAAAAAAGATTGGTATAAGAAATCAGAAAAATCAAAAAGGAGGATTCCAGGGTTGGGAAACTTACACTCTTTGTGGTATAAAAAAATAACTACCGAAAACTAATTTTTTTTTATTAAATAAAATTATTTTATGATTGAGTACGAATTAAATTAGTATTTCAAATAAAAAAAGCAATTAAAAAATGAAAAAGAGGATTCCAGGGTTGGAAAACTTTATTTTTTTTTGTAAAAAAGTAACTTACTAAAACAAATTTTTCCCTTTTTTTATAAATTAAACATATCTTATATTCTTAAAAGAAAAATAAATAAAATAAAAGAAATCAGAAAAATCAAAAAGGATGATTTCAGGGTTTGAAAATTTACACATTTTGTGATATATAAAAGTAACTAATTGTAATTAATTTTTATCTTTGCCTTTATAAATTATATATATTCTACGTTTTGGAAATACAAGTTTTTTGTAGAGAAAAAAACCATCTCCAGATCTAGAAATTTGAACTTTTTTTCCTGGATATTAAAGTAAATAAATAAAACATTTTTTTGAATTTTGTTTTTTCACTTAACACACTTTCTATATTTTTTTAAGAACTACTAGATTGGTATAAGGAATCAGAAAAATCTAAAATGATGATTTTAGGGTTTGAAAATTAATTTTTTTTGTACATAAAAGTAGCTAGATCAAATTATTTTTTTCTTTTTGTTTATACTTTATGTATGTGCTTATGTATGTATCTCTATACCACATGAAAGCAGTTTGGTAAAGGGTATATAAGATTCGGCACAGCCGAATATAGCACTCTTACTTGTTTTTTATTTATGTTTAGCTAATACATGCCTATATGTATGCGCGCAATTTTCTGTGTCTGTTTTATAGTTCATCCTTATATTCTCGGGAGTGTTAATTATGGGTGCGTTTGAGTAATTTTCCAGTAAAATCCAGTAACTGAGTAAATGCTGAGTAATTTAAAGAAATTACTCTCAATAAAAAAGTTTGCATCTAAAAGTACGCGAACGGAAAAATTGTAAAATCCAGTAAAATATTACAACAGCTGATTACCAATTTTGGCGCTAAAAAAATTATACATATGAAATACACGATAAAATATTTTGTTTAATAATAAAAGTAACAGGGCTGGTCCACGATGTCGACAAGAAACTTTCTATAGCTTTCTTATATTGAAAACTTAAATAAACTTTCTTATATTGATTTTGTTTTAAATATAAGTAAGCGATAGAAACTTTCTTGTCGACATCGCGGGTCAGGCCGTTAAAGTTTCTGAGCTTTTTACCCTGAACGTGAGAAGTTATTAGGATGATATATTCAAGACAACGAAAAACTGGGAAAGAATTCAAAAAAGTACACAAAGTAAATATTTTTTTAATGTTCCATACGGCAAACCCCCAGGAACCGTCGACCCGACGATATGTATAAACAAAAATTTCAATATAATAATCTATTAACTTTATTGACGTTTAAAAACAATCAGTTATGTTCTGAATTCCAAGTGAAATTAAATCGTTCGGAAATGCAATAGCATTGTTATTATAAATAAAGGGTGTCCCAACAAGAACGCAAGATTTAAATTTTGAATGAAACACAGATATTTAAAAAAAATCGTGAAACTTTATGATATCGTAAATTAGACAAAATGAGGTTATGTGTGGAACAACAAATCGGGCAGATGGCCGCCGCGGCTTTGCTGGCACACACGCGATCTTTTAATGAAATTTTCAATGGCCGTTTTGCATAAATGCTGCGGTATTTCATTGATGCAGCGTCCAATTTCCTCTTTTAAGGCTTGAGTCGTCGTCGGCTTATTCGCTTAAACCATCGACTTCAAAAAACCCCAAAGAAAAAAGTCTAATTGTGTTAAATCGCAAGATCTAGGCGGCCAATTCTGGTCTCCAAAACGCGAAATAACACGACCGGGAAATGACTGGTGTAGCAATTGAATTGTTTCTCTGGCTGTATGACATGTGGCGTCGTTTTGTTGAAACCACATGCCCTCCACATTCATTTCTTCAATTCTAGACAGGAAAAAACTGGTTATCATTTCACGATACCGAACACCATTGACCTGCGTTTGAGCGACATCATCACGTACAGCTGCGACATTTTCGGTCGATCGACCTGGTCGAGGGCGCCTTGTTGTCTTTACATCATTAACAGACCCAGTTTCGGCAAATTTATCCATTAATCTCTTTACAGTTGACTCTTTTGGAGCATTATTGTGACCCCAAATTGATCGCAAATTTGCGAACTGTAGCCGCAAAACTTTCGCCATTTTGGTAAAACAATTTCACAATGAGAATGCGTTGTTCATTCATGTAGCGCTCCATTTTTACTAACCTCGGACCTTCTACTAGCAAACAATAACAATTGTTCAAATGTCAAACAATGACACTTCGAATGGCGCCAAATTTAAATCTTGCGTTCTTGTTGGGACACCCTTTACATACATACATTCATATGTGCATACATACATACAAATTTCCAACAATTCTATGGAAATTCCGCACGTTTTAATTTCACGTGGAATACATAACATACCCGAATATTTTTCTAGCATCAAACTTAAATAAATGTTATAATGCTTATAACTTAATACATTTGTTTTTTGTTATTTTAAAAATTTCATCAAAAACTAAAAATTTTGTTGCCCTTTGCTTTTGTTTGTTTATATTTAAAAACATATGGTTTCGTTTTACTGGATTTTACTGGGAAAAATTTGTCCAGTAAAAACACCGATGCCAACTTGGTGCTTTTGGCACTATTTGTAGTGCTTTTTGAAGACTCAAAACGCCAAATTTTGAGCGTAGGTGCCAAAATAAGAAAAAGCACTAATTAGTGCTTTTAAGAAATTTGTGTATTTCTTAAAATTATTTTAATAATTACTCGGCGTATTTATTTTTTCAGTGTAAAGCATAAATTTTTCGTCTGGTATATTTCATTAAATGGAGAATAGCTAAGAAAATATTAAACATTATTAAACTTCACATTACTTCACTTTATGGATTTTCAGTCGTTTTTCACGAAAGTGCTTTTTACGCTATTTAGATTTCAAAATTACGCTTTTAAGTGTTTTTTTTAAATGTTGATGTGCCTTTAGAGCCAAAAAAGTTGGCATCACTGAGTAAAAACTCGCATTTACTCGGTAAATGAACTGTCATTTTTCTCTCTCAATTCGCCCTCTCATTTACTGGATTTTGTGTACTCGAAAGCAATCCAGTAAAAATTTTAAAAAATTTTTGAGTTCTCGAACGCACTTTATATGTAGCATCTCTATTGTAAATCTCTTTTTGTAATTGTTTTCATGTTGTAATATTGTTGTATTAGTGATGTCTGGCGAGTGTCCACTTATTGCACAGTGGGCTGCTAATGCTGTTTTTTGGTCAGTTATTCCTTTACGTGTTTTATAATCAGATTTATGTGCGGCTAATCTAGTTCGTAGTTTTTCAACATACACAAAGATACCGAAGGATATGTTCGTTGACATTTTAAGTTATTGTATTAAAGATAATCGATATTTCAAATATAATGATAAAGTGTATGAGCAACTGAGAGGAATGCCTATGGGCTCGCCAACATCACCATTGATAGCGGACATAGTAATGGAAGAATTGTTAGATACTATAATACAATATCTAGAACACAAACCGAGATATTTAAGCAAATATGTAGGTATATATTTTTAGAATTTACGTTAAATAGCTGATGTTAATAACAATCTCTACCCAAGTAGATAGACTATTTAATTTAATTTTTCTTCTCTTTAGAAACTCACATTAATTAATAAAAATATTTCATTCAATAAAAAATGAAATTACTGAACTTAAGCCCGAATAAGAAATTGTTTCTGATTAAAAAACAATAATTTTATTTTCTATCCAAATAACATGATTAAATAAAAACCCAAACAAAATTCCTTAAGAGCGAATAATAATGTTGTATTTTAATTTCTTTTTAAATATCTTGAATATATGAAATAAATATACAATGTGCTTCGACAAAAGACTCCAAAAGCAAATTGTTTTTTCACATTTTATTTGAACAAGAGTTAAACAAGCGAATCGAAAAAAATCTATAATTGATAGGCAAACAAGTTTTTTGTAATCCCTTTTACGCTGGTACTACTGCATCGATTTTGAAAAGATTTATATGGTTTTAAAGGTTTTTCTGATCAGATGTGTAGAATATATATTTTATTGAAATTGGTTTAGTATTTTGGGAGCTATAACCCAGTGGGAATTTGAGTTAACTCGGAGTTATTAAATTATCAGCCAAAAATTAGTCAGAGGTAGTTAAAATCAGCACTCATTCTGCATGTTAAAAGTGATCAGATTTAACATTGAGTGGCCGCAGGACGAGTGCATCAGTTTTGAACTAACCATGAGTTAGCTCATTATGAGTTAGCTTGTGCCAAATAAAAAAATAATAAGAAGAAAGTGTTATACGTAGTTAGTTAATTATGATTTAACTTATTATTTATTAACATTTTTTAGTCAGCTTAAAGTTTAAACAATTTTAAATTATTTTTTAAAAAACGAGAACGGGTATCGAACCGTGATCACTTTTTTTGTCAGCCATCATACTTAACACTTTGCCATCGCGCAATATAAAATATAAAGGGAACAGAGTTATCATAAACATGAATTTTATGCTGACATCTTCTCTCTGAACTTTGACTGTATCAGCTTTGAGTTAGCTAAAAGTTAGCTCAAAACTTATCGAAGAAGTTAGTTGTACAAAAACAACTCACTAATCTCTGCATCAGTTTTGAGTTAGCTTAAAGTTAGTTCAATACTTATCGGGAAGAAGACAGTTGTGCAAAAAATAACTGACTCACATCTGTATCATTTATGAATTAGTTCAGAAGCTAGTTGTAAATAAGTTATCAAAAAGTCAGCCATATTTTGAGCTAGCTAATAAAAATCCGACTGGGTATTTAAAGGGTTCACACATAAACACACACATATAAAAGCAATAAAAGTATATTTATATAAAGTATATGCAAGTCTACAACAACTAAGAAAATACAAAACAAAAATAATGGATGAATGTCAACAACAGATTAGTACAACCAGACCTGGGTAACTTACATTACTTTTGCATAAGCAGTAATTGAAAATCAAAAATGTTGGAGCAAATTTAAAATTTATACATGTATTGCACTATTTTATGCACTAAAATAAAATCTCTTAGAAGTAATGCATTAATATAATTTTGCATAATCACATATTGGACACAGTAAAATTAGAAAAAACGTAACCATTTTTTTCAGATTGCATAAATAAATAAATAAAAAATACAGAATGAAATATTTTTATTAATTAATGTGAGTTTCTAAAGAAGAGAAGAAAAATTAAATTAGACTTTTAAGCTGGGGGAAATACCGATATTTTTCTGTGCAAAATACAGTAAAATTCACATTGAGGGCACCTATGTATGTACATACTAGTAATGCACGAATATTCGTATTCGTATTCGAATCGCCGAATATTAGGCAATTTTTAATGCGAATACGAAGCATTCGTATTCGTCAAATTCAGGCGAATGGGAATATTTTTCCAAAAAAATTAAATAAATAAATGCATAAACCTTAAACTAATTTTAAATAAATGGATAAAAATATTAGTTTGTACGAGTCCATTAAATTTTTTATAGAAATTTGTGCTTTGTATCATTTTCAAATATTATTAAATGACGAGCATTAAGATTTTGGGTAGTTTTTATTAACTTTAAAGAACGCCAACAGGAATATGAAGTTCTTTTTCATAACAATTTTTTAATATTTCATATTGCAGGCGTAAATAGAGCCCTAATTTAAATTCTATAAATTTCACATAAAATATTCGTATTCGTATTCGCGAATATCAAAAATTGACATTCGTTACATCACTAGTACATACATAAGTACGTACATACTTACACATGTATGTACATATCGCTCATTTACTTCGATAGTGTCACAACTTAAAAAAAACTAGTTTTTGCAGAAAACATGTTTAAAGTTTTCAATTTACATAAAACTCAATGAAGACATGAAAAAATATTCTTCGCTCACGAGGTGGTAGTCCAAGCTATTTATATGAAATTTTTACACAAGATAAAATACGAAATACCAAATTATTTTGCATATGTGAAGATGATCAATCGTGTTAATTGGCTGGGGTTCAAAAAATATCTTAGTAGTCATTGCACGGAAAATATTACGCTAAGAACACCCAATGATATTGAATCTAGCATTGCCTATATTAATGAAAATATTAAACAGGCTGCTGAGCATGCCACTACCTCCCATCCGCAAACTGGGTTTAATAAAATTTATTCTAGGGATATTGAACGTCTCGTGTATGAAAAAAAGAAGAGCTAGAAGGGAATGGCAACAGCACAGATCATCCCAAAATAAAATCAGATTTAAGGAGTGCACTAAACGACTTCAAGAGTTGCTTCCATCTGTAAAAAACTGCATCTCTTAAAAATTATCTGGAAGGTCTTGATGTCACACCAGCATCTAATTACTCTTTGTGGCTCGCTGCTAGAAAGCTTAAAACACACGTTGAGTTTAAACCACCTCTGCGCACATCTACCGGAGGTTGGGCAAGAAGCGATATTGAACAAGGTAACATATTTGCTGAGCATTTAAAATCCGCATTTATCCCAAACACATGTACTGGTGTTGCTGATTTGCCGAGTGTAGTTGCTGTACCCCCTCGACCCTTAAAATTTAAAATGTGTGATGTACAAAAACCAATTGCTGAAGTCAACCCGAAGAAAGCCCGCGGTATTGATGGAATTAGTAACCAGATGCTGATGAAGTTGCCTCGTATTGCAATTATAATCCTGTTATTCATTTTTAATGCCATTTTACGACTGGAGTATTATCCACACAGCTGGAAGCTTGCCAAGGTTAGGCTAGGCCAATAAGTTTACTGTGAACAATGTCAAAGCTCTTTGAAAAGTTACTTATGACAAAAATGTCTTCAATTCTAAGTGATAATGGGTGCATACCGGACCATCAATTTGGTTTTAGAAGTAAGCATAGCACCATTGAACAAACTCATAGATTTGTTCAATTTATAAAAAGAACTTTTGAAGAAAAAAAGTATTGCTCTGCGCTGTTTATTGACGTTTCTCATACATTTGATAAAGTGTGACACGAAGGCCTATTTTTTAAAATTGAAGACATACCTACCAATAAACATTCTAAATCTTTTGGAAAGTTACATTCTTGCCTGGAAATTTACTGTTGTGGAATGAGACTTTTTTTATATAAAGAGAAGTAACACTCAGGCAATTAATGCCTACTACTATTACTAGGTGTTACCTTCTTTTGGAAAGGGATAGTGATAGAAGACAGGTGGTGAAGGAAGAGATAGAAGAAAGATTCATTCTTTTTACAACTGCTTTTTTTTGCACGCTTTTTAATAATGCAGTGTTGCCTGTAACTATCTCATTCGGTGTGCCACAGCGCAATATACTGGGCCAGTTTTGTATTTGATTTATACTTGTGATATGCCTGTGAGCAGTAGTATCCACACTTCTACATTTGCCGACGATGCAGCGTCTTCAGGAACACATTACCCAGCTAGAACTGCAAACGTTTAATATACAAGTCGCTTTTAAAGCCAATATGATATGTGATATGGAATTCAGCTATGGGGCACTGCTTCAGCTTCAAATGTTGAGAAAATCCAACGAAGGCAAAACAAAATTTTACGTTTGATAACATCGGCTCCATGGTTCATCAAAAATTCAAATATACATCGTGATTTAAATGTGCCACTAGTGACTGAAGAAATTGCAAAATACGCAGGCAAATATCTAACAAAACTCAAGTCACATCCTAATCCGCTTGCTCGTAATATTTTGAACTTTACTGGACACATCCGCTTAAAAAAGAGAGATACAAGGGCTCTAATACTGAACACTACAAATGAAGCTGCTGGAAAATACTTTTTTTTGCCCATCACTACTTATGTATTATTAATAACTGTCACTATTGTGTCCGACATTATTCGGGCCTACTAATTATATTTTAGATTTTAATACTTATTGTTAGTTCATATTTGAAGATACAATAAATTAAAAAACATGTGCATATTATAAAAAAAAATATTTTTCCATCGTTTGCTATTAGGATTGCACGACGTTTAAATGTATTACTAGAGATGTGGAAATGTCGTGATTTTATCGTGTCACGCGGGAATCACGCATTATCATGATCAAATTTATAATTAATCACGCGTGAGTGCGTGAGCGTGATTTAAAAAAAATTACACGTGCGTGATTATTAAAAATAGCTCAATTCTTACGCTCTCACGAAATATCATCATTCGTGCATAGGTGAGTATCAATATACTATACCATTTTACACATGCTACTGTTGTGAGTCGAAGGCACTTACTTACTTATCGTTTACTCATATATTTTATAATATATAGAATAAGACTACTTACATTTAAGATTTAAGACAAAAGCATTTTGATCCAATTACAAAATATCGATATTGCACAATTTGTCAGCGCAAAGAAAATAAATAGTAACCAAGCGAATGAACTGGCTACTGCTGCGTCAAAAAATTAGTGCAATGCACGGGTACGAGGGTTGTTCAAAAATGATTCACAACATCCCTCCCCCCTTGGCGGAAGAAAACATCTAGATATAAATATTTTCTAAGTACAGTAATTGGATCAAATGCTTAAATGTTAATGTAAAATATATAAGTAAGTGACATGTAGGTGATCTATTCTATAAAATACATAAGTAAGTGCCTTCGACTCACAACACTACGATGCAAGACCACTTGCACAAAAATTGTGAATTGGGCTATTGTTATACGGCACTGTTCTGTAAACCGATCGATTTGAAACCGCACGATTTTAGAAAATTAGCTCCAAAAATAGGAATATTTTTTTAATACATATTTTTAAATTTTTTTTATTATATAGGTTCTCTAATTTCATATCTGAAAGAAAATTATGGTGTATGATTTTAAACAATTATGCAGCAACATTATTAATTTTTTGAAAACGAGAAATTTACTCAGATTCGGTTTACAGAACAGGGCCGATAATTTCTTCAGGCGTAGTAAACTGGCTCATATGAAATTTAAAAATACCAATATAGAAAAAGAAAATTATTTTATTACACACATTTTTTATGGTACGCAACTATATTTCCCTAAATTTTGATTTTTTTCCGCATTTATGAGAAGTCACTCTTAAATTTTAGTTGAAAATGTTTACAGCTATCTATATAATAAAATGTTATAGTTTAAACTTTCAAAATCTATCGTCACAACTTTTTATAAGCGCTTAAACACAAACAATATTTTTAAAATGTTCTATTTTAGGACATTGCTGAATGTAGGGTACATGTCCAAAATACAAAATAATTGGCGCTAAGCACATTCTTAATGCATTGACTTTAGCGCTATGTAATTAAAAATTTAATGCATTAAACAAAGTTTTTTACAAAACTGAAAATAATTAAGATTCAGGGAAATTTTAAAATTTATGGCTCGATTATGGATGGCAACCGAAATTCAGTTGCCGAGTTAACTAGCAACGCAACTGAACTTAAAATTTATATTATGTATGGCAACTTCCTCCAGTTGCCAAAAAGTTATCGAAAATACGATTATGACAGAATGGCAACTGAAAATAATATAAACAAATATTTAAAATATAAGATATACAAGTTCTAAAAAGAAAGTTATTGAGTAAAAATGCTTAAAAACATTAATGATCATAAAAATTATTAGTTGAGTGGATTTAATTATTGGTGAAGAGAAGGAAGTTCAAAAGTTTAATCTATTAGACGACGCTTTAGAACTACCGCCTTTACTGTGAGTAAATGTTGTTGCCTAAAATAAATTTGAACAATCTCTGTTTTAGCTGTAAAGCATATTTTCCTTAAATATGCATAGAAGAAATTCAAAAATAAAAATAATATTGCAATTACTGTTTAATTTTTAAATTTTTTTGCTTTTAAACGATGCAGCAACTACAAATTTGTGGTTGCCAACATGGCAACTGAAATTACCAGCTGTTAGTTGCCATTTGCCATCCGTAATACCATTTCGGCAACTAGCAACGCACCCAAAGTTCGCTTGCCATCCATAATCGAGCCATTAGATTTTTAGCACGAATGGAGACATTAAAAATTTTTTTTTCTTTTTTATTTAAACTTTTGTCAAAAATTGAATGCTGCCTTAAAATTTAAAATAATAAATAAAAGTAATAGGAGAAATACTAAAAAAAACTCAAAGCAAAAAAAATATTTTTTGTCTTTTATCTTGTGAGAGATACGGAAACACATCTTGGGAAATTATTTGTTAAGAATTTCAAGTTTATCTCAAAATGCTTTATCGGGCAATAATCGGATAACTTTTAAAAAAGTTACCAGCCTCAGAAGTTTTTTTAAGTCCCAGGTAGTCAACTTTGGTTTGCTGTAACTCCTGTCCAGCTCAAGCCAGAAGGCTGTCATGACATGAGTTATAAATCCCAAGTCCTCCCCTACGGATGTTAGAAGTTTCATGTAAATCCAATCAGTAGTTTAGAAGTAGGGATTTAACGAAGACCAGTTTAGCGAATGTGAATAATATATTTTACAATATAAATTACAATTACAATATGTTAAAAAACCACATGAAAATAAATTTGTATAAGAACATGAAGTTGTATAGGTATTATATATGTATGTACTACATATAGCATTTTATTTAAATTGAGTCTTGAATTGAGCAAATATTTATTAATTTATTAAAAATACAAAGAAAGAAATATATATGAAAAATAATTATACATAGATAAATAATTAAGAATAAATTTCCAAATTGTTGGACAATCAACCCATTCGTACTTTGACCGTAAAGCCTGGTACTCTGTACAACATTTCATGTGAAATGCTATCAAAATACTTATTAAGAAAAATTGGAATGTATTGTTCAGGAAAAAATTTTGCAGAAGTAGTACGCTATTCATCTTGGGAAAAACATATGTATATATCTTCAACATTTTAAGTTTTCATGTAAAATAAAATAAGCGTGGAATTTACAAAAAACAAAGGGCCTAGCTACTATTGTTTGCATTTCAAATGTTTTGTACGGAGTAATGAATGGTGCGCAACATTTTTCAAAAGTTTGAACAGACTAGTCAGTCTTAAGAAGAAAATATTTTCGCGCAAATCAAACACTGCATTTTCATTTCAAAAAATTCAAAGATATTTCCAAACACCGCTGGATTTTGGTTTCATTTTCAAACTTATGAGAACTTATTTACAGAAAAGTTTTCCGCTAAAATTTTAAAGCTTTGAATATAAAGCATTATTAGTATGTATGTATATGTATCTTTTTCATTCTGTCTTAAAATAATTTTCCTGTTTTTGACGTTTATTAGTCGTAAACTATTTTCGTGAATGATGTACACAATTTTTTTTTGTGTTAAATATTCGCTTGAAATATTCGCATACATTTTAGCGAATGCAAATAGTAAAGCGAATAATTTGTGAATGCGAAAGCGAATGCGAACATTCGTTACATCCCTATTTAGAAGTTCCAGATTTATTGCCATTTACTTTGTAAAAGTCACTACTGTGCAATGTAAATTTTACATATACACGCACATACATATGTATGTGTAAAAACCTATTTTTCAACCCAAAAAAATACAAATTGGATTACATACTTTTTCGTGAGCGTGCTTGATCGTAAACATTTTCAATATCATTCGTGAAAGTGCGTGAGTAAAATATTTTTCTGCTTGAAAGTGCTTGTGGCGAGTCAAAAAACGCTCACGTGCACATATCTATGTATTACCACAATATGGGCGAATTTTTTCATATTGTAAGAACGTGTTTCACCTAAAATTTTCGCAATATCTACCTTCTAATTTCGTTCTCACAATCACCCCTATCGTTAATTACAAGTGTAATATTTGTTCACGTGAAATTTTTATTCCCATCGAAGGGAAAAATACTATCTTTAATCTTCCGTGAAATTTTTTCCCCGCTATCAGTCACAGTGAATGTAAAAAGGGAAGACGATTTGTAATGCTTAAAAGTTAATTGAAAATCAGACAAATTTAAGTTAAATAAATAGAAATACACAAATTTTAGGATCCAAATTGAATTTTTTTTAACTTTAAATTTGTGTTTTTAAATATTCTAGGTGCAGTGGAGAAACAATTTTTACAACTTGTACAGGGTGGGCCAAAAGCAACCAATGGGTGTAAAAGTTTAATAATTTTTTTGTTTATTAATTTTTTTTAATTTTTTCTTTCAGATTATATAGACAACACTTGGAGAATTTATAATGGAGAGGTTCACAACTGAACAGAGAACCAGAACAATAGAATTTTATTATTTAAACCAGAGATCAATTATTTTAACGCAAAGAGCATATCGTCGACATTTTAACGTCAGAATTTCGCCCTCTGAAGCGATGGTTCTGGGGTTCTCAAAATCCTAGAGCCATTCATCAACGCCAATTGCACCCCATCAGGTGTACAGTATGGTGTGGGATCACATCTGAAAATGTCATTGGGCCCTACTTCTTCGAGAATGAAGATGGAAGTGCTGTAACCGTAAATGGAGAGCGGTATCGGTTTATGATAGAAAATTTTTTACATCCTGCTCTTGAAACAGACCTGGTATGTGGTTTCAGCAGGACTGAGCCACTGCCCATACTGCCCGAGACACAATGGCACTTTTAAGTCAAATTTTTGGAGAGCGAATAATTTCTCGAAATTCGGAAATTATTTGGCCAGCGCGATCGCCAGATTTGACAGCACCCGACTATTTTCTTTGGGGTTTTTTGAAGGAGCGAGTGTATGTGAACAAACCAGAGACAATCCTTGAACTCAAGGCAAACATTGTTGCAGAAATTCGAACGCTACAGCCACAAGTTTTGAAAGATGTTATGGAAAATGCTCTAAAAAGAGCCCATCAGTGCGAAGCTGAAAACGTTGGTCATTTAAGAGACATCATTTTTCATACTTAGTTTAAAAAAATTTCCATTTTGTATATTATATAATCTGAAAGAAAAAATAAAAAAAAGTTAATAAACAAAAAAGTTATTAAACTTTTACACCTCTTGGTTTCTTTTGGCCCACCCTGCATATACCATTTTTATATGGATTTTTTTCACTGATCTGAACTTTATGCAAAAAAGACAACTTATTGTGTTATTTTATCCAATTTTGGTTTGAGAACTTATACTTAAATAATAAATGTGTTAACTGAATATAATTCAATTATTATTTTGAAATTATTTATTTGAAACTATTTTTTATTTCAGGAGTTTGTAAAATGTAATATTGTTTAGACCATTTAAGGCTTTATATTATCGAATTAATGATCAAATAAATACGTATATTAAGACAAGTATAATTAAACTTAACATTACCTTGATCTGCAGTCGCAAAACTTATCGGCATTATCAATAATACAAATACAAATATTAATTTCATTATAATTTGGCAGTTATTCGGTAAATGTATTGCTTTCGATGATCTTTCATATGCTACGTTGTTGACAAACATTTCTAATGAAGGCTTGTAAGATGAAGTATATAAAAGTTTATGGAAGGAATTGTCTTGGTATGTTGTAGATGAGAACGATGAATTAGATAACATATAATTCGTTGCAATTAAAGCTGATGATGTCGATGTGTACGATGATGATGATGGTGATTTTTTTGTTGTAATTGCTTTCTGGTATGATAATGGCAGCATAAATGGTATTGTTTTAGTTGATATCGTTGTTGAAATTCGCGTGGTTGAAGCACATAAGGAAGTCTTTGTTTCATGTTTGCCGGAAGCATTTTTATTATAACAATTATTTTTATTCATATTGTTTATTATCAAATTCGAGCTGCCAGCTGATAAACCATTTTCGTGTTCAACACTATATACAGATAATTTATGATTTAAATGAGATCGACATTGATGTCCTCCATAGTAAGGATACAACATTTTTATAATTTTTTGGTGATGATGGCGCAGATAACGCTGAAGGATCGACACAAGAATGTTATCAGTGAACTTTAAGATCTTCTTCTTTTGATATAAATCGCATGTATCGAGTAAAAAATCATGAATTTTTTTGTTGATAAGGATATCAGCTTTCCCGAATGGTGCCTTTCAGTCATTTTTGAAGCTGGAATATAAATTACTTCAGATAAAATATTGCAAACTCTTTTTACTCTAAGTACACAAAAAAAATAGATATTTTTATCTAGCCAAATTGAAATTAATATGGGAAACAAACACAATATTCCAAAAATATTAATATCTAGGTTGTTCATATTTTTCACACGTTAAAAAAAATTAAACTGAAGTCATCGCTAAAAATTTTTTTTAATTTGATTCTGTTTTTCATATAATTTTCACTATGTGAAATGTTTTATACGATTAGTCTATTATTTTATTTGTTTATAATTTCGGTATGGTATTATTAAATATACGTGTTAAAGCATTAAAACTTTGCTAGAGAATTCTATTTTGATCTGACATCTGTGTATAGTTGCAAAAATAAAAATGTTATGTCAGATGTAACTGAGCCTGTACGTTTGAAAGAAAAATTTATAAGCAGGAGAAACACGACTTCTCAAAGCTTAGGCCCTCTTCTATTTTTTATGCATATAATTTTGAAACTGGACCAGATGTTTTAAGACTTATCATGTATTTTACCTACTTTTTTTTAGTTTTTAATCGGATCTTATTTCTTTGTTTTATTAAGTTATTGAAATTAGTTGTTGTTTATAAAAATGTGATAATTAAAAAAATTAAAAAAATATTAAATGAATTGCATAAAAATATTAGTTTGTAATACATTTAAAATAATATATTTATTTCAATTCAAAAAATTAACAATCACCCTTATTCCAGTTGTTAACATCGACGGCACGTCAATACAATAAAAAAAATTGGGGCTTGTCCACTCGTTCTAGAGAACAATTTGGTATTATTGACAGTCTATTTCATTTCATTTTCATTTCATTAATTATTTAATTCAGTAATACATGTGGCCTCAAGGCCAATATAAATATATTACAAGTATAAAATGAGCGGTTGTTTATGTATTAATGAAAAAATAAAATATATACAATAAAATATATGCAATCGTAAAACATTTATATACAATCGTAAAACATTTCAACGGCTCCAATAAAACAGTATAGTATAGGTACAACATAAGCCCAAATCAATCAGTGGTAAAGCAAATTAATGAAAGTATTGATACAAGTTTTCTCTTAAAAGATGCCAATGTAAAACCAAAAGAACGTAATTCTCTTGGTAAGAAGTTCCACAAGCGAGCAGCGCGAACAAGAAAAGACCGTTGGTAAACAGAATAATGGATACGATTAATAACTATTTGTGGATTCCTAAGTGATCTTGAAAATTGTATCCTCTGCACAGTCTGTTCAGGGATTTGAGTCCTAATAATGTTAAACAAATAAATTAGCAAGCGAAACTTATGGTAGTCTCCAAACGATAAATTTAAGAACTTTATTGTGTGATTGGAGACATGGGCCCGTAATCTTAAGCCATAGACATATCTTACAATTTTGTGAATAATTAATTTAATTTGTTTCCTATTATTTCTGTTCTCTATTGACAAATTGTTTTAGATTGTTTGGTACAAGGAGATTTTTCTTCCAAAAAAATTAAAAATGACAATTTGCCATTCCGTGTAATAATCCATTTAATTTATTATAAAAATGTATAATTTTCAAATGTTATTTAATGACAACCATATATGGAATTAAAATTAGGGCGCAAACGACAAAAAATATTAAATGAGTGACTAAATGAGTGCTTTAAACAATCAAATACCACTACCCTAGCATTTAAAAAGTAATATTTTGCATACATTTTGTAATATGTTAAAGTAAATTCCCATAATATATAAGGTGTGTCCTTACTTTTGCGGCTCGAGCTTACGATGTTTCTCTAATAATTTTTTTATATTTCTACATAACGAAATTCAGGCCATAATTTTTCGAATCAGATTTAGATTTAGATTTATTTATTTTCAATTCAGTAATAATAAAGCCTATAAGGCCGAACTATTTATTACGTAAGGGTAACACATAGAAAAACTACACCTTATTAAAATTAGTAAGAATGATACACCAGTATAATATTCAATACTAATACTAGAGAAAAAACAAAACAAAAAAAAATAATAATAAAGAGTAGAACTTCAATTACAATAGTTTCAAAAATATTAAAAAACTAATACATATATGAAAAAACTATGTACATAAATATGTATATGAATATTTGATTTCGTTACATTTCATGGCTCCCCAACCGTTTAGATATTAATTAAAGTTAGAAAAAAGAAAGGTTAAAAAAATAATAACCAGGTCCAACTAAGCGGTGGTCTGAATGCTTGATGGATTCAAAAGATGTATAAATTGTTAACTGGAAATTTCTGAGGTTGCTTGGTAAATGATTAAAAAATCGGGCAACACGAATTAAAAATGATTTTTCAAAAGCATAACAAGATATTCTAGGAAACTATGGGTTCCTTACTGAACGAGAGAAAACAAATCTTTACGAAGAATGATTGGATTGCCACTTCTAATGACACCATAGAAAAAAATTAGACTCCTAAACACAAGAAAGTTTTTAAACGAACAGCCAAGAAACTGTCATACAAATTCTGAAATATGGTCACGAAAACCAATTTTGTATACAAAACGGACTATCATGTTGACAATCCGCTTAAGTTTAGACACGTTTGATGCATTAGTACCTGATACAGCCTCGAACCCATATAGGACAAGAGGCATTAGTAAGGCGTGAGATAGTCTATTTCTAATGTAGAGCGGTAAATATAATTTTGTCGAGAATAACCTACGTAAAACGCCAAAAAAATTTCCATGCAATGTTTTAAAATGAGGAACGAAAGAAAGCTTGTTGTCAACAATAACACCCAACAACAAAAGGCTGTCAACAAAATCGGTAGTGATACCATTTAAACTTATAACAAAATCAAAGACAAACCGTAACGATTTACTAAAACCAATGGCTTTTGTTTTAGCAATATTTAAACGAAGTGAATTAGATTGAATCCATTGATGAACACGTTGTAAACCAAAATTAATGTTGCTTTCCAGCACATCAGAGAAATCCCGTCCACATTTAAATAACAGAAAAACGTCATCTGCATATATGAAAGCTCTACAAATATGGGAGTTGACACAATCACTAAGAATATTTATATACACGATGAATAATAGTGGGCCTAAAACTGATCCCTGGGGAACACCTGTACCTATCGATTTAATATTAGAGTTAGTTCCATTTACAGAAACAAATTGGGATCTATCATTCAGATAAGACCAGATAAGTTTACAAGCAGAAATAGAAAAATTAATTTCGTTATTAAGCTTAATAACCATTTTGTAATGGTCAATTGAATCAAAGGTCTTTTAAATGTCAAGAGAAACTACCACACAAAGTTCGTCAACGTTAAGGCCTTCCCTAATAAGGTCAGTCATACATTAAATCAAGGAAGTTGTATTGTATCCAGAACGAAAAGCAAATTGGGATTCATACAGAGATGGTAGAACCTTATCAGATAGCTGTAACTTCAACAGATGTTCTACGACCTTGGACAAGGCGGGAAGGATTGATATGGGCCTAAGATCTTCAGGTCCATGCACCACCTTCGACTTAGGAATAGCTACAACCCGTGCAGTCTTCCAAGCCGTGGGAGAAACAGAGGTGGTTAAAATATTATTAATAAATGAGAGGAAGTAATCAGATAAGTAAGGGTAAATGAGTTTAATAAATTTAATGGAAATATTATCAACACCAAGTGCATTAGACTTTACCCTACACAATGCTTGTAAAACTTCAAGTTCAGTTACACAACGAAAAGAAAACCCCAAATCAGAATCCGCAAAATCCCGAAAATCAATTGATGCATAATTACTGCAGTTGCTATTTGAAACAAAAAAATCATTGATTAAGTCTGCATTATATTCAAACAAAGAATCACGATCAGCAACACAACCAGCACTCCTTAAAATTCTCCACACACCCGAGGAATCAAGACCATTAAACAAATTAGAAAAAAAAACGTATTTTTTCTCTACGAATAATCCTTTTCAGACGGTTTCGATATTTACAAAATGTTCTTCTATTATAATCAGAAGGATCTGATAAAAAGGCAGTAAAACCCAAGTCCCTTGAAATACGAGCAGAGGTCACTTCGTTAGATTTCATCCACGCATCAACCTCATATTTAATTACCTTCCTCCTTAGGGGTACAAATAACAAAAGCTATTGAAAAATATAGTTTAATGTAGAGCATTATCAACACTGCAAAAAATAATGATTAAAGGTCAAAGTCAGACAAAAAACCTAAAAAGGCATTCCAATCAACAGAATTATAATCAAGAAATTCTATGTACTCTACAATATTATTAATGTCAATAGAGAAAGAATTTGATCAGAAAAGTTCATAGTTGCATGGTCACTTAGCAATCAATAATCAATCAGAGATGTTGAGTTATGGGCTATATCAAAATGGGATGGTCTGTTATTATGAGAGATAAACAAATTGTTTCTAGTACACATTGAACGAAAATTGTGGCGGTAGGAACTAAGTCCCCAATGAATTAAGTCCCCAAAACATAAATGAACTAAGTCCCTAAAGTTTTATATGGATGGCAACAAAAACGATTTTTGGGGAATTAGTTCTCTTTTAGTTAAATTTTTGGGGGCCAAGTTCATTTTTATTTTTGGGGAGTTAATTCATAGCGAACTAACTCCCCAAACTTTGGGGACTTAGTTCAAATGTGATTTCGGCCAAAGTTCATTAGGGACTTAGTTCCTACCGCCTGAAGGCCATAGGAAGTAAGTCCTCCATGAATTAAGTCAAAAAAAAAAAAACGAACTAATTCCCAAACTTTTATATGATTTTTGGGGATTTATTTCTTTTGTTGAGGACTTGATTTATGTTGAATTTATTACGAACTAAATTCGCAATCTCAATATTTTTTTGCGTAATTGTCCACTTGCAGCAATAATTACTGAATAATTTATTTCATAAAGTCATCAAGTGTGCTTTTTCTATATGTCAGTTGATGGGTTTCTGAAATGAAAATATTCAATTAGTTTTTGATAAACCGTGGGCTATAAGGACATTCAAAATGGAATTTGAAATTATTTCGGGATGTAGAAAAAATAGCGAAATGCTTTATATACCCGAACAAAAAATGATTTACGTCAATAAGTCGGTATACAAAAATGTATGTAAATATGAATGTAGACAAAATAACTGTAAAGCGCGAGTGACTTTAAATCCAAATGGGAAATGTTTACTCGCAAAAAGATACGTCGAACACCACCACGGCGATGAGGAAGTAGCCTACCGGGAATTGAAGGCTTTAAATAAAATTAAAAATGAATGCCAAGATACGGCACGTGCTCTTGGTGGCATTAAAACTAATATTAGTGCTATAAGAAGTGCTTTTAGACGGACTTGTGAAACGTAAGTAAACAATAGAAATTTGATTTTTATATCTCATATAACTTTATATGTGTATTAGTTATCAGGACGATACGAAAAATTTATGCTTTCCAAAATTACGAAGAGGATTGCAGAAGATCGTCGCAAAAACTTGGTGAAATCACCGGAAAGAGTTATAGATATCATCGAAGCATTTAATATTGAAAGCGTGTGGAACGGCTTTGGTTTGTCGAAGAACAGCGCAAAACCCAGGCATTTCTTCACCGCGGCAATTAAAGAGGAAAATTTTTCATTCTGCTTGTTTTCATCATTGAAAACAATAGAATTAATAAAAAAAAATATATCTCCAACTAAGAGAACATATCTCATTGATGCTACGTTTAAAATAGTACCACTTGGCTGCTTTAAGCAGCTTCTTGTTATTTACATACAATATTGTGAAGAGGTAAGTAAGTAAAATTTATTCTAGCGACAGAAATAACTATTTCTTTTCTAGATTTTTCCCATATTCTTTGTTCTGATGGACAAAAAAACAAACGAAATTTACAAAGCACTTTTTGAATATATTAAGGAAAATATATTTAATTTGGATCCATATATATTTATAACCGTCTACGAACAAGCGCTAAGAAATTCGTTAAGTGCAGTTTTTCCACGAGCAAGACTTGTAGGATGCTGGTAAGTAATTTTTTGACAATTTAAAATTTATGAAGATATGTAGTGAAATCATAATTATTTTTGGTCAAAACTTTTTAGTGATTAATTTTTAATCCGCTTACATTAAAAAGTTCTTAACACTAAAACCGAAAAGTTTTAAAACGCATTTTTTCACATACTATATAAAAAGATAATTCCCCTTATTGTGATTGGCGTCGTCGACGTCACATTAAGACGACACTAAAAACTGTCACTTGTCTACTCTTTGTCGACAATAATTTACTACTACTGACATGTTCCATTAATTTACAAATCCTTAGAGATTAGTTAGAGATTCTAAATGAGATCCAATTTTTTGTCAATAAAGAGTATACAAGTGACCAAATTTACTGTCGTCTTGATGTGACGTCGACGACGCCATTCACAATAAGGGGGAATTTATATAATTACAATAATGTTATCTATGTAGATAAAACTTCAATCATTATAGTGTTTGTGAAAAAAAAAACTGGTTGAGTGCAAATGGGTTGTAAATTCGCGCGAATTTTTAATTTACAACCCATTTGCACTCAACCAGTTTTTTTTTCACAAACACTATAATGATTGAAGTTTTATCTACATAGATAACATTATTGTAATTATATAAATTATCTTTTTATATAGTATGTGAAAAAATGCGTTTTAAAACTTTTCGGTTTTAGTGTTAAGAACTTTTTAATGTAAGTGGATTAAAAATTAATCACTAAAAATTTATTAATTTTGTATGTAAAGAAGTTATTTAATATAAATACAATAATATTACCTATCGACATTTGCCTGAATCACAACAGTGTTTCTAAAAAATTAGGTGAGTGTAGCATAAATAATTATAATTTCACTACATATCTTCATAAGCTTTACATTAATATATAAATCTCAAAATATGGTTTCTTAATTATAGGTTTCATTTCTGCCAGGCAGTTAGACGAAATGTGACAAAACATAAATCCTTATTAGATTTTATTAGGTCATCAAAATATGCGTCAACGCTCTACCACAAAATTTTGCCACTTCCTTTATTACCGCCTGATTTAATAAAAAGTTCTTTTGTGGCATTAAGATCCAAAATACTATTGATGGATACCAAGTGCTTATTTTCAAAATTTTTAGAATATTTTGAAAAACAATGGATTAACAAGGTAATATTAAATATATGTACGGAATAATTTACATATATTTACTTGTCTGTATGCATACAATGTTGTTATAGGCTGTGAAAGCTTAGCTTATCAGGATACAAGAACAACATCTGCAGTTGAGGCTTACAACGGTTACCTTGGACGATCTGCCGAAAAGTATGGACACTTTTTTAAATTCGTGCGCATAATTCGAGACGAGGAGTTTTTTAAAAGTCGTCATTTTGATATGTTGTGTGACAGTGGTGGATCCCTTGCAAAAAGGAAAAGAAACAGCAGCATTGAAAAAAATAGAAAAATTAGAGAAGCAACTCAGTTATTGATAGATGGAAAAATTACAGCGTCATCATTCCTCTCCTGAATGGTGTTCACAGATAATAATATATGTATTAATATGGTTCCGGAAGAAAATATATTTCGAGAAGAAACATCGGAGGATGAAGTGCTTGAAAGCCTGGATGAACCACCATTGGACAGTGCTCAAAACGAGTGCATTATTTGTCTGGACAAACGGGCAAATACAGTTTTGATACCTTGTAGACATTTAAATATTTGCAGCGAATGTAATCTCACATTACAAGCTGATGCAATTTCGAAAAATAATCAAAATTATAATTGTCCGTACTGCCGAAAAGTAGTACAGAGCTCTATGCAAGTTTATGTGTAATTTATTTTTTTAATTTGGATCTCATTGTGCTATAATTTTCATTGAATATACATTTCTTTATTTCTCAAACTTTATTTTAACTTACATAAATATGTACATATATGTATACATGTTACTTTAATTTCACTTTAATATCGCATTTTTTTAAATTAATTTCAATATAATTTTTATTTATTTTGAATCAAAAGGTGGTCATTATTTGGAACAACTTTTTATTTGGTTCGCTTTTTGCTTGGGGTATTAATTCATTATATTGGGGACTTATTTAATTTTAAAAATTAGGGCGCTGGTTCACCATGAACTAAGTCACCAAACTTTGGGGGTTTAGTTCATTGGGGACTTAGTTCCTACCGCCGAAAATTGTACGCCTTAGAGGCGTCAAATAAATTGTAATTGAAATCTCCAACAATAATTATATTCGAATAATTTAAAAACAGCTGATAGTGTCTATTCTCAAAGGTAACAATATCACCATGGGGAAGGTACACACCAAACAAAACTTTTGACCTACCAAAACAGAGTTCAACAAAAAGAGTCTCACAGACGCCAGCCTCATCCACTTTGAAGACAAGCCTATGTTTAATCCTGTTGGACACATACAACCCTACACCACCTCCCCTTGAACCCGTACGATCATTTCGGCGAAATTTATAGCCTGGGATATTGACTGATCTAGTAGAAACATGCGGCTTTAACCAGGTTTCTGAAATTGCAAAAAGGGTCAAGTTTAGATTCATTTAAAATGCATTTTAACTCATCAATTTTTGAAAAACCAGCAGTAGGTCTAATACTCTGGCAATTAAGATGTGCCACCTTCAGCTGATGGCTAAAAGGATGCAACACATTCTTAATAAAAGAACCACCACAAACCGGACCAAGATTATTATTATTATGTGACATCACCAAAAAAAAACATAGGGAAACCATAAATAACAATCTGCAAAGAAAGTTAATATTATATAATTTAAAATTAAATTTAAAAAATTCAAAGCTAAAAATTTCATATCTAAATAAAGCTAATCAATCAGCTAATCAAATAAATGGAAGAAAATTAGATTAAGAACAAAAATTTCAAAAAATTATTCTTCAAGGCCAGAGAGAAGCGTTTCACACTCGTCGTAATTCTTTACAGCTTGGGATCCATTAGCATAATTTATAGAAACTTTCGGCTTGTTCGCATTAAAAATTTTGAATTTTTTATTTTTTTCTTAATCAGGAGTCGTTTGCAGATGAAATGAATTCTAGCAGCCATAGGAGAAAAATTATCATTCAAGTAAACTCTTGAGTTAATATCACTGCTAACTATGTCACTCAGCTTCAGCGATCGGCTTTTATTGTATTCAGCATCAAGCGGTCTCTGATACGAACATTACAGAACCTCACAAGAACAGATTTATTATTGTTCATATAGCAAGCATGATGAATATCCAGGGCATCAATACTAATATTATAAAATGCACACAGATCAATAACAATATTTTCAAGGTCAACAATGTTGGGCAGTAAACCAAAAATCACAACATCAGCTCTATTCATTCTGTGATAAAGAGTATTGTTAGTACTCTCAAGTTTCTTAACCTTGTTCTCAACACATTTTTCCAAGCTTTTAATATGTGTAGCACAACTGGCAATGTCTTCATCCATTTTTGAAAATTTTGAAAGAAACTCTGCACGGATATCAGATTTCAGTTCATGCATCTGGTTGTTGAGATGTTCACGATGAGCAGACATCTCTTTAGTAATGCTATCCAACTTCTTATTGATGAGACGAATCTCATTAGCTAGGTCAGATGGAGACTGCGCGTTATTTTTACACGAATCACATCTATAAGAGACTGCGTTCTGCTTAGCCATCATATTGCACAATTGCTCTGAAATACCCACACATTGTATATGGAACCAAATCAAACAAGCCTCACACTGAACACTGCCTCCTTTACCAATGTCCTTCTTGCATTTGTGACACGGGAACTTCTTTCCAGTCATCTCAATAGGTAAAGCAAATGTAACCAAAAATGCATGGCAAAATAAAAACAGCAGCGGCAAAGGTAGCATAGAAAGCAATTTAGCAGCAGCAAATACAAATGCAGTCAAAAATCAATTTACTATTGCATTTGATTAAATCAAAAATCAACTCCAACAATTTAATTTAAGTTCTCTCTTAATTTTTTCACAAAAATTTGAGCAGCAGAAGAAATAAACACTATACAGTCATGGTGTTGCCACATTTCTCTGTTTCTGGATTTATGCTTGATACACTAAAATTACTAAACATAAAACAAAGATACGAGATGAATACACTCAACTTTATTCAAAATATGAAAACGGGAAACGCACCAAAATACTTAATATATCACCTAAACTATGTTGGAGGAGTACAACCATGCCACCTAAGAAATGTTAACAACTTCAGGCTTCCAAGAATAACAATAAATAATAATAAAGGACTACATCTTTACAATATGATCCCTAATCATATCAAAAATTAAATAAATACCAAAGTTTTTAGAAGAAAAGTTTCAAATGGTATAATAAATAGCAGTGTACTACAAAAATTTTAAAATACTTGTATGAAAAATTTTAAATTGTTACTCAAAAATTGATTTCAAATACTACTTAAAAAATCTATCTATCTATAACGAACTATGGAGTCCTCGTTAACGGCTCAATCAGACGTGACATAACCATAGCCATAGAAAACAGCCGTTCGAACCAAACTAATGGGCAACACTGTATTTGATTATAGGTGACTCGCCATAACGCCATAACGCCATAACTCTCACCATAGAAACCAATTGAATTTTGGTTTGGTTATGGCTATGGCATTATGGCTACGTCACGTCTAATTTAAGCTTAAGGGATATTCAGAGGATGGGCAACGCGGGTAGGTCTGAACTTGAACCATGAAAACACTGACCTTGTGCATTTTACTAATAGGAAAGTCAAGGAATGGAAAACACCAAAATTAGATGGTTTATCGCTCTCGCCCAAAACTCATTTTGGATAGTAAGCTGACGTGGAAGCCCAATATAGAGGATAGAGTTCAAAAGGCCACCATTGCTCTATATGCATGTAAAAAATGCTAAGCAAGACATGGGGCCTTTCGAATATCTTTGCATATTAGACCTACACAGCGGTAGCTTGTATGGTGGAAGGCGACTGAGAAAGTCATACCTGAAAAAGTTGGAAAGTATCCAGTGACTAGCAGAGCTCTGCATGACTGCAGCTCTAAAAAGCACACCAACTACAGCTTTAGACGTTATAATTTACCTTTATATTCAATTACAGGCTGAAGAAACGGTATATGTCCGAAAACCAATTCAACACCTGAAAGTAATAAGCTTAGAAATGTTGGAGCTCCTATGATCCCAAATCGAATAAATTCCTTTTATCATTAAATAGTAGCTACTGTAAACTTCTAGTGGGGTATTAACTGGACACTGCTGGACGGCTGTCAAAATAGGACGAATACTTGACGCCACCTGCAGGAAATGTAAGAAACCCGGGCTGATTGAATAGAACAACTACTGTGCCACTGTCCGGACCTAAGTCGCACTAGATATCACTGCATTGGTGCTTACACTTTTCGTAGCTTGAAATTTTATCGAGAGTGGAACTGTGTGATTGCTAAAGTTTGTTAAATCTGTGTGGAAGTCATTCGATACAGGCACCACGAATTACTTATAGGTTCTCTTCTCATCTGCTGGTATCGCTAAGGATCAATCCCGGTCTATGCAAGGTTTTTGACCACCCAGATTAACCTAACCTAGCCTATGTATATATGTATGTATGTAAGTATATTTTGAAGTAAATTGAACAGAATACATTAATAATAAAAGTTTAGTGTAGTTATCGCCTTTTTAATGTTGTCCCTTCTTTTCGATAAATCCCCTTTTTGCTGCTACTTTTTTAAATCCCATTTTCGTACCACTTTAAAAAAAAATATCATCAGTCACCCTGTATGTAGATCGTTTCAAAAACATTTAGGCAATTGACCCTGATCAATAAATTTAAAATGTTCCCTCTTCGTGTAGAATATTTCAGTAAGTCATGTTTTAGACTTGGCAGTTTTTCTTGAAGGAGTTATCTTCAATTCTCTTTTAAAACTGCTCGTTTGTTTACACTCAGACGGTTTTTTGTTCCATTTTCCTATTGTTTTAATGCTGCGAATGAAATAACAAAAGATACTTTTCTGTACAAGCAAGTCAGTACCCCTCTTCTTTCTTTTTTCCTCTCTCTCCCATAAACTCAGACTTGCTTCAAGAAAAACTGCCGAGTCTAAAACATGAGTAAATAGAAATAAATTAAAAAAATGTAATGAGGCACCTTAAGCAGATATGATGCCAATCTCTCTATACACCACTAAAAGCAAATATGTTTTCCTGTATGTTTGTATGTATGTACATAGAAAACGTTATTAGGCAAGAAAACTTTGCAAAGCAGAAACTCTTTACTAGGCTGCGCCGTTTCGGGAAACACTATGATGGAGAAAATCCTTAAGCCCGGCCAAAGTCCGGCAATGCAGGAAAATGTTATTAGGCAAGAAAACTTTGCAAGGCAGAAAGTTTTTACTAGGCTGTGCCGTCTAGGGAAACACCATAATTATATATTAAATTATAGTTTTAAATTATAATTAAGCCTCGCCGCCAGTCTTTTTGTCTAATTTTTTCTTCTTATTTTTCAATTTTCTATAAGATACGGTACTTTTTTAAAATTTTTGTGATACCAATATTGGTCATATTCGTTGAAAAACACCTTATAATCAAAATATTGTACTAGAATTTCAGAGGCCCATAACTCGGAAACCAAGCCTCGCTGAAAATATTTTTATTTAATTTTTTTTTCTCTTTTTCAATTTACTATAGGATGGGATACTTTTTTTTAATTTTGAGGAGGTGTCCCTAAACTAGATTTGTTCCGGAATCACTGAGGAACTCAATTTCTGATATACGAGTTAGGGCTTTTCTACTATAGGTAATTATTTTTTTTTTCATTTTGGACTTTACCTGATCCATCCTCCGTTTATTAAACAAGACTAAATTTTACTTTCATAAAAACTGACTTTTGAACATAAAAACATCTTCCTTATGATACATTTTTCTTATTTTTTTTTTGTTATGTTAGATATTCTAAAATTTTTTTGTATGACTGCAATCAATTTTTAAGAATGTATCAAATCATTTCTGGTCTACGTTCTGATTAATATGAACAATATGCACAAATCATTTTTTTAACAATTTCATTTATAAATTTAGTTTCTATTATTTATTAAACTTTTTTTAAAAACAAATTGATATACTTTCAAGTTTATAACCAAATACAGACGCCAATCATTACTTTGTGTCTTGTTAAATACAATTAGTGTTGCCACTATGTAGTTCTTTTCAACCATTTACTACGCATGTTGGACAATACTGAGACCAGATTCCGAAACGATGAGTTTTTTGATACTATGTCTCCACGTCACAATTTATGTGCAAAAGTTGAGTACACATTATAAAACATGAGCAATTTCTTTTTTAATCTTGGCGTGATCAATAGTGGGCGTGTGCCAAACGGTAGAAAAGTACTATGGTAGATAAATATTTGCCTGTGGGGGAAAATATAATTTTTCTGCAGTGCCCATATAAGGCCGTGATACACTATCATACAAAGTCGTGCGAACTACGAAATTATACAACCCTGGTGTGATGAATTGTTATTGTCATTTGAAAATTTTCATAAACTCCATCATACCAGCGTTGTACTTTTTCGTATACCGCAAGACTTTGTATGATAGTGTATCACGGCCTATACTACTATTTAACTTGAGGGTTACACGATCAAGTTTTGTCTTTCAAATTTCAATGCTTTCACACTTTTTCACTAACTTGGAGGCGACACGTTCAATTTTGACTTTCAATTCCATTCAATTTGCAATACACTCACACTTTTTTCACTAACACAATCAAACTTTTTAAATTGAAAACTAGATTCATTTTAAATTCACCTATCCATTTAAATGGCAATTTAGTTTTCAATTTGAACGGCTGGTCACAGCACACTTTGATTGAAGCTACAAATTTGAATTGTTTCTTCGTCGGTGGCATCTAAAAAATGAAATTGATTATCAATTTGTGTCACAGCTATGAATTTCAAGCAATTTTGAAACACTATATGTGTAATGAAATTGAAAGCCATTTAATGAACGTGTGGCTGCAGAGTAATACATTCATAGTCCTGATTCACATACATCAGGTTTAGCTGATGAGTTTTTGTTCAATTTTCTTTTGAACCTGCATTTACGTTCATACACACCGTCAAGTTTGTTTCATCAAGTCTCATCAATTTGAGTTGTAGTAGAGTATTACGAATGACAAAACAAAACGAAAAAGCAAACTTGCCTGGTACGGTCAAGTCTGTACCCCTTTCCATTCTCTTTTCCTCTCTCTCCTAAAAACCTGAAACATGACGACTCAGACCTGACGTGTGAATCAGGACATACTTTTAGAGTTTGATTCAACTTTGACTTCAAATTCTCTTTCCAATGTTGTGTTCAATTTATGGGCAAAAAACAAAAGACAGCAATTTCAATGAGCACACTTTTCGTTTTTTTACTCAGATTTTCTGCCGAAATAGTATTTTTATTACAAAAACTGCTATATTCCACCGAAAAATTATAATTACACTTAAATAAGTATGTTTAGGAACAAAAATAAAAAGTATAATGATGTGTTGCGGTTTATAGACCTATATAGAAGTAATGAAGTTTTGTTGTCTTAAGCTGCTTTTTTATCTTAACTAGTGATGCCAACTTTTTTGGCTCTAATAGCAAATCAGAATTTTAAAAAAGCACTAAAAAGCGTAATTTTGAAATATAGAAAGCGTAAAAAGCACTAACGTAAAAAACAAGTGAAGTTTAATATTGTTTTCTGAGCTATTCTCTATTTCGGCAATACTATCAACATTTTTAATGAAATATGTATATCAGACGAAAAAGGTATGCTTTACCCTAAACAAATAAATACACCAAGTTTTTATTAAAGTAATTTTAAGAAATACGCAAATTTCTTAAAAGCACTACTTAGTGCTTTTTCTTAGTTTGGCACTAACACTCAAAATTTGGCGTTTTGAGTTTTCAAAAAGCACTAAAAATAGTGCCAAAAGCACCAAGTTGGCATCGCTGATCTTAGGCTGATGACAGAGTGATTGCTAGAAGCTATACTATAAGATGGCGCTACAATGTGCTACAAACTACCGCCTGTGGTTTCTTATGTGATCGCTCAAATGATGTCAGAGTGCGAGCGAAGCGAGATGCGAGCGTGTGCTACAAAGCAGGTTGTGTAATGGTTTCTAGCACGTTGTAGCTTCTTCCCTTTTGTTTTTGTTTTTCTGTCGTGGCATTTTCTTGTTTTCTTTTCTTTGTGAAATTTTGATTATTTAATAAACTTTTGTGTATTAAAATCAAATAAAAATTAAATTAAACAAAATATAAGAAACTTGTGTGTTAAAAAATCTTGACGTAATGGAAGTGGATACCGAAAAATCGCTTTGTTCAATATAGCGTTCACTCTCACATTTTATAGCATGGTATAGCACAAAATATTATGGCTTCTATCATCGCTTCGCTTCTAGCGGCCACTCTGTAATCAGCCTTAAGCACTAAACACATTCAGCACAGCAAGCTACCGACTACCAAATGTCAAGGATAGAATACACATGTTTATATGAGAATAATTATTTTGAAGACAGCAAGGTAGAGCTGCAAAACTATCGATAGTGGCTCCATTCGATAGTTTCAATAGTATTTTTTGATGCCATCGATAGTTTTTGATTCTTAGAAATTTATCAAATTGTGTATTTTTGTGATATAAAATCTTAAATTTTTTAATCATTCCATAAAGTAAAAAGAAAGTTGATTTTTTTAAAACTCTTAGTTCCAATATTTTTAACACGCATATTCAACAAAAATATATACACAGTTCTATAAAAAAATAAACGAAAAAGCAAACATATAGATAGATGAATCAATAAAAAATAAATTAAAATGGAATAAAATAAAAAAATCTTTCATCATTACTTAAACTATTGCAGTTACACTGCAATTACACATGCCACTAGTGGCATGCCAGTGTTGTGTACGTATTATCGACGAAAAATTGTTCGAAAAAGTCGTATCTCTTGCCATTTGCTTTGCTGTTTACACATGCCATTGCCACTTCATTTTAAAAATGTCGTCGAAGCGAGCTGGCTCAGTCTCGCTTCCATGTTTACTTTTCCTTTTGTTTATAGAATAGAGTTACCTAGTACGTCACAAAGGCACATTCTTGAGGAAACTATTAACACATTATTATTATTATTTTAATAATATTAGTTCTTTATAATTAACAAACTCCAGTTTTTCACACAAAAATCAAGTTAAAAATCATAATAACACATTTAACAGGCTAAAATATTAATTTAATTTTCACAGTAATCCAATATATTTGCATCAAATGTATAACAGTGTAACACTTTTCTTCGTTTAGACATTCAATGGCAGTTGCAAATTTTCACTCGCACGCAAATTTTGCTGCCACTGGGGCTGCCATTGCGAAAAATTTGAGTGTGTTAGTGAAAAATCGTGAGTGCATTGAGTTTTTCGAAATGGCATGCCACTACAGTGGCATGTGTAAATGGTATGTTAACTAAAAAGTATTGGTTTAACAGAAGGAGAAGCAAACTATTTAGCATCATCTTTTATTTAAGAGTAAAGAGCGGATGCAGTCCAGCAGTCGTCAAATTTAGCCGCCGTCAAATTTCTTAATGTATCAAAGCCGTTGGTACATAATTGTGTTTTTATGTAATTTGCATCTAGTACATAAAAACTGACATCTTAAGTTGAAACAAATCAAAACTAATTAATTTGTTTTCACATTTATATTTATATGCAATGATACCCATTATTATAAAGGTTTACAGGCGGCGAAATTTGAATGTTGCATTTTTTATTACACAGTCGCCATCATTCCGTTTTTTATTGACTTTGATTTTTTCTCTTTTAGTAGCGTGTTCTTGTCGATAGTATCACTATCGAAAAAAAAATATCGATAGTCCACTTAAAATAAAACTATCGATACTATCGATAGTACCATCGATAGTTTTGCAGCTCTACAGCAAGGCAACATGGCGGCAGGTTGTTGTCTATGCTGATTTTGTCGTTGTAGTCCAATTAAACTAATTTCTATTTCGTTGGATACAATGAGAAAATTCAGTATTGCCAGTATAATACAAAATGTTGAATGAATTATTTTGTTCAATTATTTCATATTTTTTAACAGAAAGAATATCCAAAAATTTATGTAAAAAATAAATTGATTCATTTTTGTACTTTTACGAGAAATAAGTACGTTTTAAAAGAGTAATTAATTTTTATAAATACAAAATATATAAAAGTGGCAATACTGAACTATGTATTTGTACTTGAATATCAGCTGCAGATGGTGCTGCTGCCGTCTCCAAAAAAAAAAAAAATAAGTAGCTGGCTACGAGGCGACAAATGCTGCTTGCGGCATTTGAAGTCGTTTGTTCGTGTAGCCTGCTGTGGTTAATGTGTTTAATGCATTACTTTTCAAAACAGGGTAGTATCGTCAGAGTGTATGTTTGTTATAGGAAATTTCAAACTCAATACAAAACTGAATATTTGTTAGGTGTTTACATAGTGTCCACACCTGATGATTTTATATCATACCTCGTAATATGACGCCGGCAGAGCAACTGTCATTTTTTCATTAATATCAACACAATGGGGTAGACGTTGATGATTTTATATTATGATGAATCAAACAAATGTTTGCAAAATACTTGCCAAAAATTAATAACTTGTGTGTTGTTTAATTTTATGTATTATTGCTAAGAAATAAATAAATAAAATAATTGTGTCGCATTTTTTAAACGAAAATTGTTTAATGAATAAACGTTTAATGCACAATAACACATAAAACGACATTTGATATCAAGATGAATTCATCACGCCGTGAGCTCCGATGATTATATCATAACGCTACCATAATATTAATAAGTTGTGTCTATACGTGATGAATTTTCATCATGATATCAATTTGACATTTATTATGTTATATATTCATCAGGTGTGGACACTATGTTATGGATACCCAAATAAAAGCATTTTTTTAGGCTTATACCTAACAATCCAAATTTGACATTTAGCTTAGTATAATGACATGAGGCACCTGGTGATGTGCTGCCACCTAATAAATGCACCTTGTTACATGTGGTTAATTCTGTTGTAATATTAGTAGTAGTAATGTGGGTACCTGCTTGATGTGCCTTGGATGGTATTAGCTAATAATATTGGAATGTCGCCTGACCCATTTACATGTGTGTGAACGCGATGGAAACAACAAAAGAGAATTCTAGATGTTTTTATAAAAATATGGCGTTTTCTTTTCTAAACGAAAAGTGTAAAATATATGTTACATGTGATTTGGCAACATTTTTAAGTGCTCACCTGGATTTTACGTTTTTAAAAGAACAATTTTCCAACAAGTTTCGGCATAAAACAATGACGAACTAGAAAATGATTTATTTTTTTCATAGACAATAACAAAAAAAAAACAATAATGCTGCATTCATGCCCCTTTAATGAAAATGAGTGTTGAACATGTAGCATTTTTCTTCTTTTTAAGGGTAGCATCATGAGAAAAGAACGCGTTCCATTTTTAAAATAATACATACTTTTCAGAAAAGAACACAAAGAAATGTAAAAGGCACTATAAATGCAGCATATTGCTCAGAAAAGAAAACGCTAATAGATTGGCTTGCAGTTCATAACACATTTCAAGCAAATCAACAATATATTATTATTTATCTTTAGTAGAAAATATTGAAAAGATACTAATCCCTAGTTTTTAACTTAAAAATTAAGTACGTTATTTGCTAATTTTTATTTAAAATTAAGTTGTAATTAAATACGATTTCATTCTTTCACTGGTTGATTAAAGTTATTATTAAATTACGTTGAAAGTACTGCAGCACTTAAAAATTTCCAAATATTATGGAAAGCTTTCAAAATAACAGCTGTTTCACATAAACAAAAAAGTTAGGTTATCTAAATGCAGAAAATTAAAATAGCATAAAAACACATCTTATGAAACCAAAGGAGCATCAGAATGCATTTTTCTGTTTATTTATTCCATGATATGAAACTATGAATTGTTTACGTTATGTATTTATGCAAATTAAACAAAATTCGTCCTAATACGACCACATGATGTTTTCAACCCAACCACATGATGTTCATGTGTATGTTTTCAATAAACACAGACACGCATAAAAACATATGGTAGGCTCATAAAAATTAAGTAGTATTTAATTACACAAGGTTGGGCATTTAATTATGCACTCAAAAACACAATTTCGTATTTAATTAGAACTTAAAAATAATTACAGTTTGATTACCAAATCAAGAAATGGATATAAGTCATTTCCTCTCTTTACTTTATTTCTTTATAATTTTTATATTATAACTGTTTATTACATGCATGTTAAAAAAATTTGTCAAACTGGCAACACTGCTTATAAATATCATAAGAAAAATGCGGGAGAAAGTAATATGGAGAGAGGAGTTAAAATTGTCGCTTCAACTCCCAGTACATGCAACTTTTGCTACCCCGCAAGCCTCTCTTCAATTGAGGCCAACAAATAGGAATCGCCGGCGACGTGTCGCAGCTAGGCCACCTTTCATCTAAACAGCCTCTAAAGCGTCGCTACATTTGCTAAGGCAAGGTATCTCTAGTGTTGCCAAAATGTTGTAGCCATTTCCCGCTAGATAGTCCCTGTAAAATCGCTAAAAACCGTTACGGGCAAGGCGAATTCACATAAGGTGATCTTAATTCGTCAGCTGACATACATTTCCTGCTGTCAAATGAACCAAAACGTTAAGAAATATTTTGACAGCAGGAAATTTTACACTAACAAATATAATATACAAGGCGAATACGCAGAGTTGCAAATCAAAACCACCTTATATCAATTCGCCTTGGTTACGGGAGTAAAAAAACAATCTACCAATTCTACCGAACAAGGCCTGAAATCTACCGAATATTGTTATTTAGTAATTTAAGTCGATATATGTGTAAATTGCCTATTTTGCCACATAGCAGTGCGGCCGCAGAGCGGTCATTTTCTTTCATGAAAATCATTAAAACAGAACAAAGAAATCGGTTAAAAACTGAAACTATAAGTAACCTAATATTTACCAAAGAATTGTTTGTGCCTTAGGGGATGAAATATTTCTTCCTCCCAATGATTTAATATTTTTTGCACAAAAGTATGAATTCATAAATGGATCTTACATATAATATTTGTATTTACAAATGTTTGTCAAATAAAAGTTATTTTAGAAGCTTTATAAAATCTATGTACAAAAACTGAATTCCTGTTATTTATGTATATTATTTTATATACATATGTATGCATAGCATATCTATACAAAGGGTAAGAGCAAATAAATGGGGATGACACTTTTTTTTTATTGGAAATGCTTCATTGTTTATGGCAGTTTAATTTCCAATCACATGTGAAGTTTTAAATGCGCTTTTGGAACTTGTTTAGTTTGATACTCCTTGCATTTACCCTTTATATATACGTACATATATTTTGTTATTTTTTATGTTTCATTAATTTGTTATTTTTTATATTTCTCTGAATAAAAAAAATTTCTACCGAATTTCATTCAAATCTACCGATTTTTTTTGTCGATTCTACCGAATTTAAAAAAAATTAAGTGTGCACACTGATCATGACCGAATCAACTTGCTTCGCCATACAAAATTATGAGAGCGAATCAAGTAGATTCAATATGAATCTACTTGCGAAGCACATAAATTGGTATCTTCTCTAACTTTTATCGCAGTTTATCGGCAGTTTAGCTGAACCAGCTATCAAAACAAAATATGTATACATATGTATGTGTATGTATGGGTTTGAACAAATATAAACAAACCAAAAAAAATAGATGTGAGTTTAATATAAATAAATTTAATTAAGTTATGAATAGTAACAAAAGGAAAAATAAGAAGAAAATATAGGGATGCCTTCAAAAACTAAATTTTGAATGAGTCGAATGTATGTAAGTATGCATGCTTATGTGTATGTATGTATATACGTGCATAGGATACGTATGTACCCAGCTGGAAAAGTAGGCATTAATTACTTGAATTATTATTTTTTCAAAGCAAAACAATGCATCCCTTAGAAACGATAGGGTAATTTGATCAAACACAATTAAAATAATTCATTACTTTCCGGCATGTTCCGTGTTAACAGTAATCAATTCAGAAATGAAAAATTATACATGATGTGCATTACCTTATAATTTACTATTCATTACCTTTTCCCACTGGGTATGTATATGCGTACGTATGATATGTATGAATGTGTGAATATAAATAAAAAGATGCCACAAGAACAGTGATGCCAACTTTTTCAGAGCAAAAAGCACTTACGGCCCTTTTCACAATGTACAATTAAAAGCTAACAGGGACTTTAACGGCAAGTTTTGTATGAAGAACTGTCAGTTAAAGTTCACGTTAACTCTTAACCATACATTGTGAAAAGGGACGTTAATGCAATAAAGCCATATTTCGATTTTGTTCAGTTATAAGTAGAATATGAGTAGGAAATTTAATTTAAGTTCAAGACAAAAGCAAATTAAACAATTGTAATGGGATATTTGATATAATAATTTTGGAAAAATAAAGTAGAACTCGTAAGCTTATATAATCCATAAAACTTAACTTCAGAAACAAACTAATTTTATTTACAGGATAAAGATTTCAATTTGAAATTTATTTGCTGGCGGTTCAGCGTTGTCTATATGCATTTCATTGTTGCTGTAACAAATCATCAGTAGACTTCAACCACACATTTTGAATAGTCACAAACCTATTATCTTATGCACAGACTATCAAGAACTATATGAGAATTCATAAATAATATTTTTGAAAATCACAAGAAAAATAAGCGTAGTAGGCTTAGAAACTAACACAAAAAAGCCAGCAAATAATTTATATTCGCTTGAAAGTCTGTGCATAAGATAAGAGGTTTGTGACTACTCAAAATGTGTGGTTGAAGTCTACTGATGATTTGTTACAGCAACAATGAAATGCATATAGACAACGCTGAACCACCAGCAAATAAATTTCAAATTAAAATAAACTTCTGACAATATGTCGAATAATAAATTTCTTAAATGATAAAGATTTCAATTAAACTTTTATTTGTACTCTTTTATATAACTGCCTAAATTAAATCATTCCGTACAGACGAAATATCAAAACACTTTACTAAAATTTATGTGGAAATGTAGGATTTTGGTCGATATCGAGTCCATCAATTTGTTACTGTAACTCCAGTAATTGTAACTAGAATCGAAATAAAATGAATTCTGCGTGTAATTAGCATACAAATCGAAAGAATTTGTATGTATTTATGTATATGTACATGCGTATAAATATGTAGGTATGTGTCAATGAATTAACAAAAACTATTTACTATGTATGGATGTACATTAGGTTGTTCTCAAAAAAAAAATTCTTTGTTTTTCTCAGAACCAGGTTTCAAACTTTAGTTTAGGTAAAAAATAGGCCTGTTAAAATATCAGCTCATAATATTAATGGTGAGATGGTGCGCATCGCACTTTTCAATTTCCCATACGATTTACATGGTATAAATTGATTTTATTCATTCTGATTGTCATAAGTAAAGAACGGAATGTCTTACAGTAAACTTCTTGGTACGCTTTTGTAGAAAATTAAACGCTCTATAAAAAAAGTTACATAATACTTTTTGATAAGTTAGCTGGATCAAAAGTTATTTACAGTCCAAATAAAATTTACCCTAAATTTATACGATTTTTCAAGAAAACAACAGAAATATTATGTTATTCCAGAAAATTTTACCAAGTTCCATACAAAATACAAACAGGCCTTTTAAAAAGTACCAAAGAAGTGTTTTTCATTATAATAGAGAAATATAAAACAATATTATAAGTTTTTCAGTTTATTTTAACCATAGCTGTAATAAGTGAATGGAATGGAAATTAAAAATATTTTTATTTCAGATTTAGTTTAATTATTATCTTTTTGTTGTTGTTGTTGGTGTTGTTGTTGTTGTTGTTGTTGTTATTATTATTATTATTACCTATACTTTCCTTTTATTCGCCTACTCTTTGTAACTGGGCCCTGCGCTACTGAGCTACTTACTGATAGGGAAGGATGACCGATATCAACTGAAATTTCACCCTTATCAGGCGCTGGGTATATGTTACCGTTGGCTCATGCCCATCTATCGTGGTACTGTAGATGGTACTTCCGGCTTAGCTGGGCGGGGATGCAGGTTCCTAATGGCCATGAGCTTCAGGCGGCAAAACAACAATCAAAAGACACATAAGAAAAACAATTTAGTACCACGGTGAGATGACCTAGACGAATGTGAGAAATTCTTCGCGGATGGAATGTCATGGTGTTATTGACATTCCCTACGTAGCCCACCCTATGGATCGCATCTATGATGCGGTCCCCTTAATGGCAGCTTCCAGTCGCGAACCTGAAGCGCCCCAGAAACGTAATGTACCTTTACTTACCTCACGGCTGCCGTTCAGCCGATAGGAATTTTAGTTACCCATCCTTTTTAAAGATGAAGGCATATTTTTCAATCAAATTCATACAAATGTTGGGTTTATTTATAATTTCGCAATAATATTACTAGCCAGTTAACATCTGGGCTTGAAATTCATATTTATAATAAAAAGTTACTCTATACATAAGTTGATATTTATTTTCATCTCTATGCACATACATACATGAGTAGGTGCTTACATAGATTGCAACAAATAGGTATTTGACAATAAAAATGATAAAATACGTTACTATTTGACCGAGGCCAATGAATGTCTACATTCATAAAATATCTGAATTTTGGTGGCTAACCCACCCTACCTTCAAGGACGTACCAACAGGGTATAAAATAAATTACGCTAGGGACCCTATATGATCGAGCTCGATAACACAGGTACTAAAGATTAACGCATGTAAGATCGAAGCGCTACAAGTACAAGGAACTCTGAATCTCGCGGGTTAAATACCAATTTTTCCAGATAATATTGTATTTATCAGAGGCGTCAATCAATTACAAAATTTTAACTGGGTCGAATACAACGTACAAAAGCCAATTAACTACAAGGTGAATTGTTTTACGGTTTAGGTGTAGACAATAGTAAAGTAAATTGTAAAGTATACAAACTGGCCGTATTAATGTTACATATACTTTTAAACATTTCAACATTATATAAAAAGTCTGACAAAGTGTGGCCGATAAATTACTGAGCCCTATCAGGCTCGCTGATTAGGTAAGTATACATTAAGGCCAGGTAAGTAAAATCAGATAAGTATATAGTTTGGTAGGTATATAATGGGTAAGTATATAAACAGGTAAGTATATAGTCAGGTAAGTATATAATCAGGTAAGTATATAATCAGGTAAGTATATAAGTATAAATCAGTTATAAGATATTTGTATAAAACTACAATTACTTGAATTAAACTTTTATAAGAAAATTCCGTATGAGACGCGACGTATGATCACTTTAGGGATTTACGATGCTGTACGTACGTTTAAACAGCATGGAATCGATTGTTACGTGACTGTGTGACGAAACCATGTGACTGTCACGTGGCTTCTATCCTGATCTAATTTTCTTTAAACCGTAATAATTATGGATTTTTTATTTTTTTTAAATGTATATACGTAAATCCGACAAAATTTAAGGTAATAAGTTTCCAATCGAGTAATCTGCAGTAAAATTCAACGTAGTTCGAGTAAAAATAAATATAAGGCCCTCGAAGCGGGTCTAGCACAAATTTATTAAAATGTTAAGCACGTGTATTTTTGATCTTTCAAATATATATATTATTGCGTTTTACTAAGAGTATCAGTGCCCACACTCAAACGCATAAATAAGAAAAGCGAGGTAAAACCACTAGGGCGCGATTTTGCATAGCGATGCGCGCGAGTTTCCCTAAGCCGTGTACTACTTATGGCGGCTACTAAAGGCTTAAATACATTTACTTAGCTGTTTATTCCTGGTGCTCTCTTGTCTCTGATGATGGTTCAAGATGGCGGTTTCTCCAGGTAGTATAGTGGTGGCTCAAAAAGGTGGTGCTGTCTGATGCTTCTACGGCAGCGGAATTGCCTGCAAGTGCTTTTTTTTTAGCGGGCCCCTCTGCTTGTCTGGCGGCTCCTCTTGCTGCGTCTTCCTATCGCTTATATGGTGCCTTGCTTAATTTCTCCCCCAGGGATGGCTGGCTTCCTTCACTTTCATTGGCTTGTATTCCCCTTTTTTTCTCTCTAGTCCTGTATCTTTAAGTTAACGTTTTCTCTGCTACTTCTACTGCTTTATAATTTTCGTTTGTATTCAACCTTTTTGTTGTGACTCTTATTTAAATTTTTCGGTGCACAGTTTTTGTTAATATTTCCTCTTCACTTTCTATATATATATTTTATTAAACTTTTGTTTTTTGTATTTTACTTCGCTCGTTGACGCTCCAGAACTGAATGAAACTTCCTTTTTAATTTTTTCCACTTCAGCTACCGTTTTTGAAAATCTACACCGACGCTTAACTTTTTTCCCGTTACTTTTCCACGTCATGATCAAAATGATGCCACCTTCGCTGATATGTTTCAGAACACCTCCAACGATACTTAAATACAGCCCTAGATTGGCAACTTGGTATAGTATGCTATGACATCGTGAGTGTGGAGAGCACTAACTAACATATACATAACAAACCCAGTCAAGAACCGGAGATCAGTCGAATGGTTACTTGACTGGGAAATCTAACTTCTACCTGTGTAAAACTATCCAAGCGGGGAAGAACCGCGACCCTGAGATTACGTTACTTCTGTTTCCCTACTGGTATATTGTGCTGCAGGTCTTTTGTGTGGTACACACCTATTCTTTTTCCCGCCAAGTTTTCTAGTTCATACATATTCTTTCCTATTTGCTTCGCAATGCGACATTTTACAAACTTTTTGCACAGTTTGGAATTCACACTTTTTGAGGCGTCGCTCAGAATAAAATTTCTACGTAGGATTTCTTCTCCGGGCCGAATCTTCACCACTCGCGCTCGCAGATTATATTGAGCTGCCGTTTTCTCGTAAACTGAGTGCAAATTCGCTTTAACTTTGTTCCTTATTATCTCAAGTAAATGACCTTTAGGTAAAATTTCAATTTCATTTTCTTCTAAAGTTCCCAATTTGCCCGCCACTTCATACGCACTGGCATGAGTGACCATATTCATTCCAAAAAGTGTAAAGTATGGAGAAAATTTAGTTGCACTATGTACCGTGGATCGCAAGGAGCATTCTATAGCGGACAAATGATGGTCCCAATTGCGTTGGTCTTCTGACACGTAAGCGCGTATAGCCGCGATTAAGGAACGATTGACTCGTTCTGAGGCATTTGCCTGAGGAGAGTAGGATGCCATGCGCATGTGCTTACAACCGTATTTTGTTAGAAATGTTCTAAACTCTGCTGACACGAACTGTTTGCCGTTGTCCGAATGAATCACTTGCGGCACACCGAACTTGTGGAAAACTTCACTTTCTAGAAACTTCACAACGTTAGCCGATGTGGCTTTTCACATTGCTTTTGCGATTACAAACTTGGTCAAATGATCTAATACAATAAAAATGTAGGCGTTTCCTAGACTTGATCGCGGGTAAGGTCCTATAAATCAATGTAAATTTTTTGAAAAGACCTATGCGTCCCCATTTCGCCTCCCATTTCGGGTCTCAAGGTTTTGTTCGGAGCTTTGATTTCCTTGCATAAGGTGCACTGGCTAATGTAATCCCTAACTCGACTTGCAATATGGGGAAAATAAAAGTATTGCTTCAGCGAAGCGATAGTTTTCCCTATCCCGCAATGTGACTTTACCGTAGGCTCATGGGCGTTGGCAATTACTACTCTAACCAGTCCATCGGGAACCCAAAGTTTCCAAATAAAGTCCTCATGAATATCATTTCCATCTGAGGGGATAGTCCTTTTGTAAACGTACGAATCTTTGATCCTGAGGTCCGGTAAACACTCGCAATTTTCTTCTATTTTCCTGCGAAGTTTTGTATATTCTGCGCTCTGAAATTCCTGGGAGTTCAGATCGATAATTGGTTGCTCATCCACAAAAATGTTCACCTCGTCCACATGTAACCGCGATAGTGTATCAGCCACGATATTTTGGCTGCCTTTCCGGTGCTCAATATTAAACTGATAACTCTGAAGTTTCAAGCTCCAACGAGCCAATCGCCCACTTAACTCCTTTTGATTCATCAGCCACTTTAAGGCACTATGATCAGTCAAAACTGTGAATGGCATGAGTTCTATAAATAGCCTGAACTTTTCAATGGCGCTAATTACCGCCAGGCACTCTCGCTCAGTAACGCTATAATTGCGCTGGGCGCTGTTAAGCTGAGCTGAGTGATATGCAATCGGACGTTCTAGACCTTTCACATCCAGTTGGAACAGAACTGCTCCGATACCTACGTTTGATGCGTCACATTGTACATAGAATCTTTTATCAAAAGCTGGGTGAATCAAAACAGGAGTGGAAGTTAACGCATTTTTCAATTTTACGAAAGCTTCAGTGGCTTCACCATCAAACATAAAAGTCTTAGCTTTTCGAAGAGTTCGCGTAATAGGAGCGGTCAAAGTGGCATAGTCTTTAATAAACCTTCTGAACCAGGACGTTAATCTGAGGAAACGACGAACATCACGCGTACATTTGATGATGGGTATCTTGGCAAAATTTGTATTTATTTAGGTTAATGGTTAGATTTGCGGAGGACAGTAAGTCACCTACTTTTCTTAAAAGAGATACATGAGAGTCGAAATCAGGGGACACGACAAGTAAGTCGTCGAGGTACACGAAAACTTTTTACCTTAACTCAGAGGGGATCACTTTATCCATCAGCCGACATAACCTTTGGGCTACGTTGCACAACCCGAAGGGCATGACGGTGAAGTGATAATGTGGCCGACCCGGCACCGTAAACGCCGTCTTTGGCCTGCTATCTTTGGCAAGTGGAATCTGCCAAAATGCATCCTTCAAATCTATGCTAGATATGAAGTATGTATCCTGGAGACGTCCCAGGAGTGCATCAATATATGGCAGCGGATAGGCGTCTTTCACGGTACGTTCGTTTAATTTGCGGGCGTCTAAACAGAGCCTTGATTTCTCGCCGCGCTGAACTAGGGTGATTGGAGAGTTCCAAGGACTGTTACTTATTTCAATTACTCCTAAACTGACCATACGATCCAACTCCGCATATATTAATGCCTCCTTTGCCGGAGATACAGGGTAATGACGTTGTTTGAGCGGTGTCGCATACGCTGTATCAATGGTGTGTTCTTCTATCCAAGTTTTCCCTAATCCATGCTACTCAAAATCCCTAAAATGACTCTTGGCTTCTTTCAAAAGCTGTTCCTGTTCAGGCGTCAAATAGTGCAGCGTCTTGTCCAACGATTCAGACTCAATGCTAACACTACTAATTAGCTGAGGTGCAACTCCAGAAATCCTCCAAAAATCTATCCCGCAATACATTTCATGGTCTAGATTCGGTACTAGATATACATCAAGGGAGTGGTTCTGATCGTTGTACATAATCTCTGCCCTAACTCTACCTATGCATGGCGCTCGACTACCGTTCGCCGTTCCAATCGTACAGTTATACACCGGATGGATTTTCAACTCTAGTCTTTCTACTAACTCGGTACAATTTCTACCCAAGCACGTGATGGTTGCACCGCTGTCAAATAGAGCTACTACTTCTACCCCGTTTAGTTTTACTTTCCGAAAAGGTCTTGGGTCAGAAGTACAACAATCCGAAAAATACGCCGACGATACTACAAGTCTCCGTGAGCGTCTATTCTTACACCTTTCACGAGTTTTCATAATTCTACGGGAAACTGTCAATTTCGGTGGTAAATTATCCTTAAAAATTCTGCGTCTTACCGCTATATAGTTTGCCAAACGAACATGAAAAGGTTTTCTCGAAATATTTCCTGCGTCATCGTTGGTTCTGGTATTATTATATCCGTCAAAATCAGGAGCTTTACTTTTGTCGTTTTTAAGAAAATTATAGGTTTTGTCATATTCAGTTGTTTTAAGAACGTCACGTTTGGAAGAGGCATTTCCATCATTCTTTGTTTCGATAAAATCACGATTTTAATGTCGGACACGATCAGGGACGTTAACAATGTTACCTAAACTATCGGATCTGTTATATTTAGGCGATTTGTGTACATTATCAAAAAAATACCTTGCTTATTGCAATCAGGTGTTATAGTGGGGTGAAGATTTTGTGTAAAATCTAGAGTGGTACTAGTGCTCTTATCTAGGCTTTTAAATTTATCAATGGGTTTAGTTGTTAATCTATGGTCTGTGTCGAACACGATTCCCCACGCATCGCGCTCAGTTTTTGGTTTCCCTGCTGGCATATAGTACACTGGGTCGTAATTACCCCAGGATATCCACAACGATAGCAAAATATAGATCGCTGACGCGAGGAACATTCGTTAAAAGTGTGGCCATTTACCTTGCAGTTCCAGCATTTAATTAGATCTGTATTGCTTGCCGGTCGTTGACTAGGTTCGAAAATTGTTGGTGACGAATTTCCTCAACGGCATCGTTCGTTTCATCAAGTTCCCACGTAATTTCGTTTACGGTGCGGTGTGCGATATTCTGTCGAGATCTTTGGTGGTATTCATGCTCAATGAGATCTTCCGCCTTACGGCAATCTGCTCTTAAATGTTCGATTGAATAAATCTGGGTGGAAAATATTAGCGAAGCTATCCTTGGCTTTAAATTTTTCTTAATTATGTCTACTACTTGGTAATCGGGCATAGGTTCACGCAACTGGTTGCGTAAACTTATAATCGCATCAATGCATTCGCTTGATTTCTCTTCCCGCATTTGGAATCGGTCCATCATACGCCTTAAAACATCCATATTGGATTGAAACTGTTGAAATTTCAGTACTATATCTAACTTAATATTATTCCAGTTAATTCCTGGCCGATCCCTTATATGATCCCAGTACCAACGGGCGGCCTGGCCTTCCAACAAATGATGGAAACCATCCATGATAAATTCCCATGAACACTTATAGCTTTTTTGCAATTTCTCCACCCTAAAGATAAAGTCTTCAACCAACATAGTTTTGCTTGTCCCGTCATATTTAATTCCCCATTTGAACAATTCCGGATAGGAAGCATTATGCCTTGAGCAACCATTAGCAGACCCTCGATATTGGGTAAAACCCCCACCTCCGTTGATATTACCGTCTATTCCGCGGTTAGCATTGCCTGTGTCACGGTCGTTATTTGCCTGACTGTTATTATTATTGCTATCTATGCTTTCGCTCGGCGGCAAATCGCGTGGCCAATGTACGTTACTTCTACTACCTGCGGCATTTTGAGGATTGGATAACGTCCCTCTAACTGCCTCCGCCACTACTGTCTGCACATCTTCGCGCATCAGCTTTAACATCTGCGTCTGAGCAGCGTCCATAACCTCAAACACGCCGGGAGTACTAAGTCTACTATTCTCACTGTGCCGACCCATTAGCGGACTAAAAGGAGGTTGCGTTACTGAACTGCTCTCGCCATTTAAATGTATACACATAAACCGGGTCAGAAAAAAATCAAATAAAATATCGAACTTTAACCAAAATACGCTCCAAAAATATCCCCTACGGGCAGTTATGATTGTAATTCAATGTACAATATAAAGAAAATAAATATGCAATATGCATATGTATCTATATGTAGATAGTATATTATAATAAGTGGTATATATATGTATATAAATCTATAAATATATGTGTATATATATTAATAAGTTTGTTAAACTTCAATATTCGTCGCGATAACTACAATTTGTATGAAAATTGCGAAATGGGTAAACGTTTACTTATAGAATTTTAAATTTTCTTCCTATATTCCAAAAATTTGCACAAAATGTTTCATAAAAAGGTAAAACAGCAGCCGAAAGGTAAGCAAGGTCAACTTCCATCGAAAAATTTCTCACAATCTTCTTATTGCGCAAAAATAATCTAATTATGGTATCCCTGTATGTGTAGCAATTGAGCTGCGTACATAAATAACACGCTCAAGCCCACTCAATACGAGATATAACCTGAGAATTAAATAAAATTTACTTGACATCCTACCGTCGCATTTGCATGCGGTCATATAAAAACCACCTATGCAAGACTTACGTTAGCAAACGAGAACACGATCAAAAATATTTATGCTTCGTAGCAATAGCGAGTTGACATACTATTTCACACAACTAGTCTACAAAACCTTTAAAATCGCTCGCAAGTTGGGCGCCATTTCTTATTGTTATCTCTTTGTTGTTGTTGTTGTTATTATTATTATCATTACCTATACTTTCCTTTTATTCGCCTACTCTTTGTAACTGGGCCCTGCGCTACTGAGCTACTTACTGATAGGGAAGGATGACCGATGTCAACTGAAATTTCACCCTTATCAGGCGCTGGGGTATATGTTACCGTTGGCTCATGCCCATCTATCGTGGTACTGTAGATGGTACTTCCGGCTTAGCTGGGCGGTGCGCAGGTTCCTAATGGCCATGAGCTTCAGGCGGCAAAACAACAACCAAAAGACACATAAGAAAAACAAATTAGTACCACGGTGAGATGACCTAGACGAATGTGAGAAATTCTTCGCGGATGGAATGTCATGGTTTTATTGACATTCCCTACGTAGCCCACCCTATGGATCGCATCTATAATGCGGTCCCCTTAATGGCAGCTTCCGGTCGCGAACCTGAAGGGCCCCAGAAACGTAATGTACCTTTACTTACCTCACGGCTGCCGTTCAGCTGATAGGAATTTTAGTTACCCATCCTTTTTAAAGATTAAGGCATATTTTTTAATCAAATTCATACAAATGTTGGGTTTATTTATAATTTCGCAATAATATTACTAGCCAGTTAACATCTGGGCCTGAAATTAATATTTATAATAAAAAGTTACTCTATACATAAGTTGATATTTATTTTCATCTCTATGCACATACATACATGAGTAGGTGCTTACATAGATTGCAACAAATAGGTATTTGACAATAAAAATGATAAAATACGTTACTATTTGACCGAGGCCAATGAATGTCTACATTCATAAAATATCTGAATTTTGGTGGCTAACCCACCCTACCTTCAAGGACGTACCAACAGGGTATAAAATAAATTACGCTAGGGACCCTATATGATCGAGCTCGATAACACAGGTACTAAAGATTAACGCATGTAAGATCGAAGCGCTACAAGTACAAGGAACTCTGATCTCGCGGGTTAAATACCAATTTTTCCAGATAATATTGTATTTATCAGAGGCGTCAATCAATTACAAAATTTTAACTGGGTCGAATACAACGTAAAAGGCCAATTAACCACAAGGTGAATTCTTTTACGGTTTAGGTGTAGTGTTGTAATCTGTTTATTTATTATATTATTAAGTCTGGAGGGATCCGTGGATATCGCAGACTGTTTATTAATCAGTTATAATTTTACACCCGTTCCTTAGACTAAAAACTACCAGCTATTTATACTAATTTTGATACTTAATGTTGTTGCTGCTGCGGCTGTTGTTACTGTTGTTGTTGATGTTGCTGTTGTTGTTGCTGCTATTGCGCTGTCAGCAATTATTATTTATATTTTATTATTATTTACTTATTATTTTCATACTTAATGTCCATTGGTTTGCACCCTCCCCCCTTGCGAAGGAGAAGCATCCCAATTTTGGATGCTTCGAACTGATTGCGTGGGGTAAATGGGGAAACTTTTGCCGGAATCTGGTTTAGCTAATCTTTTGAAAATTCTGTTATCTTACTGCGGTTTTCGCCGGTGCGATCGGGACTGGGTAGAGCCCCATTAGCTGTTGTTGAACTATATGCTGTATTGTGGATTGCCAAAAATATATTAATTCGGTTTTGCTGTCACCTCGGACTCCTTCGGTTGCTGTGGAGATCTGGCGGGTTTCAATGGTGTTGCGGGGCAGTGTATTAAAATCGGTTGTTGTTGAGGGTCGGAATTGGTTTCTTTATGAGGGGCACCCTTGCTCCCATCCAAATTTGTACATGGTGGTTTTGTAGCCTGTTGTTGCTGTAGGTTCTTCAAAACTGTTGTTTGTTGACTTCAGCCGCTTTTAAACTAGTGTTATTATAAGTATTAGTATATATATTTATATATATAGTACGTTTTTTTCTTTTTTGTATATATTTCTTTTTCTCTTTTTATTAAAATATTGTTATTATTCTCATTGTTATTTGGTATTTTTTTTTCATTCTTACAGTCTAGTTTTACACAAATTAATCGTACTGCTAAGTTTAGGATTGATTTTTATTTTGCTTATACATAGCTCTATATATTATTATTTTTCTTGTAAAAATGTTATGTTTGTTAATATATTTGTTTGTAATTTTCTATACATAGCTTCGAATATGTTTTTGTGGTTATTATATATTTTTCTTTACTCTATTTTTGATAGAAACACATTTTTATTTACAATTTAAGTCATATATGTGTGTAAATATGTAGTATTTTGTTTGGTTTTCTATAAGTTTAGAATATGACATTTATTTTGAGATTTAACATTTTAATTTTTATGAATGTACATATTCATATGCATATATTATTACATCCTAGTTTTACAAATATAATGTTCTTAATGTTTTCCTTTTACTCAATATATATGTACATATGGTTTTCTATATATTCTTTAAATTACTATTTCCTTTTTTCTTGACCTACCTTACTTACTAATATATGTATGTATATATTGTGTTTTATCATTTATACATAATATTTGGTCAGTTTGTTTATTATATATTATATATATTTGATTTAAACTTGACCTAGTTAACAATATTCTTTTTTTTTAATTTCTTGTGGCCTTGAAAATGGCTGTTTACCTAACATGCATAATCAACGTTTTGCTAGTTGTTTATACATGTGTTGGTGCATGGCAAGAACTTCTCTTTTTTTCAGTTGACAATTTTTTGTATGCATGAAATCTTAGCAATAATGTAGATCTGTTATATGTATTTATGTATGTATATGTGTATGTAGGCATTGTTATATGTACATATGTATGCATGGATGTATGTTATTAGTATTGTTATTTTTATACGTAAGTATGTATATTTCCTTTTTATTGTTAGCTTTGTTTGTGTAGCTTCGCGCGTTTTTTTTTCAAATAATGTTATGCTAATTCTTAATAGATGCGTAGGAGTGTGTATCTACCATCTGTACCAAGCATGTGCAAACAACAGTGTTGTTTGCAAATGCTTCTATTTCTGTTTGATTTTATTTAAATTTATTTTACCGGTAATTGAAGGGCAATTTGTTGTTATTAGTGTCATTATACCGTTGTGTTGCTGACTTCCTTGGGTGCGAGGTTTTTCCTCATCTTCGACCTCCTAATGGCTCCTTTGGATATTTTATTTTCTGTTATCTTGACCCTTACATTTCCCTGTCTTTTGCACAGGACCACCACCGTAACTCCCAGGATTGCTACTATTAGTAGTGTTATGGTACTTATAGTTGTTACCACGACCTTGTGGAAATGCAGCTCGCTTATTCGCTTGATATTTCTCTCCTGGTTGAGAACTATATCTGCGAATATTAGCGGTTTCTCTGTGCTGAGATTTTCTGTCCCTTGGGGTATTGCGTAGCTTTGCTCGTACTTCAGTAGTCTATTTTTGAGTGTCCTGTTGCCAATTTGTATAGTACAATTATTAAATTGAATGTGGTAGTGTCCCTGGAGACTGATCACTCGGTCGTCGCAAGTACTCTTCAAGCGCGTATGGTTTGTGTTTATCAATATTAGTCTACCGTTATCTAGTTGAATGATTTCGCTGTCTGTCTTTCGCATCATCTTGCATGGTTGTTTAAAAATGAAGTTTCGGGATTCCGTCAGCTCGAACAGTGCTTTGCCCTCTACAAATGTGAATTTTTTCTTTCCACTCCTCAGGACCACTTCCAGAGGTTCATCTATTTGCAGCTTCTCTTGATTTGGTATTGCTGCTACAATGGATTTCTGCAGCGAGACTTTGGCCGCGGGCACTTTTATAAGCAGACTAATCGTTCGCGTCTGGCTTGTTATCATGCCGATTTTAACACCTCTCAGTTTCTCGATGTCTATTTGAAAGGTGTCAATCTCAGTCTTGGTAAGCAGGGACGGTGGGAAAATTCCGGTCTTGGCGAATGCTATGGCTTGCTGCAAGCTTTCCAATTTCCCTTTAAAAATCGAGATTTTCAGTAGTTGTAATATGGCCAGATTTTCCTTCGCCAATCGTTCGTCCAGCTTGCTTGCTGCATTGAGTTTGTTCTCGATGTCGCGTCTATCTGACAGTATAGCAGTTTTTAGTGTCTGCAGGGACTTATTGAAATTGTCATTGATGACTATCTGTTGGTTTAGTCCCTCTATCAGCTGGTGATTATTTTCATCTAATACCCTCTGGTGCTCCTCTATATTTTGTCTGTCTTCTTCATCCATGGTGCCAAAAATGAATCTCAGATAGGCACCTCCTGCGTTCACCAGACCTCTGATTCTTCTACGGGGGAGAAGTGTGTGCATGATGTCCTCCATCTCGTCTAAGCTGGGTTTTCGCGATGACTCGGTGGGGTGTCTCGCCAATAGCATCTAAATTATTATGGAATTGTTCCAGTACCCGCTCGATGTCGTCCAGGTTGATTATGTGTATTATGTAGTCGTACCTTTCCACGATCTGGGTGCTGCCTACGTGAATTTCAGTGTAACCATTATGAGATTCCAGTCTCTCGATGAACAATTCTGCGGTGGCTTCTCGTGTGAGGACTAATACCATCAACCCTACAAGTGGAAACTATGTGTTGACGTTTTGTTAGTTTGGTACCGGAGTTATGTTATTTAAACCTATGATTAACTTCAGCCCTCTGTTTTTTTTTATTTTTTTATTTTGTTTTATCATTCCTGCACACTATTTTCCATGTCCGGCAAATTTATCTTATAATTTATAGTTGGCGTCTGTTGAGTTCGGGGTGAGTTCCTTGTGCTTTCTTGTTGTTGGACATTTTATGTATTCCGTATTTTAGTGGCAATTCTTATTTCGTCCGCGCCGTCCATCATCTCTCTACAAATGGTTTGACTAAATTCCGATGGAGCGTCTTTAACCCTCCTTTTGCTAATATCTGGACATTTACTGGTGAGGGAAGATTTTTTATTTCGTAGGGCCCCTCCCAAAGGGGTGAAAATTTGTTTTTTCGCATCTGCGCTTTTATCAGTACCTTATCGCCTACCTTCAGGGTGCTAGGCTTTGCCGTTCTATCATACTGCTCTTTTGAGCGGAGCTTGGCCTTTTCTTGCTGCTTTCGTGCCATTTCATAAGCCTTTTGTATTTGGTGCTTCAGTACCTTAGAGTAGTCGTATGGGTTGTACATTGGGGTGCTTACTTTGAGGTTTGACGGTAATGGTGAGTCCAACCCATAAAGCACTTTGAACGGGGTCTGGCCGGTAGATACGTGATCTATTGGTTTATGCACATGCATTGCCGGAGCCAACCACTGATCCCAGTTGGACCCGTCCTCCTTCACAAAGCTTCTCAGGCACTCAGCCAATGGTCGGTGACTCCTTTCGAGAGACCCGTTGGCTGGCAGATGGTAGGGAGTGATATGTTGCTTTTTTATTTTCAAAAGTTTACACACACCCCCGAACAACTTGGAAGTAAAGTTTGTACCATTATCCGTTATGAGCTTTGTTGGTATACCATACTTGGTTATGATTTCGTTGTAGAAAATTCTTGCCACCGTTTCTGCTTCTGCATCCGGCATGGGCGCGCAAATAAAAAATTTTGACAAATCATCCTGAAACGTCAGGATGTATTTGTTACCCATTGTAGTTACTGGCAGGGGGCCTACCATGTCCATATAAACCTTTTCGAAAGGTCTTGTTGGTGTATCGGTTAAGGCCATGGGCTCCTTGTTGAGTGGCCCGCTTTTATTCTTTTGGCATTTAGGACAGTTTTTTATATATTCTTTGATATTTCTCACCATGCCCTTCCATTTATATTGCTTCCTTATCCTTCTGTAGGTTTTCCAACTGCCTTGATGACCCCCTAGGGGCGAGTCATGGAAGCTTCTTAGGACTTCTTGGATATCCTTTTTCTGTGTTAGGAACGTTGTTGTGGCGGGGTTCTCGCCATCCGTATACTCATCTTCCTTTTCTGGGTCTTTCAGGGTTTTAGTCTGTTCACTTGATTCTTTGTTTTTCGCCTGAGCTCTGGTTATCACTCCAATATTTTGATATTTTGTTGGCAGCCTGCTTAATGCGTCTGCGTTCAAATTAGTCTTCCCTGGTTTGTAGGCAATTTCGAACTCGTATTCTGACAGCTTGTGCCTAAACCGTGCAAGTCTTGAAGTTTGGTCCTTGAGGTTGGCTATTCCCCTCAGGGGCTGATGGTCTGTAAATACGGTGAAGTGTCGGCCCAGAAGATATGGGCGGAAAGTATGTGTTGCCCATACTATGCCGAGCATTTCTTTTTCTATTGTTGAATATCTCTTTTCGGTGTCACTGAGGGTTCGGCTGGCAAATGCAATTGGATGATCCTTTCCGTTCTTTATTTGCGACAAGACTGCTCCTGATGCTTCGTTACTTGCATCTGTTATTACTCTAAATGGTTGAGTAAAATCTGGATAAATCAGGATTGGAGGATTCGCAATGCTTTCTTTGACCTTGTCTAAGGCCTCTTGACATTCTAAAGTCCACATGAACTTAGTAACCTTTTTTAGCAATTTCGTTATTGGAGCGGCCAGTTTTGCCATGCCTGCAACAAATTTTCTGTAGTAGTTGATCAACCCTAGGAGTGCCTGCACCTCTTTGATATTTCTTGGGGGCTTAAGTTGCTTCACACATTTTACCTTGGAGGGGTCGGGTAGTGCTCCCTCACTTGAGCATTTGTGGCCTAAATAGATGATTTCTCGTCTTAGAAATTGCCATTTCTTGGTATTTAACTTGAGACCGCTCTCGCGGAGTTTTGTGAGGACATTTGTAATTTTTCTTTCGTGGTCCGCTACATTTCGTCCGTATACCACTATATCATCCAGGTATACGAAGCAGTCCAGGCCCTGTAGGCCTGTCAGGATAGTGTTCATGACCATTTGGAAAGTGGCCGGTGCCCCTGTTAAGCCGAACGGCATTCTGTTGAACTCGAAATGGCCTTTGTCTGTACTGAATGCTGTTTTTTTCTTTGTCCTCTTCATTTACTAGAACTTGATGGTATCCACTCGCTAGATCCAATGTGGTAAAGTACCGGCTATTTCCTAATTGATCCAAAATTTCGTCAATCCTAGGAATAGGGAACACCTGTTTTATTGTAGCCTCATTCAATTTACGAAAATCAACGACCAGTCTGAATATCTTCTGACCGTCTTGCGATTTTTTGGGCACTAATAATATTGGTGAATTCCATGGAGATATACTTGGGCTTATTATTCCTTCCTGGAGTAGCTCTGACACTTGTCGGTTGATTTCTTCTTTGTGGATTTGAGGTAGACGATACTGTCTTTGGTTGATAGGCTGCTGTTCTCCTTTTACGGGTATTTTATGCTTTACTAATGGGGTGAACGGTAGTTTGTCGCCATTCAGCATGAACACATCGTGAAAGTTCTCACATAGCCTGTTCATGGACTCAGTCTCTTCTATATTCCAATTTTCTTCCGTCATTATGATGCTTTTCAAATGTTCTATTCTGGCTTTCTGGTTTATCTTTGGCAATGCTTGTTTTCCTGCTACCTCGTGTTGCGTGTAGTGATTAAAATTTGAAAATTGTACTTGGAAGTCTTTCTCTAATGGCAACTCTTGCTCTGTCGAGTTTAGTATGGGTACGGCCGCCTTCCCCTGTGTTACGTTGACAACCGTGTTCCCCATGTAGACACCTGGGGCCAATTCTTGCTTGTGGATAACTATAGTTTTGTCCTTTGAGTTGATTTGTATCGGCACTATTGTAACTGCTCTTCGCTGAAGGCTGGCGGTCTTCTCTATATAGGCCGTGTAATGCGCCACTTCGTCATGAAGTCGAAAGGTCTTAATACACTTGTTGTCCCCTTTAAATAACCTCAAAGTGCTTCTTATTGAGTCTAACACACTCCGGTTCCAAATGTTGTCCCTCCTGAGAATGCCGTCTCCCGGGATTTTATTACAGCCTGACACCACATGGAAGTCCCAATTTATGTCTTCCCTCCGGTCTATGTTTAAGGTTATTGCAAACCTAGTTGTGGCGCCTCCACCAAAGGCGCCCGTTAAAATCTTCATTTCGCCAAACCTTTTCTTAGGGTAACCTCTCATGACCTCTTCCCTCAGTATACTTGAGTCTGCCCCTGTGTCTACTAGTAGTGTCAGCTCTCCCGCTCGGGCTTCTTCGCACGGGATGGTGATGTACACTGCATTTATGTTATCTGGTGGCCCCATATCACCCTTGCTGCTATTGACCAGGTGCGGTATGTGTCCTAAGACTACTCCCCAATCCCTTTTTGGTTGTGCATCTTTCACATGAGATGCACTTTCGGGCCCCTGGTGGGAATTGTCCACACAATCTTCCTGTATCAATGCCTGTCCTGGTGAACTTCTTTTAGCGCCATCTTCTACTGCCGAGTTATACTTTACCGACGCATTTTGCCTATGGAATGCTCGGTCGATGTTGACCTGGTGAGGTTTTTGTCCTAAGGTGAGCCCCCAATCCCTTTTTGGTTGTGCATCTTTCAGATGAGATGCACTTTCGGGATTTGGGTTCGAGCTGCCCACACAACCTTCATTTATCAGTACCTTTTGTGTTGTCAATATCTCGCCCTCGGTCGGTGTTGTATTTGAGTTGACTAATGCATTTTGCATATGAAATGCATAGTCGAGGGAAATTAACTTTTCCCTCTCGATGTACCTGTGCCTTGTGGGTGATTACCGTCGGTGCTTCTTCCACCGACTCTGTGTCTTCAATTGCCCTATTTGTTCTGGTGTCTGTGGTGTTGTTTTTTCTTCTGTGCCAAATTATTTCTCTGTCTTCTGCTGGCTCTCCAGTTATTGGCTGTAACTGGGCCTGTATTCGTTTCCCGGTGGACTATATATTTTACTCACTCCCATGTGTTCTTGTAGTGGTGAGTGACTTGCGTCCACTTGGGCATAGGCTGGTCGCGTTGGTTCACGGTTCGGTAGGTAATTTCGCGGAGAGGGGTTCAACGGCTTACTGCCGTTTGTGTTTCCCAAAGTTCATGCTACCGGGGTTTTGGCATGTAATTGGGTCCCGATTGTGCCCTGTTTGGCTCATAATAATTTGGACAATTTCTGGCAAAGTGGCCTAATTGGTTGCATTTAAAACAAAATGGCTGTCTGTCTGCGTTTGTTCGCATGAGCATACTCTGTTCTACCGGATTGTGTTTTCCCGCGTGAAAACGTCTATGGGGAGGTTCGTTGTCGTAACTGTACGTGTTGTTACGCTGGATAGTCGGACTGGTATTATTGCTCTGTTGTGGTAGCTTACAAAATTGGTTTTCTCTGTGGCCGCTTACCTGACAAGCTCCACAGTACAGGGAACTCAGCCTTTTCCTGCAATCTTCAATAGTGTGTCCACTATTCCGGCAGTATTGGCAACTCTCCCGGTGGCTCGTCTTGGTTTTACACTTCGGCCCCACTTCGTGTCCATATTTACCGCAGTGGACGCAATAAGGCGTGTTCAGTCTTTCTGCGCAATTCGTTCTTCCATGCCCTTGTTTGCCGCAGAAACTGCAGGGTGTTGTTGACGACAGAGTGCTTACCATATGTTGTGGTTCGCCAAACAGCTCTTCCGCCTCTTCCATCAGTGTTACCAGAGAGCTCAGCTCTTCTCCCTCTTGTCCAATGAGCCGTACCTTTAGAACCTGATCTCTAAGACCCCTGATGAAGCTCTTTACGGACATCCTCTTGAAATCTCCCACCATCGCGTCACGGCCTGGCCCCTCTGGCCACTATTTTTCAATTGTTGTAACTGCTTCGTTTAGCAACTGTTCCAACCGTTCCCCGAATTTGCTCGCCGATTCTCTGATGGACTGTCTGCAACCCGCCATCAATTCTCTTATCTCGTCCAAGCTCTTTCTCTTCAGGTAGTGCTTTTTTATAGCGTTGCAGAGTGCATCTACCGAGCTGAAATTGATTTGGAAAAACTTCGAATATGCAGCACCCTGTAGCCTTAATTTTAAGCATTGAATCACATCCTGAGTCAAGCCGTTGTTTGCCTCAGTCAGTAATTCTTTCTCCACCATCTTACATCCTTGGATGTATCTGTACACTTCGGCTGACAAGTCGGGTCCATCGGTACCAAAAAATGATGGGACCGTGTTATTCACTATTTTAGTGATTTCTGAAAGTGCTGGCATTCTGATTGTTTGTTCTAGGTTATTTCCTTGTACGGGTGATGGTGAGCGCCTTCCTAACCAACTCTGTACCGTTTCCAGCAAGCGTCCAAATTCTTCAATCGCCTTGTTGTTCTGTGTGGCTAATCTGTCTAGCTTTTCAAACTCCTCTCTATATTGCTCCAATTGCCCTAGCTTCCTGGCTGTTGTCTCTTCGGTGTACCCTCTGCTGCCAGCTTTCCTTGCGTTAGCTGATAGAGTTTTCACTTTGTCTATTAACTCTAGTGCTTGCCTTTCTTCCCAGGTAATTTCTGGTTCCCTGGTGGTTTCCTCCTTCTGCGGAGAACTCGAGAGGCTTCTGTCTTGGTGTGCCTGGCTTACTACTATGGTTGGAATATGGCCGCCTACTGCCGACAATTCCTGACTCACGGACGGAGTCGGTGTTCTGGATCTGTGGACTATATCTAGCTCCCGCCTTGCGTTCTCTAATGCCGTCTGCAGTCTCTGTATCGTGCCGTCTTCTGTGTCTATCTGTTGTAGCCTTTTTAGTTCCTTTTTTAATCTTTCTTCTGTCAATCCCTTTTCTTTCAATTTCTGTACTATTTCCTCGTTTTCTTCTACCGCCTGTTCGAGTAATTCGTCCGTATATTTTATTTGTTCCCTTAATCTCCGATTCTCCTTCTCACAAAGTGTTTTAGCCTCCTCTAAGTCTGCTACGTTCCCCTTGAACTCTGTTATTTGGTTCCTCTTTAGTTCACCTATTAATTGTATTATGTATCCTACTTCCTCTAACTTGGTCAGTTTTTGTTATCTAATTATTGCCCTATACTCCTCTATCACTTCTTTTCCTACCTCCAGGCTCCATAATTCTGTTCACGCGTGTACCTGCAGACTATCTACTGCATAGTTATATTCATGCAGTTTTTCAATCAGGTCGTCCGTTCTTGTCTGAGGGTTGTCCATAAAAAAAAATCAAAGTATACTTACCAGCCGCCACTCCGTGGAACGCATCTTCAGTTGAGAGCTCTTCTGTCCAGCCGTAGACAATCCAAAGGATGGTAGTCTTTACTCTGTCCTTGATTTATTTTTTCCAACAAACAGGCAGGTAGCGAAATTATTGTTTATGTATTTTGCTATTTCTGTTGTTACAACTCTTCTCCGTTAAGCAAATCTCAACCAAGATTTTTGAACAGTGAGGGCTGCAGAATTGTTATTGTTGTTGTTATAAGAGAAGTGTGTAGACGCACTTGTAAAAAGATTTTTGAGCCGTGTTTTTTTTTTTTTTTTTTACTTTTTTGATCCCCAGAGTATCAAAAATTATAATTTTTTTATTTAAATTTAATTAACAAAAAATTATATAAAATTAATTTACAAAGAAATAAAAATGAAACACAAAGCATATGGATAGGATGATTCTAAAAAAATCGTTTGTTTTTCTCAGAACCAGGTTTCAAACTTTTGTTAGGTAAAAATAGGCCTGTTAAAATATCAGCTCATAATATTAATGGTGAGATGGTCCGCGTCGCACTTTTCGATTTCCCATACGAATTACATGTTATAAATTGAATTTATTCATTCTGATTGTCATAAGCAGGGACAAGGACTTCATGCATTTAAAAAAGGTATTTTAGGCGCCTAAAATATGATATCAAAAACAAAAAATATGCACTAAAATCAATAAAATATGAACATATTTTAAGAAATTGTATCCAAAAGAAATGTTTTCAATTTACATGCAACTAAATAAAGACATATAAATATTTTATTTTCTCAAAAGATGCGTGTACAAGTCTTTTACATTAAATTTTTACACAATTTTAGAAATGATAAGGATTTTTCTGCATTATTAACACCAAACAGACATTTTTCGCGATATATTTATATTGCAATAAAAGAGCAATACACAAATAGAAAGAGCAAAGTGTTGTTATTAATTTATTTTCACTGAAAAATTTTATATTTTTAATATTTTCGAATATAACGTCTATAGATGTAATCGGCTCAAATTTAAATGATTCTTTTTATATGATTTTATATATTTATTTAACTCAACCTTTAAAATTAATTGAATACTATGTTAGATTAGTTTTTTAAATCCGTTACCATTTTTAAAAACAGTATCAAGTTCCGGCAGAATGGTTTCACTACTTTCGGCGTTAATAGCAGACAATTTCCTCTTGAAATCATCAAAATGACATTTTCGATTAAACTTTTTAGGTGGTTGTGCTTGTATAATCGTTTTACAATTATAGAGCTGGCGAGCAAAACTAGACATGTCCTCAGTAAATGATTTTTTTAATTTTTTTTCGGGCTCTCCAACTGCACATATATGCAGTTACGAAATATTTTCATCCAAAGCCAGTTCAATCCTGCTTAAAAAAATAACAAAAACTGACTTGTCCTTGCTAGTCTCTAACTAGGTAGCTCAGGTATTTGCCAATGCTGTAAAACAGTTAACGGCACTAGTCTAGTTTTGTTCGTCAGTTCGTCAATTCTAAAATAATGCAAGTGAATAAGTTTGCTAAAAACTCAGTTTTGCATTAATAATTGGTCAAATTTTTTTTTAGAAATTTGAATTTTTGAAAGAATATGACACAAAACAATAGATTTATACCAAAATATGAGACGAAAATATGCATTCATGACCAAAATATGCAAAAATATGCATTTCAGCAAAATATGCAAAAATATGCACTAACAAATCGATGCCATTTTTACGCAAATTCATTGTTTCGTAAAGATATTTCGTTCTTGCGATTATAAGGGTTCAGGGAAAAAATATGCATTTGCATAAAACCCCTGTCCCTGGTCATAAGTAAAGAACGGAACGTCCTACAATAAACTTCTTGGTACGCTTTTGTAGAAAATTGAATTGATTTTTTTTAGAATCACCCTAATGTGCATACACATATATGTGTTGTAATCTGTTTATTTATTATATTATTAAGTCTGGAGGGATCCGTGGATATCGCAGACTGTTTATTAATCAGTTATAATTTTACACCCGTTCCTTAGACTAAAAACTACCAGCTATTTATACTAATTTTGATACTTAATGTTGTTGCTACTGCGGCTGTTGTTACTGTTGTTGTTGATGTTGCTGTTGTTGTTGCTGCTATTGCGCTGTCAGCAATTATTATTTATATTTTATTATTATTTACTTATTATTTTCATACTTAATGTCCATTGGTTTGCACCGTCGGCACTTAGTGGTTCTTGCTGAATTGCAGTTCCTGATGGTTGACTGTTGTTTTATATTTTGCCGGATTCCAGTTGTTGTTTTTGTTGTTATTGTCTTTAATGACTCACAACAGTAGACAATAGTAATTGGAGGTAAAGTATACAAACTGGCCGTATTAATGTTACATACACTTTTAAACATTTCAACATTATATAAAAAGTCTGACAAAGTGTGGCCGATAAATTACTGAGCCCTATCAGGCTCGCTGATTAGGTAAGTATACATTAAGGCCAGGTAAGTAAAATCAGATAAGTATATAGTTTGGTAGGTATATAATGGGTAAGTATATAAACAGGTAAGTATATAATCAGGTAAGTATATAATCAGGTAAGTATATAGTCAGGTAAGTATATAATCAGGTAAGTATTTATATAAGTATAAATCAGTTATAAGATATTTGTATAAAACTACAATTACTTGAATTAAACTTTTATAAGAAAATTCCGTATGAGACGCGACGTATGATCACTTTAGGGATTTACGATGCTGTACGTATGTTTAAACAGCATGGAATCGATTGTTACGTGACTGTGTGACGAAACCATGTGACTGTCACGTGGCTTCTATCCTGATCTAATTTTCTTTAAACCGTAATAATTATGGATTTTTTATTTTTTTTTTAAATGTATATACGTAAATCCGACAAAATTTAAGGTAATAAGTTTCCAATCGAGTAATCTGCAGTAAAATTCAACGTAGTTCGAGTAAAAATAAATATAAGGCCCTCGAAGCGGGTCTAGCACAAATTTATTAAAATGTTAAGCACGTGTATTTTTGATCTTTCAAATATATATATTATTGCGTTTTACTAAGAGTACCAGTGCCCACACTCAAACGCATAAATAAGAAAAGCGAGGTAAACCACTAGGGCGCGATTTTGCATAGCGATGCGCGCGAGTTTCCCTAAGCCGTGTACTACTTATGGCGACTACTAAAGGCTTAAATACATTTACTTAGCTGTTTATTCCTGGTGCTCTCTTGCCTCTGATGATGGTTCAAGATGGCGGTTTCTCCAGGTAGTATAGTGGTGGCTCAAAAAGGTGGTGCTGTCTGATGCTTCTACGGCAGCGGAATTGCCTCCGAGTGCTTTTTTTTTAGCGGGCCCCTCTGCTTGTCTGGCGGCTCCTCTTGCTGCGTCTTCCTATCGCTTATATGGTGCCTTGCTTAATTTCTCCCCCAGGGATGGCTGGCTTCCTTCACTTTCATTGGCTTGTATTCCCCTTTTTTTCTCTCTAGTCCTGTATCTTTAAGTTAACGTTTTCTCTGCTACTTCTACTGCTTTATAATTTTCGTTTGTGTTCAACCTTTTTGTTGTGACTTTTATTTAAATTTTTCGATGCACAGTTTTTGTTAATATTTCCTCTTCACTTTCTATATATATATTTTATTAAACTTTTGTTTTTTGTATTTTACTTCGCTCGTTGACGCTCCAGAACTGAATGAAACTTCCTTTTTCATTTTTTCGAAAATCTACACCGACGCTTAACTTTTTTTCCCGTTACTTTTCCACGTCATGATCAAAATTATGCCAACTTCGCTGATATGTTTCAGAACACCTCCAACGATACTTAAATACAGCCCTAGATTGGCAACTTGGTATACTATACTATGACATCGCGAGTGTGGACAACACTAACTAACATATACATAACATAATTTTAAATTTTTTTATAGTGTTCAATTTTCTACAAAAGCGTACCAAGCAGTTTACTGTATCACATTCCGTTCTTTACTTTGACAATCAGACAGAAAAGTGGAAAATGTTTATTTGTTGTTTTGTGTAAAGCCACCATACTATCACAAATTTATGTTTAGTGGATTTGTTAAACGCACTAAAAGCACTAAAGTCAAAGGTGAAAAAGCAGCAATTTCAGTTATTTAAAAAAAAGCGCCTAGTTGAAAAATTCCGGACTGTTATGAATTAAAAAGCCCTAAATCTAGTGCGAAAAGCACTAAATTGGCACGCTGCACACGAAGCACGAAGACGTCGTATAAACGGCAAGATTTAAAAACAAGATTCAGAGAGCGAAGCATGTGATTCAACTCGTCCTCTAAACATAGTATTATACGAAAAAGAAAAATATTTATACATCATGTGTGCTTTACTCAAAACTAATATGGCAATTTTATAATAATGTACACCTCAAACTCAAATTATTTACTTTACATAAGAGGGTAAACGATCAGAAAAAAGTAGAATCCAACGGATTATTCCATGATACAATTATAACAGGTATGTGATGTTGGTGGATAGAAAAAACCATATAAAAGATAAGACGTCTTGCTTCAGTAATAGTTAAAACGGAAGAGAGAATGTTTATTGACAATTCATATAATGTAATTCAAATATAAGTAATAACATGTAGCAAGTGTCAAAGTGACACATTAAGCTTTAAGTTGTAGCTCTTATATATTATGTACAGTATTCACTGGATATATGTATTTAACTACAACAGTATGTACATGCACAAGCCCAGCCTGTTAATCTATTCAATACTCAGGGTTGGGCAGTATTTGAAATACATGTATTTGAAATACGTATTTAAAATACAAATACGTATTTTGTATTTGTATTTTAAATACGTGACGTAGAAGTATTTTGTATTTTGTATTTTAAATACATGACCTGCAAATATTTTGTATTTTAAATACATTATTTACAAAATACATTCCATCAGGTTATTGTTGGTGCTTTACATTATGATCAATTTTTTTTATTATTTTGTTTTTATTTATTATTTATTGTACATTACTGCATTAAAATCTCAATTTCTAGAAAAAGTGGACTTGGAGCCTTTGCATGTTAAGTCAGCGATATATTTTTATGAAGCAAATAATTGTTTTCCTTAAAAGCAAAAGGCGTATGTTGTCAGATTGGTTTTCATGCAAACAAAGGAGTATTTTCAGTGAGCTTCATTCATTTTATTAAACAAATTAACAGTTTTTAATTCCATTTAATTTTGAGCCATTATACTCGTATCGAGCCTTATTTTCGCTTTTATTGTAAGCGACATTCAATCGAAAATATACTTTTTTTAAATTAGAATTTTATGGGCCAACCTTTAGTTTAGAATCACCAAAATCTAAAATTTTTGATAATTTTTTAGCCAATTACGTACAAAAACATATTTGAATATTTTAAAAACCCCTTCTCCTGAAAACTTTAATTTTTGCAGCTTACGATTAAATCGAAAATAAGGCTCGATATGTATTATAATAAAATTTAAAAAAGAATCGAAAAATATTCTGTTAAACCAGCCGTTCAAATTGAAAACTAAATTGCCATTTAAATGGATAGGTGAATTTGAAATCAATCTAGTTTTCAATTAAAAATGGTTGATTGTGTTAGTGAAAAAAGTGTGAGTGTATTGCAAATTGAATGAAATTGAAAGTCAAAAATTTAACGTGTGGCCCCAAGTTAGTTCGAAAGTTTTTATTATTGTCATGTTATTGTTTTTACTAATAAAATCTGAAAATACTGAATAATTTATGTATTTTTATTTATTGGAATTAATAAATTTATAAAAATTGTTTTTAATCGATTAATTTAATATCCTTTTAAATACATACATACAATTTCATACATAGTATATTTATTTATTGTATCTTCAAAAATGAACTAACAATATGTATTCAAATCTTAAATCTAAATGTAATAACGAGGCCCGACCAGTATCGGACATAAACTTAGTGACAGTAATTAAAAATACATAAATGTCATATTAAGCACAAAAATTATTTTCAAGAAGTATTACCCCTTTTAGACAGGCAAAGTTTACTTTGCAAAGTCTTAATTCAGTTGTGTGAAAGACCAAGGCGTGAATACTTTCTCTTTCTCTCTTTCTCGCAGCTGAATTAAGACTTTGCAAAGTATACTTTCAGTGTGTAAAAGAGGTATATCACTTGGAGTACTGAGTATAAGAGCCCTTGTGTCCCTCATTTTTAAACGGGTGTGTCCAGTAAAGTTCAAGATAAATATTTGCCTGCGTATTTTACAATTTTTTGCTTTATATACCTGATGTGGAAGTATTTTGTATTTTGTATTTTAAAATACTACAAACCATGTATTTTGCCCAACTCTGACAATACGAATAGTTGTCAAACTTTGTTTACAAGCTGCAAAAATGTTAGTGAATGTGTGTGCATAAAATTATTACAGTGTTGCTAATGAAATTACACATGGCTGTGTTTCCAATTGCATGTGGAAGAAAATTACACTACACATCTTTTGTGTTGGTTAAATTTAAAACAAAAATAAATAGAAATACAACCCAAAGTAGAATTACACACAGGTTATACATGAAAGTAATTACATGGCCTACACATGAGAGTAATTGCACACTCTGTGTAATTAGACACCTATTGGCAACACTGAATGACTATTACTACGTTTATACACGCACTATTTGCAAATAAAAATATTCGCAAATAAATTAACTCACTGTTTATACGGAATAGCAAAAGTACACAAACTTGGTAGCACTTCTATAAAAAATTTACTTTTTTTGACAAAAATAATAGTGTAAATGTGCAAAATATCAAATAATTATTTGTTTTAATTGTCATTATTTGCTTCTGTTAATGTTTTTTATGCAATATTAATCCATTTATTGTTTTTTGTTATCAAACATTTGTAAGCGTGGTAACCTCAAGCATTTTATTTGCAAATAGTGCGTTAAACGTGAATAGTTTTCTGAATTAGTAAGTCGCAATAAAAACAATAATATGGCAACAATTTACAGTTTTATTTGCAAATAAGCCCTGCGTATAAACGTAGTATATAATGATTCATAAATGCTACGTCTGCAATTGTACTTTAGTTACCCTGTAATTGTTATTTTTATAAACAAAAGGCATCTGTTTCTGACAATTATACATGGTTTTTTGGTGTTGTAATTTTGTTGTAGTCGTGCATGTACCTAGTATAATTTTACCATGGATTATTCCATCTTATCTAGGGTTTACACGTGCAAGTATATGTTCGAAAAACTCAATACACTCAAACTCTTTTACTAACACAAATACACTTTCGGCACTTGCAGTCTACTTCCAGCTCAACTGCCAAAGAATTTTACAAGACAGTGACTTGTTTCACTTGCAGCAAATAAATGGAAAGGTTAGCTAATAGTGTTGCCCTATTAATACTTTAGTAGAAATTAACTGTATTTCAGTGTAATGTTATATGAGTTTTTACTAATTTTAAATACATTTAAAAGCTAATTTAATATATATTTGCTTAAATATTCATAAATCAAGCGGTTAATGAATTTTGTAGACATAAATAACATTAAAATAACACGAATTATTTCAATACTATCTGGTTCCCCCAAAATTAACCTTTTTTATGTTATGGACAACTCTGCAATAAAAGGTAAACATGTAAGTTGCAAGACAGTCGGGCATTTGTATGATATTTTCGTTGATAATACGTACACAGATCTTGCATGCAAGGTACTTGCATGTGTAAACGCAGGGTTACAATATTAATATTATAGTTCATTTATGCCCATTTCTTAACGTGGAAATCAAACTGTAATTATTTTTGAGATCTAATTAAATACGAAATTGTTTTTGAGTGCATAATTAAATGCCCAACCTTGTATAATTAAATAATACTTAAGTATTATGAGCGTACCATATGTTCTTATGCGTGTGTGTGTTTATTGGAAACATACACATGAACATCATGTGGTTGGGTTGAAAACATCATGTGGTCGTATTAGGACGAATTTTGTTTAATTTGCATGAATAAATAACATAAACAATTCATAGTTTCATATCATATAATAAATAAATAGAAAAATGCATTCTGATGCTCCTTTGGTTTCATAAGATGTGCTTTTATGCTATTTTAATTTTCTGCATTTAGATAACCTAACTCTTTTGTTTATGTTAAACAGCTGTTATTTGGAAAGCTTTCCATAATATTTGGAAATTTTTAACTGCTGCCGTACTTTCAACGTAATATAATAAGAACTTTAATTAACCACTGAAAAAATTAAATCATATTTAATTACAACTTAATTTAAAAAAAATTAGCTAATTACGTACTTAATTTTTAAGTTAGAAACTAGGAGTTATTGTATTTCGGTAGAAAATTAAAAAAATAAAAATATGTAAATGGATATATTAATTCTACATTTCTTAAAGTAGCAATTATTTCCTTTACGGCAACACTGTTACGAATGAACGAATAAAAAGCATCGTTCAAATTAATAACAAAAAGTCGCCTGGCTATTGCGACAAAATATCTTCATATAAATGCCTGGTGGATGTAAGAAGGGACTCCAAAAGAGAACGTAAGCGTTGTCGCAGCTAGGCCACCCTTCATCTAAACGGGCTCTTAGCGAAATTAAAGAAAAATACGAAATTATTGAATTCGTAGTAATTTTTTTTCAGTCGTCCTTCGTGTGTACCCAAACAAATTAAAAAACTGGAAAAAATATATAAAACGGTTGCGACTGCAATTATTCAATAAGAAATAAAGTTAATAGCAGTTTTTCGTGTTAAAGCATGATTATATAAAAAATCAGAGAAAGAAAAATTATAAACAGTTCAAAACTTTAAATAATTGACAAGTGTAAAGACGTAAACTTTAATGCATATACATAAATATATTTTTGTAAACAAAGGAAACAACTAATTATTATAGTTTGTTGGTTAAACTGAATAAAGTAAGTGTTTAATTCAGTCATTAAAATGTAGGAACTTTTAATTCGTTCTTTTATATGCATAATTTGATATTTTCTTATACATATATGTGTATATATATATATATATATATATATATATATATATATATCCATATACTTATATGTGTATGTATATATATATATATATATATATACATATATATGTATATGAGAACTGTTTATTTTGAAAGTGGGATACAAAAGTCGCCGCATAGTTTAGACTATTAAATTTTTAAGCAAGCTTCATTTTATTTATTTAAAAATTAGGCAATTTACATTTAAATCATATTGACAAACTCATTTAATTCCCACTTCAATAAAGACAAAGATATATATGATTATATGTTAAATAAGAATAACTGTTAAAAATTAAAACATGCTAACTTTATTTATTTAGTTTTGTAATAATAAGCCTACAGGCCAATAAAATATTCACCCCTATTCTGCGTTTCGATTACGTTCCCGCATTCAGTTACGCACGGATCGAAAAGAGGTATTCTGCCAAAATACTGAATCGAAAGGAAAAGAAGAAGAGAAGAGTATGTTTAAACCTGCTGCTTTGCTTTGAAACGGGTGAAATAGGAACAGTAAAACTAAGCAATTTTGCAAAATTTTTAGCAAAAAGTTAACTTTAGTGCAAAAAACAGTGATTTAATAATTAAAACAAATAATAATTAAATATTGTGAAAATTTTCATTAAATAAACTCTTGCAAATTTAAGTACAGAGAGTTAAAAAAAAAAAAACGGGATAAGCAAGAGGTATTTGTGGCCAAACTTTTCCAGTCTGAAGAATCCTGTCGCGACGGAGGTGATATTTTAATATTTTACACATAATTGCAACACAAAAATAAAGTTTATTTGTTTAAATTTAATTAAATCCGTAGACAAAATCGTTTTTCGTTGCCATTAAATAGGTATGTGTCAACTGTTCTACCTGTAACAAACTAAATAAAAATCGCATTTCAGTACAGAAAAACAAAACAAACTGTTTAGTTCATTAATTAAACCTTCTTTCATTTAATACTTGCATTATTTTTTGCATTAATCACTTTTTAAAGCTAAATAAACAAAAATTGAAAACGCTCCGCCACTAAAATAACAACTTACAAAAACGTAGTTACGATCGAAATGCAGAATACATAGAATCGAAAGAGAAATCGAAGAACGGAACGCAGAATACCAAAGTTGCCAAACGGAGAAACTTTCGATTCGAATCGAAACGCAGAATAGGGGTGATTACAAGTAGTAAAATACCCAAGTATATCTAAAAACTATAACATAACTGAAGTAAGTCATTAACAAACAAAGAGACAGGACAGAATCTTGAAGAGCTTGAGATCTTGTATCTTTCATTTCAGAAAGCGTTTAATTAATCGAGACAACGTGTCTACGATATTTTCAGTATAACCAAGCTAAACAATACCCTAACATTGTGATCATGTAATTGCTATTGAATTTACTAACGAGTAATTATGCGTAATTTGAATAAATGCCTTTATAAATGGAAAGACACCAACGGCCTTATGTATAATCAAAAACTGTCATGAAGTTAGCATAAGTGGCAAAGTTGAACATGGTCTTAACGTGTTTTGCCATACAATTTTACATTAAAAATAATGCTAGGATGTAATCGTGTGTTAAAACTACATTATGCGCCGATTTTTAATGTAAAATTTTATAGAGAAACTGGTTAACACGTAGCTCAATTATGTCACTTATGCTAACTTCATGCCAGTTTTTGATTATACATAAGACCGCAAGACACTAATATTGTTTCTTTAACGTGTTGCCAAATAGAATCAATTAACAGAAATGAAGGAACATTCACCCTTACCGGGAATAACAGTTCACGTGAAAAGTGTTCCCTTTCCCTAAAATTGTGATGGCCAATGTTTGTGTTGTTGTTGTGTTAGTATACTATTTTCTAATTTTGTTCACCATTTTTCGCCTGTTCGCCTTTTATTCTTCCCGATAAGGGTGATTTATTGGCTGACTTCATAAATGCAGCTTGCAATGCAACACTGAAATGCGTAGTGTTCATAAATACAGCATAGTTATTTTTGGCAATGCCGCGAGTTCATTATAGCAAGGCAATGCTTTTCAATGCGCAATATCTGTCAAATCTGTGCATTGTTTTTGTTTATGATTGATTTTTCTTTGGTTAATTTTACAACATTTATATTTAATGAAACAACTAAACAACTTTTACGCGTTCATAAATGAACTAAAATTTATTTCATTGATTGCCAAAATAGTGTTGCCATAAAGTATTGCTTTGCCTTGTAAATTAATTTCTTTGCAGTACTGGATTGCAAGCTGCATTTATGAATGCAGCCATTCTGACTAGTGCTGGGATAGTATCGATAGTACTATCGATGTTGTGAATAAAGATTCTCCTTACTTTTGCAATAGGAATGATACGTTATGTTTTCAAGTCTCTTGGATAACACTGCACAACAAAATAGAGGTTTTTTTATGATGTTTAAATAAAAATGACTGATCCTTATGTATTTTTGTCTCCTGATTACGATGGCGTCATTAGTTTTTCTTTATCAGCTCTAGTTATGAAGATATTGTGTCATTTAGGATTTGCATAATTTGCATCTCTTTTTGTATTATACCGTTAATATATTACGAATGGTACTCCAAACTTAAAAATACTTTTTGGATTATTTATCTACACAAAAATTCGTTTCATTTAAATAGATTCTCATTGATGAGTATATCAGGGTATCTGACTATTATTGCAAGAATGTTAAAAACCGTGTGTTCTTAGTTTAGTCCTTTTAAAATTTTTTTATTATAATTTTTTTGACCAAATAAAACTAATTCTATGTATTTTTGTTCGCTGATTACAGAAATAGGTTTATTTATTTTCTAACACCTCTAGTTTGAAAGATATTTTGTGTTACATAAAAAAAAACTCTTGAAATTTTTCTTTTCGAAATCCATCCAAAAAAAATTGTTTTTATATTACAGTTGTCCATTTACAAGTTATTAGTGCAATTATTACGCAAAAAAAAGTTGTATGGACCAGTCCAGAAAATTTTTATGCTATTTGTAGTTAATATATCACATATATTTTTTATTATAATTAGATGAAGTTAAAATATTGTGTCAAAAAACAGATGTCACCTGTTAATGTGAGCACAAATAAACTTTAGCAAATTTGTAGATACACCATCTGCTCCCACATATATATATATATATATATATATATATATATATATATATATATATATATATATATATATATATATATATATATATATATATATATATATATATTACAAAGTATGCTAATATGTACCTAAAAGAAATATATTTATCTAAAAAATAATTAATAATAAATACATTTATCTACAAAATAATGACTAATTACAAAATTTAATCATCTAATCTTTAATTATTATCTAAACGGCTGGGGAACCATGAAATTAACGAAATCAAATATTCATATACATATTTATGTACATAATATTTTCATATATGTTTTAGTTTTTTAATATCTCTGAAACTATTGTAATTGAAGTTCTACTCTTTATCTTTATTATTAATATTATTATTATTATTATTTTTTTGTTTTGTTTTTTCTCTAGTATTAGTATTGAATTATTAGTATTGAATATTATTTCTGGTGTATCATTCCTACTAATTTTAATAGGGTGTAGTTTTTCTATGTGTTACCCATACGTAATAAATAATTTGGCCCTATAGGCTTTATTATTACTGAATTGAAAATAAATAAATCTAAATCTAAACAGCCTACTTAACGGTTTTAATGAAGTGACTTTTTTGCCACTTTCAAAATAAACGGTTCATATATGCTTATAAGTATATGTATATACATTAAACAAAAAAAAATTATAAATAAATCTGCTGTTTCTGATCGAGTTATTCAGTTTAGCTTAAATTCTAAAATTGGGCTCAATGTTTCTAAAGGGTATATTGCCACAACGCCTTTACCTATGCAAGAGCTTACCGCAGCTTTAACCTTGCCTCAACAATCTGTAGTTTTATAAATAAACTAATTCGCTGAATCGCTCTTTTTAGTTCAATGATTTGACCACAGAATACACAGAAGTGAAGGAAGTGACAGGTAAAAAAAGCTCCAATCAGGTTTTTTTTTTAATTCGTGGAAAAAAGTATAGTGTATTTGATACTGTAGTGTATTACTACTTACCAATCAACACAACTAATAAAAATTTATTGCACTAGATAGACGTATCAAAACAAAAACGACGACAAAATTTGAGGGAAAACGAGACAAACAGAAAAATACCGTCTCGTGACACTTCTGTATGTTTTGTGATTTGACATCTAGTAATGCTGTTTTCTTTCACACTTTACGAAAATAAAAATGACAAGTTAAAAGTTGTCGACATTGACAAACTGACGACCCTTTATTTCATAAAGGGTTTTTAAAACAAATTGTTTGAAAATCTGTTTTGAAATTTTATTATCAAAAATATTTTTTGTGAATATTGTAGTCACGGCATCCAGATTTGACGATTTTTGGTGCCGAAAATAGCAAAATGACGATTTTTCCCTTAAAATTTACGATTTTTTAGAAGTCCAAATATTGCAGTTCTTTTATAAAAAAGCGACTATTTAAATTCATGTACTACTTACCTTCTAAAAGATTTTAGTGTAATTTTGCCCACTCTTTATTTCATATTGATATCTCTGTAAATTGATATTCTAAAAAAAATGTGAAAAAACGAAAAGTTCCTATATAAAATTTCGGGCATCAAGAGTACTGACACCAAGACTTGGACATAACTTGGCAATAGTTTTCATAATTTTACCACTGAGAGGAAAAAGTCAATTAATATGTAAAATAAAACATACAGTAGACCGCGAAACTGAGGACACACCACCATATAATTAAAGTTTCTTAGATATTTCTATTTATTTCAAAAACTAAGCAACAAAAAACGATTAAAAACACAAGAGCAAAGCATAATTAATAAATTAACTCGAAAAACTTTTGATGATTAATTGAAGTTTCGCTTGCTCATTTATCTTTATAAAATTATCAAGTCACAAAGTCCGTTACATATTGTTCAGATGATTTCTTTCACCAGATCGCTTAGAAATCAACAAATATTAATCAATCGCATTGGTAATTCTGTTTACGAGCACTCACTGGTTGTGCGAGCTGCTCTGACTACTTTCAAAAGGAGACTACTTGATTTTTTATGAATATATCTAATTGAGCAGCTAATTTTTGGGTCTTCAATAAGTTTTACTAATTCTATCTTTCTTAGTTTTGTGGGAGTTGTTGAATGTTAGGTTCTTTAGGAATATTGTATTATTTGTTATTTCTCTATTGATTGTTAATTAATTATACTCATAGTATTTTATTTTATACTTGTAATATATTTTTTTATTGGCCTTGAGGCTATATGTATTACATCCATTGAATAAATAAATTGAAATTGAAAATGATGACCTTAATTTCGTAAATGTAGAAAAATAAAAAAAATATTAGAGAAACATCGTAAGCTCGAGCCGCAAAAGTAAGGACACGCCTTATATGTTATGGGAATTTACTTTAACAAATTACAAAATTTATGCAAAATATTACTTTTTAAATACTTGGGTGGTGGTATTTGATTGTTTAAAGCACTTTTTTAGTCACTCATTCAATGTTTTTTTGTCGTTTGGTCTGTAATTTTAATCCCATATATCCAAGAAAATCGGTTTTACTTAAGATTTGCTTCCGGTTACGCGCTTTCCATTTTTTTATTTGTTAAACAAGCACAAATGGTCGATTTGAATGAGACGTGGACTTTGAGGAGTTCTTATTTGCCATTAGCAAAGTGTTAAGTATGATGGCTGACAAACAAAGTGTCAAATAATTTAAAATTGTTTAAACTTTAAACTTACTAAAAAATTTTAATAAATAATAGGTTAAATCATAATTAACTAAAAATAAAACTTTTTTTATTTTTATTTGGCACAAGCACATGGTTAGTTCAAAACTGATGCACTCGTCTTGCGGCCACTTAATGCTAAAACTGATCACTTTTAACATGCAGAATGAGTGCTGATTTTAACCACCTCTGATTAATTTTTGGCTGACAATTCAATAGCTTTGAGTTAACTCAAATTCCCACTGGGTTAACGTTGATTTCTATTTTCTACAGATTTGTCCGCAACAGAACAGAACGAAAAAGAAAAAACAAACACATACGAAAGTGCGTTCGAGAACTTAAAAATTTGTACAAAACTTTTACTATTTTTTACTGGATTGCGTTCGCGTACACAAAATCCTTTAAATGAGAGGGCGAACTGAGAGCGAAAAATGATAGTTAATTTACTGAGCAAGGCCTATTTATTAGGTTTATGCAACTCTACAAAAACACAGCAACACAAAAAAAACTTATGGTAGAATTAAGGCTCAGTTAGCCGGCTGTAATGTAAAGTAACAGCAACGTAGGAAACAGCTGATTGACATTTTTGTATGAAAAGTAGGTTACGTTACATTATATCTCTATAACCATTTTCATTACTTTTCACATAACAAAATCGATCAGCTGTTTCTTACTGTTACTTTTGAAGTGGTCGTATCTCTCAATTCTGGATGTTAGTTAATAAAAACGTGAAGTTGCGAGCGAATGTGTTCTCTGTTATTGTATTTCTCTTCGCTTTATATATGTGTGTGAATGTATGTAAGAGAGGAGTTGACGTAGAAATCTATTTTCTGTAGATTTCTACCTCACATACAATTACGATACATATTAAATAAACAGCAACATGTTTTATTAATGTTATAGATTTTGTTAGCTGATCCGTCAACTCACGATCAGAGAAGCAAATCGATGGGTTTTTTATCGGCGGCGGCTTAGGGTGTATAATTGGTCGGCGGCGGCGGCTTAGCCTCTTACGCCGTGGTTTTACCGGCTCGCCACTTTTATATCGGCGCGCCGATGATTGTATATTCATAATTTCAGTGCAGTGTTGCTATCTCTACGAAGAGCAAACGCACATTAAGCTGTTGCAAAAAGGGGAAAAAGCGCAATAAAATACGAAAAAGAGGGTAAAAAAGCTCGAAAATATTTTTTATACATTTAAAAAGGAGAGTTTAGAGTGTACAAACTCAAAATATAATTTAAAATTGTTGCTTCAAAATAAATAAAGTATATGAGATGTAACAACAGAATTTATTAACATATTAATTAAAACAAAATCTTGATTAATTTAATAAAAATAAGTATGTAAAAACAAGTAATAAAAAAATCAGGAGTCAAATAATATAGTAACATATCTGTGGCAAAAAATAATAATGGCTTAAGTTAACATAAGTGCTTTTTCATTCTATTACATATTCTTATTCTCTTCAATATCTATCACTCAACTAAATTTCATTTAAAAACTATACGCATTTATATTTTAGCTTAAGTCTTATTGGAAAATAATAGAAAACCATAACATCTTACCGCAACTTAATTTTTTTTTTTCGGTAGCTACATCAATATTAAAATATTTGAGCATATAAACTTGTATACACTTAAGTTCAATAACTAACATCCCATCCAAATTATTCTTCATTAAAAAAAACTTATATTTAACTAAGCTTTTAAAAAATTATATTATCTCAGGTTTTCTGCATTTTTCAATTTAACCTAAAGCATTTATCTCGACTTACCATCAATAAAAATTATTTTGTCTTTCAATATAATAGCTTAAGTGCACTTTAATTTTTATTTTTCTAACAGTGGATTTTTTCATAACATCTTAACTAAAAAACAGCGAATATTAACTAATAAAACGTTTTATTTTTTTTATAAAATTAACAGTTTTGTTCTAAATAAATGTGCATCTTTTTCGGAGGCTAAAAATTTTATATAAAAACCAAACACAATTAAATTTAGACAAAACCCTTAATATCTCAAAACATGAAATTTCGACTTAAGCCATTATTATTTATTGGCACAGATATACACACATACATATGTACATACATACAATAATAGGTGAAGCTTAGGCGTAGGCCCAATAATTGAATTCTCAATTAAGTGTCATTTAGCTAATAGCCACTTAATTTTAAGTTGCACTTAATTGCAGTTTCATTTGTTCAGTCGTAAAATTAAATTATCACTTAAATACTATGAAAATGTGGTAGCACTGTGAAATGTTGATAGTTCTAAAATAAAACAGATGTTTAATGTAAATAAGAAAGTTACTTAGGTTATCAACATGTAGAAAATTAAAACTGCATAAAAACACATTTTATGAAAACAAAAGAGCATCAGAACGCATTTTTCTATTTATTTATTCCATGATATGATACTATGCATTGTATATGTTATATATTTATGAAAATTTTAATAAGAGTATGTAGGATATATAATGACCTTCCCACCGACAAAAGATCCCTCGAGCACTCTATCTCTAGCTTTAAACATAAATTATACAAAGTTTATGAATAATCTAGTTTTCAGTACCCAGAATAAAATAATAAATTTGATTGTCAAGGATTATATTAATAGTACATACTTAGTATGTAAATATATAATATACATATATAAATATATAATATATATAAAATATATAAATATAATAAGTTATAAATATTTTTTATGTTAACTTTTACTTCAATATATGTATCACACACGCGGTTAGAAATAAGTTCATCACTTTTTTTACATTTTAATCATATATGGCCCTATGGGCTCGATTAATTAAATAAATAAATTGAAATTGAAAATTGAAATTGAAAAAATTAAACGAAATTCTTTTTAATACGACCACATGATGTTCATGTATTACATGTTTTCAATAAACACACAAGCACAATAACATATGGTATGCTCGTAAGACTTAAGTTGATTTAAATAGACAAGGTTGGGCATTTAAATGGCTCTCAACTTTATACTGAAAAAATGAATTCGGTACTTAAGAGACACTTAACGATAAATGACACATAATTGAGAAGTCAATTATTGGACCTTAGATTAAGATATGTATGTTACTGAAAAATCATTTACACATAAAGAATGCAATAAAAGCGTCACTCTTTTCTTAAGTACTCTTAACTTAAAAGTTTTTGTTTTTGCGATATTCACCTTTATTCCAGTTGTTAACATTGACAGCACGTCAATACGATATGAAAAAATTGGGGGTTGGCTACTCGTTGTCTAAAAGCAACTGACTGCTATTGATAACTTCATGCTTTCAATCGAAATCGGCCCTTAAAATTTAACTACTCTTGTGCGTTGAATACAAATTTACCTACATTTTGTTGTAGACGTGAACATTTTGATTTACTTGCACTTACAAATTAACAGCCTTATGAAAATTCCGAAATCGGCCCTTAAAATTTAACTACCCTATAGTATGATTAAATATTTGTGTAAGCTTTAACAAATGCTTATTGCATACTACTTTCAATCACTTATTATGCAGAGAATTATGTGGTACTTTCCAGTTAGATACTTCCGTTTTTTATTTTGCAAAAATAAATTAAATTTTTTAATCCCAATTATGAAAAGTTTTCTACATTGTTTTTAACATACACGTATGTAATTCACACGTTGATTTTCCAATGATTTTTTGAAACACGATTTTTAGAGTTTGTAGGCAAAAGGTATAGAAAAGCAAAAGGGGTAGAAAAAAAATCACATTTTCCGTTCTACGAGTTTTTTTTTCAAAATTTCTTTACACATATTTTAATTTTTTTTATGTTTCATTATTTTATTTTTTCATTGAATGTGACAACAGCTTTTTTTAATAAAAACAGTGTCACCTGTAGGTATTTTTGTCACTAATATATGAGTATGTATAAGGAATATCGGAAAAATGTTTTATTTTGGACAAAATGTAGGAATTTTTTATTCTCATATTGCATTTTTGTGCTTAAATGTAAAAATAACTATATTAAAAATATATTTTTGCTCATAAACCGTTTCAAAATTTGTTTTGCTCGAAATTACATAGACTTTTATCTAATTATTTTGATGTCAAAGTGCCTGTCTTTGCTAGCATTTCTAAGAGAATATTTATTTGTATGTGAGAGGATAAGAAAAACACTGTCAAAATAAAATAGATTCTATCTCACTATTTTTTTTTTTTGTCAATTTGTATGGAAAATGTTTTATATTCTGCTTGATCATTGAGGCCTTAAATCTTTTTAATTTATCTTTCTTTAAATTAAATTATTAAAATTTGTAGATTTTCGTATGGAGTAAATTTTTTAACACGTAGGGGAAAAAACGGATTTTTTAAAAATCTACTGGCAACACTGAAACAATTTTTGGAAGAAAAAAAAAACTAGAAACATGAAAAAAATCATTTTATGAATGCAAAATGATTTTGGAAGCAACTTTTAAAGAGAATCAAAAATAAAATAAGATTTTTAAAAGTATTTTAGTTTTGCAAATTAAAAATATTTTTATTTAACAAAAAAGCACCAAAAGCACTATAAGAAATTGTTAAAAGCTCTGTAAATACCCGCTTTTTAAAAAAGGATATTAATCAAAATTTCGCGTTTATGAAGAGGCAAAAAGCACCAAAAAATACCCGAAACGCACCAAAATACCATCACTGTTTCAGTGTCTAATAATTTAATTGTGATTTTGTAAATTCCTAAGGCCTTATTCAGAAAAAAATAATTTATCACATGTAATTTGGCTTAAAAAGCGATACGAACTTTAGCCTATTCAAATCATAAATATAGAAACAAATGAAGTTCGAAAAATAATAATTAAATTAACTAAATTAATAGTCATTGGCTTGTGGCAAAAATTAAATAAATATACTTAATAGTAACAAACCAAAAAAGTTTGTCTTAAGTAGAACAAAAATAAGCAAATTAACTAACATGTGTATAATTAGTAAAGAACAAACGACAAATTGAACTACGGTGAATCAAAACAATTCACATATTCCATTTGCAAAAAAGTTTCGTATATAAAGCAGAAATATATATCAAGTGACACCACACACAGTGGACAAAACACAGAAGCCAAAATCAAATAAATAAAAATAATTTATGTTTACTGAATGTTTACCAAACTAATTTCCATACAAAATTTGTTTCGTAAACCTTTAGGGAACCCAAATTATTTTTTCTGAATACGGCAGCTAATGTACATTTGAATCTAAACCAATGTTTTAAATAAAATTTATTTATTTTATTTATTTATTTATTTGTTTAGTAATATCAATACAATGTAAGCCTTCATGGCCAATATAAAATGTATTGTAAGGAGAAAATATAACTATGTAAGTATTTACAAGGATGAATTAGTATTATATAAATAAGTTTACTATATGAAGATAAATTATTTGATATAAATTTATTATGATTAGGTTTGGCTCCCCAGCCATATGAGTATTGAAGGAAAAGTATGGATAAAAAAGGGTTGTTACAAAAAAAAAGAGATTTCCTATAGCCAAAGATAACTTGCATGTGAGAATGTCCTTCACGTGAAAATAAACTAGTATGCAGTAACATAATTAGCGGCTAAGACCGATTTACATTAAAATAAGTTAACAGTTTCTTCCTATAACTAGGATAAGAATACGAAAACAGTTTAAGTTCATTTGGAAGTGGACTCCATACATGATGGATTCTTTTAACAAACGATCTATCGGAAATTGAAAGATGTCCAAGAGGAACAGAGATTTGAGTATTGCGTGTAGAGTTAGTAAAAGAAAATTCATTTGCAATTAGTAAAGGTCGTACGGATTTCATAATGTTATAAAAATGAAGTAACAGTCGTACACTCAAATAGTCGTCAAATTTACATTTTAAGAATACGGGTATGAGATCATGAGTACGACCGTGTTCCTGAATTCTAATATTAAACACATACCGAATTATCTTTTTAACAATTCCTTTAATAATATTTATGTTATATGTCCAAGTACCAGAAAAGACTTCGAGGCAATAGTTAATACGAGACATGATAAGGGAATTAGCTAAGCGAAATCTTATGTGCTTAGGTGTATATGCTCTCAATGCGTAAAGTCTCCTCAAAATCTGGCAACTTTTGTTAGCTATAAAATTTATGTGGTCGTTAAAATTAAGTTTACTATTGCAATTTAATCAAAAGGAATAATTAAACTTTTATTCATTTATAATTATTAATAATTGGTTTACATGAAAAAAATAAATTTCCTATAAATAGGTACATAGGTGTACATGAAAAAAATAAACATAAACCTAAATTAATATTGATACATATTTAATTTGTACTACATAAAAGCACGAAAATGAGATAATTTATAACACTTAAAAGTACTTCAAACATTTATGTAATATGCAAACATATATGTACATATATATATAATACATACATACATTACACAGCAATTTGTCTTGAAATCAAAATAATTTTTGAAATAAAAAATAGAGAATTTTAAATTATTTAATTAGCCAATTCACAAAGTCTTCTAAAGTCATAAGTGATAAATTACTATTTAAGACCAAATAGTACCGTTGTGAACGACCTGTTGTATTTCCATATAAAAAATTGTCATAAACGTTAAATTCAAATGACATGCATATACATACACTTCCAATGCAATGTAGCATCGGCTTGCATCAAGCCGCCGAAAAGCCAATGACATCGGCCGCCGCCGGTTATTTTTTTATATCAAGCCGCCGCCGATTATATCGGCTCGCATCGGCTCAAAACCAGCCGAAATTTTGTCTGCTCAAAAAGACAAATTTCTGAAAAAAAAATTTGAAAATCAATTTTCAGTTTCAATTTTTATTTTCTCTTTAAATTTTCATATAGTTATTTGCGCCGCCGGTCACAAAACTACTGCGCCGCCGCCGCCGATAATTTTGCCTCGACTTGTTTCTCTGGTTACGACTTGCTAGCTACTCTGCTCACGATACGATTCTACTAATTCTACCATTAGTCTTTAAGTTGTCAGAAACACACAAATATGAACTAAAGTGTATGGTGCAAACAGCTTTTAAACACGAAAACACAGAATATCATCAAGACGATTGCATCACAGAATACACAGTCTCGTGACACTTCTGTATGTTTTGTGATTGCATTGACCTGATAAATAGGCCTTGTTACTGAGTAAATGCAAATTTTTACTGGTAAAATTTTTGACAGTAAAATCCAGTAAAATGAAACCATATGTTTTTAAATATAAGCAAACAGTAGCAAAGGGAAACAAAAGTTTTTGGTTTTTGATGAAATTTTTAAAATAACAAAAAACAAATGTAATAAGTTATAAACAATATTACATTTATTTAAGTTTGATGCCAGAAAAATATAAGGGTATGTTTTATTTATTTATTATACATATTATACAAAGTAAATTTTCATAATATGGTGTTGCACAAATATGGACGGGGTAACTAGACCATATGCCCAAGATGGTATTAACAGTATTTTAAAAGGTTTTGTGACTGACTGTACACGACCTATGCCTTCACATAGGAAGTAGCAACGTGGTTGTTAAAGAAATTCTACAAAAAACCGCAAGATTATGCGGTTATCCGTGGCAGATCAGTCCAGTGCAAGCGAGACGAAAAATTCTCGAAGGCCAAACAACATGCACAAGCCTGACCGCACTTAAGAAATAATTACGATGGCGCGAGAGATGTTCCTCAACCCAGAGCTGCTTTACGACTGCGGGGGTATGTTTTATGTATTCCACGCAGGGCTGCCAGAAGATTTTGATGAAAAATCTGCAATTTTTCGAAAAATTATCGGCATTTTCGGCACATTATTTTCGGAAATCGGCAAGAAAATCGGAAGAAATAAAACTGAAGACCTTTAAGTTTTTCATTAATTTTTATTAATGAGAAAAAGAGCAATCATCTGTAATTTCATGTATTTGATAACATAATAATACATAGGCGGTATTCTGTGTTTGACGCAAATTGTCTTGCGTCATAGTAAATGCAAAATATCGTAGTTTTCTTTAAAATCGAACAACAAAATACAAACACAATCCAAAGAAATGCTTCGATATTTTGCATTTGCCCTTGCGCAAGACCTTTTTGCATCAAACATCGAATAACGCCATAGCTATTAGAAGCATAAACTATATATTTTTATAAATATAAACACAAAACGATTGTATATGTAGATTTTAATATGATTTAACCGGATTTTACAAGCTAAAGTACATATTTCATATACAGGTATGAATACATTTCAGAATCTAAATTTCTAAACCATATTTAAAATGAGTGCCGAAACAATCGGATATATTAAGTGTCAAATAATTTTTAGAATAAAGAATTCCTTCTAAGGTTTCATTTTCTAGGGAACATAGAAATATAGTTTTATTTGAATTGGTGGCACTGAAAATGCGTTCGACATTTGCGGACGAATGTGCCAGAACCGTAAGTTGTTTCACAAATTCCGTTAAAACTGAAAAAAGTTCTGTTGAATCTAATCTCGTCGCTTTATTTCAGAAATGTTTTATCAAAGATTATATACACTAGTTTATGTTAGTTTCAATTTAACCATTTCCGTATTTGGGTGAGCATTTCTACATAAAAACTTACACAATTATTAGTTATATTGTTAATTTCAGATTTGCTTAGCTTTGATTTTAATCTTAAATCTGTGACATAAAACGCCAAATATATTTTATCAAATTCCAAAAAGTTAATTTTGTCTATGAAATCTATCAAACTAATTTCACTATTTTTTATAATTTCTTTTTTTATAAAGTTATAGAATATTGTTTTAAACACTCTTTCCATCTATTTATATAAATCATGTATTTTATGTGTTTGAACACGGAGTTATCGTGTTTTCATTTGTATTGATTTAAATCGTAATTTTTTGACCTAAAATCGGCAAATCGGCATTTGTTGGTTTTTTAATGGAAAAATCGGCACTTTTGGCAGCCCTGATTCCACGGGAAATTAAAACGTGTGGAATTTTCATAGAATTGTTGGAAATATGTATGTATTTATAACAACAATTTCCCAACGATGTAATTTCACGTGGAATGCAGAACATGATCGATTGTTTTTAAACGTGAATAAAGTTAATAGATTTTTATAGTTAAATTTTTATTTATACATATCGTCGGACGGTTACTGGTTTCCCGCATGGAACATTTAAACAATTTAGGTTATATGATTAATGTGTACATGTCTCAAATTTGTTTTCAGTTTTTCGATATCTTGAATAGGTATATTATTTAATTATTTATTTATTTCTTAGCAATAATACATACATATAGCCATCGGGCCAATTTTATTCGTATTATAAGTAGAATTCTATGAGTATATATGAATAAAAGATACAGACTGCAACACGCCATTTACATCAAAGTTCTTTTCCCCTTTTATATTTCTCTTAATAAATGCACTCATTGGAACTACTTGAAAGGAAGTAAACAATATTGTTGTCACAACCATATCCACTAAGAAACGCTGAAAACTTTAGGATACAAATATGTACAAAATGATAATAATCATCAAAGCATGTAAAATGTACATTTGGGGTATTCAAATGGTACTCATAAATTATCACGTTTTAAAGTTATAAAACGAATATATATGACTGCTGTGAGCAACCCCTTATAATTTACAATTATAAATATTGTACTTGTTTGTATTTTGGTTTTAACACCTTGTACATTTCTTACTCTCTCTCTCAATTCCTTTGGTAAACTCTCACGCATTTCTACCTGTAGTTATGACAAACAATAAACATAGCTGAGAAAGTCTTATTACTTTATGACCTTTTTGTTTGAGCCACAACAACAATTTGTTTAAACTATGTTAATATGTTAAAACATTATGACACTTAGGACACTTAAGACACCCTTGTGAATACCCCAATTGAAATGTTGTAAAAGTATATATAATACTACTAAATAAATTACTACTACTACCTATTGGTATAAGCGGCAACAAAGATTTTTGTCTTTTTCTGTACATCCTAATAACTATTCACGTCGAGGGTAAAAAGATTAGAAACTTTAACGGCCTGACGCGCGATGTCGACCAGAAAGTTTATATCGGTTACTTATATTGAAAACAAAAACAAAATAAAGTTTTTTTTTTTGTTTTCAATATAAGTAAGCTATAGTAAGTTTCTTGTCGACATCGGTGGCCAGGCCCGTAAGTTCAAATAAAAACATATGTATCTATTACTTTTATTATTAAAGAAAATATTCTCTGGTGTATTTTTATAAAACAAATAAAAAAAAAACATTCATTGATTTTCTCAAAAACACATAATTTTTCCATGCGGCTGGTCAGTAACTACCCAGCAAAAAATTCGTATTTGGAAGAACTAACAACTGAGGAAAGCAATGTATTGTTTACTTGATCACAAAAGCTTCGAAAACTGCTTCTGAAAAGCACTAACTCAAGGCAGGCTCTCTAACAAAATAGAGAGAAAAAGTAAAAAAAAATTGCAAGCCAGTAACTTTTGCATCTCAGTCAGTGTTACCATACGTGAAGATTTATCTTATTTTTGAAGTTTTTAGAAATTTTAAAACGAAAAAAAGATTTATCTAAAAATAAGGTTTTTAAAAATTTTAGTTTTGGGACTTTTAATATATTATTGAGGGATTTTTTGACTAAACTCTGATTTGATTCATAATGATCTTACACATTTTCTATACAGTAAATATTTTTTTCGACTTGAAGATTTTTGAAAAATAAATATGGCAACACTGATCCGAGTACATAAAAACTATAGCCCAATTCACAATCTTGTGCAAATGGTCTTGCATCGTTGCATGTGCAAAATGGTATAGTATCTTGATACTCATCACTTATCAATTTTTAAGAATTAGAAGTTAATGTTAATGTCTCCGGTGGAGACCGCGAGTGAGGGAGACAATGTTAGAGAATCACTTGTTTTTGCGCATGAATAAGGCAATTTTTTTTGTGCGAGATGAGCCAGCTAGAAGCAATATATTTAGCTTCCAAAAAGCCCTGATTTTTTGCCTTACCAAAGTGCTTCACAGAAGCAATATGTATAGTTAAGTAAATTCCCTTGTTTATTTCTCACAGGGTGCTGTACAGCTAGAGTACTGTTTGTAAGTTGTTTGGTAATATTATAAACAGTGCGAGAATCTCCTATCTGAGCAGCAAATTCAGCTTCGTCTGCAAGTTTATCTATGTGGATATGTACCTTTATCCCTTCTGACAGACTGATGCACAATTTTGTGCATGGAACGATAACCTGTCTCTAATTTCAACTTTGCATCGATATTAAGGTTTTCTCCTGCAGCCAGTTTCGCCTTGATGTTGAGGCGCTGTTGTATAATAGTCCACGTATTATCAGACATCCACGGTTGTCTGCCTTTTGGTTCTGGGCCAATAGTAACACTTGCAAATTTTAGCATCACGTCTTTCAATGCATCCCACTTCGCATAGATAGTTGGTTGGGCAGCTATGTTATTATTTGATACTGACTCTCTCAGGCGGTCAACTGCAAGTTTTGGTGGTCGTATACTTTTGGTTTTTTTAATGATGGCACATGTGCGTAGGCGTATCTTAGCAGTCACCAAACAATGGTCTCTGACTTGGCCAATATCAGCACCTCTCTTGCTACGCACATCCAATAAACATTTTTGAAATCGGCGACTTATGGCAAAGTGATTTATTTGATTTGCGACGATCGCTAGACAGCCAAGTCACCTTGTGGCAGTCCTTATGTTCAAAAAGTGTTCCCCCTATTACCATACTTCGTGCGTTGCAAAAATCCATAAAACCCTCACCATTGTCGTTACGGTTACCTAATCCAAGTCTTCCCATAACATGTTTCAGTGACGTGTTGTCACAACCAACTTTTGCATTTAGATCACCCATAACGCATATAATATCGCCACACGGGATAGTATCATAGACTGCATTGAGCTGCCCATAAAATGCTTCCTTAATTTCATCAGATGCAGTTTCTGTGGGGGCGTAGCATTGTATAATGGATACATTTCTGACTTTGGATTTAAAACGAGCAGTAAAGATTCTGTCAGATACTGGTTTCCACGAGATGAGACTTCGATGTGCATTTAGAGTTAATAGTAGGCCAACACCAGATTCGTGGCTACTGCCAATGTCTCTACCAGAGTATAGAAAGCGAGATTTATTTGTTGGTGAGTTGTATTCTCCAGAGCCATTCCAACGAAGTTCGCTGAGTCCCAGTATAGATATGCGATATCGGAGCATTTCACATTCAGCTTGCAGAAACTTGGAGTTCATATTTGGATTGATATTATCATTGTCTCTGAGCGACCTTACATTCCAGAATCCAATCATAGCCCATATACTATAGCCAAAGGTCGTCAACGAGTAATTCGGTTTATTATAATTAGAGATGTGCACGTGAGTGTTTTCTGACTCACGACACGCACGCTCACTCAGAAAAATATTTTACTCACCAGTTTCACGCACGAATGATTTTGAACATTTTCACGATCACGCACGCTCACGAATAAAATATTTTTAATCACGCACGAGTGTTTTACAACTTATCACGATCACGCACGCTCACGAAAAAGTATATGTATAATATAATTTTCATGTTTTTAGGGTTGAAAAATAGGTTCTTACATAATATGTATATTATATATGTGTACATATCTATGTATAAATGTATGCTCGTGTTTTTGTAAAATTTACAATGTAAATTAAAGTAAAGCAAAGTTAATTTCATATTTAAATATTCGAATTCGAATTCTCGTATATCAAAAATTGACATTCCGCACATGTATGTATGTATACATACATAATATAAATGTGAAGGTAAGACGTATGATCCATTAAATAAATGATAATCAAATAAATGAGAAAAGCATATTAAATGAGAAAACATACAAATTACTAAAATTTTTCTGTTACGTAACATTTTCAAAGACTCCCTCCACCCCCACCATATCAAATCATAACAAAACTCGAACCCCACCCCTCCCCCCTACAGCGTTGCGTAATATATGGACGGCCCCTAAAGCAAAAAACATTTTCTGTGGTACAATTCGTCAGTAGTATTGTTGACAAAGGCACTGTTGAATCAGTAGTGTTTCTCAATTGATACTTCCTACAGGGTATCTAAGAAAGTGTATGTATACAAAAAAATGCTCCGTACTCGTAAAGAATTCGTAACGATTGGTCGACAAAATCTTCCGATTTCGGCAACGAAATATTACCGAAATCGTAACAATTTTTGTATGAAATGGTTGACACGACTTCGTAACGATATGTCGGTACGAATTCGTTACGATAAGTCGGTACGAATTCCTAACGACATGTAGGTACGATTTCTTTTTGCTTTTATAGCAGAGTACCGCTTCACCGTTATGTTGCTGCTATTGTCGAAATAATTTGCTTATACTCACGTTTTTTAATATTTGTTACAATCCTTTTTTTTATCAACATATACATATTTATTTAATAAAAATTCTCACAGACTTATGTACTAATGTACTAATAAAAACAGACATAGAAGTTTTAGATAAAGTCGGCACCATGATATTTTCTCTCCAATTAAACAAAAAGTTGCTCAACTAATGTTAGACACTAGACCTGAGCACAAGCCATTTGCTTGCTAATCTTCATGAATCATGATGTACATTATTAAATTTATCTCTCTTGTTAGTGCTCTTGATTTTATGAGATCACTAAAACTGTTATTCCCCTTTATCAAAAGCATGCAACCATGATCAGAGAACGAAGCTGACGAAAAAAAGTCGGCGGCGGCGGCTGAGCACAAAATGAACCGGCGGCTGCTAAAAATCGGCTTAAATCGGCTTGTCATATTGTACCAGATACGTCCAATTAGGGATTGGTAAATCGATTTCGATTCCAATCGAAAACCGATTTTATGATAAAAAAAACCCGATTTTTTGTAATCGATCTTATATCTACGATTTTATGCTGAAATCGATTATTGGGCTATAAAAATCGATTTTTTTGTTATGTCAAAATTTTTGCAATTTTTTTAAGTATTAATCTGAGTGAAGAAGATTGGTTTGATAACTAATATTATTCATCTTTATTCCGTGATTTTTTGTCGACATCAATGCCAAAACAATATCCAAAATAGGACACTTAATTTCTCTAAAGGCTGGAAAATAGCAAGAATCGGTTAAAAATAAACAATAATGGCTTTTAAAATGTATACTAGAAGATAATAAAGCAGTGAAACAAAATGTATCAAAAAGTATTTAGGTATGTGGTGATTTAGACACAAAACCGATCTGAAAACAATAAAAGGTGTGATGTTTTTGCCATTTTGTCAATACTTTTCCAATATATTTTTAAAAGGTTTTTTTTTTTCAATAATTTTTGATGAATATCTTTTCAGAGCTCTATTGTATTGTTTATATTTTATCATCTAGTTAGTGTGCTTTTTAAAAGTCAGCACTTTGAGATTAGTTTAAAAATTATTCCCAAAAACGATCGCAGTGCATCACACCTTTTCAAAACAATTGTTTCTTTCGAAATCGAATATAAAATTCAAGTAAAATTTATTGCAACCCAATAACTATTTAAATAATGAATAAATAAATAAATCTATATGTATAAAACAGGATGTGTGTATGTATGTATGTCGCTTATAGACTCCAAAACGGCTGGGCCGATTATGATGGAATGTTCAAAAAATTCAGGCGTGTGACACTGTGAAGTCTGATTTTTTATTTTCGGTCAGATTAAAGATATCGGTACTAGGTCTTTCATAGGTGTTTTATTCGTATTCTGGAAAGGAATTATGTACCGAGCATGCCAAGACACCAAAGCATGTAAAGCAAGTAAAATGAAGCTGAAGTTCTTTTTTTCCATTTTGCTAATCCTTTGCACATTTTTTATTACTCTAAGGGTATGTAGAGTATTTTATATGTTTACGTGTTAATGCTGGGGTTAAGAACCACGAACATTATGCTTAGAGCTATTGGGTAACCATCTTTTCGTGCCACTTAACCTTGGGATTTAATTTTGAATTATATATTTTCGAAATGTTGGATGTAATTTTTTTTTTTTTTGCTAACTGCATGTAACATATATGGCACCACCAATGCCATATATGTATATGTATATATGTATGTATATATATATATTTTTTGTTGCTTTTTTTATTTTATTTTATTTTTTTTTTGAAAGCTGTTGTCATGTTTTTCAAAACGAGATATCAAACTATTAAAGCGGTTATGTAGTTCCGAAGATATTTACAAAAAACCTGTGAATAATGATCCAATATCAAAATTTTAAAACTTTCGAAATGTTGCATTAAAAATCCGAGTTTTCGGTTTATTTACAAAATATTTACATCATTCGATAGCACGTTGGGGGTAGCGAAGCACACCGGGTGTAGCTAGTGTTTAATAAATATTAAAATAATAATAATAACATTTAAATAATAATGTAATTCACAGGTACATAGTATGTATTTATGCACATAAACATGTACATATGTATGTATGTACATATTTACAACAAAAACAAAATATTAAAAACGAATAATATATAAATAAATACAAAGTATAAGAATGGAATTCACAGGTACATTGTACATATGTATGCACAACAAAAACAATAAAAACATAACATTTTCAACTACAAAGTATGAAATTAAAGGAACATATAATCAGTGTCATTTCCTTATTAAAAAAATTGCATTGAAGAAACAAAATTAAAATTTATCAGTAAATTTTTAATTTCTAATTTTTTTAGTGTTATCTCTAACTTTAAAAGCTAATTTTTTAAATTCAGCTCACTGACTTGCAGCTTGTGTCGCTCTTCCGCTCTCTTTTCCTCGTTCTCAAAAAAATTGTTTGTTTTGCCAATACTTCTTCGTTCTGGCTAGGAAAAACAATTTTTACAACGGAGCTTTTCTGTCTTCTTGGTTTTTAATATTGCCGGATTCCAGTTGCTCCACGAGTTGGACTACAAATACATATCAATGGGTAAATACATATCGCTAATTTACTAAAACAACGTCATAACTCAAAAAATATATAGTTTATCAGAAAGCGCATTTTTAATTTATACACAACTTAATGGAAAAAGAAAATTTTATTTTTCTCCCAAGAGTTGAGCATGCAATCATTTATATGAAATCTTTACACAATATGAACAATGATGTGAGGATTAATTCTGCATCATTAATTCAAAAATTTAATTTTTTGAGTTATGACGTTGGGCGATTTGTCAAAAAGTATTTAAGCCCAAGAAACAAGTTTTAACACCATTTGTTTATTTTATTTACCTTATTGCAAATTTCTTCAGCGTATTGGGGTATTAAGACCTTCTGCTCCATATTTCCGTCAGAACAGTCATCCGGAATATCAATTTCAATAAAGTTCCCTTCAGTCTGACCTTCGCCTAAAATAGTGCTACACTTTTCATCTAAAATAATAAGTTTACATAATTACATGCATATATGTATATGTATGTACACAAATGAATCAAACAAATCTGATAAACTTACTCATATCACAATCCATTTCATTATAAAGTCCAGTTGCAGACTTTCCTAATAAAGCGTTGATCCTTTTATCATTTTCAGAAACTTTGCTATGGTAAGATCCTCCACCAGTCTTGTACAATTCGCTTCGTTCATTAGATATAGATATTTTCGCTTTTCGCTTCATGTTCTCATACTTGTCCTTTAGGTTTTTGGACGATCGGACATTGCCACATTGAGATCCAAACTCTAACGATATTTTCGCCCAGATCTCATTCTTTTGCTGCCAAGTCACTGCGTTTGTTCTTCTGTTGTCCACTACATGGGAATATTTCTCCACCAACGACATCAAAACGTCTTCCTCTTGCGATGTGAAGTTGGAGGATCTATAAACACGCAAGTAATCAAGTAAACACATTTGTATATCATAATGTTTAACTTTTGCACAAATACTTACCTTGACCGCTTATCCTTTGGCGTGTTTGAAATAAATTCATCAAAAGAATCTTCTTCGCCTTTCATTTTTTCTGGAAATCTGCGAATGTATATAAAATAGTAATAAATAATAAATATATGCACATACATACATGTAAACTCGTATGTCCATTTTTACTTACCTGTATTTTTGTTTAAATTATAATATAGGTAGTAATTTTCTGAATAAAATTATTAAAATATTTTGTCTTAAAAATGCCGCGTTTTAATTTCTTAAATCACTTCTTTTTTTTTTATAAACAAACTGATAGTATTGCCACATTTTCTTTCAAATTCTGATGTCAAGTAACAGGAATATGGTGAAACTTAAATGAGTAACTGTTGGTTCTTGTTAAACAAACCGTCAATTATTTAACTTTTTGCTAAAATTTAATTAATTATACATTGTGAAAAGGGACGTTAATTGCAAAAATCTCATAGCGAATGAGGACACAATTATACTAGGTACATGCTCGACTACAACAAAAATACAACACCAAAAAAACACATTTATATTGTTGGTATAAGCAAATGGAAAATTGTCAGAAACAAATGTCTTTTGTTTATAAAAATAACAATTACAGGGTAACTAAAGTACAATTGCAGACGCGGCATTTCTGCATGATTATAGTTATTCAGTGTTGCCAATCTGTGTGTAGTTAGACAGTGTGTAATTTCTACTCACATGTGTAGGCCATGTAATTAAATTCTTGTATAATCTGTGTAATTCTACTTTGGGTTTTATTTTTATTTATTTTTGTTTTAATTTTAACCTACACGAAAGGTTTGTATTGTAAATTTCTTCAATGTGTAGTTGGAGACACAGCCATTTGTAAATTCATTGGCAACACTGTAATCATTTTATTCACACACATACACTAACATTTTTGCAGCTTGTAAACAAAGTTTGACAACTATCTGCATTGTATACATTAACAGGCTGGGCTTGTGCATGTACCTGTTATAATTGTATCATGAATGCAACTACGAAAGAAGCATTAAAGAAGACACGCAATTATCTTCCATATCCTGACATCTCTGTGGCAACTGTCTATTCAAATGTTGTACAATGGTTTTGTTTGTTTTTTGTTTCCTTGTTCTCACACACGGGAACAATTGTGCTGAGAGATAAGAAGATTGGTTTTATGGTTGGCATAATTTTTCAACCAGACACAACCCCTCATCAGCAGCAAAAAACTAATACACACATAACTTTAATAAACAGCAAATATCAAATGAATACATAAAACACTAACACACACAAACCTATGTATACTTATTCATTTTTATGCCGGATGAAGTAGTTTCGTGTGTTCTTGAAAGAACAAAAAATGTGTGGCATAAAAATTAGTCCCGTGTGATGAAGGCCAATTACAATTGCCACTAGTATTGTAAAAAGCGGCTACTTTTGAATACTCAGTACTACTTCCTACTTTTTCAATTGGGTACTCGATACCTTATATATGTATGTATATGGGAAGTTAAAAATTATTATTTTATTGACAATGGAATATGGAAAAACAAAAATTAAATGCAAGTATATTTAAATTAATTTACATCAAAGGGAAATAAATATGTTTGAAGTTTAGTTTTTGTACATAATTTTTTTAACGTACTCTTAAAACTTCTAGTGCATTAATCGCTTAAATTATCTTCTAAATATTTTTAATAAACATTTTTTTCTCACAATTGATGTTATTACTTAGTCATTGTTTAAATGTAGAAATAAAATTTTACCGACATCGAAAGAATTTAAAATATTTTTCATGTTTGTGAGGACCTGACTTGCTGGTTATATTGTATCACGTGCCTTCCTTCAACTATTCTAAAGGGTCATTTTTTTTGTCCAATAGTATTTGTTAATGACTGAAGTAGTTTAATAACGCATTTTTTAGAACCTTTTTAGTGGCTGTTTTCGTATCAAAATAATTCCTAACAGAATTGGTATTTGTTACACTAACTCCATGAGGTTCCGAGTCATATTTATTTGTATCAAGCTCACAGAGTTGAATAATTCTGATCCATTTTAAAGGAAGACTTTCACTTGAATACTACAAAATGCAACCCTGAAAGTATTGAGTAGTTACTTTTGTGTATTGAGTACCGGGAAAACTCCCGGTATTGAGTACTCAGTACTCAAATACTCAATATTTTTACAACACTAATTGCCACTATAAAAAGTATTCGCTTTTTGATAAAGTACAATACTGTGCACTTTTTCATAGCTTGTGCTCAGAACTAGTAGACACTGATAATGTGTTTACGCAAAACGTTTATATTACATGTTGCGCATTTTAAAACATACACTATTTTTATATACATATATGAAACTTCGAATGCCTGGTTGAATAAACAAATTGCTAAATACATATGTACCATACTTATATAATTGACGTGTGTGAATACAGTACAAAAAGTCAACATCTTTCTTAATCTCTAAATATGTTCCTACTCGTTTCATCTAACATCTTTCGTTAATTGTAGTGCCATGACTAGGAGAATTTCCCTCATCGTGATTGGCGTATTTCGACTGCGACTGCGACGTTTTTGTAATAGATTGGAGAAAATGGCAACATATTTTCTTAAATCTAGGGCAAAGGGCCTGTGCCAAACGGTAGCAAAGTACTAGCGTAAGTAAATTTTTGACATTTCTGAGGTGAATAAAATTTCACTAGCCCTAGGGGCTAGTAGAAATTTTGACACAACAGGTAAATTTTTGACAAGCTACAATAAAAAGCATGGTATCATAAAATTTAAATCCACCGCCGTCGTTTCGAGTCGTCGCCCAATACTAAGATTTTTACGTCTTTTAAGTTTAATTAGACTGAAAAAAATCATTGTTTATTTTAGTTTGCGAAAAATGTTGCATGTTTAATTTGCACTCGAAATTATGTTTGCGTGTTGCTTTTTACTCAAGGTAAGAAAAACTGCAGCGAGAAACGTTTGTTTCTTAATGTTGTAGAAAACTATATAGTCGCAGTACTGAGTACTTGGGTATTTGGTAATAAGCAAGGATGCCACATATATATAATATATAATTTATTGCTACAAGAATATTGTCAAGGCACATTTACTACAGGTACATGCATTAGGAAAAACTCTGTGGCAACTCTGTGCTTCTCACATAGCTTTACAAAGTAATTGTCAAAAATTTGTATGCATCAAACAAGGCACAAAAGTAATTGTCAAACGAATTCTTCGTTATAAACTTGTAAACAAAAAATCAGCGGATGAGCAATATGCCTGATACGTGTACCTGTTTGATATGCCTTGAATATTGTTTTATATAAAAATCTCTTAAAAATTTGTTGGTAGCCGGCGGCTTGTAGTTAGGCGAAGCAAAACCGCCGCCGCAGCAATTGTTTCATCAGCTTCTTTCTATGCTCAAGCGGATTTGTCAAAATTTTACATTGTCAAAAAAGATATCATTTGGCACAGCAGAAAAATTTAATTTTCTCCCCACAGGCAAATATTTTTTTACCATAGTACTTTTTTTTACCGTTGGCGCACGCCCAAAATGTTGAAGTCGAAATACGTCAAACACGATAAGGCCCATATGTCACCACTAAGCAAATAATATAATATACGTAAAAAAAGTAAAAAACCATAATCCTTTTACCTGTTTTTTCTGCAACGACATTTTTTACATTTTAATGTATACAATACAAATAGTTGTCAAACTTTGTTTACAAGCTACAATATGTGTTTCCAATTACATATTGATGAAAATTACACTACACATATTTTTTGTAGGTTAAAAAGAAAGCAAAAATAAATAAAAATGGAACATAAAGTAGAATTACACACAGATTATACATGAACGTAATTACATGGCCTACACATGGGAGTAATTGCACACTCTGTGTAATTACACACCTATTGGCAACACTGAATGACTATAATCATTCATGAATGCCGCGTCTGCAATTGTACTTTAGTTACCCTGTAATTGTTATAATTAAAAACAAAAGGCATCTGTTTCTGACAATTATACGTTTGTTTATACCAAAAAAATGAATGTGTTTTTTGGTGTTGTAGTCGTGCATGTACCTAGTACAATTTTACCATGCGATGAACTGTCAAAAAACACGTACGTGAAAATAAATTAGTATACATGTGTGAGTGGTTATTAAAATAAATGAAAAACTATGTTTTGGACAAAATTTCTTGAACTTTATGTGTTTGAAATATGTTTAATTGATTTATAAATGAAAGTTTGTGTGAAAAAAGAAAATAAAATTATTTGCATAAAATGAAATGTTATATGAAAACTTAATTTACGTGTTCCTATTGTATAAGATGAAGAGAAATATCGACATTTTATATTTGTTATTATGCAGACATTCTCTTAGATATTATGTCAGAGTTAACGCAGTTGTAGACGCTATGAAAAGAAAACAAACTACATATTTCCTTAACACTACGACCACACGAGCAATTTGATGTGTCTTAATACAAGCAATAACGCCGGCAGAATGATGACGTCAAATTGCTTGTGTTCAACAATGTATCTGGAGGTGGTGAACACGTATATTCAAATATATTTGCTTTTTATTCACATAAATACTTAAATTATCAATAATTTTATCCTTTTTTAATTTTAAATTGAACTTTTATTGGTTTTATGTAGTTAAAACTTTTCTTTTCTACTCTTGTGTTGAAAAAAAATTTATATAATTTGTATTTGACAACATGTGTTAAGAGATTGTTGATCAGCAATGTATTTTAACATTTGTTGCTGAATATATATTTGAACACATATTCAAACGGTCCACACGCTAATATCTTGTGTCGGCAATCGAATTTGACAGTTGCCATGGCAATAATTGCCAGATTATTGCTCGTGTGGTCGGCATGTAATCTATTACAATACATATAGAGACACGAAAATTTTTGTCGTGGCAACACTGAATTCATGCAATATACCAGAGTTGTTATAAAGAAGCCTAATTGTCAATTTTCGTTTGCATACAAATATAGCCGAAAGTACGGTTTTCGTAAAAAGTGTGTATTGTCGTTGTGCTTCGTTTGTAGAATGCCCACGGTATATACCTGTTTTTCTTTTTAACAATAAAATATAAAAAAGTTTTATCAGTGCATTGTATACTTGTGTAATGTAAATAAAGTATATTTATATATGTCATAATATAATGTATGAAACTATATATTTTAATCCAATTCATGAATAAATTTGAAAATTCTAAAGTTTTCCGAAAACAAAGAAATCATATTGAAAACAAAAGGAATAAAATTGTGATATTAAGTAAAGCAAAAACGAATACATATGAAATGAAAAGTGTAGTGGCAATATGTACCAAGTTATTTTTTATGAAGTTGAAGAATCTACAAGATTTTTACGTTTACTAAACGTGTGTTAAAATAGCTACAAGAAAAACAAAGAAACAATTTGTATTTGAGTAAGATCATTTGCTCGTAATGGGGGTAATCCGTAAATGTGGCATTAACGAATTGGTATAAATAAAAGGTGTAAACCTAATTTAGTTAAGCAACCATTTAATGCAATACACATACATATGTATGTAAGTATGGATATATCGTTGGTCACAAGTAGAAATGCCCTAACTCAAATAGTTGTTTACAGGAGAAAGAAAAACAGAATAATGAACAGTGCAACCGCTTGTAAAAGCGTTATTTTTTTCACTTTTGCCACTTTTGTGTGAAATGTGTTGAAATCACTGAAAAACAAAATTTCGTGAAAATACGAGTTAGGTCCTTTCTGCTTGTTACCATCGATATGTATATATGCATTGTGTGTTCATACGTAAGTGAAATAGACACACACACACATATGTATATATATATATATAATCTGTATATATAAATATACACATATATCTGCATATATATATATATATATATATATATATATATATATATATATATATAAATACATATCTATACATGCATATCTTATATATGTAGGTGTATTAATTTTTGTATTTGCTATAGAAGAGAAAATATAATTAAAATATGTAAATCGTTTGCAAAAATTGAATACATATTTACATACGTATACATAGTATATGTACTATTTGCAAATAGAATAGGGACTACATATTATTATGTGTAAATTCTTAAACTATTTGTTAATTGTCGAGAGTTGCTTCCTTTTTTCTTGTTCAAAAAATTTTATATAAAAATATCTTATTGTTTGGGATGTTACAAAACTTTTCTAAGTTTTTAAGCAAAAATTTATGCCAATTTGGGTCTGATTTCATTCTTTCGTTTAGTGTTGCCACTGTGGATTGTTGTAGCTGAAAAAAGTCTTATTAGGTACAAACTTATCACTTTTTCTTCTTTGAACTATCTTCGGCGTTCACACAATGCGAGTCTTATTTTGGCTTAAATCAAAATTAGGGTACCTCTTAAAAAATTAAAAAAACTATCCTATAGTAAATAAAAAAAATTAAACAAAAAAATTGGCGGCGAGTCTTAGTTTCCGAGTTATGGGCCTTTGAAATTCTAGTATAATATTGTGATTATACGGTGTTTTCCGACGAATATGACCAATATTGGTATCATCTTAAGACAGGGAAGGAAAATGATTTCTTGGATTTTGTACCAACTATGACAATAAAATGTACTTTTTAGACCATGACGGTACCAATTTTTAATATTTATTAATAAAAACAGAAACGTAAAATAATGAGTATAAAAATTCAGAAGTTTACAATAAAAAACAGAAACTTAACACAATGTGTATAAAAATAACAAAACAACAAAAAAATATTAAATATTACATTTATAAAGGTACATTCGACTGTTATATTAGAGATTAAAATAAAACACACACAAAAAAATTAAAGAGAACATAGGCAAAAATGTTACCATATAGTGAAAAATTTACATTTTGAAATTGTACCAAGTAACTCGCGGTAATACCACGGTCACAAAACATACAGAAGTGTCACGAGACGGAAGATATGGGTATTTTTCTGTTTGTCTCGTTTTCCCTCAAAATTTGTCGTCGTTTTTGTTTTGCTACGTCTTTCTAGTGCAATAAATTTTTAATAGCTGTGTTAATTGGTAAGTAGTAATACACTACAGTATCAAATACACTATGCTTTTCTCTTTTTTCCACGAATTTTAACAAAAACCTGATTGTGGCTTTTTTTGCCTGTCACTATCTTCACTTCTGTGTATTCTATGCCACGGTACCAAGGTTAAAAATGTACTATAAAAAGTACAATTGTACCATGATTTCCATCCGTGTCTTAAGAGCTTTGGCAAGGCATATCAAACAGGTACACGTGTCAGGCATATTGCTCATCCGCTGATTTTTTGTTTACAAGTTTATAACGAAGAATTCGTTTGACAATTCCTTTTATGGCTTGTTTGATGCATACAAATTTTTGACAATTACTTTGTAAAGCTATGTGAGAAGCACAGAGTTGCCACAGAGTTTTGCCTAACGCATGTACCTGTAGTAAATGTGCCTTGAGCTTTGGACACGATCCAAATGCTTGCTCTCAATTTCGTGTACGTGTGCTTGTCGGCTTGATGTTACCATGCTTGATAGTCTACCAAGCATTTATTTAGATTTTGTGCTGTTCGTTTGGTTGAAAAAATTGGCTTAAATGTAGTTCCATTTCATTTCATTTAGTGAAACAGCTCCAAACAAAATAAAGAGTAGCCTATGTGCAGAGGTTCCATTCGTGTGGCTCACAGCCGGCTTACAGCCGCCGCCGATCTAATTCTCATTGACAAAGCCGCCGCCGATACATGCGGCTGACATCGCCTTGTTTTAGTCAGCGCTGCTTACACAACTAGATGGCTGAGCCGAATTTTGCAAATTAATATTTTTTTTTTAATCTATATTCATATTTTTATATATTTTAAGTTATATTTTTATAAGTTAAGTTATATTATTATGAATTTCAATGTTCAAACCTGACTGACGCAGTTTTGCATACGTGTATGTGCTATGTTAAAAATATGCAGTACTGCCAACTAGCTATTTTATGAACAAATTGTATGTACATACAATGTAAAAATAATAAAATCGTTTTAAGTACAAATTTTCTTGATTGATAAAAATACAACATATCGCTCATTAACTCAAACAACTTCATAACTCACAAAAATCGTTTCACAGAAAGAGTTTAAAGTTTTCAGTTTACGCCAGTGTGCACACTTCTACCGATATTCGGTAGATTCTGCCGAATATGTTTGTGAATTTAACAATCTACCAATTCTACCGAACAAGGCCTAAAATCTACCGAATATTGTTATTTAGTAATTTAAGTCGATATATGTGTAAATTGACTATTTTGCCACATAGCAGTGCGGCCGCAGAGCGGTCATGTTCTGTCATGGAAATCATTAAAACAGAACAATGAAATCGGTTAAAAACTGAAACTATAAGTAACCTAATATTTGCTTAAGAAATGTACCTTGGGGATGAAATATTTATTCCTCCCAATGCTTTAATTATTTTTCCACAAATGTTTAAATTCATAAATGGATCTTGTCAAATGAAAGTTATTTTAGTAGCTTTATAAAACCTACACATATACAAAAACTGAATTCCTGTTATTTATGTGAATTATTTTATGTATGCATAGCATATCTATATAAAGGGCAAATATCTGGGGATGAAACTATTTTTATTGCAAACGATTCATTGTTTATGGCAGTTTAATTTCCAATCACATCTGAAGTTTTAAATGCCCTTTTTTTGGAACATGTTTAGTTTGATACTCCCTGCACCTACCCTTTATATATAAGTACATACATATATTTTGTTATTTTTTATTTCAATTTCAATTTTTTTTTTGTCGATTCTACCGAATTAAAAAAATTTAGTGTGCACACTGATTTACGCACAACTTAATGAGAAAAAAATTATTTTGCTTTTCGGAATTGTGTGCACAAGATGTTCGCATGAAATTTTCACACAAAATGAAGAATGATATGAGGATAAATTCTGCACTAACAATTATAAAAAAAGCATTAACTTCAGCAATCTACACATAACACTAACTTGAAGTTAAAGTTAGTAATTCTGTCTTTTCTTTTATTAATATTTTTCCTACAAACGTACATCTTCTTACATATATATGTATGTACATATCAAGGCCTACATACATACATGCAAAACATAACAAAAAATGTGATAGAAAATTGAAAAATAAAAAACAATATTATTTATTTATTTCATATTGCAATACAAAAAGCCATTTGGCCAATAAACATCAAAAAATAAAAAGTTGGCGGCGACGCCTATTTTCCGATTTTTTATGGGGCTCTGGACTTTCCATAGGAAACTGCGAAAAATCTCAAAAAAATTTAAATAGCTTATAAGATAGGAAATTAAAAAAATAAAAAAAAAATTGGCTGCGACCCTTATTTCTTGAGTTATTGGACTTTAAAGTTTGCATAGGCGATTGTGATATTTCTTTGCATTTTTTAATGTGATGGATCAATATTTGATTTAATTAAGAACTTATTTATTTATTTATTTTATTTATTCATATTTTTATTTCCTGTACAACAAGACATAGTCTTATATTTATTGTACAGGAAAGCATTAAGTTAAACATTTTCGTTGCAGAATAAATAAAAACATAATTAATTATAATACTAAGACATAAGTTGGAATATTCTGCCTTATCGTGGTTGGCGTATTTCAAATGCGACTACGACTGTTTGGTAATAGATTAAAGAAATACAGTTAAGTCTTCTTCTATTACCAAACAGTCGTAGTCGTATTTGAAATACGCCAACCTCGATAAGGCAGATTATGCCGTTATATGGAATCCTCATGTCTCAAATCTTGTCTCTGGTGTCGAGAGACTTCAACGCAAATTTCTTAAATTTGTTACACGCTCGTTATCATATTTAATTTCTGTTCCTTATGAATCTAAGTGCCTTTCTTTTTTATTGGACTACGTATTTTAGAAGGACGTAAAAAACTCCAATCCGCCCTTCTGGTGTACGATATTATTAACGGATACATTGACTGTCCTGATTTGCTTCATGCTGTACCATCGTGTTTCTCAATGAAATTAACTTTAAATTGCAATGATAATCAAAGTGTTATATAGAGTTCAGCACTGAGAAAAATGATTTTAAACAAGTTCTTCTAAGGGCGACTTTTTGAGTTCAAGATTAGAGATTAAATAAACCTTAATCTTCATTTGTGATTTTTGGGTAGTCGATTATATGGTTTACTTGCTAGTTTAAGCGGGCAATCGTGCTGGTTTACACTGCAATTACACATGCCACTAGTGGGATGCCAGTGTTGTGTACGTATTATCGACGAAAAATTGTTGGAAAAAGTCAAATCTCTTGCCATTTGCTTTGCTGTTTACACATGCCATTGCCACTCCATTTTAAAAATTTCGTCGAAGCGAGCTGGCTCAGTCTCGCTTCCATTTTTACTTTTCCTTTTGTTTATAGAATAGAGTTACCTAGTACGTCACAAAGGCACATTCTTGAGGAAACTATTAACACTTATTATTATTATTATTATTTTAATAATATTAGTTCTTTATAATTAACAAACTCCAGTTTTTCACACACAAATCAAGTTATAAATCATAATAACACATTTAACAAGCTAAAATATTAATTTAATTTTCACAGTAATCCAATAAATTTGCATCAAATGTATAACAGGGTAAACCTTTTCTTCGTTTTGACATTCAATGGCATGCAACTGCCAAATTTTCACTCGCATGCAAATTTTTCTGCCACTGGGGCTGCCATTGCGAAAAATTTGAGTGTGTTAGTGAAAAATCGTGAGTGCATTGAGTTTTTCGAAATGGCATGCCACTATAGTGGCATGTGTAAATGGTATGTTAATCATACATTAACATTGACAACATACACTTGTGAAACATAACTTTTTGTAAAAATTATATTATAAAATAATTTAAAAACACATAAATAAATATATATATTTTATATTATTTATCTATTTCCTTTAACACGCGCAATATTTTACTTGTAAATAATAAAATATGGCAGTTTCTTCTTCTTTCCACAAAAAATCAAAGTGTGTTGATAACATGTATGACTTTTACACAGAAAATGTTGCCACTATTTTGTTCCTCAGTGTGGTAATACTACAAATAATAAGAAGTTTAAACTACTAAAAATATCAAACTAATTAATTTGAGATTAAGTTAATTTTCGGATTAGCTAATTATAGAAATAAACTAATCTTAATCTCGTACCCAAAAAGTCGCCCTAAGTGTAATAATATTGTTACTTGAAATTTTGCTATAATTTCAAAACTTTGTATATTCATTCGTTAAGTAGCTCTCTTTTTTTTGTTGATCTTTTACTATTTTACTATATATATATATATATAAGTTTATAAGTTTTTCAATCTTAGTTATTAAGAAAAAATTTACCTTTTTATCGTAGTCTGAAAGGACTTCCATAGACTGAATTAAATAAATTAATAAATAAATGTTCCTATTTTTGTTATTGAAGAGCCCGTTTACCTTGATGTAATACTTTATTTTGGCCTTTTAGGCTTGTATTACAATCTGTTTTGTAACATAAATAAATAAATAATCACAATTTCGTATTACAATATCAGAGGCCGATAACTCGGAAACTAAACCTCGCGCCAATTTTTTATTTAATTATTTTTATTTTTAAATTTTCTATAGGATAGGATACTTTTTTTTAATTTTTAAGAGGTGCCCCCAAACTTGATTTGTTCCTTCCTCGTCTCTCTCGCCGATAAACTAGCAATCTTAAAAATAAGACTCTCATCGTCTGGGCATAGACAAAATAAAGTTATTATTGGCGCATACTCATAGTCAAAACAAAGTATACTTTTATGTATTTAAAACCAGTATTACCATACAAAATACTGGTTTTAAATTCTTAAAGTTTACTTTGTTTTGACTATGAGTATGCCCCATTGTTATTAGATTGTGTCAAAACATCTGACAGAAACTTATTTAATTTATTCTTTGATTGAGTTTTGTGTGTAGGTTCCATTAATCTTTTCTCATTCTTACAATGTTTTCCGTTTAAAATTGTTACAATTTTTTTCAACTCTTTAATTTTTTGCTTATTCTAAACTATGTTAGATCGTAACCATTTATTGCGTAATGTTCCTATTTTTGTTACTGAAGAGGCCGTTTACCTTTTTCTTTTTCAAGTATTATAATTGAATTTCCCTTTACTTTCAGCTGGGGAGCTGATAAAGTCTATTTCTTATATAGAAATACTTTTTAATTTTTAATTTACTTTTAAATTATTATTATTTTTTTATTATATTTGAATTTTGTGTTTCGAAATACTTTTAACTTTGTGTCTACATATATATTTTTATTTAAATTACGTAATTATTGAGTACCTGAATTTGCTCAAGTATACTAGTACCATGATGAAATACTTTATTTTGGTCTTTTAGGCTTGTATTACAATCTGTTTTGAAAATAAATAAATTGAACATTTACAAAAGCGATTTTTTTCAGTGGAACATTACTAAACACGCATTAGTTAGCATTTTCTCTTGATAATGACCACTGGTTTATAGGTTGTATCTGGACGCTTTGGGTACACGCTGGATATATTGAAACGGCTACTAAATTCTATTGCTTGCTTTGTAGATAATATATACATTAAAGACTATTATACTTTGTATTAATACATGTCAAAAATTCAAATAATACATGCAAGTGCGATATTGTGAATGCAAAATGTCATAACGAATGGTAAATAATACGATAAAAATTTGACATCCCATAACATTTGACAATTTTTGAAATTTGAATTGATCAGAGTTGCGTTATTACAAAATCAGGCAATAAACAAATGCTGTGCCGTCGTTTATGGTATATCTCTTGGTCTTAATATAGTGTCTACACCCGATGAATTTATATCATGATGAATGTCAAATTGATATCATGATGAAAATTCATCACGTATAGACTCAATTTATTAATATTATGGTAGCGTTATGATATAATCATCTGAGCTCACGGTCTGATGTGTTATTGTGCATATAACGTTCATTTATTAAACAATTTTCGTTTAAAAAATGCGACACAACAATTATTTGTGACCAAAAAATTAAACAAAAGCAAATTAGTTATTTTTGGCAAGTATATTTCAAATATTTCTATGATTAATCATAATATAAAATCATCAACGTCTACCCCTTTGTGTTGATATTAATGAAAAAATAACTGTTGCTCTGCCGGCGTCATATTACGAGGTATGATATAAAATCATCAGGTGTGGACACTATGTAATGGCCTATTTCTCACCCTGCGAAAGAAAACGTTCGACTTACAATTTATATTGAAAACAACAATAAAATATGAAAATTTGTTTTTGTTTTCAATATAAATTGTAAGTCGAACGTTTTCTTTCGCAGGTGGGAAATAGGCCATAAGTCTCAATCAGACGTGACATAACCATAGCCACAGAAAAGAGCCGTTCGAACCAAACTAATGGGCAACACTGTTGTTGATTATAGGTGACTCGCCATAACGCCATAACTCTCACCATAGAAACCAATTGAATTTTGGTTTGGTTATGGCTATGGCATTATGGTTATGTCACGTCTAATTTAATCCTTAAACCGGCTATAAATATTGAATATGCTTATTGTATTGCATAATTTTTCGTGTCAGTCATGTCTGAAAATGAACGAAATTATCATATTTTCTTTTTCTTTATTTAATTTAAATCAACTAATTTATCCGCCGCCTATTTTCAAAGGCCGGTACAACCGCAGCGTGCATGAAACTACTACGCCGCCGGAAGTCAACTATTAATGTAGGCATGTTGGTCCTCAACAGCTGTTTACTTTATACTTGTGTTTTTAATGCCGTGGCCGGCAACCTATACTATTACATTTTACAATTGTATGAGTTATACCAAGGCGCATTTATTAGGTAGCAGCACCACAGAATACACAGAAGTGAAAAAAGTGACAGGTAAAAAAAGCTCCAATCAGGTTTTTGTTAAAATTCATGGAAGAAAGAGAAAAGCATAGTGTATTTGATACTGTAGTGTATTACTACTTACCAATTAACACAGCTAATAAAAATGTATTGTACTAGAAAGACGTATCAAAACAAAACCGACGACAAAATTTGAGGGAAAACGAGACAAACTGAAAAATACCCGTATCTTCCGTCTCGTGACACTTCTGTATGTTTTGTGGCAGCACTACACCAGATGAATAATGGCTCGATTATGGATGGCAACCGAACTTTGGTTGCGTTGTTAGTTGCCGAAATGGTATTACGGATGGCAACTGGCAACTAACAGCTGGTAATTTCAGTTGCCATATTGGCAACCACAAATTTGTAGTTGCTGCATAGTTTAAAAGCAAAAATAAATAAAAAATAAATTAATTGCAATATTATTTTTATTTTTGAATTTCTGTTATTGCATATTTCAAGAAAATATGCTTTACAGCTAAAACAGAGATTGTTCGAACTTATTTTAGGCAACAACATTTGCACCCACAGTAGAGGTGGTAATTCTAAAGAGTCGTCTTATAGATTCAACTTTTGTACTTCCTTCTCTTCACCAATAATTAATTCCACTTAACTAATAGGGCCTGACCCACGATATCGACAACGTTCGACTTGTCGCACACTTGCGTTTGAAACAACAATAAAATGTTAAAATTTGTTTTTGTTTTGAATGTAAGTGTGCGACAAGTCGAACGTTGTCGACATCGTGGGTTTGGCCAATAATTTTTATGATCAGAATGTTTTTAAGCACTTACTCAATAATTTTCTTTTTAGCACTTGTGTTTTTTATATTTTAAATATTTGTTTATATTATTTTCAGTTTGCAATCTGTCATAATCGTATTTTCGAAAACTTTTTGGCAACTGGAGGAAGTTGCCATACATAATACAAATTTTAAGTTCAGTTGCGTTGCTAGTTAACTCTGCAACTGAAGTTCGTTTGCCATCCATAATCGAGCCATAAATGATTAAAGATGTAGTTTACACGAGAACAATTTTTAAGCCGCACAATTTTTGTTCTTTTCCAAATTACACGAGACTAATTCATCTGGCACAAAATATATACGTATACACAGCTTTGTGTGTGTTAGTGTTTTTAGTATTCCCAGTTGGCCACGTCTTTAAGACATCTTTGACGACGGGTTCAAGACAATGGTAAGTCGTAGAAGACATATTAAAGACAACTCCATACAAATCGTTGACGAAATTTTCATACAAATGGCGGCGAGGTCACACAAGACCAGATGAGCGACATTGTCGCTCAGATTGTCCTCAATAAGGCTTTATTGAAGACAAAACGTGTGACACTGTCGCTCAGATTGTCATCAACAAGGCTTTATTGAAGACATAACGAGGGACATTGTCGCTCATATTGTCGTCAACAATGCTTTATTGAAGACACAACGAGGGACATTGTCGCTCATATTGTCGTCAACAATGCTTTATTGAAGACACAACGAGGGACATTGTCGCTCAGATTGTCCTCGACAACGCTTTAGTGAAGACAAAACGTATGACACTGTCGCTCAGATGGTCCCCAACAAAGTTTTATTGAAGAGAAAACGTGTGACATTGTCGTTCAGATAGTCATGAACGCCGATTTCTTTTAAATTGTCGATTAGAAAACTTAATCTACAGACGACATGTCGTATATGAATCGTCGAAGACAATGTCGTCTAGGACGATTTGGACAACTGGGTTCATTTAACATTTACTGTTTTTTAAGTTGTGTGTATTGATTTTATGCTGCTAATGCGGAGTTGTAGCTGGTTGAAAAGTTATGACATCCGCAAAACCAACCTCTGCCTCTCTCACCTACAAACTGGCATGTTATGCCAGCACAATTATGCCCGTGTAAATCAGCGCAAACAGAATACCGGCTTCAACACATTTTCCATACAAATTGAAAAAAAAGCCGCAAAAACCAGTCGTCAGATAGAATCTATTTTATTTTTAGAGCGTTTTTTACGCTCTCACATATCAATGTTCATTCTCACAAAAATGTTACCATACATGATACAGGCACAATCCCAGCCTGTTAATTTATACAATGCAAATAGTTGTCAAACTTTGTTTACAAGCTGCAAAAATGTTAATGTATGTGTGTGAATAAAATGATTACAGTGTTGCCAATGAATTTACACATGGCTGTGTCTCCAATTACACATTGAAGAAAATTATACTGCACATCTTTTGTGAAGGTTAAAATTAAAACAAAAATAAATAAAAATAAAACCCAAAGTAGAATTACACACAGATTATACAAGAATTTAATTACATGGCCTACACATGTGAGTATAAATTACACACTGTCTAACTGCACACAGATTGGCAACACTAAATAACTATAATCATGCAGGAATGCCGCGTCTGCAATTGTACTTTAGTTACCCTGTAATTGTTATTTTTATAAACAAAAGACATTTGTTTCTGACAATTTTCCATTTGCTTATACCAACAAAATACATGTGTTTTTTGGTGTTGTAATTTTTTTTGTAGTCGTGCATGTACACAGTGGAATTGTATCATGTTACCGTACTTTCAATAAATTTCATACATTTTGTAAACAAAACTACAAAGAAAAATAAGCACAAAAGAAAATAAAACAAAAATTAGAGAGCATTTGAAGTTACTGCCGTCGATGTTATTATGGGCTTGATTATTTTGTCGGCGATTTTCTTGAAGTTGCAGACTTTATTCTGTTTCTTCATTAATGCCATTATACCAATATGTGTCAAATTTGGATTGTGTAGGTATAAGCCTAAAATCATGCTTCCATTTGGGTATCCCTAAACACCTTCGAATATTCAGTTTTGTATGGTGTTTGACATTTCCTATAAGAAACATGCAATCAGACGATGCTGCCCTGTTTCTAAAAGTTAGATGGTAATTTATATCAACTAGGTACATGTAGTTATTGCTGTTGTAATATTTGTTGTAGAAATGCGGGTACCTGGTTGATGTGCCTTGAGTTATACTCTCACCACAAACCGCGTAATTTGTCAATTTTAGAAAACCTCAATTTTTAAATGTTTTAAGTACACTCAGCATAATTAAGTTTGGAATTAAATAGTCAAAAAAATTAATTTAAATTTTTTTCCAAAATAAAACATGCTAAGTGTACTTAGATGACCATTTTAGATGAGAAAGAACCTACTTAGAGGTTTAGGTAATATATTTGTAATTTTAAGTCACTTTTAGCTATGATCTACGACAAATTTATAAAGTTCAAAGAAACTAAAAAAATTCTATTGAAAATAATCTGGCAACGCTAAAATGTGCAAGTAATAATTTCTTTTGCTATTGGCGATCATTTCTAATAATTATTATACATATATTTGTGGTGAAATGCTGTTTAAGTTATTTAATGCTGTGATTTTCTAATGCTTACGCTGTTTTGCTTTAAATGTTTTTATTACATTGGACTTATCCCATCTTAAAAGCTTTAAAATTGTTGATTAATTTTGTTTGCAACTAGTGCCGGTCACATAACCTATAAATATCGATACACGTTTTTGGTTTCTTACACTTGAGTTTTTGCTGCAACATTTTCGTCATGTCTTCACCTGAACAGCAGTTAATTTGTACTTTTTGCTAGAAAAATTTAACTAAAAAGGGTGGAGGAATTGCATGTATTGTTTGTGAAATGTGGTGTCACCTCGCCTGTGCTGATGTCAACAAAGAGCAAATCAAAGCCATTAAAAACAATCATAATCTCGGTTTTGTTTGTGTTACGTGCAAGGGTACCACCGCTAACCGCGCCGCATCTAATCCAAGTGAAATTTTGAGTCTTAAAAATGATGTCAAGTTGGGGTTTGAAAAAATGAATAGAAACTTCAATCAGATGATGCACCAACTATCTGCTAACATTTCTGAGCTCAAAAGGGACTTAGATTCTTTACATGTGAAATGCAACGACACCTCAACAATTGTCTCAAGACTAGAGGTTGAAAACAACATTCTTCATAAAAGAATAAACCGTAATGACATCATTGTTGATGGCATGTCACATACGAAAGATCCCATCACCACTTTTATTTGCCTTGCCAAATTCCTCAATGTTACGATCTCCGAGAATGACATTCAACAACATTGTTTCATTAACAAAAAGAAGAAAATTCTGTTCAAGCTATATTCAGCAACAGTCAAGAGTGCAATTATGGCTAACTATTTTAAAGCTAGGAACCTTAAGCTGTCTGATTTTGCAAGTAGTACGGACGATGAGGGTGCTTCTGGAGGAGACATCAACTGTAGAGTCTACATCAATGATAATCTCACCCCGATGGAACGCAAACTCTCCTTTTTTTTGTCGCAACTTGAAAAAGACTAGTGTCTTCTATTGTACAGTGACTCCCCTAAAGTTAAGGTCGTTATGCCAGATGGGTCAACCAAAACGTATCTCTTCGGCGAGTGTTTTGCTGAATTTGGGCGTAGGCCTAGTAACCTATAACAGCTGTAGTTTTGTATTATAATATTATTTGCTATCGCCAATTTAAAAATGATATCTATTTTTCAGGCTTTATTCTTATTATTTTTATACCTATATAATTTTACTTTTCAGTTTTATTATCATTTCTTTTATTTTTTATTTTTACATCTTTTACATACATATATTCGAATATATTTTCAACTTGAATTTTTAATAGTAACTGATGAATCTCTCTTTTAACTTAGGTCATGTTAATTGTAATAATGATTATATTGTTAATAACTTGCTTAACAAGGAACATTGTTTCAACATTGGACATATGAATGTTCAAAGTATAAAACCTTCATTTCATTCCACTAAATTTGATGAGTTCAAAAATATCCTCTCTGGGAACGTTTTTGATGCTGTAGGAGTTACAGAGACATGGCTTAAATCGTGGGTGTCATACTCAACTATTCGTATCCCGGGATATAGAGTTTTCAGACTAGATAGATCTGATGATATTAGAGATGGTGGTGTTTCTATCTATCTGAGGATAAGTATTAAAGCTAAAATTTTGGTTGAGGTATCTGATCCTGACGTAATTGAATGTTTGTTTGTAGAAGTTTCTTTTGGTTTGAATAAAATGTTGTTAGGTGTTGTGTATTTACCTCATGGACGTACTGCTGGTCTCCAGCGTCTTGATCACATCTTGGATGATTTGTCCTGCCGCTATGAACACGTTGCAATTATGGGGTCTTTAATATCAATATTTTTGACCCTATTAAAGCTAGCTTAAGTCTTGAATTATCTGTACCCAAGAATGTAGCCTTTGTTGAATATATAGAGATTATAACACTATTGATTTTCAACTTCTTGAAAGTAGATTTTTTGAGATAGATTTTAGCCCTATTTATCATACTGCTGATGTTAATGTGCAGATCGATATTCTTAACCACAATTTATCTGAACTTTTTTCGTGTGTTCCAATTAGCCGTAGAGCTGTCAGAAATAATAACTATTTACATGGATACGAGGCAGGTAAAGTCAGCCCAATATTTATGCGACCTCGCTTATCGTGCTTTCTGTGAATGCAACTCTGAAGAAAATTGGTCCATATATTGCAAATATCGTAATCGTGTCAAGAATGTGAATAGAAAATTGAAAAGAGAAGAGAGTATAAGGAGATTTAACAACTTTGATATTACCTCCACGTGGAAAATACTCAACGATATTGGAGTGCGTGGTGCAGCTAACGAGTCGGATATATCAGAAGATCCGCAAGTCTTGAATGACGCCTTTATTGCCAACCAATCGAATGACTTCTGTCCAATGAATGTTTTGTCTGATTCTGGTATGTTTTCATTTATTACATTTTATCAAATTGATCTTATTGAGGCTTTCTCTCGTGTTAATTCAAATGCGATAGGTTTTGACAATATATCAATCAAATTTTTAAAAATTTTGTACCCATACCTAGAAAAACACCTGTTGCACATTTTTAACACTATAGTCATGACTTCATCGTTCCTCACTATTTGGAAGACGGCCAGGGTTATTCCTGTTAGAAAGAAGGCTGGTATTGGCCCTGATTGTTTTCGGCCAATCAGCATTCTCCCATGCCTTTCGAAAATTTTCGAGCATATGATAGTCAATCAGATGAACAAATATTCAAATGTAAATAGGCTTTTAAGTGCTAGTCAGTATGGTTTTCGTCAAAATCATAGTACAACCACTCTTTTACTAACTTTGAGTGACAGGATCAGAAATAGTCTAAATAATCAGGGAATTGGTGTATTAATCGCTTTGGATTTATCTAAGGCTTTTGATAGTATTAATCATAACAATTTAGTTAATAAGCTTCACTCTTTATTTAGATTTGGTAAGGCCTCGTGTAAACTGATTACTTCATACCTTACAGGAAGACAACAATTTGTATCTATCAATAATAATTATTCATCTTTGCAGACGTGTATTTTTGGTGTTCCTCAAGGATCTGTTTTAGGCCCACTTCTATTTATGCTCTACATGAATGATTTTATAGAGCTTGTTGATATACCGTCTTCAGACATTTTTCTGTATGCTGATGACATTCATTTAGTCTTTTTTGGTGTAAATCAATTTCTTGATTGTTTAAACTTACGTGTTAATTACACATTAGATATTATTGAATCATGGATGAGGGGTAATTTCTTACAAATCAACGCCAACAAGTCTAAAGCTATGTGCTTTGGTTTACGGAATAAGTCGCTGTTGAAGATTAAGCTGGAAAATAGTGATATTGGTATGGTTGATAATCTACGTTGCTTGGGTATCATCTTGGATGACAAGCTACACTTTGGAAAACACATTAATTCTGTCAAATCTAAGGTTTGTTTTGTTTTAAGGAGGTTGTATAGCGTAGGTAGTTACCTCCCTACTGGAATTAGATTTTTGGTTGCAAATTCTCTACTTCTCTCAATTGTTAACTACGGGCTTGAGGTCTACACTGCTACTAATCGCACCACTTTGAAAGGGGTAAATAGAATAGTTAATAGAATAGCTAGATATATTTTCGGACTTAGAATGCGGGACCATATCTCCCCTTTTGTTGAGCGTTTTCTTGGTTTATCAGTTGCTAAGTATATTAAGCTTAGACTTCTCACTCTATTTTACAAGATTATCTATTTAAAACAACCTTCTTTACTCTACAATAGCTTTATGTTTCCGCATTCTACTCGTTCTCCACAGATAATTATCAATCGAGTATATAAAGCAACATACGAACATTCCTTTGTCGTCAGGATCGCGCGCACTTGGAATACCCTACCTAACAATCTTAAAGTGTTTACTCTCCCCCCACCAAGAGCCAAATCTACTTTTAGAAACTTCTTAACGTCCCATTAAGCACTGTTCCCTGTTAATTTGTAAATACTGTCAATTTGTAAATATTTTTCTAAATATCTTTGCTTTACACATATGTAAATATATTATATTAGCCAGTATACACTATTTTTTCACTCGTGTACTTTTATCTTAACTTAATGCATTAATTTCATTTTTTATTAAAACTCTTATTTAATGAGTCAAATGTTTTAAATTTAAATTTCTTTCATAAATTTCTCTTAATATTAAATAATATATAATTTTTTTTCTTTTCTTGAATTTTATAGAATTCTATTATTTTGTACATTTTTATACACTAATAACCATATATGGCCCAAAAGGGCTCGGTTATATAACTAAATAAATAAATTATTATATGATTACAAAAAGTCCCAAGTTTCTATCTAATAACATTACGGAGATATTTATTATCAATAAACTTTGAAGGCGTTTATATCAAAACTAGCTTTTTTGACTTAGCATGTTTTAGAATTGAGCCGTTGATATGTACTACAGTACAAAAAATATTCGTGCAATAAACGACTTTATTTGAAAATTAAACCAAAAATCAATTAAATAATGTATTTGAGTCAATTAAACTTTTATTTAAAAATAAAATATAAACAATAAACTTTAATTGAAAATAAAATCAAAAATCAGTTAAAATGTTTTTAAGTCAATTAAAAAATTTAATTAATTACAAAGTTTAATTTACTCAATAACATGTTTAATTGACTTTTGAGTTTACTTTCAATTAAATTTGTTTATTGCAGGAATATTTTATTTTTAAACAAAAGTTTAATTGACTTAAATAATTTTTTAGTTAATTTTTGGTTTTATTTTCAAATAAAGTTGTTTATTGCAGGAATATTTTTTTCTGTGTATACATAAGTATATGAAGTTAATTTTTATGTTTTACCTTTAATTTTTGCATTGTTTTATAATCTTTACATCAACTGTAAACTTTTTTTAATAAAGCAATTTAAAATCAAAAATTTTGTGTAATAATTTTCTTACTTAAAAAAACCGGTTGACCGGTTTTTCCTGAATTGTAAAAACCGAAACCTGGTTTTTCATAATTTCAAATATTCGAACTATTAGTAGTAGTATATATATATATATATATATATATATATATATATATATATATATATATATATATATATATATATATATATATGTGTGTCCTTTATTTACAACTGAATTATGTAATAGTATATAAAACAATTATAAAAGTTCAAAGTGAACATAGGGCATCGACAAGCTCTCTCCATCTAACTCTATCGTTGGCCAATGTTTTTGCGTGATTCCAGGATATTTGGACTGATTCTATTTCTCTTTTCGTACATCGTATCCAGGTGTTCCTGGCGCGGCCTCTTCTACGATGCCCTTGGGGGTTCCAGTCCAAGACGGCTCTAGCAATATCATTGTGCGGTCAGAGTAGGACTTCTTCGGACTTCTATTTCGATAGGACTAGTATTTGTCCGTATTAATAGCTCTTCATTTGAAATTCGGTTTGTTTTTCTAGTATCTATTCGCAGACCGACCTTAGCAGCATTTTTTGTCAGGCATTTCAGCTTAGCCTCAATGTGTTCGAAACTATGGGCGAAAAAACAAATGTCGTCATCGATATCACAAAGGACGTAATTGACGTTCCAGCGAATGCCATAAGGTGCTTGTCTATTTGTTGATTCTAAAGCAGAGTCCAGGAGGTTTTGGAAGAGGGTGGGTGAAAGGATACATCCTTGTTCTACAACTTTGTGGATCTCGAAAGGTATGCTTTCCCTTCCGTTAAAGCAGTTTCAATAGCTCTCTCAAAATCGATGAATAGAAAATATAGGTGCGCGTTGAGTTCTACTGACTGTTCGATGATTACGCGTAAGGAGTTAATGTGATCGGCACAAGATCGCCCTGGACGGAAACCTGCTGGTTCCTTGCATTTAATAATGTTATTCCCCGCCAGTTTTTGCATTGGGTAAGGTCCAACTTCTTTGGGATTGTTATCATTATTCCCTCCTTCCATTTCGTGGGAAAGGTGTTTGTAACCCAGGTTTCTCTGATAATTGGGGTAAAAGCTGGGCAATGGGCTCTGATCCATATCGAAATAGTTCCGCGGGGATATTGTCGGGACCGGCTGCTTTGCCATTTTTGAGCGACTTCAGGGCTGTTTCAATCTCTTCATGGGAAGGTGTGGCCGTGGAAATATCTCTTCTTGGATTGCGGCGGACAGCAGTGGCTGTAGTAATTGATTGTGTTTCGTCGGTTATAGAGGCTTCACTAAAAAATCTTCGCCAACAGTCCAATTGTCGTTCGAGGTTCGTTAATTCGGCTCCGTTTTCATCTTTGATTGTTGCAGTAGATTTTATGTTATTACCACTCATTTTTTTATGGTTTCGTATACTCCTCGCATATTTCCAATGCTTGCAGCGGTTTCAGCTGGTTGGGCTAGACTATTAAAGTAATTGCACTTACATATCTCAGCGAACTAAACGTTTAATCAGTGTTGCAGAAGCGCTGTAGTTTTCGCTTCATTTGTTTTTGCCCGTATGAGAGTGTTGTGCAGTCGTTTGCGGTGTTTTATCTCCTCCAGGGTTTCATTGCTTATCCACGGTGTTGGACTTCGTTTTTCAGGACCTATAACGGTATTAGCTATTTCCGTACATGCTGTTGTTAACTCGGTCCAGGTGTTAATGTTATTACTTTGTAATCTGTCAGTTAAAGACAAATTATATGCGTGTGCAATTTCAGGATTTTGTAGTTGCATGAGATTGTATTTTGTACACTTTGACTGAGATCTCTTTACGACGGCTGGGCGCAAACGTAGGATAGCAACTAGAAACATATGGTCGCTGTCGATGTCAGCTCCGCGTCTGGTTTTCACATCCATGAGAGAGCCCAAGAATAATTGCTTATAATAGTATGTGGTCAATTTGATTACTCGTCTGACCATCTGGTGATTGCCATGTGTATTTATGGATATTTTTGTGCGGAAATTTTGTGCCGCCAATAAATAACCGGTTTCTGGCACAGAAATCTATCAATCTATCGCCGTTGTCATTTCTCGTGTCCCCAAGTCCTTGCGTGCTCATGACTGAATATAGGTTGCTGTTGTTGCTACCCACTTTAGCATTAAAATCATCCATAATAATCTTAATATCTCCTGTCGGAAGAGAGCGTAAGCTTTGATGATTATTATCAATTTTTAAGAATTTTTTTTCTTAAATACATATATTTATTGTATCTTCAAATATAAACTAACAATAAGTATTCAAATCTTCATCTAAAGTATAATTAATAGGCCCAACCAATGTCGGACATAAGCTTATTGATAGTTATTAATAATACATAAGTAATGATAAGCAACAAAAAGAAAAAACGTGTTTTCAAGCAGCTTCATCATCTGGAGTGTTGAATATTAGAGCCCGTGTATCACACTTTTTTAAGCGGATGTGTCCAGTAAAGTTCAAAATATTACGAGCAAGTGGATTAGGATGTGACTCGAGTTTTGTTAGATATTTGCCTGCGTATTTTGCAATTTCTTCAATAGTCACTAGAGGCATATTTAAATTACGATGTATAATTGAATTTTTGATGTACCATGGATCCGATGTTATCAGACGTAAAATTTTGTTTTGCCTTCGTTGAATTTTCTCAACATTTGAAGCTGAAGCAGTGCCCCATAGCTGAATTCCGTAGCACCATATTGACTTCAAAAGCGACTTGTATATTAAAAGTTTGCAATCTAGGCTGAGGGTTGAATTTCTACCAATCAACCAATGTACCTGAGTTAATTTTAGTTTCATTTGTGTTACTTTAGTGTCAATGTGGTATTTCCATGTAAGCCCTCGATCAAGGTGTATGCCAAGGTATTTTACATGTGAATGTTGAGGAACTATTTGATTATTTATTCTAATGTGGGAGCAAGTATATTTTCGTAGGGTAAATGTTACCTGAGCACACTTCTGTTCATTTACCTTTATTCTCCATAAGTTTAACCATAGTTCCATCTGAGTAATGTGTTCCTGGAGTTTGCGGAATGCCTCATCAGGGTTTTCGTGCATACTAAGGCAGGCTGTATCATCCGCAAAAGTAGAAGTATGGATACTACTGCTCACAGGCATATCAGAAGTATAAATCAAATACAAAACTGGCCCCAGTATACTCCCCTGTGGCACACCGGATGAGATAGTTTCAGGCATACTCGTAAAGTCTCCTTCCACAACAGTGAACTTACGGGAAGTAATGTAACTTTCTAAAAGATTTAAAATGTTTATTGGTAGATAAGTCTTCAATTTTAAAATTAGGCCTTCATGCCACACTTTATCGAATGCTTGAGAAACGTCAATAAACAGCGCAGGACAATAGTTTTTTTCTTCAAAAGTTTTTCTTATAAACTGAACCAATCTGAGTTTGTTCAATGGTGCTATGCTTTTTAAGAATTTAAAAATTTTGTTTTAAAAACATTTGAATTTGTTTTAACTTTAATGTTTTTTGGAAGAGAATTATATAATTGAAGTCCTTTATGAAAGAGTGACCTCTGCATCCCTACATTTATAGCTCTTTGTATCCTAAAGTTTTCAGCGTTTCTTAGAGGATATGGTTGTGTTTCGTTGCCAGTTTTCATTTTTTGTATAAAAATAAGCGTATTAATTTTTAGTCTATTTGGTATATCAACCATTTTAAAGTTTCTAGCATGAAGTTTATAGATGTGTAACGATTACATTTTAATATTTCACGCATTGCTTTATTTTGCAGCTTTTGAAGTCTATTTATTTGGTTTGCTGTACAGCTAGTATATAGTATTGCTGACATAAATTCAAAATAAGGTTTTATCATTACATTGTATATATATTTATTGCTGTTAGTATCGCGATTTTATTTCTAATGCGTTTGAAAAAGCCGATTTTTTTTTACCGATTTTTCTACATATATATACAATATGTTCCTTAAATGTTAAATTTTTATCTAATATAAATCCGAGATATTTAATTTGATCAACGTTCTCTATATTTTTATTATTAATTCTAAATACTGTTTCATTTCAAATCTATTAATGTTCTGGTATTCGCCGTGACTCTTGTATATTCAGTTACAATTTGCCGTAATCCATTGTCATTTAATTTTTGTTGAATTATATTCTTATATGTTCCATCTTTCATCCAATCAATATTGAAGTCTCCCGCTATAATAACAACATCCTTATTTCTTTCGTATGTTTCCCCAATGAATTCTTCAAAAGCGTTACAAAATTCAGCTTCACTGCTGCCAGTGGAAAAAGTCGAATAATCGATCACCCTAGGTGTGATGGTGTGAACACAAAATGTCGCTTTACGTTAGATTTTTTCACAGTCGAAATAAATGTCTTTAGAATTCTTTCCCGTAAAGCCGTGGTCGGCAACCCATACCATTACATTTTACAATTGTGTGTGTTATACTCTTACCACGAGTCGGTGTTACCAGTTAAATTTTCGTCTCATTTCCCTAACATGAAATTTTAAATCTCCAAAACCAAATTTGATTTTATTATGGTCAGAAGAAACACTCAAGTTTTGTTTATGAAGAAATACGTCTTCTCTTGTTGTTACGCCAATGTAAAGATGAGTAAAGAGATAGTTTTGTAGAAAATTGTCTTAAAATAATTTATATACATGCTTGAAAATGCCTTTGCATGACACGTTTTTTCATGCATGACGACGTACGTTGACAAATCAAATTTTTTGGGTTGCCATAATAATTTTCTGAAAATAAAAAATTTAGTAAATTCTCATCACACATATTTTCTTATTGTTGGGAAAAAATTGTTCTCTGGAAACGCTGATTCTTAAGAGTATGCGATACACACAAGTTGTTCTCAGTAATGCGTGTGTACTCATACGTAATACAAGAGTATAAGAAAAGGAGCGGTGGCGCCCATAATTTGCCGACCACAGCTTTAGACAATAAATAAATGAAATGAATTTTTTTTATTTTTTTTTAACAAACACAATTCGCAAAGCGATTAGCTTGTCTGCGAAAAACACCCAGGGTCTATGTTGGGAATCGAACCCACGACCTCTGGACTGAGAGGCTAGCATCGCTACCACTCAGCCACAGGGGTTTGTGAAAATCACAACACCAAAAAACACATACATTTTGTTGGTATAAACAAACAAATAATTGTCAGAAACAGCGTAATTAAAGTACAATTGCAGACGCGGCATTCATGAATGATTACTAGAGATGAGCACATGAGCGTTTTTTGTCTCACGACACGCACGTTCATGCAGAAAAATATTTTACTCACGCACTTTCACGCACGAATCATATTAAAAATTTTCACGATCACGCACGCTCACGAACCAAATATTCTTAATCACGCACGAGTGGTTTACAGCTTATCACGATCACGCACGCTCACGAAAAATTATATAATCCAATTTGTATCTTTTTTTGGGTTGAAAAATAGGTTATTACACATACATATGTATGTATGCACGTATATATCGTCACCTAAAATCCAAAAGGCCGTAAGTACACTTTTTACTATTTTACAGGAGAAGCAAAAAACTTCATAAATTTAATACTATTTATATGTTAGGTGCCAAATTGAATAATGAATAAAATCGGTATTTTTGAACATATGTGAGTAAAATTTTAGGAAAATATGTATTTTGGTTAGTCACATCATAATCAATCAAAAAGTCTATTTTGAATTTTTTGGTTGTTACGGCCTTTTGGATTTTAGGTGACGATATGTAAAATTTAAATTGTACATTGGGAACTTTTACAAAGTAAATGGCAATAAATCTGGAACTTCTAAACTACTGAGTGGATTTATATGAAACTCCTTACACCTGTAGGGGGGACTTAGGCCTTATAGCACATGTCATCACAGCCTTCGACTTGAGCTGGACAGGAGGTACAGTGAGCCAAAGATGACTACCTGGGACTAAAAAAAAACTTCTGAGGCTTTTAACTTTTTTAAAAATTATCCGATTTTTACCGGATTTTTACCAAGATGTGTTTCCGTAGCTCTCATAAAATATTTTACCTGAGACAAAAAAATTTTTGCCTTGGCTTTTTTTTTAGTATTTCGCGTATTAATATTTAGTTTATTGTTGGATTTTAAATTAAAAGACATTAAAAAAAGCATTAAATATTTGACAAAATTTTAAATAAAAATAAAAAAAAAAATTATTAATATCTCCATTCGCGAAATCGCGAAAAGGCAAAATTAAAATTTTAAAATTTCCCTGAAAACGGCATTTGGTTTTTCAAGTATCTTCATTATTTTAAGTTTTGTAAAAAGCTTTGTTTCATACATTCACTTTTTAAATCAATGATGTCAGTTTCATAGCACAATTGTGCAAACTAAAATCACACACATTCTTATTATCTTCCATTTAGTCGTCAAAGAAACAGCGACGATAACACATGCGCAGCGGATGTATTCAATTTTTCATAGGTACACTAAAAGAAAATTAAAATGGTATGTTAAAAATATTTTATGATCACCAATGCTTTTTGCAACGTTCAATGTATTTTATGTTACAAAACATTTGAAGAAGTGAATTAATATGTATTAAAAAGGCATTTTAATTATTTTCATAATGAAATAAATAAATTCAGTAGTAAAGAAAGAGACATGCTTTATAATAAAAATAAAAAATTTTTTTTAGAAAAGCTAAGAGGTTATTTGATATGGACAAAAGTTCGCCGAAAAATTCAGGAGGAAGAAAATTCAAAATGGATGTATCAAGCTTAATAAGTTTGGACATCGTAAGACATGGTAGGCCTTTCTCTGATGGGCTATTCATAAAAGGAATGTTTATAAAAGTTTTGGAAAAACTCAATTGTAGTCAAACTTTAATGAAATCTGTTCCTTTGTCCCGTAATAGCGTAGTGCAACGCAGTGTCGAAATGGGTAAATTTTTAGAACATGTAATTACAATCAAATTAAGAAGTTGTGAATATTATTCGTTGTGCTTAGATGAAAGCACAGATATTAATGATATTTGTCAATTAGTTCGTTGTATAGATTCCAATTATAAGGTTTTTGAAACAATGTTTTCGCTTGAAAGTTTTTATGAAAGTGCTACAGGCAAATTGTTGTTCGATGTCGTCAATGAAAAATTAATTTCTGTTGTAGACAGCAGAAAACTTCTGGAATCTGTACGGATGGCGCTAATGCCATGACAGGCATATATGAAGGTCTCGTGGGGCATTTAAAAAAGCTTTAAGTTAAATTCATTTTAAAAGTTAGTTGTATCTGCCTAAAATGTTAAGTATAAAATAAGCTCATAACCTTTTAGATGGGTTATTTCTATGTTTTCTATCTCAAAAAACATTGCCACCTCGTCGCTTACATCAAATAGTATCCACCACTCATTCTATTTATTATCACCGCAACTTTCAGAGCGGGATAGTATGTTATAGACCTTGATGGCAGCACAGCATAATGTGTAATACAATGGAAATGGTCAACTGCAAATCCAGTAATCCAGTAAGTGTTCTGCTGTCTACAACAGAAATAAGTTTTCCATTTACGACATCGAACAAAAATTTGTATGTAACACTTTCACTGTAACAGTTTGCAAATACATATCATTAATATCTGTGCTTTCATCTAATTGCACGTTCTAAAAATGTACCTATTTCGACAGTAGTGTTTGACCACAATTGAGTTTTTCCAAATCTTTTATAATAGTTCAAAATTATTAAGCTTGATAATTTGATTTTAATTTTTTTTTATATTTGTATCAATTAATAGCTGTACACAGAATCTTTAGTAAGCAACGTCGTTTCGGGAAATACCATAGTAAAGAAAACTTCTGTTTCTTTAATTTTCTATCACCTTAACTCGAAATATGAGTCCCCGCCAACTTTTTTATTTATTTTTTTTTCTTATTCAATATTTCCTAAGTAAAGTTCAGAGTCCCATAACTCGGAAAATATAGTTCGCAGCCAATTTTTTTATTTAATTTTTTTCTCTTATTTTGCAAGTTTCTATCAGATAAGTTAATTAAAAATTTCTTTTTGGAGATTCTTTACAATTTCCTAAGTAAAGTTCAAAGCGCCATAACTCGGAAAATATGGGTCGCAGCCAATTTTTTTATTTATTTTTTTTTATTATTTTTTAATTTTCTATCACATAAGTTCTTTTTTTAATTTTTTTGAGCTACTTCAATAAACAGCATTTATTAAAAATAATTATTTTTCCTGTGTACTTTTGAGAGCAACCAGACAACTTTTCTCACACACACAACTACAGTTTTATTTTTGAAACCACTGTTTTAAATACATAGTGTTAAGATAATGCATTGAGAATGTGCTTAGAGCCAATTGTTTTGTATTTTGGACATATATCCTAAATTCAGCAATGCCCTAAAATAGTAAATTTTAAAAATATTTTGTGTCCTTAAGCGCTTATAAAAAGATGTGATGATAGATTTTGAAAGTTAGGGAAATTATAGTTGTGTACAATAAAAAAATGTGATAAAATAATTTTATTTCCCTAAATTGGTATTTTTGAATTTCACATGAGTCTTTTTACTACGCCTGAAAAATTATAACAATAGCCCAATTCACAATCGTTTGCAAATGATATTGCATCGTAGCATGTGCAAAATGGTATAGTATATTGATACTCACCTATGTAGGAATGACATTTCGTGAGAGCGTGAGAATTCGTGCGTGATTATTAAAAACAGATCACGCACGATCACGTAAGCGTGATTCACGCGTGACACGATAAAATCACGACATTTGCACATCTCTAATGATTATAGTCATTCAGTGTTGCCAATATGTGTGTAATTACACAGAGTGTACAATTATTCTCATGTGTAGACCATGTAATTACATTCATGTACAATCTGTGGGTAATTCTACTTTATGTTCTGTTTTTATTTATTTTTATTTTCGTTCTAACCTACAAAACACATGTGTAGTGTAATTTTCTTCAATGTGTAATTGGAAACACAGCCATGTGTAATTTCATTTACAACACTGTAATCATTTTATGTACAACACATACACTAATATTTTTGTGGCTTCCCTGAAAATAATGCGAATTTTCCATACATTCATGTAAGGACTAGTCCAAAGAGGAGTAGGAGTACCACAAAACTACTCCAAATATATGAAAATAAATTCAGTAAAGTGCGACTCTGACTCGCGCACGAAGGGTTCCGTACGAACACTAGATATGTAATTTAATACAAACTTCAGCTATATAATATATATTTTTGGCATTTTTTTTTTGGTTTTTGGCGTTTTTTTTCAATTCGGCGATTTTTTTCATTTTGGAGATTTTTTTTCATTTTTGCGTTTTTTTTTTCATTTGGGAAATTTTTTTAGTTTTGACGCCTTTTTCGCGTTTTGGCGATTTTTTCGGTTTTTGGCGTTTTTCAATTTGGCGATTTTTTTTCATTTTGGCGATTTTTTTTTTATCTAAACAATTATTTTGGTTTTGGCGCTTTTTCGCGTTTTGGCGATTTTTTTCGATTTTTGGCGTTTTTTTCATTTGGCGATTTTTTTCATTTATGCGATTTTTTCGAATTTGGCGATTTATTTTACTGTTAGAAATTTTTTTTATTTTGGTGATTTTTTTCGTTGGCGATTTTTTTTTTTTTTTGGTTTGGCGATTTTATAATTTTCAGATTTTTTAGTTTTACCGTTTTTGAAAATTTCAAGTGTTTGCCTCTTACGGTTTCCAAGATATAGCAAGTTGTCAAAATTACATAGTCAAAATCGCATTAACTGATGGACCACTCTTTAATTTAATTTTTTTTTTAATTTTAGTGTTATATGTTTTAGTCTATACACTAATTTTACTAAAGTACACTAATTTTACAAAATTCAAGTTTCAATACACATATACATATACATATATGCATACAATTGTATGTATATTACATGGGATTTTAAAATTTTTCGTTGCTCGTTTTATAACACCCTTTAATTTTTAATAAATTGAAAAATTAAAATGTAAAAAAATTTAATATTTTATTTATTTTACAAAAATGTGTAACGAAATTTCGCAATACATTTTCTTTGTATCCGAATAACATTGAATAGTTTATAGTAAAAATATCAAAAATTACAATTCAGAAAAATGTCAGCAAAATAATAAAATTATGTTCGATTAATAAGCTGAACATAAAAATTTAACAGTAGAACTTCATTTCAACTAATATATGTATGTAATATTCGTTAATTTGTTAGATTTTAATGTATCTCATCAATAAGTTATCAGTGTTAAAACAAATTCGGAGAAAAGTGTTTAAAATTTGGATTCGTTTTACCCAGGCGCACAATGCTAGCAGCGAATTTGCCAGTATGCCAATATGCTGGAATGGTAAGATTAAAATCTACTTTTAAATTTATAACACCGTAAACATAAAATATGTAACACCGTAAAATTATTTTTTCTAGGTTAAAGCAGGAAGCAAAAATGATCAATAAATGTATATGTGAACCGATTATTTTGACATGCTAATGACATGAATCCGTTACTTTTATTGCTATCAATCAGCTGTTTGTGTAACGTATACAAAGTCTTTTTTGTTTTGTTTTCCAAGTTAATTTAGGTTCACACGATTTGCGTCAATGTACCAATTACTAGTCGATTTTATATGCTAATCGTGTGATTTCAAAATTTGTTGCCCCATACGACAATCGAGAACAATATTGTGCTGATTGCGGCAATCAAATGCAAATGTTAAAAATGCATTAATATTTATTGCGTTCTACTTCTTAAATTAATTTAATTTTTTTGACCCATGTACTTCGTTTTTAATATTCCTTTTTTTTTCATAAATGCACAAAATATACAAAGCAGAGACAATTTTCATTATTTTTTTAATGAATTAACTATTTTCACGCACAAAATAAAACATAACAAACAAAAGTCTTTCTTTTTTTAAAGAAAACCATTTGCACGTAAGCGTTCATTCGCATATTACGTAACGCTTTAAAAAAAATCTGTGTAAATTTTCTAAACCGTAACAAATACATAACCCCCTAAAACTCAAAAATGTGAAACCTACCACAACAACTGTTTGTGTTACCGCAAGTTAGAATCAAAATTCATATCACTGATCTGCGGCAATTATTGCCAAGATTCATTCTTCGCCGATATATGGCAATTAAGTTTTTATGAAATGGTGCAATCACTGCACTATAGCGTATTTGATAGTTTTCATATTGTGCAACAATCCAGCATGATAAATATTGTGTAATATTGGTACAGCGCGACGATCGTGCAAAAGTTGTCATGGGGATAGCTAAATTAATGTAAAGACGTATTCTCTGCGACCACCCCGATCAGCTTGAATTTAAATATGAACTAAAATTTTATATTCTTAAATAAAACAATGATCAGACGGTGGAAATGTTGAAAATAATGATACCCCAGACTTAAGCCTGAATTACCCGGTCGTAAATGTATCAGCTGGTCGATTTTGTTATATGAAAAGCTATGAAAATGCTTATCAGATCGTAGCGTCCCAACCTGTAGAAATTAGAATACTATGACGAGGTTACGTGGCATTCGTAGACAGTGATGGGATCACTGTTGCCATATTTTCAGATTTCTCTGCATTTTGCTGATTTTTCATTGAAAAATGATAAAGTAAGATTTCCAATGCCGTAAAAGAAATAACTATTGTGTTACTAACAGAAACAAACACATAAGAAACACTAAAGCCTACAGTACACGGCATGTAAAAAGCCACATGCGTATGTAGCGATGACGTCACGAGAATTTTCAGCATGTTCGTTACATTTTCTAAAATTACTAGTAGTGGCTAGATGCCGTAAAATTTTTATAGTATTTTTGTTCCAAAATACATATGTGGCACATGTTGCCAAATCGAAGACATTTTCTGTGGCAGCTCGTCTGTAAATACTTAATATATACATGTACATATGTTGCTAGTACATGGCATGTAGCAAATGTAGCATCATGATGACGTCAAAATTACGTCAGAACCACATGCGCATGTGGTTTTTTACATGCCGTGTACTGTAGGCTTAACAAATAAGTAGTTTTTGACGTTTAAGTTTGCAGTAACCAACATAATGTTAAAAATACACTAATAAATCTGTGCAAAGATATATATGTTATATACACACAACTCAACTCAAAATTATAAAATTGGTTTTTTTCATGGACCACAAAAATTTCTTTTGCAGCAAAGTCTTCTTGAACAGTTTTTTTTGCCACTCCTGAACATCTGGGATTTTTTTGAGTTGTGACTGTTTATTATTTAGTGTGCGATATGGGTATATATTTCTTTGCTCAGATTTGTATGTATAAGTACATTTTTTTTACATAAAAAACTTGTGCATATATTTGTCCCTATCCTTTTGTTAATGTTTATTTTTATTAAACAATTTGTAATATCGGCATATGTTTTTGTATAGCAAGATAATTTATGTTAATTCGAAAACAAAATGAAAAACAATTCAAAATGAAGTTGCTTTTATTGTTGCATATTTTTTGCCGATTATTTTTCAGATTTTTTTAAGCAAATTTTCGCAGATTTTTGGTACAATTTTCTGGCAACAGTTGATGGGATGTATGTATGTACAGTAGACGAAGTCGCAGCATGTATGGAATTTTTGTTTTCAATTCTTAATATATGCGCTGTCTAAAATATAAGGTTTGCTGTCATAAATAAGTTTCATATTCTAAATTGAACAAGATTTGAGTTCTCCATTAGCAGAACAGTGGACCGAGGTAAAAAAATCCAAAATTTTAATTTTTTTCTCGAAAATTTCCTAAACTGTAAGCGAAACCCTACAAATGTAGCAGCATATTTTTAGCTCTTTGGTAGAAAAAAAAATCCACTTATCAGATCAAAAACATCAGCTTAACATAGGTTTTAATTTTTCATAAACCCAAGGTTGCCCACTTTGGGGCTTTGTGACTCCGCCTCCTTTAAATATATATAGTTCAAATTCCAGATTTAAGCTTTATAACACCTCCTCACACGCTGTATGAAATTTCATAACGATCGGACGGTCCGAAGAATTATTTCAATATTTTGTGTATCGGCTACTTTAGGCCGCCTATTGGGGCCAGAAGGCACCGTCAGATAGAGCTAAAACATTTAGACCGCATTTATGACGTCAAACCTCATATGTTAGATGATAATAATAATAATTGATAAATATATCAATTAATGAAAAAAAAAAATGTTTGGGTCCAGTCTAATGGACGGGAACATAATCACCAGGAGCTCATCTCCCCCGTTTCTGCTAGTTTTTCAGCTAAAGACTTCGCTATAGAAAATTTAACCCCGATCTAATGGAGCTCATGAAAATTTCCAAAAGACAATAACAACTCATTAGATAAGGATTGCCTTTCCTCTTTTCTTCTTTTCAATCTGTTAATTTTCAAAGTACTTCGATTTGAACCCCAGGATCTAAAAACGTAGCAATACTCAAAAGAACAGAAATTTCATAACGGCTGCAATTCGATCTCTTATTCTTTTTGATCTAGCCGCGACATAAGACAATTTGCATGTTTTATCAAATTTTTATCGATTGGTTTCTGGTTTGATGTATGGAACATTTAAAAAAAAATTGAGTTATTGATTGATTATACATGAATAATGTGTCCTCTTTCCAAATTCGTTATCAGTTTTTCTTGAATATATTAGGAGATTTAGAGCTGTAGTATTGCGTAATTTCCACAATTGTTGAACATTGTAAAATTTATTTTATTTTATTTTGGGATATGTTTCACATTTCCCACGTAAAATTATTAATATTGTTATTCGCATCTGTTATAATGCATATCAATACATATTCTACTCAAAGAACGTGAATTAAAGCAAGGTACAAAAATTTAATTACATATTGTGTTATGTTTTAATCAAATGTACTGATATTTATTTTTTTTATTAATAAAACTTCTTTTATTAAATATATTGAAATTTCTTCCGTTGTTTTTCCTCTAAAAGTCATGTTATATGAATAAAACTGATATTTTCACCTTTTATATCTACTTAAATATATACAGTAATTTAACCTACTTGAACAACTAGTGAACAATATTGTTGTTGTGATTGTGACATGCGTTGGCAAATATTTTTATAATTTTTTCTTTAAGTCCTAATAACTTTTCATGTTGGATGTAAAAAGTTTATCAACTTTAAGTATGAATAAAAAACATATGTATCTATTACTTTTATTATTAAACAAAAAAAAAAAAAAAACATTCTTCACCGATTTTCTCGAAAACACATTTTTGTTCCATACATCAAACCATAAACCAACCGACGAAATGGCAAACGTGTGTATATTTTTGTAATTCAATCTATAGCGTAGCAGAATGGCAACTTTTAAACTGGTCAACCGATTTCGATGAAACCAACTGTTTTGAAAAGAAGTGTTGAACTTTTAAGGCATTATATTTGTAGGCACCGTGTTGTAAGACGGTGTAGCTCCAAAAAGCGTCAAAATTAAAAACTGGGGGTGTCGAAATTCTTTCGGAGCTTGTAACTTTTGGAAATATCGACCGATCGACCGTTAGTGAACAAAAATAAAACATCCTTACAGCACCATTTTATCTCTTACTGTTGTCAAGTTATTTGACTTGAACAATTTTTTTTTTTTAATTTATGGCCATGATTTTTTTTAATCGTTAGTACATAACTTCTTTACTACTTAGCAAAAATTGTTTGGTTTTCGGTTGGTTTCAAAAGAAAATTGCATTTATTTTCATATGAAAAAATAAAACTTTTTGATATCTCAAAAATTGTAACAATGAATAATTTTGCAAATTAGATTTTTGAAACACATGAGAAAATTTTATATATTTTGTTAAAAAAATTTTTTTTTAAATCATATAAATTATTAAATATACTGCAGTTGGTATATAACAGTTGGTTTCATCGAAATCGGTTGACTAGTTTAAAATTTGACTCTTGCCACATTTTTTATTTCACGCAAATGTTCATAGTGAGTCGGCGAGGTACATATTTTGGAGAAAGATTATGAGTGTTTTTAGTTTTTTGTTCTGAACAATTTGAAGCTATTTTGTATGGGTTTTTACTAGTGACGAAAATCCGAAAAATTAATGAACCGAAAAGGGTTTGTAATACAAATATCCCACAATTCAAATTGTTTATCTTCACCAAAATTACAATTTATAAACGTACAATTTACAATTTATAAATACATACATATTAAAATTTCCCCTTGCTATAATTTGTTTAGCGATTATAAAATAAAAATTTCTTTTCAGCCTGGTCAAAGCAACAGTGGTATTGCTAATTCAAGTCTTAATAATAGCAGCAATAGCAATACAATAAATAATAACTTAACAACAATTAGTAGTAACTGCAACGAAAAGAACGGTCATAATTCACTGATTCCCTCTTCAACAAATACTAGTAATTTGCAAACAAATACAAACATTAGCAACATCATTAATAACAACAGCAGCATCAACAATCACTTAATAAACAACAGTTGTAGCAGTGGTAATAACAATAGTAACATCATTATTGGTAACAATGGTGGCCTTGTCTTCGACCATCATATTGGCGGCTTAGTAGGTGGCGGAACTTCGGCTGCAGCTGCAAAAAATCAATTAGAGCAATTAAACACTATGCGTGAAGCTCTATTTTCTCAGGATGGCTGGGGTTGCCAGCATGTCAATCAGGATACAAATTGGGAAGTGCCAAGTTCACCAGAGCCCGCAAACAAAGACCCATCGGGTCCTCCAATGTGGAAGCCGACTGTAAACAATGGTACTGACTTATGGGAATCCAATCTACGAAATGGAGGTCAACCTACAACACAACCTGTGCAGAAAACTCCCTGGGGCCATACACCCTCAACAAATTTAGGTGGTACCTGGGGCGAAGATGATGATTGTACTGATGCCAGTAGTGTCTGGACTGGTGGTCCAGCTGGCCCGTCTTCTGTTGTTGGTGTTTCTAGTGTAACACCTGGATCTGGTGCTAGTGTACCATCAAATGGTCCCCAGTGGGGTCAAGGTGTTGGGGTATCAGGAGCTGGAGTTCAAGCTGCAGTTCCTGCTCCTACTTCAATGACAGGTGCAGCACCTGGAGGTAACGTCGCCGAAAAAAAAAATTGTGTACCAAATGTAATTTTTTTTTTTTATAGGTAATAATAATTCTGGTGGTGTAAATTTATCAGGAACACCGGGAGCTGGAGGATCAAGTGGAGCAGGCAGTGGCTGGGGTGATCCACGTGTAGGTCCCATGGGTGGCCCCTTAGACATGCGTTCCGTTGATCCCCGTGACCCCATGCGTGCAGCTTCTGCGGGTGATCCGCGTGAACTAAGACTGTTAGATCCACGTGATCCAATACGTGGTGATCCACGTGGCATATCCGGACGCCTTAATGGCACATCGGAGATGTGGGGTCAACATCATCCAATTGCACAACATCAAATGCCCGGTCTTAATAAAATGGGAGTAGGTGGACCAAACGTTGGTGGAGTTGGTACTGTTGGTGGTGCACCGGGTGGTGGCAACTTAACAGGACCTTCCTCCGTCGGAGGCCTAAATGCCGGTGCAAATGTAGTTGGTACACAATGGGGAGCTCCACCTCAATCTGTTGGACCGCCGAAAGATATGGTAGGATCAATGGCACCGAAACCTGGAAGCGGATCAGGATGGGAAGAGCCGTCACCACCACCACAACGTAGGAACATACCGAACTACGATGATGGAACTTCGTTGTGGGGTCAACAAACTCGTGTACCTGGTGGTGGAGGTGGATCTCATTGGAAAGATATATCCGATCCACTTAATGCCCGTAATCATATAATGCGTAGTGCAATAGGTGGCCAAAATTCAAATGTATCGAATCTGGGCGGTGCTGGTGGTGGATCTTCTGGAAATCCGGTATCTTCTGGCAATGGTGGTGTGGGCACAGCCGTTAATCCTAATAATCCCATGGGTGTTGGAGCAGTCGGTCCTCCAGGTGCACGTCTAGTATCTGCCATTAATGGGCCTGGTTGCTTAGGTGGGGGGCCTCACAAACCTGATAACAACATGTGGCCTCACCCTGCTGGTCCGCCTAATGTACCTACAACTGGTGTTGGAGGTAATCGCAACACTTCTAGCTGGGGAGATGTAGAAAATCATAATGTTATTGGTGGTGCCGCTACTATTAGTGGGAATGGCGCTGGCAATTGGGGTGATGATAAATCCAACCAGGCTGTTAGTAATATGGGTCCAGCAGGAAATTCTTGGAACGAACCTCAAAATGCTTCACCTTGGAACAAACCTAATCAAGCGAAAATGGCAAGTGCTACAAATAGCACAGGCTGGGGAGCTGGAGTAACTAATGCAGTATCTGGTGGTAATGATTCTGAGTTGAATCCAAATGATTGGACAACAGCTGCACACAATACGATATTGAGTAAAGCTCAACAGCAACAAAAACTTGGTGGTGGTGCGACAGTAAATCTTGGTGGTATTAATAGTGATCTAATAAAGCAAAGTAAACAGTACCGTATGTTGGTGGAAACTGGCTTTAAGAAAGAAGATGTTGAACGGTCGTTAATTGCTACGAACATGAATTATGATGAAGCCACTGAAATGTTAAGAACTAGCTTCTCTGCTGTGAATACTGGTGTTGGTATGGACAATTGGAGACGTCACGACGATAACTTAAGTTCCTATGCTGATCATAATGCCGCCGTAGCTGCTGCTAGTGGATCTTTTCCTGGGCGTTACACATCAGGAGGAACACAACCTGCTTTATCATTCCCTCCGGTAAGTATTTGTTATGGTAATAACACTATTCAAATTATAACCAGTCTAATAGTATACATTAAATCGTACATTGCGACTCTTAAATAAGTATGTATGTACTTCTTTATACATCAAGATGATGGAACAAACAAACATTATTATATCAATTAATAAAGTGGTTTTATTAATGCAGGCTATAAACGTTACTACAAATCGTACAATAAATCGTATAAGTATCAAGTTAGGAGAGTGTACTAAATAAGTATATTTTATGCGCACCTTCTAGAAAGGCCGGGGCACAATGAATCCGTCATACGTTAAAGTTCTCCTTTTTCAACTGACATTAACGCAACGACGGAGAAGGTCGGCACAATGAAGCATTTGAACAGCTTCAATAGGTCGATTTTCCATTTTATTTATTAAATTCAACTTTTTTGTATTTATTTCGTTTATTTCTTTTGTTTTAATTTTATTTTTGCTGCCACAAACACACAAAAAACTAAATCAAAACATACAAAAAAAATTAACCAATATTTGTCAAACTACTCAACGTACAGAAAAAGTTTAAAGTTGCCCAAATTTTGTACTTTGCGTTAACGAACACGTACTGAATGTAACAGACCTCATAAGAAACCATGTATTTCAACTTAAGCTGTCAGTAGAAAAAGGCGAAGTTTAACGCATGACGGATTCGTTGTGCCCCGGCCTTAAGTCTTGCATATCATGCTGTTGTAGAGCGAAATTTATTTACGGAACAACAGATTTTTACCCGACTGCGCGACGCAAAAAAGGGTATAACGATTCAAATTTGGTCGCAGTCGGGTTGTTTAATTTTCTTAATTACTGCTTGTGTGTTTATTGAAACATTGTTTTTCTGCGACTCATTTTTAGAACTCGATTTATGTATCGGATATTAAAAAATACCACTTAAGCATTATTTTAACCATTCGCATCATAAATACTTCTAATATATATGTACATATATATTTTATTGGCCCTGATGTCACATACATATGTATGTGTGTTATTATGGAAAATAAATATAAATTTTCTACACCATGCACTTTATTTTACTTATTACTTCAACTAGCTCTTCTCTTATAATAAATAAATCCAGCAGATCATTAACTTTGTCGTGTTTCTATTGTATTTCACATTTTTCTTTTAAATGAATGAATTAGTGCGATTGGTAGAAACGTGTAACTCAACCGTACTACAACCCATAGTACTGTTAAACGTGTTTAAAGTTGTGAAAAATTTTCAGCAAACGTTGATTATTTCTCGTGAAAAATTTCACATGTACTAAATGTAGCCCAACTCGCGGTTTTTTTAAAATAAATTTCTCGCTTTTATTGCTTGAAAGCATGCGTTGTTTCCATGGTAAAATCATACTAGGTACATGCACGACTACAACAAAATTACAACACCAAAAAACACATTTTGTTGGTATAAACAAACGTATAATTGTCAAAAACAGATGTCTTTTGTTTTTAAAAATAACAATTAGAGACAATGACAAATATTTGTATTGTATACATTAACAGGCTGGGCTTCTCCATGTACCTGTTATAATTGTATCATGGTCTATACTCTGCATGAGAAGAGCTCAAGCTTTGATATATATTTACATACATATATTAATCAACATAATAGTATGTTTAATACATGCAGCTTCAATTAAATGTAGGTAGAAGCTCTCAAAGAATCAATTATTTTTCATTTACCTACTGTGTTGAACTAATGATGTAAATTCCCGCTATGATGGGAATTTGCATCACTAGATTCATCTAATAAAATTCTGTTAAAAACTGCATATATTTTTAAGCCGTAAATTATATTTTAGAACTGATCGCACTCTAAAGCTCAATTAACTTTATGTGAATGTATTTCTTATGTACATTGAGTGGGGATTCCCGCAATTGGCGTTATTGACGATGCTAACACATGAAAAAGATACAAGAGAGGTGTATTTCTACGTTCAATTTAAATGACAATTCTCTTGTTGGATTGAGGTTTGCCTGTGCATGGTAACATTTTAGCACTTTAGCAACACTATTTTTGTACAACGGCAAAGAAACATCAAGTTTGACGGTTAAAAAAATTGATTTGAATATAACTGTAAATTCCCGCCATTAGTTTTTCTAAATACATCACGGAAATTCCCGGAAATCCAACTGAATGTGTTAAACTATAAAGGTTTTCACGTCAAAAGTTGCACTGTTGCAGAAAAGCAAAATTGCAAAATTTTCAAAAAATATAACAACCACATAGAAAATTATTTTGCACAAATGGTGTAAAATTGTCAGGGTCTGAGTTAGTGCAAGATTATCAGAGTAAATTTTGCAAAGTTGTGCAACTTTTTATGGCATTGCCAATCCAAAAAAATGGACAAAAAGTACTTATAAAATCAACCATACACCAAATTACAACGCAGAAATACCTTAATGTTTTTCTTTTAAATGAAAAAACAAGTGGTTCAAGATATTTTCGATACAAATAAATTAATTAAAAAACTATAAAATTTAAATATTGTTAAAAAGTCTTATAAAGAAATCTTCAAATTCGATAAATTCATAATTTTGTTATTTTCAAAAGACCTCTGGGTCAAATTGTTATTAGAATTTTGTTAAATAATACCAATATTATTAATATTGATATTTTTATTAGTGAATTAATTACAGAATTAATTAGCGAAGCTACAAAACTTCGTTTTCTTCGTTTCTTTTAAGAATTAAGAAACATACGAGTACAATATATCTATGCACATATTGCGTTGCTTTATAGACAACTAAACAAAATGGGTTGCTCACGTCAGAAAGTGCAAGTATGCAATTTTGCACAGTTGCAAGAGTTGACGTGAATACCTTTTATATATATTTGTATATATTCAATATTAACACTGCATTAATAATTGCTTAAATTATGTTTACAGAATAACCTGTTAAATTCAATGGGTAGCGGATCTGTTGGTGCTGGCGGAGGCAATAATCCACAACTCAGTGCTCTCAACTCAATGCAGCCTTTACAAGTGCAAAAGTACCTTAATCAGGGCCCCCATAATGTCGGTGCCGGTGGACCTCAATCTGTGAACGCTGCAGTTGCCTTTGGTCAAAATTCTAATGTTGCTGCTGTTAATGCTGCTGTAAATGCTGCAGCCGTTAATGCAGCCGCTGTATCAAATAGTACGAATCAGCCGTCAACTCAACAACTTCGGATGTTGGTCCAACAAATACAATTAGCTGTGCACAGCGGCTATTTGTCCAGCCAAATTTTAAATCAGCCGTTGGCTCCTACGACCCTTCTACTCCTTAACCAATTACTTAGCAATATTAAGGTAAGTCTTTCACTAATCAAAGTCAATACGTGCTTGCTTCTTTTTTGTTCATAGGGTTTTATTAACCAAAGGGTGTGTTCATTTTAACATATAAAAATGTTTCCTCTTATGTTTTTGTATATGAACAGTTGGTTATAAACAGATTTTTATTGAATGGCTAAATGAAATAATTCCCAGCAAACAAATTTCAACTGAATTGACGTCTAAAAAAATTAATAGTCCAATAAAATTCAATGGTATCGATAAATACAAAATTGGGTGACCTTTTTGATTCCGCGCGGAAAGGAAAATTCAACGGAAATACCTACATATATATCAACATGCAAATTGCAATTATTAATTCCTGCGGTATGTGCTTTCCGAAAAATTGATTTAACGTCTCTGTTTGTACAACTTTTGAGGTGGTATAGTGTCAGCTGCTGTCAAAAAACTTTTCAGCCGACTGCGCAACGCAAAGAGGGGTACTGTGTTTATCAGTATATGTATGTATATATGTATGTATGTATGATTCTTACGTCAATCGATTTGTCTTAATACCGGCAGTGTCAATAAAAATATATCAGTTGTCAAAATTCAATATGTGGACCAACAGACGCCATTTTGTAAATACGAAAATAGGTATCATTCGACAGGTATTTTAAAATCATTTTTAGGTTTCTCTTACGGTTTTTCATTTCGAATGACCATTTGGGATATTTAACGGTTCAAAGTTGTTCACAGTCGGGATTTTTTTTTTTTTTTTTTTTTTTTTTTTTTTTTTTGTATTAATACTTGTTTCAACTTTTTTCAAACATTTTTATGAGTTTTTGAGTATCAAAAGTTGGCATCACTGGGTACTAGACTTGTGCCATTTATTTCATTTCAGTGACCGGTCATTTTAGTTCATTATTTGTAAATGAACTAGTTCGTTCATTTAGTTCAATCGCTCTTTTTAGTTCAATGAACTAGTTAGGACTTTTTAGTTCAATGATTTTACATCTACAATTCTACATGCATATGTATGTATGAGTGTTGTGGTCTTTGACAATATTAAAAACACAAATTCTGTCATTAAAATACTTTATGAAAATTAATATAAATTAATTAATTAATAAGTTTGTTTTATAAAAAATCTCATAAATCCAAAATATTTTTTGTGAATAGGGTAGTATAAGCTAGGGATTGCCGTTCGGTTTTAACCGAAACCGAAACCGCGGTTTTTAACCCATAAAAACCGAAACCTAAACCGACAAAAAAGCGTATTGCTTTAACATTATTATCTTGTACCTTACATTGAAGACTTTTATAAATTACTAAGCATTCTGTAACAAGGAAAGGTAAGAAAATTGTAAAATTTTAAGAAAATTATAACAATTCTCTGCAGGAAAAATTGTAATCTGTTATCAAAAAAGATGTAAAGCAAAAAAGATAATTTTAACGTTCTTCGACTAGAATTTGTAACTTATAAAAAAAACGAACAACAAAACAACCAACATGTTATTGCTTAACAAGGTAATTACACAATAAAGCCCTATTCAACTAAAAGCGAAATAGTGTTTTCTGTCGCTGGTAACTTCTGCACAAAAATAAGATTTCGTTTAAACGACTCTACATTGAACGCTTTAACGTTTCTAAAATTTTATTACTTGCATAATTAAATATAAATTTTTTATTCTTAAGCTTTTTATACACACACTCACTACTAAATGTTCCTTTTCCTGAACTGAATACAAACCAGAGAAACTTTATCTCCCCTCTATTAACAATTTTTTCCCTCAAAAAGTTTTCCCAGAAATATTTTCCCTTTTTTGGTTATCCTTATCATGAATAATCTGCCTTATCATGATTGGCGTATTTCAAACACGACTACGACTGTTTGGCAATAGATTAAGGAAAAACTGTCTTCTTTAATCTATTACCAAACATTCGTAGTCGTATTTGAAATACGCCAACCACGACGTGGCCGAATATTTTTCAAGTGAATTTTTTTACTTTTCCATTGGTTTTGTTCACTTTATTTTTGCAGGCGAACATCGAATAATTTCGATATTTTTCTTCGACTTATATATTAAAAGTTAAAATTATTCATTTTTGGGACAACATTATTAAGTAAAGCTTACGATTGTTAACAATAATTCCCTACAACACATTTTTTCATAGAGTATGGATCTCTTTTGGTTCACAGACAGTAAATTTCATGGTGGTGCACCACGGTGGTATACTTAATGAAAAAATAGCTAAATCAACAGAAGCGCCTCCATGAGTACAACTTTAAAGTTAAATAAATTCAATGCAAATAAAAATCCATTTATTTACAGTTTTTCCCGACGTTTCGTAGATTTTTTGTCTACTTTTTCAAGGGATCGGGATTTTGCTTTTACATGATAAGATTTTGTATAACCGACAGCATTTTTTGACATGTCGTAATACATTGTATTGCCATGTAAAGACAGTAAGGTTGGGGACATATGATACACTGTAGAATTTTTTGTCTTCTTTTGGTGAGGTATTTGTTTGTTGTGTGTTATTATTATTTTATTTATTTATTTATTTATCTGCAATACAAAGAAGCCTTTAAGCCCAATAGCGTATTGCTTACATACTTCATAATAATTTTAAATTATAACAAAGAAAAGTCACTTAAAATTAAATATAAAAAGCGTTACTGAGTAATAAACATATATATATGTATTTCATTTCATTTCATTTATTCAGAATAAATTAATCGAGCCCACAGGGCCTAAGCACGTTTATAAATGAATGTAGCAAAATATGAAGATAGTAAAAAAAAAAGGAAAATTAACGGATTGACTAATTTAGGTCCAAGATGAAAAGTTAACTTAGGTCATATTGGTAAACCAATTAAGAATATGATGTTTAAAAGTAGCTCTTGACAAGTTAAATCTCTTTAATGGGAGAGGCAGGGTGTTCCAAAGCTTGCACGTTCTAACAATAAAAGATCGACTGAATGTTGAGTTCGATATTCGAGGCTGTATAATAAATACTGTATTTCTAGTAGATCTTGAAAATTTAAACATGTTAAACAAGCCCATAGACGATCGAGATTTAATGATTTGATAAATAGCAATTAAGAGTTCGATTTTGGTATAAACAGAAAACGAGCTTTTCCAAAATAGGGTGCAGAACCTCGAGCCATGAGCAGACATTCTTAGTCTAAATATGTATCTGACAATTCTATTAACAATGAGATTAATTCTTCTTAAGTTGATTGCTGTAGTAACACTGTACACATTCAGACAGTAGCGAATGTGAGGCATAAGAAGAGCATGGGCAATTTTAATTTTAATATTGAGAGGTAAGTGAAGGTCGGATGAGTAGAGGGATTTTAAAATTGCATTTACTCTGGAACTTAAATTGTATATGTGGTGTTCAAAGGACAACGACTGATCAAGAGTCACACCTAGGCAATTGACTGAATCGACGAAGGAAATACTGACATTATCAAGAAGAATATTCATGGCTGTAGTAATGCTGGAACTAGCTCCAAACAAAATTGCATTTGTCTTAGATGGGTTAAATTTAAGTTTATTGGTTTCGGCCCATTCACTGACCTTTAATAAAGTGTGGTTAATAACCATTTCATGACAATCAGGGAACTGTTTATCTCCAGTAAATAGTAGAATAACATCATCTGCGAATAGGTAAGTTTTGCAAAAGTTAGTGCCTACAAATTCTACAAAATCATTAACATATGCTAAGAATAGAAGAGGCCCAAGGATAGAGCCCTGAGGAACTCCACTAAGGCAATCTGCTAATGAAGAACTGGTACTGCCACTACCAACAAACTGTTTACGAACATTTATATAAGAATAAATAAGTTTGCAAGAAGATCTAGCAAATTGAAATTTGAGCGCAAGTTTACTAATTAAAACGTTATGATTGATAGTATCAAATGCCTTACTTAAGTCCAAGACAACAAGATAATCAATTATTTGCTAATACGAAGAAATGAGATCAATATATAGATTAATAATACAAATTGTACAATAAAATAAATATATAAAAATGAAAAGATAATATAATGCTTGAAGAAATATTCAGCTAGTCAGCTCCGGAACGTCCAGACTCATTCAAACTCTGAGCACTCGGTAATTCACAGCTTATGTTGAAAAAGGAGCAAAATTCATCAATATCAAGTGTTTTGACGGAATTATCATTTAGAGTCAATCTGACCTTAGTCTTGTCAGAATTAAGGAGGCGAAATTTGGAGAATTTATTTTCATTGCGGAGTTTACGGCACTGGAATAGGAGGCGATCTACTTTAGTCGTATGATGGTCGTTCAAAAATATTCTCTTATTAATATCCGTGTTAATGAATAAGTTTAGGCGCAAATTCCTTGTTTTAAAATAATTTCTCATAGCTAGATCACGTTTGGTAATACTATTAAGCTTCACAAGGATTGTATTACCACGGTTAATGAAAAAGACATTGTTTAAATCTGGGGTATTAATATCCACCTGTAGTTCTTTAAATATACGAATAACGATATCTTCAACATTAGTTTGAAACTTGGGAAAGCCAGTAATTAGAATATCGGATCTATTTAGGTGTTTTCGGAGTGATTCGTTTTGTTCCTCTAGCACTTTAAGCCTGGTAGTAGTAAAATCCTGAATGTGTTTCACACTATTTTTGCAATTGATAATGTCATTTTTAAGCGCAGTTAGATTAGAGTTAAGTTCATCCTTAACCTCAGACAGTATAACATCAAATTTAGTCTGGATATCCGCGAGTCCTTTACGAAGTTCTTCACGAAGGTAGTACGATTCAGGATCGACACGATTAGTTTTGCAGGATTCACAAACAAAGTTGAGGTTACCCTTGGCTTTAGAAATTGTAGCTAAGTGGTCTGTACTAATTCCCACACAGTTACCATGGAACCATTTAGCACAAAGAAGACAGCAGATACTACCTTGAGACTTAGAGATGTTCCTACCACAGGATAGCAATGAACAAATATAGATTTCATTACCTGGCATTGTAAGAATTAGATGGAAATAAAAACTGGAAGACGATATGTGGAATTTGAGGTTAAGTTGAGTATCCAAAAAGCACGATCGAGTATAAAGAAGTTCTTTAATTATTTCGTAGATTGAGTAATGAATATTTGTATAATCAGATGGTTATAGTTTAATGATTTATGAATGTTAATGTTATAGACAGATTATTTGTACACGACAACTATTAATTATATTGGTAGCGATATGCATTGTTTTAACCACAAATTTTGTTTTGGTACCACAAATCAGTTAGCAATTGGGTAAACTAGTATGAGCACGAATGCGACAACACTACTACGTAATGTGTAAGCAAAAGTATGTGTGTAGAAAATGGCGACGTTGAAATGTACATTTTTTAATAAACTAGTTCATTTCCAATATTTCCAATGTGACTTGCATTATACGACCAAAATGGATATACTCAAAAGTAAAAATGCATTTATTATCGAAAAAGCAATATCTATTTAGAATCCAGTAATGATAGTTGCACACAAATAATTAATTTTAAACAAAGTTCTATGATCAAACACTGACAATATTTAATTATTTAACAGAGCCCATCGCGTACACACGTCTTGCTAACAGCGCTGCCAGATGAACTTTTTTTAAAGTGAAAAGTTTTATTTTTATGTTATTTTTTATTAAGTTGATGTTTTATGTTTTCAATAAGGAAGTTTATTAAGTTTGTAGGAAAACTGTTTTTCTTTAAAATCCGGAATATAATTTTAATGTTTTTGTTGTGAAATTGTTTGTCGCTGATACTAAGAACTCTTTTCATAAAACTTTTTGCGGTGTTAATTATTTGACTTTTTGGCTGTGTTGTGTAAAAATTCATTATTCTACCAGACGACATTTCTTTTGCATACCAGTCAAAACTTATTTTATTTTTGGATCTATGTAGCATGACATCTAGATATGAAATTTTGTTTTCGGTTTCCGTTTCTATTGTAAATTTTATTTTTGGATGGTACTTATTTAAAACTGATAAAATAGTGATTTTGTCTTTTTCTTGAATGATTGCTAATATGTCATCTACATATTTTGCAATATATTTGATGTGTATTCCATTTTCCCTTAATTCGTGAAGTGCATCGTCTAGTAAGTTGTCAAGTACAATATCTGCTATGGTGGGGGAGAGGGGATTTCCCATAGGCATTCCATAAATTTGATTTTATATTTTGTCTTTATAGGCAAAATAATTATTGTCTTTAAGGCAAAATTGTAAAATTTTAAGAAATTTCGAGCGGGGTAGCCTTGTCAGTGTTTGAATCATGGTCCATTTTTTCATGATAGTTTGAATGGCTAGGTGAACCGGAATATTGGTAAATAGTGATATGACATCAAAAGAAACCAATATTTCGCCTTCATTGAGTTTTTTTTTATTCATAAGGCTTTTTAGTTGTGTGGAATTTTTTAAATTATAAGCTATTGAAATTGTTTGTTTAAGAATATTGCCTATGTATTTAGATAGTTCATAACATGGAACTTTTACTGAAGATACTATTGGTCTCAGGGGAATGTCTGTTTTATGAATTTTGGGAAATACGTCGATTCTTGGGGCTGTTGCTGCTGGAGAAGTTAATTTTCGTTTTTGCCATTTATCAATAAATCCACTTTTATACATTTCTAATACTATGTTATTATTATCTTTTTTTTAGCTTTTCTGTAGGATCTGATCTTATTGTTTTGTATGTTTCTTTGTCGTTTAATAATTTTTCCATTTTTTCACTATATTCTTTTTTGTACATCATAACCGTTTTATTTCCTTTATCCGCGTGTGTAACTAAAATTTCATAATTAATTTTCAAGAATCTCTTCGTTTCTTTAAAAACTTTAAGTATAAATTTTTCCCTTTCTGAGCTTGCCAGGCTTCTCTTAAAATTGCTTATTTTGTTAGCTAATCTTGTTCTGGCAATATCTTTTTCTACGTTATCTTCTATAGTCTGTATATATTGTTCCATGTCAGCTATTACATGTAGTGTTGAAAAATTACCTTTATTGATTGGTAACGCAAACTTTTTTCCCAATGACAATAGCCATTTGCATTCTGTAGGTACAGTACAATTAGTGTTGTTTACCAGCCAGTCTTCATTGTAGACTAATCCATGTTTCTCAAATTGTATTTTTTTTCAGTGTATCTAATTTGTTGTTCTGTGTATTTCTTATATTTTCCCTTATATAGGTTATTCTGTCTGTTTGTTTTTTTTAATAAATGTCGCATAGTCAATCGCTGAAGTCATTTCTTTTAAGCCTGTGCTCAGGTTATAAATTTTCCTTTTTCACAACAAAAACATTAAAATTATATTCCGGATTTTAAAGAAAAACAGTTTTCCTACAAACTTAATAAACTTCGTTATTGAAAACATAAAACATCAACTTAATAATAACACACAACAAAGAAATACCTCACCAAAAGAAGACAAAAAATTCTACAGTGTATCATATGTCCCCAACCTTACTGACAACATAAACATAAGAAAAACAATAAAAATAACAAATGCTTGTTTTGCTTATAAACTAAACAGAACCTTAAACTCAATATTTACAAAAGCAAAAACGCGGGTTGAGAAAAATAAACAAAACAATGTCATATACGAAATACAATGTAAAGGGAAAAACGGCGAAAACTGTAATCTAATATACATTGGCACAACAAAGAGAATTTTATATACAAGAATGGGAGAACACAAAATGGATATAGCAAAAAAGAAAGAAACAACAGCACGTGCACAACATGTACTACAAACTGGACACTCAGCTGACTTCGAAGGAGTTAAAATTTTTGATATAGAAAAAATGGAAAGAAAAAGATACACTATTGAAACATTAAGAATACAGCAAAAAATAAACAAAACAATGAACTTAAAAGAAGATACAGCAAACATAAACACAAACTACAAAGTAGCTTTAAACGAAACAGACTTGTGATATTAATTTAAGTTGTGTTTAAAAATGTTACATTTGTTTATATATGTTTTAATGTTGAGTATTGTTATTCAATATGTAAAATATGTATATGTACCTATGTAATTAATTATTAAATAAATTGTAAGTTAAAATGACTCAAAGCAAAATAGTTTTTGATAAGTAATTGTTTTTATTATTTAAATAGACGATCCCTTGAAAAAGTAGACAAAAAATCTACGAAACGTCGGGAAAAACTGTAAATAAATGGATTTTTATTTGCATTGAAATATTAGGCCTAATTAGCTTAAAAGGAAATCAACTTAAACCTAAATACTGGCCAAAATAACTAAGAGATAAATAAATTTAATTTATAACTTAAAATTTTTTGTGATTTTTTTATTAAACAAATTTTTCCGATTTTCAATTAATTTTTAAGCTTTACAAAAATTCTTTCTTTTTTACATTCACGTGGACTGATAGCGGGGAAAACATTTCACGGGATATTTAAGATAGCACTTTCTTTTCTTCGAGGGTAATGAAAATTTCACTTGAAGAAAAGTTCCATTTATTTCTCACGACAGCGATGATTATTTTTAAATCATCATTTATCTTTCCAGCATACATACGTATTTATATACATGCATATTTTTAAAACCGAAACCGAACCGAAACCGACCGGTCTTAATAGCTTAAAACCGCTTTCCACGGTTTTTGGCAAACCCTAGTATAAGCGTTAACTTGTTTATTGCATTTGTGGTAGTAGCCAGGGATGAACAAGAACTAAATATACATACATACATATGGATGAGTATAGAAGATAAGCAAACAAACAGTAAAAAAGTCAAGCAAAACATTGAAAACCTTTAGTTCACAGCCTCTGTGTTAGTTCATTTTGTGTATTAGTTCTTAGTTCAAAAATTTAACTAGAGAGCGTAAAACAATTGAACTAGTTCACTTAGTTCAAAGTATTGAATCGTTCATTTGAACTAGTTCGTTCATGAACTACACAAGACTACTGGGTACCATATTGTTGTGCCTTGCATGTATGCATGTGTGTCAAAAGCTTTTTATTACAACTTAAATTTTTTATTTTTTTGTCACTAGTGAATTGGAAATGTATCAGAAAATGCATACAGTATGCAAAGTTTTTATATTTATGTACGTATAGCCTCAATGTTTTAAAAGCACGTAGTAAAACTTGGAACATAGATGCATAAATTTGCTGAATTTACGAACTTACCCTATATTTTGTTATGGGCCGTTCACATATTACGTTAGGGGTGAGGGGGTATTTGAAAATGTTACATAACAGAAAAAATACTAATTTCGTACAAAAATACATACATTTTTCTCATTTATTTATTTAACTAATTAAAGAAATACATTCAATCAAGGATCATACATGTTACCTACATATACATACATACCAGTGATATGATGCCGAATGTCAATTTTTGATATTCACGAATACGAATATCAATTGTGTGTGAAATTTAATTTGTGTACCCGTTGTCGAAAACAACTGACTCCTGTTGCAGGTTTATGGTATATTCTAGACCTTAGATAACGGAAATAGAAATAGTAGCACAAAATTGTTATCGAGAGCGAGTAAACAAGATCCAATTTGTTGGTATTGTGTTAAAGTTACGTCGACGCGACAACTGGAATAAGGATGAATAAATTAAATTACATGATCAATTTTCATTTTTAATTTCTTGCAGAAAAATCACAATACCAAACAATCTTAGAGTCAAGTTGTAGTCAAACTGATAACATGGTCTCTATTTCCTCCTTTACTGATAACATGGTCTTCATTTCCTCCTTTAACATTTGTAAAGCTTCTTAATACAATAATATATACGTTATTACGCATAAAGGAATCCAAGAAAGACTAACTGGGAAACCTATAGGTCCACTGTTGATATTAGAGCAAGGGTAACTCCGCAGGGTGTGGATACACAAAGAGGAGTGGAATAGGTGGTGGAATATTTCTCTAACACTTGTAGGGAATGTTTTGAACAATCCTGTCCATTTGTTTTTCCGTGCATAAGAGAGCAGTCTTCGTGGAACGATCTAAAAGATCTGAGGTTCTCGGTTAGAAGATTGTTCAAGGATTGAAGACTGGAACAATCATGAAGTGTTGTATAATAAGTACAAGGGTGATCTCAAAAGGGCGAAAAGAACCTCATGGAGGAAATACTATGAGGAGATTGATTCCGTAAATGAGCTGTCGAGGTTTCGGCGAATATTGTGAAAAGACCCTAGGGCTTCCGGGAATATTCAAAGACTGGATGGTTCATGGACGGAATCCAGCTCTGTGACACTGATGTACACTCACTTTCCTGGCTAAGGGAAGGAAGAAAAGAGGCAACAACGGATGTTAATTTTAACTACTTGTCGGAACCAGAATTAGGGGGAACAGTGGACGACATAGTGACGTTGGAAAGAGCAACATGGGCAATAACTACATTTTAACCGTATAAATCCCGGGCCCAGATAGTATATTTACGGCCAAGTTTGTCGAGTGTCCCAGAGCGCGTAATACGATCTCTGGTGGGTATCTTTAAGGTATACTTAAAGCCCCGTTCAGACTATTATACAAGTATTAATACTTTCATCATTCTAAATACATTCGTTGCGACTGTCAAAAAATCTAACGTAAAATCACATATTGTGTTCAGACTATCACACTTCAAATCAAATGTATAATACAAGTAGAAAACAAAACAGCTGTTCAATGAAAATGTCTGTGCTATTCATTTACTAGAGGCGGCAAAGCGGTTTCATGCAGGCGGGGACGTGCCGACACTTGAAAAAGTTCAACAGTTAAAAATATTCTATGTAAATAACAGAAAAAAATTTAAGAAAAGATATTACAAAAACGTTAAAAAATTACGTCAACGAAATATACTTCCATACGATTCCCTTATTCAAAATGTTGAGCCGATATACATATGACAAAACATTACATCAATGACGACACGCTATCGGCGGCGAAACAGCCGACTTGGAACTTTGGTTTGTGTGAAAATGCAACCCTGATCTAATGAAAAGGATTATCGTTTAGAAAATTTTCTAAAAACGAAAAAGTCATGGGATGTCAAAATTTTTATCGTATTATTTGCCACTTTGATGACATTTTGCGTTCAGACTATCACACTTGCACGTATTATTTGAATTTTTGACAAGTATAAATTCAAAGTATAATAGTCTGAACGCGGCTTAAGCAGGAGGTTTATATCGAAAGGCTGGAAAGAGGTTAGTGTCATCAACATATGCAAAGCGGGTAAAGCAAGACACTCAAAGACGAAGGATTTCAGACCCATCAGTGTTTTGTCGTTTCTTTTGAAAACATTATAATGACTGATTGATCTGCATCTAAGGAACAAAATTGATACCCTTCTTCATGACGTGGTTAGTGTTATATAGAGAGGACTGCAGCACAATGATTACACACTGGCTGCATTCTTAAACATTGAGGGAGCCTTTAACAACATAATTATAGATGCTATTAGGGAGTCGCTGGAGATACTTACGGCCTTATGTATAAACAAAAATTGGCATGAAGTTAGCATAAGTGACGAAATTGAATTGGGTGTTAACGAGTTCCTCTATACAATTTGACATTAAAAATGGTCGCAATACGTAGTTTTAACCCACTACTAAGTCCTAGCGTGATTTTTAATGTGAAGTTTCATGGTAAAAATCTTTAGGATCATGTTCAATTTTGCCACTTATGCTAACTTCATTCCAGTTTTTGCTTATACATATGGCCGTTAGGGTTCACAACTTTCTAGTGGAATGGATAGTTATCAATCTTAATACACTGAGGAACACTGAGGAGATTAGTGACAATAGGTACACCACAGGGAGGTGTTTTATCACCTCTATTATGATTGTTGGCAATAAACTCAATTCTTAGGCGTTTTCACAGGAGCGGACGGAAGATAGTTGCATATGCGGATGACGTGGTTTTACTGGTAAGGGGAAAGTTTCTTCCCACTATCAGTGAAGTCATGCAGTCGGCGTTGGGCGATCTATATTCCTGGGCCAGCAGTAAAAGATTGGGAGTCAACACAGAAAACCTTTATAGTCCTCTTTATCAGGAGATACAAAGTAGAAATCTTGTACTGTCCATGATGGGAGGGGTGGAGCTGAGACTAGCAGAGGGATCGAAATACGTGGGTTTTTCCTAGATAGCAAGCTTTCTTGGAAAAGTAACACGCCCGAACGGCTGAAGATAGGGCTCAATGCCTACTACGCATGCAGGAACTCCATAGGAAGGTACTGGTCAGAAACCGAAGATAGTAAACTGGATTTGCACATGGGTTGCCAGACCGGTTATTTCCTATGGTTGTGTGGTATGTGGGAGGTATTGAGGAAGGAAAGTCACAGGAGATTACTAGGTAAGGTTCAGAGATGTACCTCGCAATCTTTGCAGACGGATCAAAAATGGGTGAAGGCACAGTGGCTGGTGTCTATATCTTGGGAACGAACATGCGTAGTTCTGTCAGACTGCCGCGTTTTCCAGGCTGAGATCTTGGCTATCCTCAGGGCCACGGAACTAGTGGTCAGGAATGTAGCTGAAGGTGAGAAGGTAACCTACTTCGACAGCCAGTCAGCGCTAAAAGCTTGGAGGGGATACAATGTCAAATCGAAACTTGTTAGTGACTGTTGGAGATCCCTCAACTTGCTTATGGATAAATATAGTGTCAGACTATGTTGGGTTTCTGGCCACAGCAGTGTTTAGGGAAATGAAATTGCCAATGATCGGCAAAAATAGGCATTAGATGATGGAATTTCAGGCAGATCGGTGAAATTACCGATAGGTCATTATCAGGGAAACCGCAAATATGCCATTGCATGTTTTTTCTTGTGTAACGTATTAATGCGAAGATAAGATATTTATGCGTATCAGATCTTTTTACGAATTTTGGCATCGATTTCTTAGTGCATATTTTTGCATATTTTACCTTTTAAAGTATGTTTTTGCATATTCCAGTCTTATACGCATATTTTTAGGAGTTTTTAGAGCATAATTTAAGCTATAGGGCATATTTTGATACCCTTTTTTTATTTTATTATGTTTATAAGCTTATGTGTTAGTAAAAAATTTTTTCGCCAACTAAATCTCATATCTAATGTTCCATGTAGTGTAAAAATTTTCCTTATATACTACGCAGCTATTACGGGCACACAGTGGGGACTTTTGCAAAATAAGTGGTAATAAATCGGGAACTTCTAAACTACTGATTGGATTTATATAAAACTTCGAACATCCGTAAAGGAGGACTGAGGCTTTATAACACATATCTTGATAGTCTTCTGGCTTAAGCCGAACAGGAGTTACAGTGGGCCTAAGTTGACCACATGGGACTAAAAACAACTTCTGAGGCTTGTAACTTTTAGAAAAATTATCCGATTTTTATGGGATAGAGCGCTTTGAGCTAAGCTTAAAATTTTTAAGAAATATTGTCCTAATATGTGTTTTCGTATCTCTTAAAACTTGTGGGAATTATTTCATATTCTTTTTTGCTATTTTACACAGCCAATTTACTTATTTATATCAAATAATAATATAAATTTTAACTTTTTATTTAGCATCTTCAAGGGGCCCAGCAATCATTAACACGTAGTGGTAATAATGGCAATACGCTGCTAGCCATTGCCAAATATAAGCAGCAAATACAAAACTTACAAAACCAAATAAATGCACAACAAGCAATATACATAAAACAGCAGCAGGCTTTGCAACCAACTCCACATCCGGCTGCTACGCATATCAATAATACAAATAACGAATATTTAAGAAGCCATGATGCCATATCAGCTCTGCAGGGAAATTTCTCAGAAATAAACTTAAACAAGGTTGTCTACCTTCAATATCATTCTTTGCTTTAAAATTTCAATATATATATTATTTTAATAAATATAGACTGGTGGTTATCAAGGCGCACCAAATCAACAATCTAGATTAAATCAATGGAAGCTTCCAGTATTAGATAAAGATATCACTACGGACAGCACAGATTTTTCTCGTGCTCCTGGAGCTACTAAGCATGGTGGTTTAACCACAAATGCGAGTAACTTGGGACCTTTGGGTCTTCAAGGTGATGGGTGAGTAGACCAATCCTAATTTCGGCATTACTTTAAGTATTTTCCGAAGTCGGAGCATCTTATCAGCTAATATGAAGCATGTGGTGTTTTCTTTTCTACAAAAAAAAAAAAAAAAATAAAAAAAAAAATAAAAATTAAAACTCCTAAATGGTGCATTTATAAAATATCTGTGACAATAAGGAAAAAGTGCATAAGTCATACTTTACTGTTTTGCAAGAGAGCATTTTTAAGCGTTCAAGTCGATTTTCAGAAATGTATTTCTTTTGCAGTTAAATTGGGAAATTCTTTTTTAACTTTTATTTTTAAGCAAACATCGTTCTACACACTACAAGTAATATATATATTCAAGTTGAAATATACCAAAGTATAACCTTAATTAAGCTATTATTCCAAATGAGATTAGAAGTCTAAAAAAGATAATTCGCAAGTCATAGTGCTATAACTTTTTGAAAAAAATACACAAATTAATTGAGATTTTGACCAGGGGTGCTTTCGAATATGCAGATCACGGTGTTACCATTAACTCAATATAAGATTATCTCGACTTAGCCACTTTTTCCTTTTTGCTACAGATATATTGCCATCCCTGTAAAAATGGGGGTTAAATATGACGAGAACAGAACACACAATTTGTAAAAGTGAAACGCACTGTTGTTGCAGCTGACAGGTTAAATTTCTCTTCAAAACTTTGGGAACCAAAATATAACTATGACCAGGAAGAATTTAATTATTGCCACTTCTGCACATATAACCCCCCGTCTAGACTGCCAATAGACACAGCTCATTGCCAGTACTTGCAATAACTGTCAACAGTGTTTCGTTGACAATTATTGCGAACATGAAACGTCAAACTCAGTGTTAATTTATGTTCGTTTTTTTTTGTATTGCGTTTGACATTTAGATAATATTAGTGAAATTGAGAAAATACATATTAAAAAAGGAAAATAATCTCTTAAAAACGTGTGTAGTGAAATAATTTGTATTGTGATAAAATTTGTTCGATCAAACAGATATTTACAAGTTTTTTTATACATATATTTATTTATTATATCTTCAAAAATGAACTAACAATAAGTATTCAAATCTTCAATCTAAATATAATTATTAAGCCCGACCAGTATCGGACATAAACTTAGTGATATGATATTTCAAAACTTCTTTCGGAAAAAAATTCGCTATTAGTGTATTTAATTTTTCTAAATCGAGGGTTTTTAAATCGACTCGATTGCAGAACACGCAGGAATCTGTCTCGGGATCCCGGGAAATTTAAAAACCAATCCAGATTTCCCGAGAATTAAAAAAGTGCGGTAAAAGAAAAACTGTAATACATACATATGTATGAGTGTTCGAATGAAATTATGATTTTTTTCTTGTTCGAGCTTTATTCTTGTTCGAATAAACAAAGAACAAAAAAAATTATTCGAATAATGTTAAAAAACTTTCCAAGAAACGACACAAGTGTATTAGTTTAAATTTTTTATTAACAAATAAAAAATAATTCATTGCACAATGAAAATAAATAATTTTAATAACAAACTTGGAAGTATTATTAAAAACCGAAGAATTAATTTTACTCATGAAGCAAACATGTTGAATATCATCACGTATAGTTTCTATAACGAATGGTGACGGCGTTATAAATAATTTTAGATCCATTAGTATTTTACCTTGCTTGTCTGAAATCTTCTAAGCAGTTTTAAAGGATCAGATTATGTACAATTTAAAGTCTAATGGCATACTCAGCAATTGTCACTATGAATTTCGACCGGGTGGTAGTACTTCCCCTCTTACTAAACTTAACGGATAATATTCGTCAAAATCAAAATGTTAAAAAAGTTTCTACATTAATCTCACTTGGTCGGACTTTTTGTTTAATTTTTTGGTCATAAATAAATGTGTCGCATTTTTTAAACAAAAATTGTTACAGCCGTATTTATAAAAAAAGTTGATTGAGGTTTAAAATTCATATTAGTTAAAAAACGTTGTAAGGCTAAATAACGTTCTTTGAATATTGGTATTCATAATCAGTTTTTTAACTAAAAATCAATTAACTTGATTTTTTTAAAATATCGTGGCAACACTGTATTCTTTATTTGTCACTTGCATATTAGTTCTGCAAAACAACGATTGTTAACTCACAAAGTACTAGAATAACGAGCTTTATTTTGTTTGTTTTGAGTGTTTATACATCACTAGTTAATTTTCTATACATTATATTATTTTTGTTAACACATAAAATGAGAAAACAATGACCGGGAATGGAAACTGTATCGCTCCTTTTCTTTTAAATATTCTTTTGGAGTATATTTGATATTTCGGCAATAGTTTCTATAAAAAAATTGCATTGTTTTCTAACACTGGCATATGCATACATAAATACATAAGTACATACATACATACACACATACATATGTACATACAGTAAAGTTCAAAATGTAAAAAAACGAAGCAAAATTACAACAACGTCATCTTAAAATTGGTTTAAACATGGGGCAGTCAATTTTAAAATTTGCTGATTTACGCAAGGTTTAAAAACCGTTTTTTAAGCTAAAATTCTATTATGAATATAATTTTAGCGAATTTTGCTTAAATAACATTTGAAACGCTGTTTAAAAATTTTATGAATACGGCTGTTTATATATAAACGTTAAATGCACAATAACGCATAAAATGATATTTGATATCAAGATGAATTCATGAGGTCGTGAGCTCATATGATTATATCATAACGCTACCATAATATTAATAAATTGAGTCTACTCGTGATGAATTTTCATCATAACATCAATTGGACATTCATCATGATATAAATTCATCAGGTTTGGACACTATGTTAACAACACACACTAACATTTTTGTAGCTTCCCTGCTTATGTCAACACTAAAATTCCAGTAGTAGTTACATTGTCTACAATTTCTCTTCTATTCGTCAGTATAAAAGAAAGACAGAAAACAGATGGGGTGTATATCTGATGGATTTTGCAACAACTTGTCAATATAAATATATTTTTATGTACGTAAGGTATAGAAATGTAACAGTTGGCATGTCTCCATGTTGCCATAGGAACTAAATAGTCAGTACCTAGTCAATTGTTTTAATGTTAAGGCCGGGGCACAATGAATCCGTCATACGTTAAACCTAGAGCTGCTCGATGTTAATCGATGTTTTGGTTGTGATACATCGAATAAATGTCGATGTATCGTATCATACGATGTTAATCGATACATCGATCTTTTTATTCGATGTATCGAAAAAACGACTTTTTGTATATATTGATGCTTGCAACTCATTTAATGTAGTGATAAAAAACCCCTCCAAGAATGACTTAAAACGTTTTTTAAAATTTAAAATTGTTTTAAAATCGCTTGATGTAACAACACAATACTAAAGGTATTCTTTGTCAATTTACAAAGCGTCATCGAAGCAACAGCGTTATTTTACAGCATCCAAATATATATTTTTATTGTAAAAAAATTGTCAAAATTTTCTTGGTATCGTATGATAATAATCAGCAATGTAAGTTCTTTTTAATTTTGATGTTAAAATAAATAAAATATTTGGCTTGAAATTACTGTTACAGAAGGTTTAAGATACCTACTGAAAGTTATATCACCGCATTTTAAAGTTCCAAGCAGAGCTACTGTGGCTCGTTGGGTTGATAAAAAATATGACGCTTTGTCATGAACATTGAAAACTAAATTACACATAATGGAAAATATTACTTTGACAACTTTAATTTGGTCCGATTTGCAAAGCTGTAGAGCTGGCCTTTGAAAAAGAAGCACATACCGTGCTTTGCACACATGCTTTTCTTAATCCTTATGAAATTTTAAAATCGACTTTTATTTATGTAATAAATTTTTTTTGGTTCCAAATGTACAATGCATCGTAAACATCGATGTTTTTTAAATCGATACATCGAATAACATCGATGTGAATTAATAATGAATCGAATGAGAAAAAACATCGATGTTGTTTTTACGTGAGCGGCCCTAGTTAAACCTCACCTTTTTCGACTGACATTAACGCAAGGACGGAGAAGGTTGGCACAATGAGTACTTTATTGACTGAAGCATTAAAACATAGTCAATAGGTTGATTCTCCATATTATTTATTAAATTCAACTTTTTTATTTATTTCGTTTGTTTATTTTGTTTAATTTTATTTTTCTGCCACAAAACACAAAATCCTAAATCAGAACATACCAAAAAATCCAACCAATATCCGTCAAACTAAACGTACGCAAAATGTTAAAAGTTTACTAAATTTTGTACTTTGCGTTGACGGACACGTACTGAATGTAACAGATCTCATAAGAAACCATGTATTTCAACTTACCTGTCAGTTGAAAAGGCGAAATTTTACGTATGACGGATTTATTGTGCCCCGGCCTTTACTAGTAGATTTTCAATGAAAAACACATGCTAAATGTCTGCAGCATAAATTATTGTATGAGGAATAATTGTAGAGTAGTACTGGTGACAAAGTCAAAAGCGACTGGGTACATTTATTACCATTGACATTTCCTTCAGGGTTGTAAACAAAGTTTGAAAACTATTCGTATTGTATACATTAACAGGCTGGGCTTGTACATGTCAGGTACATGTAATCAGGGAACGAAGCCGATCGGCTGTGATTCGGCTTCGGCTTAGCCGTTCTGTTAATCAGAATTTTTTTTGTTTGCAAGCTATGTGTTAGCTTCTTCTGTCAGTAATGATAACTAACTAATTGTGCTTTGAAAAATAGTGATTTTTATCATAAAGAATTTGATATCACTGAAAAATAAAGTTTCACCATTGTGATATCGCCACATCTTATAACTGGATGTGTATATAAAAATCTATTAACTATTTTATAATACATTTTGCCATTTTCTATTCACCAATCATTTGCGGTTTGGTTTAAATAAAAATTAAATGAATTTTAATGATCTGATAAAATTTTCTTTTTATTATTTCTATTTGGGCACCAAGTCACATCTTGAAAATTTTGCAGGAGACTGCTAAAACATTTGGAAAATGGCTAAAGCGGCCCATCCATTATACAATATTGATGCATATGTTATAAATGGCACAACATTTTCAAATAAAATATTGTTCAGTTTTCCTGACAGTGAAAAGTAAACAACACTGAACAATGTTGCCACGGCATTACACAATAGTCTTGCTTGTACAATAAAAATCAAGTCTTTTGATATTTGTCAATCTATTGTGTCACTTTGGCGGCATTGATGTACAATACGACAAATTGCTAAATTATATTGCAAGTGCCTGGTCCTCTTAATGGTTCAATCTCGGTAGGATTAACAGTTTGACTTACCCCAAATACTTTATATAAATCTGTTTCTTGGTCTTTAGTGATAATCAGTCCAAACACATAAATTTGGGCTGGCACTAAATTGGAATTAAAGTTTATCTTCTAGCACTTGAACCAGAAAAAGTATCTAAATGATTGAGTTGATCTGTTATGCTGTAACTGTTAATTTCTTTATTGAAATGCTGGTCTTATATACTAAATAACATAATCATACAATAATAATAAACTATAAAAGAAATGCATAATATGCGGAACTAAAATGTTACAATTAATTGGAACATTTAATAAAGCAAGAACAAAAGTAGTTTAAGTTTAAATGACCTAATTAAATAAAAAATGCAACGTTTTGAATTGTACTTAACGAAATATAGTGCAAGTGAATTATTAATTGAATAAAATAAAATGCAACTTAGGAATTATGAATTGACCTAAATAAATAAAATGATTTAACTCGTGTGGACCGCAACATTCTCCCCGCCTTGACCACCGGTCAATTAGGTATCATTGATGTCAATCGTGACAGGCCGTGATCGCGGAACTGGTTGCGGTGTGGATTATTCATCATGGTTGATGTTGTTGGTGTGGTGATTTGTTCGCAATTTAAGAATCAGTGCTGTATAACTTATTGCCTGGTGGTGTTGAATGTTGAACTCCGGGAGCGAAGCAAGAGTTGACTCATTTAGTTGATTTTGGAGTGCGTTAAGTTGATCCGAATGAGTCTCAAGTTCCTTGTCAGTGGTGTTGAACATTCTCTTTATCTCCCGCGGTGTACTTATGGAGTCTATGTGCTTCAGTTTAGCATATGATGTATATATGTTGTTGGTTGTGCCGAAATGTCCTTGGATCGTAATCAGGCTGGTCTTTACTGTGCAGCTGGCTTCGACTTAGAGTAGTCCACTTCCCTTCAATGAGCACTGGGTGATTTCGGTGCCGCATCCTGACGATACTTCGATGTCTCCGATAGTCGCGAAGATCCATTTATTTTAATATTTTAAATGCAACCATGTAGAGTTGCCTGGAAGCCGGGTTAGCTTGCAATCGGTTGTATTCCTGTTGTTAAAGATGTTGATTTCACATGAATTGCGATACGAACCCTTTCCAAGCTTGAATTGCTTGTTGTGACATAAATATATTGTCGTTGATTGTGATACAGTTGGACAATTCATTTTTTGTAAATGGCACGTATTCATCCCTGTGTGGACTTACAGCTAAAAATTAACTTTCTGGGCTGATGGCGACTAAAACATCATTTCTGACAGTTGGTACTAGCACTCTAAAAATTGTTGATCAACGAACGGCAGCATGATTTCGAAAATTACTACATTCTTAGTTACAGCGTCCTTGGCACTCATTAGCTTATATAGTTGTATAAGATTGTCATTTTCGACGGGAAGTGTACGAGATGCTGGAAGATGTGCCTTGATTGTGGTAAGTTCACTCCTCAGTTGATGGGGAGATAATACCCCTTATTGTGAATGGCGTCGTCGACGTCACATCAAGACGAGAGCAAATTTTGTCACTTGTATACTCTTTACCGGGAAAAATTGGATCTTATTGACAATCTCTCACTAATCTCGAAGGCTTTGTAAATTAATGGAGCAGGTTAATAGTAGTCAATTTTTGTTGACAAAGAGTAGAATTTTTAGTGTCGTCTTGATGTGACGTCGACGACGCCATTCGCAATAAGGGGAAATAACAGTGGACTGCTGATCCTTCCATTGTTTGCGTCGGTGAGTACATTTATGATTTCTGATTCTCTTCCTTGGATATTTATTGCCGTCTGTGTCATTTGATTTGCCAGTAGCGCTATTAAATGTGTTTGGCTGATTTGTTCCGACTCTTTGTCTATCTCGTTTGCTTCTTTATTTATTATTTGGATGATGTATTTAGTTGACCTTGAGCATTGAGTTCGTCCTGTTTTATAATATTAATAGTTGGGTCAATAATGGACGTCTGACTTTTTAGTAGTTGAAACAAGTACTGAGTCTGGCCCTTTGCCTCCTTAATTGTGCTTGATATCTCCTCTGCATAATCTGAATCCAGAACACCAAATAATGATGGTGCGATGTTTCCTATAATGTTGAATGCAGCTCTTTTCGTAGTAGTAGTAGTAATTTATTTAGTAGTATTATATATACTTTTACAATATTTCACTGTACAATTTAAAAGCTTTGATGATTATTATCAATTCTTAAGAATTTAACAATTTTATTTTTAAAAATATTTGAATTTGTTTCAACTTTAATGTTGTTTGGAAGAGAATTATATAATTGAAGTCCTTTATGAAAGAGTGACCTCTGCATCCCCACATTTATAGCTCTTTGTATCCTAAACTTTTCAGGGTTTCTTAGAGATATGGTTGTGTTTCGCCAACAAAGCCGATTTTTTTTAACCGATTTTTCTACATATATATTCAATATGTTCTTTAAATGTTAAATTTTTATCTAATATAAATCCGAGATATTTAATTTGATCAACGTTCTCTATATTTTTATTATTAATTTTAAATACTGTTTCATTGTCTACATTTATTTGCATTACTTTAGCCTTGTTTTCATTTAATTTGAGTTTATTCATTTTCAGATATATATTCACATTATTCATGTCATGCGTTAAATTATTTTGACATTGCTCGTCTGAGCCCGCTTCGGTGTATATCAATGTGTCATCTGCGTAAAGAATCATTTCATATTTTTGTAGTACATAAGGTAAATCATTTATGTATATAATAAATAACAGTGCTCCTAGAATTGAACCTTGCGGATCAACAAATTCATTTTTTATTGTGTTTGATATTATATCATTTACTTTAACCATTTGCATTCTGTCAGTAAGATACGATTTAAACCACATCAACTCAATTTCTCTGATCCCATACATATAAAGTTTTTTTTTTTATCAAAATTTCTATGTCAATGGTTTCAAACGCTCTCTTGAAATCCAAGAAAATTGCCATAATGTTATTGTTCTTGCCTCTATTCTTCCATCTTTTAACAACATAGCTAACCACTGTTTCACATGAGAATTTTTTTCTTAATCCAGATTGATATTTTGATAAAATGTTATTATGCTCCATATACGTCTCTAGTTGATGTTTTACGACATTTTCCAGGATCTTTTCGCATATTATTTATCGGACGAAACTCTTCACAATTTGTCGTTTTTGATACCTTCTCAATAGGGATTATTACAGTTGTTTTCCAATTATCAGGAAAAATTCCTGTTTCCAAAGAATTATTTATTATACTCATTAGATTATTTCCCATAGTGTTCCAGTTATCAAGTATAATTTTGATTGATATCTTGCTGTAGTCTGGTTTTCCATTCATTTGATTACATATTTGTCTCAGCTCTACTAAATTTACTGCACTGAAATTCAATATCGAGTTTATCACAGGGATTTGGTTCGCACATTGCACTTAATCTGTTCTAATTAACTTAATACTATCGACAAAATAGTCGTTGAATTTATTAGCTGTGCTATATTTATTCTTAATTTCTTCTTGATTAAATATCGCAGTAGTTATCACAGATTTGTTTTTCTTCAGTATTAGATTTTTTATTGCACATGGATTTTTGGTCGTTAGCGTTACTGATTGTATTGTTAATAAATTTATTTTTCTCATAATCGCTTTTATTCTTATAGATGTTGCGAATTGTTTTGTAGTTATTCCAAGCTCTGACTGTATTATCCCTTTTAGCTATTTGGTATTTTACTATTTTTTTCGCATTTCATATCTCTTAGCTCTTGTGTAAACCACTTATTAACATTATTTTTCTCTATGATTTCTTTCCTGATTGTGAATTTTTTTATTGTATTTTCAATAAGATTGTCGAATATGCATACATTATTATTTACATCAATATTATCATTGTAGTTTAAAGCTCCATAGATTTCATTATTGAATAACCTCTTTCTGTATTTAAATATTTCAATTTCTCGCTTTGTTGTTTGCCCTTGAGTAATAACGTCCAACGATATTTCAATCGCTTCATGGTCAGATATTTTATTTTCATCAATGTTCTACTGGTTGCAAACAACTCCTCATCTGTTAATTCATAATTGGCTCAAAGTTATTAACTAAAATCCTACACGTTGCCTGTTGTTGAATTCCTGAACAGAGTTGTTGCAACTTGTTTAATCCTGACTGGAAAGATCTTAGCTCAGAATAAAATGGAGCCAGATCATAAAATACCATTAACCTCCATTAAGCGGTGACCAATTTAGTTGTTCCGATCCCTTCAAAATATAATCCGAGATCTGTACGAAAATTGTTGATGCTAATACTGTTGCCTATGGCGACAGGGATGAGTAGAACCATTATTATTATGGCGATTAATATGGGGCTGGTGATGTGTTTAACCCTCTTTTATGGGGTACTATCTGCGTCTTCGGTAGACTTCGAGTGGAAGCGCGTAGATGCCCTTTTAACATTAGTTGATTCAATTTTCACTGGACTTTCGTCATGAAAAATCGGAGCTAGCCTGTGAATAGGTCTTTTTGTTACACCAGAGGACGTTTTTATGTCTGCCACGCGAACCTTGCCATCATTTCCCTTGTAAGTCTTGAGAATTCTACCGAGAGGCCATTTCATCACCGGTATATTGTCTTCCTTTATGATGACCATTTGACCCTCGTGCACATTTTCACATGTTGTTTTCCATTTCCGTTTCTCCTGCAAGTTATGTAAATACTCTGTTGACTAACGCGTCCAGAACTCATGCTTCAGTTGGGAAACAATTCTCCATCGTGTCGCGAGGGAACTGGATGAGGTTGTTGCCCTGGAGTCCACTTGAGCTGTGAGTGGTTCTCCAATTAACAAATGTCTTGGTGTTAATGCCGTTAAATCGTTAAGGTCCGTTGATAGTGGTGTCAATGGCCGCGAGTTTAAAATTGCTTCGATTTCAATTATAACTGTTTCGAATTCCTCGTGCGTGAGAGACGCTGTTGACACACTTCTTAACAAAAGATGCTTTGCAGATTTGACTGCTTCCCATAGTCCGCCAAAGTGAGGTGCTCTCGGTGGTATGAAGTTGAATTCAATGCCATCCTTACCACATGCTCGAACAATCACCTCTTGCGAAGTGTCAGCAAATATGGCCATGTTTAGCTCGTCTAGCTGATTTCGGGCGCCAACAAAATTTGTAGCGTTATCTGAGTATATTGTTTGACAACGTGCTACAAACCTCTTGAGGGCCCCAATGAATGCTTCAGTGGTAAAGTCAGTCACTACTTTTAAGTGAACGGCCTTTGTTGCGAAACAAATGAATACCGCTACATACACCTTGTGCGGTCTTTTACCCCTTATCTTGTAGTGGACCCAGAATGGTCCACAGTAATTAACTCCTGATTTTGTGAATGGGCGAGCTGGAGTTACTCTGCTTGCCGGTAGCTCGCCCATAACTTGATTTATTAACCTGGTCTTCGACCTTGCGCATCGCACATAGTTCTGGACGATGTTTCTGGCCACTGATTTTCCCGTGAGAATCCAGAACTGTTGTCTGGATATTACCAACATTGCTTGAGGACCACAGTGATAGTTGTCAAAATGGACCATTAGTTTCGTGATCGGATCGTTATGTGGAAGCAGTATTGGACTCGCAACACACCATACTCATCAAGAAAGGGAGAAAGTGTACATATAGGACTCGAATTATTTATTTCCTTGTTGTTCTGTAGTCTCATGATTTCTTGTTTGAAATCAGCTATTTGTATGGCGTTAACTATCAGATGCATTGCTGTTGATGGTCGTCTATCATTTGATACCTTGATAAAGCGTTGCATGTAGGCTACTATTCTTTGAATGCATATGAAGGAGTCATGATGATTTATCTTGTATATTATGTCTTCCAGTCCAGTCGACATAGTAGACAGAACAATAACAGGGTTAGATCTGAACTCTTCAGTGCTAGGTGGTTGTCGTTTTTTATTGAATTCTTTAGGCCAATTGTCTCATTGCCATGAAGGAAAATTTGTCCTCAGAACCATGTGGTGCATTCGCTTTATGCCTTGGGGCTCAATCCTCTTGAGATGTGGTCTGCAGGAGTTTGGTTTGAGCTGACGTGTCTCCATTGGGTGCTTATTGGGTGCAGCACATAGTTCTAGTCTCGGCAATGTCAACCTTTTCAATGGAGCAACTCGAGATTTTGCACACAACAGTCTAACAATAATTCTTTCATCTTGCAATCTTGAACGTAGGTAGACGGCAGCTTCATACGCCCTTTCAAATGCATCAACGAATGTATGTAATTGTGAGTGAGTCGTTATATGACCGTTAAAGATGTGTTTTCCAGTATGTACGAGGCTTAGCTCTTTCAGGTTTTCGCGGAATGTTCTCCATTCTGAACTCAATTTTTCCGGCAATGGATCGTCCCATGTAATTTGTAACTCCCACAGGTTCTGTATAAAGCATTTTGCAGCCACTACTACTGGCCTTGCAATGCCTAATGGGTCGAATATTCTTGCCACATCGGATACAATGGAACGTTTAGTTATTTTTTGGTTGTCTTGGATGTTTGTCTTTTGAAAAATCTGATCTGACTGGATTCCATGTTAATCCCAGCACTTTAGTTGATTGATTGTCGAAGTCCTCCAGATCTTCCAGAGGAGTACCCTTTAGTAGTTGAGAATGATTCGCACACCATTTTCTTGGGTTGAACCCGGCTTCGTGGAGCAATTGCGTGAGTTCCTGTTGTATCTGAATTGCTGTGCTTAGACTGTCTGCTCCACTCATGCCGTCATCCACATAGAAATTATTCTTTAACGTGTACGCCCCTAGTGGGTATCTTTCCATGTTTTCTTCGGCCAATTGTTGTAAGCACTTTGTTGCAAGATACGGTGCTGAGGATGTTCCATACGTTACTGTATTCAGCATGTACGTTGAAATAGCTTCAGCTGGATTCCTTCTCAAAAGGATTAATTGCATATTACGGTCCGCTGTATGAAGTAAAACTTGACGGTACATTTTCTCAATGTTCGTGCAAAATACAAATCTTGGCATCCGAAAACGCAGTAATATACCGAATAGGTCTCCTTGAGTGGCAGGACCGATGTGTAAAATGTCGTTCAACGATAGTCCTGAGGTGGATTTTGCCAAGGCATCGAATACCACACGAAGCTTGGTGGTGCTACTTTCTGGTTTTAGCACGCAATGATGAGGAATGTAAAAGTGGGGTGATTGGACTTTGTCGTCATTGATGCGAGTCATGTGGGCCAGTGCCTCGTATTGATCCTTGAATTTAATGTATTGGGATCGTAGGTCTTTATCTCTGAATAGTCGTCGCTCTATCGCATGAAATCTTGAGATTACCATGCTCTTTGTCTCATCTAGAGCAGTTGGATTGTTTGAAAATGGTAGTCTGACAATAAAACGACCATCTTGACTTCTTGTTGTGGTTTCTGCGAAGTGTGTTTCAAAAAGTTGCTCCTCAACTGTAAAGTCACTACTTGATTCAAAGTTGTCCACTCTCCAAAAAGTGTTGTATTAATTCGCTTGTGTCACTTGTTTAATTTTCACCATACACTGCACATACTGCAGTTTCGCTGGCTTCCTTGTTTAATCTTCCACTAACAACCCAACCTAATTTTGTGTTTTGTAATATTGGTAGATCATTAGCTAAGTCAATTTTGCCGGAGGTCAGCAGTTCGAAATAATATTCGGCTCCCAGAAGTACGTCGATGTTACCTCCCTTGCTAAACTCAGGGTCAGCGAGCTGAATGTTCTCTGGAATCGGCAATAATGAGTGATTAAAATCCCTTGAAGGCTGGACAGGCATGATACTGGGAAGAACAAAGGCCTCGAGCAGAGTTTTGTACCCACTTGTTGTTGACTGTAGACTCACATTAACACGTTGATTAGATTTTTTTGATTGACTTCCGATGCCTTATATCCGTATGATTGCTTCTGCAGGCTTAATGTTTAAGCGTTTCACTAGTCTGGTGCCCACAATGTTGATCTGAGAACCGGAGTCTAGTAGTGTTTTAAACTCACCGATTTGTCCATTGTTACCCTGTATTCTGACTCGAGCAGTTGCCAATAATACATAACCCTGTCGGGTACCAGATTGATGTAGAGATGCCACAGCTGATGGAGCGGGAGACTTCTTGAAGCTTGAAGTGACTTGTCTGACATGACTTGATCGATGTGCACTAGTGTGTTGTGTTTTTGTTCGCATTTGGTGCAATGTTGTGATGGGCACAGCTTGGCAATATGGCCTGGTTTGAGACAATTTACACATATATTGTTCGATTTTATATACTGCAGTTTTTTGTTTATAGACTGGCTTAGGAACCTTTAACATCTATATAATGGATGCAGAGATTGGTTGCAATAGCCGCATTTCTTGTCCCTTGTGATTGAACTTGCAGCTGCGGACGAATACGTCTTTGTGGCAAGATGCTTGTTTTTCTGCCCCATTGCCTCCAAAGACTGAAATCTAGTTTCAATAGATTTGAGAAATTCTGTTAGTGCTGGAATTTCCTTTGGGCATGACAATGATTGCTCATACAGCATGTACGTTCCTTTATCTAGCTTATTCACGACTATGTGAAGGACTATAGGGCACCATGAGTTTGTGTCTACCCCTGAATTGTTGAGTGCTGTGAGAGTTTCTTGTATGTTGTCGTGCAAGGTTTTAATTGTGGAAGCAGATGGATTTTCCGATAACTTGCTTTGTCCTGTGAGTTTATCTAGTAACGTGAATGTCAAAACTCTCATGTTATTACAGTGCGCTCGGGAAAACGTCAACTAATTAAAACCGCGAGTGTTGACGTTTAACAAATTGTTGACGTTTATGAATGTAGAAACTTTTAATAAAAAACATATTGATAGTGTGCTTTAAAACGTTTTTATTGACCATAAATAAAACGAAACATAAACAAATACAAAATAACAAAAATTACAAATTTTTAAAACCCCTGACTTTTTTCAGAAAAGATGTTATATCTTCTAAAGGGCTGGACCGATTTTCATCAAACATAGCTCCCGATCAAGTCAAATTTCAAACAGAAAAAACTAAATCAAAATCGTTTCAGCCGTTTAGTCTGTACGTGGACACGGACAGACACACAGATACACAGACACACACACACACAACAAACTTATAACACCCCTTTTTTTAGTCGGGGGTTAAAAAGCAACTCAACATAAAAAAGACATCACATAGAGATACAATTTCTTTTCTATTCTACATACTTATAAGGGGAATACCCAAATTCTTAACTAATTTCATAAAATAAATGTCTGTGTGTGATCAAAACTGTGTATTTTAACTGTTGCTTAATTCAGAATTTTGATTTATTTAAAGTTTACGTTTTAGAGCTTTGTGGTTTGGTTGTTTGGTTGACGTTTTAGAGTAGACAATGTAAAAAATTAAGGGTTGACGTTTTGGGATGTTGACGTAAACTAGTGTTGACGTTTTCCCGAGTGCACTGTATACCTCTCTTGAAGCAAATTCCATGCTGTTGTATAATTTGCTTCAGTTAACGATAGGTGTTGAATAAGCTTTTGAGCTTCACCCTTCACATTAGTCTTCAAAAACCACATTTTCTTTATTGTCGGCATAGGGTTCTTGTGAATGATTTCATTGAATAGCTCACAGAATCCACGCCATTGCAAGTAGTCTAAAAGTGTGGTATTGTTACGTTCGGTAGATGGACTGAAGATTCTTGTTGAGTTGGTGACACGGTTACCTCTTGTATTTCTTGGACCTTAATGTACTTGTCCTCAGGCAGTTTCTTCTAACATGTACTTTTTGAGGTCATGTTCTAAGTTATCGGCACAAATTTTTCCATGTAGCTGTTGCATGGTGTTGATGTGACTATTTATATTCCTTAGTTTCGTCTTGATGTATAAGTGGGAAATTCGGGAATCTTCTTCCAGCAATTCATCCAACTTATTGTTGATGATGGTAATAAGCGTTTGTAGCTTCACCACTAATCCGTGCCTTTCTGCTGGCACCCTTGGTTGTGTGTAATCTGACGTGTTGCTTGAAGTGCCTGCTAATGACCTTAGTGTTGCCATGCAGCTTCAATCTCTTCTATGGCTTCGCTGTGCCTTTGGCCAATTTTTTCATATAGACCACTTTGTAAATATGGATGATCCTGTGTACCCGATGCAGTTCTCCGAATCGTATTGTCATTTTGCACAAATGTTTGCCATAAGATTGCCAACTCCTGGGTCTTCCGTTCGTAGTACTCCAGAGTTATTCTCTCTTTGGGCGTTTTCTTGCGTTAGCAATTAACTTATTAATTTCCACCGCCGCGTCGTCTTGCCGCTTTACTAGCTCTTCTATGGTAGCCATGGTCTTATCCTTGACAGGAGCACGTCTTCTTGAACTTTAGATGTCCTGAGGATTTTATACACGCTGAGTTTTTTTTAAGTTTCAGGACCCTTACCACTGGTGGGGGGAATCGTAAAATCACGTCAGGGTCACCAATGTTTCTTGGTCTTTTGTGATAATCAGTCCAAACACATAAATTTGGGCTGGCACTAAATTTTAATTAAAGTTTATCTTCTTCTAGCACTTGAACCAAAAAAAGTATCTAAATGATTGAGTTGATCTGTTATGCTGTAACTGATAATTTCTTTATTGAAATGCTGGTCTTATATACTAAATAACATAATCATACAATAATAATAAACTATAAAAGAAATGCATAATATGCGGAACTAAAATGTTACAATTAATTTGAACATTTAATAAATGCAAGAACAAAAGTAGTTTAAGTTTAAATTAATTGAATAAAATAAAATGCAACTTAGGAATTATGAATTGACCTAAATAAATAAAATGATTTAACTCGTTGTGGACCGCAACAAAATCTAATATTTTTTTATATCTAATATTTCGGTAATAAAATTACGTAATATAATATTGCCGTTACTTATTAAGATGGACTTCGTGTTCTTTACCTTCCAGATAGTTTTGATCAGTACTAATGTCCCTTGAAACATAGGACTTACTGGATTCCAGCTATCGATAGAGGAAAAAATGGTGATAACAACAATATAAAAAAAGTATTTTGAAAAAATGTGGCTTGGTGTAGCTTATCTTTCATGTACAGATTTATAAAAAAAAAATTTAACGATTTTTTTTTGCATTGAATTTCATGAAAAATGTCAAAATAATTCTTAAAACCCTAGAACTATCATGAATTGCCTAATTATAACAGTAACATGTTAGTGCTATATATATTTTCACTTAAAATATCTTTTTTCTGTAAAAAAAATACTTTTATTTTAAATTGCATTCGTATAGGAAGTAGTAGTTTCCAAGATCCACTCATAGAGTTTTTTATGGTCTCCACCAGTTAAATCTTATTAAAAACGTTTGCACTTGATAATGGAAAATTCCACAAAAAACTAACTGTAAGCGATAGAGTTAGTTGCGGTAACCATTAAAGTGCGAGTGAGACGCAAAACTTTCGAAGGCCAATAAACAACAGTGGCCTGGTTGCATTTAAGGAATAATTGCCAGCGACACGTGATGTTCACTTGACCAGAGCTGCTTTGCCCTTCGTCTCCACTAGCCATCGACTTGGACATGCCATGGACGTGACGCCGGCTGTGAAAAATTCATCAATTTCCTTGTTGAGGTGAACACGTGCAATGTCCATGTTTAGGCATATCAAAGCATTTTGAGGTAGTGCAACAGGGATGTAATATTTACCAATTTTGTTCTGTCTCTTTTATTTCTATTGCAAATGGTTGCGGACGTCAAATCTCATGGCGAACATTGTTGCTCAGACATATGCTCGGGCATTGATGTGAGAGCATGGACGAACGTTGGACATGAGCGGTCTCCATTAGCCATTTGCGATGTCCGACATGATGCCCATACCAAGTTCATGTTTAGGGGGGACCGCTAGTTACGACTGAATTGTTGGCATTAGCCGACTCTCAGCTGATTTGTACTAGCCGCTCACGGTTTTGTTTTTTAGCCGCCGCCGACATTTCTTCGGCGTAAGTCGACTTTTAGCCGCTGCCGATGATATTTTTGGCCAGCCGCCGCCGCCGACAAATCAGTATCGGCTACGTTCCCTGGTTATAATTTTACCATGGTGGTTCGTTTTGACAAATCTTTTTAACGCAGTGATGCCAACTTTGCCCTTGTCGGGCTAGATTTAACCCAAAGTAAATAACGCGCAAATCTATCACTTTTTAAAACTATCTTTCAGCCCTTTTAGTCCCTTTTTATTCTCTGTTCAATATGGCTACATTTTAATCTTTGTTAACTTTTTTTTAAATTTTTTTTTACGAACTTTGTTTTTGTAGTTTGCTTTACCAATTTAAAAAAGAAGAAGAATATAGAACAATCTTCTATTTCTTTGAAATTTTTTGTGCTTTGAAAGATATTCAGTATAGCCTAAAATGTTGATGCATATTTTTGGAAGAGCGAGAAATCGAAATTTTATTTAATAACGACCAAATTTATATGTATGTACTTATGTTAGGCTTGTTATCGCGTGATTTATAAAAAGAGGACAGCAAAGGGAAAACACGGACATTTGCTTAAAAAAGAACGACTCAAAAATAAAACGAAATCGAGTTTTTTCAATAATATTAATATTAAATTATTAAATTTACCAATAAACTTAAATACATAGTCAAAAAATTCCATGATTTCACTATATTGGAAACATTGCTATTGCGTATTAATAACAAATAAAATCAGTGAAGTGCGACTTTGACCCGCTCACGAAGGGTTCCGCACGGACACTACATATGTAATTCAATACGAACTTTAGCCTATGTATAGTAAATAGTTTTGGCTATTTTTGGTTTTTGGGGTTTTTCGGTTTTGAGCGTTTTTTTTTTGTTTTGGCGTTTTTTCAATTTTGGTTTTTGGCAATTTTAAGTTTTGGCACTTTTTTTAGATTTGGCACTTTTCCCCCTCTTTTGTCTATTTTTTCGGTTTTTGGCGTTGTTTTTTTTTTCATTTTGTGATTTATTTAGTGTTGGGGCCTTGTTCGGGTTTTGGCGATTTTTTCGGTTTTTCGCGTTTTTTATATTTTGGCGATTCTTTCATTTTGTAGATTTTTTCGGTTTTGCCGATTTATTTTAGTGTTAAATTTTTTTTTAATTTGGTGCTTTTTTTCGTTAGGTTAGGTTAGGTTAGCAGGCTGCTCGTAAGGAAGGGGAAATTTAGAGTCCATCTCACTTGGGTCCAATACAATGATCCCTTTGTAATACCTGTGTGTTGAAGAGAAGTTAATGAGAGATGATGAGAGGGAAAGGATAGCGATAGTGAAGTATGAAGATGAAGGAAGAGAGGGAGGAAAGCTTCATTCTTTTACAACTCTGCTTTTGTAATAATAAAATGTTGTGGCGCCTTCTGGTGTCAAATGAGGCGTATTAAATTTTTTAGCTGTGTTTAGTAGCCATTGGTTCTTTTACTTTGCCGATGATTCTGCTACACAACGAAGGAGGGCGTTCTGATGTTACATTAGGATTAGCATCGGTGAAGCCGGTGTATTTTTAGCGACCCAGTGCCTTATGCCTGCATCACTTGAACTTTTCCTACAAAAACTGATACAAAGGACACTAATGCACATCAGAAAAATGCGTGGTGATGTTATTTTAATGACTGTCAACGTGCTAACTACTTCAGCCAACGCCACCCTTGTTTTTCGTTTTAGCGATTTTTTTTTTGGTTTTTGGCGAATTTTTTTATTTGGCGATTTTATAATTTTCGGATTTTTTTAGTTTTACCGCTTTTGAAAAGTTCAAGAGTTTGCCTCTTACGGTTTCCAAGATATAGCAAGTTGTCAAAACTACATAGTCAAAATTGCATTAACTGATGGACCACCCTTTAATTTAATTTTTTTTTAAATTTTAGTGTTAATTGTTATAGTCTGTATAAAAATACACTAATTTTACAAATTTCAAGTGTCAATATACATATGTACATACAATTGTATGTATATTACATTGGATTTTAACATTTTTCGTTGCTCGTTTTGGAACACCCTTTAATTTTTAACTGTCATATATTTGTTGTTGTTCTACATACTCTGTTCAATTTTCAGGTCCGTAGTTCTGACGGTTCCTGAGAAAATAGCGTGTGACGGACAGACGGACAGCGTAGCGAAAACAATAGGGGTCCTTATCACATTTGGTGTACGGAACCCTAAAAATGAGATGAGATAAAGCAGCATGAAATAAAAGTCGTTTCAATGAACAATCTCTTTGTGTTAACAGTATGAAGCGAAATGTTTTCACTCACAGTATGATAAAAGCAACATTTTTTTTTCAATATTGACATATTTATTTAAAGTTGGGCTTTAGTAAACAAACATTTCAGTAGTTTCATGGATGGAATTGTTCATGCTACTCTATAATACATATGTATGTATGTAGGGATATATATACTTCTATTATATATTGTGACGTTTTTATCTCTTTAAAAACGCTTTTCCGTGGACTCGAGGATTTGCAGATGAATAAAAGACCCCAGTGTACTAATTAGGGTTAAGAACAGTGATGCCATTAGGATACGAAAGATACATTTTTCGTATCTTTTGATGACTTCAGGTACCATGTATAATCCTGACATTTTTCGTATCTTTTGGATCTGTACGCAAAATTTACGGAAATAAAATATTAAACTTTCCGGCTCTAGTCTAAAATATCGATATTTCCTCGCTCGTTGTCAATAGTAAAATTATAGTGATTTTCTAGTGAGATTGTCAATAGTGCTACTGACTAGGTGCACCCCAGCCAATTTAATTGCCTATTGACATATAAAATACGGTTGTCATTGAAAATCTACCAGTAGACTTTATCACTATTGAGAAGGTAGTTCTTTTACGACCATATGGAGATATTTGAACCAAAGATTCACTAGCAGATTTTAGTAACCCTCGTCTACATATATTTTTTTAAATATTATTGCACAGCATAGTAAAAAAAACAATCTATTGACGCCTTCATTGATAATATCACCAGAAATACACTAGAACTGTTGTCTCTAACGTATCTTTACTCGCAAATAAAAGGAAAGTTGTCGACCTTTTAACTAGTGCAATTGGCGCCTGGAGAAAGAGTATTGACATAGAGACATATGGTTATAGGCTGACTAGAAGGTAGCTACCCTAGTTCTAGTGTATTTCTGGTGATATTGTCAATGAACGCGTCAGTATTTTGTTTTTCTTTTTTATTATGCTATGCAATAATATTAAATACATATGTTTATTTAATATGTTTATTTAATATTATTGCATAGCATATTCGTTCATTGACAATATCACCAGAAATACACTAGAACTAGGGTAGCTACCTTCTAGTCAGCCTATAACCATATGTCTCTATGTCAATACTCTTTCTCCAGGCGCCAATTGCACTAGTTAAAAGGTCGACAACTTTCCTTTTATTTGCGAGTAAAGATACGTTAGAGACAACAGTTCTAGTGTATTTCTGGTGATATTATCAATGAAGGCGTCAATAGATTGTTTTTTTAAAATTTACTAATGAATCTTTGGTGCCAATTTCTCCATGTGGTCCCAAAAGAACTACTTAAAGGTAAATCCAAAAGAAATGAGCTAAATGTATCCCAAAAATAAGCTAATATGGTCACAATGACAACCCAGCTAAAAAAAATATGTATGGTCTACATATTTTTAATATTTGAATGTATATAATTATATATGGGTATTTTTCTGGTGTCAAACGTGATGGTCGTATGTATTTAAAATATAAAAAAACAAAATACAAAAACATTTTCAGGTTAGTTTTTATTCTAAGTTATAACTTATAGGGAGCACTAGAATATATGTTAAAGTTGACAGCATATAGAAGTAGGGATAAAAGAAAATGGCAAAAAGAAGTAGAGGTTCGAACGCGACAAAAATGGAAGTAATTTTCATGCACGCGCTTAGGAAGGAGAAATTCAGCAAAGCCTGACATAGTTTCGTATTGCAATTAACTTTAGAGTTTTATGTAACAGTTTTAGTTTTCAAACGCGTTTGGGTCGATACGTGACGTATCGAACGTGACATTTTTTCCACAATGATTCCACTATTTAGTTTTTAGTAACTTTTAAACAAATTTAAATGGATATTATTAATATAGATTAAAATATTTCTTTATGTGAATACGCAGTCCGAGCTGCTTTTATTTCTACACCATCGCACAGAGGGGTATTTGAGCCAAAAAGCTGCCCATTGTTTTTTTTAGTGCATATTGCTCGTGGAAAGTTATTGCGTTCTCGTATGTTCATAGGATTTTAAATCTTCAAAATAAGAAAAATCGGACAAAGGGGAAACAAGTTACCCGTAGAGAAACTAATCATACCTCTAAAAAAATTAAAAAAAATATTTTTTTTTTCTTAACTTTTGTTTTGCAAATACAACTTTTTATGCCGGTGAAAGTTCAAAACCATGAACTTGGACCAAGGAGACCGTAAAATGACATTTTCGTCACCATATCCTTTTGTGTGCGGTGACAATTTATTATTTGCAATGTACTATTTGCGCTTTAATATCAAAAAATAAACTTTTGAGCTTTTGTGGGCAGGGGGAAGCTAACGTCCCCTGTCAAAAAAGTTTCTAGCTCGTATTGACCTATACAAAGAGGAGCAAAAACAGAAAAGGGTAATATTTTGGCTCATATACTCCTCTTTGCATCGCAAGAAAACTAGTGCAATTTTTGGATACCAGGAGTTTTTTTTTACTTTCTTCCATTTGTCAATGAATTGAAAGCAATACTCTTCAACTTGTTCAGATGAAATAATATATACCATGAACATTGCCCTGCTCACAAAAAAAATTGGTATGCATTGTTCATGAAAAATCTTGGGAAAAATATATAAAATATATCTTCAACATTTTAAGTTTTCATGTGAAATAATATTAGTGGCACTTGTCTCGCATGGAATTTTTTGGAATAGTTGTTACAATTGTTATTTTCTTTTAAGGAATATAATATTAAAAAAACATGCAAAAAATCGTATCAGACATATGGCATTTGTACAACAAAATGGACAAAATAAACTGATTAAATTAATAAAATTTAAATATTTCTCTATTACAATATCGTACAATAGTTAGTTTTTAATAACTTTTAATTTTTTGGGCACGGTGGACCTTTTGAGAAAAATTCCCATATGTATATATATATATATATATATATATATATATGAATTCATGTATGGAAATGTATGGGATTATACATGGCAAAAGTATTATATATGATATGGGACAGCACATAGAGAAAGGGACCTAAGGGTAAAAAAATCAATTTTAATTAATTTTTTTTTTTTTTTTTTTTTTTTTTTTTGATGTGGACAACATCTGAGCATCGAATGAGACCGATCCCATGCCCCAAAAGTGTTCCCTCCCAGAGATATGCGCGTTTTATGATGTGATAGTACACCAAAGATACACGTATTTAAATCTTTAAAATGGCTCTCCTGAACAAAACCGGTTTTTACCCTTAGGTCCCTTTCTATTTTGCGCGTCACATATATATATGTGCCCTGAGTTATGAAAGTGGTCTAAGTCATGTGCATTTTTGCTTCGAAATACCAAATAAATCTGAAAATTTTCAATAAATATTTAAAAATTACTAAATAAATTTATATAAATCGACATTGGTACAACTCTAAATTAAAATGCTGCATAATATAAAAATACTTTTTTATTTGTCCATATGCAATCTACTAAATATCTCGAACAGAGAAATATATGACTTAGACCATTTTCATAATTAAGGGCACATATGAAATGTATTATAATATATGAGTTCATTTATGGAAATTTAATCATGAAGTTCATCGTATGTGGATGCATATATAGAAAAAGATGTAATATATGGAGCCATAAAAAATGTATGCATACATGATATCTCACATAAAATCGATTCAAAAAAGAGAAGCTTTTGTAAAAAAAATATTCTGGTACGATTTTATACATTGTGGCCCTATTTAATAAATCAAATAATGAAAAGGATAATTCTGTTATTAATTTTATAGAAAATAACGAAGTCCATATTACTGTACAAAATTATATTGAAAACTAGTGTTAGTATAAGAACGGATTATTTTTTGTTTTCTAATTGCAGTAGTTTTAATCTGATTTCTTAAATTAAATGTTGTGTACGAATATGAGTTTTGTGTGTTTTGAACAATCGATTCAAATTTTCTCTCAAAATGATGAATAAAATTTCTTTTAGTTCGTTTTTAATTATTTTGTCTAAACAAATGTTTCATTCGATACAACCTCCTTGTTAAAACTCTAGAAAAGTAACTTTAGTAAGCTAATTTATTGCACAGCAGTGCGCTGTTTTGAATTGAGAGACATCGACGAATTCGACGTTCGTCGTCCCAGTTGTGTTCCTAGCATAAGCAGTATATTTTAAATGTCATTTAATCACAAAAGTAAAGATTGTACGAAAGAAACATTGTGTGTTAATTGCAACAAAGAAAATAAAAGATTAAATCTGTCTCGATAAAAATCATGCAACGATTAGCAAAGAATGTCGTTTATAAAAATAAACTAAATCTAAAAAAGAAAATGCTTGGAATGGATATAGAAATATAACAACCAAAGAATATATATGGAATATACAATAACATTCCAGGGCTAACAAATAATTTCAACCAACTCGAAATAATTGTAGAATCTGTTATACCTGATTTTATAATACTAACACATATGACTGAATAAATAGATGAAGCAGATGTTGAAATAAATGAGTATAATCTATATATACTACAACATCTAAGTCGACAAAAACTGGAGGTGTTATCATATAATAAAAAAACAATGGATTTTATTAAATATAAAAGATACAGAGTACTCGATTAGTGCATATGTATATGCCAAAAAATGATAATGTTTCTTTTATTGTAATATATCCAAGTTATTCGAAGGCAAAGTTTTGTGATGCATTTCAAGATTTTCTGGAAGAATTGTGTGAAAGGAATTGTGACATATGAATAGCTGGTGATTTTAATATTGTCTGGAAGACTGGTTTCTATATTCAGAGAGTACAAAGTATCCTGAATGATAATGGTTTGAAACAGATAATGAATGCAGACACCAGAATAACATGGAATTCAAAAACAATAACGGCCTTATGTATAAGAAAAAACTAGCATGAAGTTAGCATAAGTGACGACATTGAACTAGGTGCTAACGAGTTCCTCCATACAATTTGACATTAAAAATCGGCACATAATGTAGTTTGTACCAACTATTAAATCCTAGAGTAATTTTTGATGCAAAGTTGTATGGTAAAACTCGTTGATGCGGCCCCTACACGTTGCAACTGGTCGTACGATTGAGTTGCATATACCAGTTGATCGTTTACTGCACAGGCTGCAATTTTTCATCAAACTTCATTAAAAAATTTATTTTTACAGAGTCAACATGAGTTCTGATTTTTTAGCTCTATTGGCCATAAATAAAATTTTGATGGTGGAGAAAGATCAAAAATAGAAAAATAAAAACATGTTTTTATATTTTTCAATAAAATTGCACATTGACATTTTTTCTTTTTTTTCGCTTATTGTTTACTGTGAATTACTGAATGAAAATGACAAACGAAAGAAGAAATCGCCATCACACGCACCAATTTGATAGCTAAGTTGTTCGTCGGTTGCATGAAAATCAAAATTTTTTGATTTTTCATTCAACCGATGACCAACCGTTGGTCAATCAGACCTCTAACGTAAGAATTGGTTGTACAACTTAATAAAATTGTACAACAAGTCGCAACGTGTAGGGACCGTATAAGAATATATTCACTTATGCTAACTTCTTGCTAGTTTTTGCTCATATATAATAGGGTCGTAATAGATTATATTATAACAAATAATGTAAAAGTATATGCTAAAACCAATATAAATCTAGGCGCACGGTAGTGCGCCAGGCCAAGTTCTGGCCAATGCACGCAGTGTGTATATTTACACGAAGCCATTCGAGCTGATTTACACCCTTTATAACTTTGTTCCCCGAAATCGTAAAATTATGACATTTAAACCATAATTAGAATAAATTCATATAACCTCACATGTTTGAAAGTCTTGCAATGAAAGGCTCCGGAGATATAGAGGTGTAAAAAGTGCATATTTTAAGACATACTCACTGACCACTGACACACTCATCAAATTGATGAAGCACTTCCGCTATTGCTAGAGAGCTAAAATTTGGTACACGAGAAGATCTAGGTGAGCAATGAACCAGAAAAATCTGAAAACCCGAAAATTTTAACTAGGAGGGTGGGGCTACGCCCATAAAAATTAAAATTTGTGATATTGAGCTGAAATTCGATATAGAGCTAGGTCGAGGTAAGAAATCAAATAAAAGATCTGAAAACTCGGAAATTTTGGCCAGGTGGGTGGGGCTACGCCCATAAGTCAGAAATAAAAAAAGGTAATATAAGGCGCTGGCCGAAAAAAAAATTGAGTTTGGAAAAGTGGGCAGGGTTACGCCCATAAAAATTAAAAGTTTCGCTAGGGAGCTGAAATTTGATATACAAGTAGGTCTAGGTGAGAAACCAACTACAAAAATCTGAAAACCCAAAAAATGTTACCAGAATGGGCGAGGCCACGTTAATATTATTTTGAAGTAAAAACTTAATATACAACTTTTAATTCAAGCAGATTAGCAGCAGTTAGCAGATTATATAGAAACTATATGACACCCTTACGATTACAAATTTATATAATACATAACATATTTCTGTATTAGGTATTGTGGCAAACAAGAACTTGGTCAAAATTTATATCTCACTACTTTTAATGGCCGAAATTTTGGACAGGAACTTCTTGGCCTTTTTTCACATATATGTTTTTGTGAGGATAACAAAATATCACGAAGCAATAGACATTTTTATTGAATGTGAAAACAATACATCGGAGATAAAAAGAAAACAAATAGACATTTTTAAATATAATAAAAACAATTTTAGATGTAAACTGAGATCAATATTAGTTTATAATGAAATGCTAAATATTAATGAACAGACTGAAAAATTCGATAAATGTATGGAATGTACAATAGCAAAATTTTTAATAAAAAGACAAATATATGAAAGTAGTAACAATAAGTGGTTTCGTAACGAACTAGGAAATTTGAAAGTGGAAAAAGTGAGAGCATACCAAAGAGCTGTAATTGCTAAACCAAATGGAGCATGGACAAATTACAAAATCGAAATTGAAAATGAAAAGTTCCATTATATAAATAATAAAATTTAAATTTCTAAGGACCAAAAAGAAATATAGAGTGTTATAAAAGAACTTGTGATAAGAAAACCTAGAAATGTTACAAAATCTGTGATATTTAATCAAGTAGAGTATAAGAAAAACTTAGATATAGCAGAAAAGTTCAACAGTTACACTGTGGATAGTATTATGGAAATAAGAGATTCAATCGAAAATGTGCTATACCAAAATCTGATACCTGTTATAAATTCAAGGTTTAAGTTTCTTGCAATATCTGTATTGGAATCAGAAACCGTCTTGAAGAATTTGAATAACAAACCTGACTATAAAAAACCACAAAAAACAATCATTTTAGATACATGGGACACAACTGGTAATATTTTACTGAACATTATTAATAAATCAATAGAAAATAATACCTTGCTATCTAAATATCAGTCAGGATTTAGAAAGAAACATTCATGTGAAACAGCAGTGAACTATCTAATAAACAGATGAAAATGTGTAAAGAAAAATAATGAAATATTATCATTGCTTCTTGATTTTAAACGTGTTTTCGAGACAATAGATAGGAATATTTTAATACAAAAGCTTTACAGATATGGTATTCAAAATAATGAGTTGAATCTTGGGAACCCTCCTATTTATTGTATATATAAACGATATTGAAAATGTGTTGGAAAAGCGCGAAATAACTATGTATGCAGACGATACACTAATTTTTACGAAAGCAGAGACAGAGAATATGTGTTATGAAAATATAGCGAGTGATATGTGCAATATAAACAAATGGCTAAATATGAATAAATTAAAGTTAAACGAAAAGAAAATCAAACTAATGGAAATTAATATGAAAACAGATAAAACATTTCAAATAAATAACGTTTCAATCGAAAACATAAACAGTCTTAAATATCTAGGCTTTGTAATAGATAATCACTTTAAATTCCATGAACATATTGAATATATTTGTAAAAATATCGCGAAAAAATTTGATTTTTTAAACGTTTACGAAATAAAGGATCTACACTAACATCAGTTAACATATACATATAATACAATCTATATAACTAATAGGCGAACATGTTTTTTGTAATCCCTTTTACGCTGGTACCACTGCACCGATTTTAAATAGATTTATATGATTTTAAAGGATTATCCGTACAGATGTGCATAATCTATATTTTATTTTATTTTTATTTTTGATGTGTAAACATCTATACGGTAGGGGGCAAAAATCCTTTTCACAATACAATCACAAATTTTGAGTGAATGCACACCGCGTTGTCAACTCGGTGTGAGCTATGTATGAGTGTATTAGTGTTTGAAAGAAGCAAAACAAACAAAATATTGTAAATACATAGGAATTTGCTGGCTTTTTGTTTGTTTTATTTAACTTGATAATTGCTTTATTAGGGTTCCGTACACCAAAGGTGAAAACGAACCGTAAGAGCTACGGACTTGAAATTTGGACACAGTGTGTAGACATTTGGCCACTACAACAACAAATACATGAGAGTTAAAAATTAAAGGGTGTTCCAAAACGAGCAACGAAAAGTGTTCTAATCTCATGTAATATACATACAATTGTATGTACATATATACACTTGAAATTTGTAAAGTTAGTGTATTTTTATACAGACTACAAAAATTAACACTAAATTTAAAAAATTTAAATTAAAGGGTGTTCCATCAGTTAATGCAATTTTGACTTTGTAATTTTGACAACTTGCTGTATCTTGGAAACCGTAAGAGCAAAACTCGTGAAATTTTCAAAAACGGTAAAACTAAAAAAATCGTCAAAAACAAAAAAAAAAAATCTCCAGAACGAAAAAAGCACCAAATTAAAAAAATTTCTAGAACTAAAATAAATCGCGAAAACCGGGAAAATCGCCAAAATGAAAAAATCGCCAAAGTGAAAAAAACCCAAAAACAGAAAAATAATCCCCAAAATGAAAAAAAAAATCGCCAAAATAAAAAAATCGCTAAAATTAAAAAAACCCTTAAAAAAATCGCCAAAATAAAAAAACAACAAAAACATAAAAAATCGCCAAAATGAAAAAAACCCCAAAAACAGAAAAAAGTCGCCAAAATGGAAAAAAATCGCCAAAATGAAAAAAATTGCGAAAATTAAAAAAAAAACCAAAAAGAGAAAAAAACGCCAAAAAGGGGGAAAAGGCGACAAAACTGAAAAAATCGTTTCATACAAAAGTTTAAAAATTTGAATGAAAAAACTTTGCCACTTGCTACAATTTTATTATGATTACGGCCCTACGATTTTACTGGTAATGCAAATTAAATTTCATTAGCAGTAAAAATTTACTGAATTTTTTTAGTAATCAGTAAATTTTCTGCTTACTGCAATTTTGAATGCAGTACATATACATGTACTGCAGTGTGCCCATTTACTAACCAAATAAGTTTAATAAAACAAACAAAAACCAACAAATTCATATGTATTTACAATATTGAAAGTTTTGATACTTTAAATTAATTAATTTAAAAAAAATATACTAAAAGCATTAGTACTTCCAACTTAAAACAAATGTTTACACATCTACTCTGTGATCGGACTCACAATGCCTTTTTTTTTTAAATAGGACCAGCACTCAGGAGATAACCCCTACTCATGCAATGCATTGTGCTAGAACTAGGAAAATAGGTTATAGGGAAGGAGGATATAGGGCGTAGTGTCTGTGGACATTCGATTTAAACCTTCCCACGCTGGTAATGACAGGAAAGACCTCCGCAGGTAGTTGATTCCATATACGAACAGTGCGGCTAAAAAAGATTTTTTTCTGTAATGCGTAGTGCGATTCATAGGCCAATCGACCACAAAGGGATATGCTCTGAATAACGCACGTGCTGTACGTATAAATGTGCGGGTTTCAGGAACAAGTTCCCTAATTTCATTGGAACACATTCCGTTGTAGTACCGATAGAACAATGAAATGCACCCCACTTTGCGTCGATGCTCCAATGAGTCAGATGTGCAATTGCTTTACGTGAGTACCTGCCGGCCTTATCTCACGTGTGCCAAAGCACCGGGTGTGGGTTAGACGCCAGACCAACGCCCCCATGCACCCTTTTAGAATGAACCTATGGCCCACTCCATAAGGCACATAGGTTGCAATCTTTGAATATAGTTATCCCTGTTCTATATTCAAGTACCTTGCTGAGGTACTTTGAGCTATCTAAACTCTGCTGCTATGTCCGTGCCCATAGCAGCTCTGTTGAATGGCAACAGCACCTAGAACAGTGTCTGGCTGACCGCGTCAGACCAACCACTAGCATTGATTTAACACTGGGAAGCCAAGACTATTCTCCCAGCGATTTTGGTAGCAACCACAACCACCACGATAATTCTCCGGCTTCCACGCTTAGGTGTTGTGTATACACCTAAGCGAGGTCCCCAAGAAAATTCCTCAACCATTGCCGGCACAGCTAACCACTCATCCATAAAGAACGCATGCCTGTGTCGCCAAATAACCAGTGCCTACTCCACACCTACCAAAATCGTCCCTTTAACCCCGTGGGGTATACCCCATTGGGGTAGGACGAACTCGCCATTTTAGCAAAGGAAACTGACGACCGCTACATGCACTCAGAACTTCAGAGCAGCGAGGACCACTTACGCGAGAAGAATGCAAGCACGCCACCTAAGTTTCTGTGCCTACTAGGGCAAGACACTAAAGAGTGAAAGAGTCCTGGGGTCGTATCCAGGACAAAAGCCATTTTGGACCAGAAATTTCCGGCAACCGCAATGCATTTATCTCTAAGCAGCCCAGCTGTCGGGCAACCGGCACCCGTGGTACCAGAAGTAGCCTCTGGTTAGACCTCGAAGTTCCACCACAAGGGCTTCACCTCTATCGTTCGTCTTTTGAACTCAGGGGCAGTTCTAGGTGACGCTGCACCTAGCTGACAACAACGGGCGTACAATATTTGTTTTCCTTTTATAAATATGTGCACATCCGTTACTCTGTTTATGTTCAGAGATTGGGTAGTAACACATAAGTTTTACGGGTAATGAGCCAAAGGTCCGTCAGCGGAAAAAGCTACATTACCCTAGCTGGGGCCCCGCGATTGCCACACCCGTAGTCAAAAATAGACTCCCCTGGGGGTGCTCCAATGAGTCAATAGAGTTGGATACCCTACTGTCACCGATGAGCTTCTTCGCCCTCTTCTGTACGCGGTCGAGCAGCCCCAAAATAGACTTTGAAGCGCCGGCCCATACATGAGAGTTGTATTCCATTTTCGGTCGGATATAAGTGGTATAAATAGCAAGGAGATCAGATGGGGTGAAATATCGTTTGCACCGTTTAAAAAATCCGAGGCACTTGAATGCTTTTGCAATTTGAAAAATGTGTTCAGTCCATCGAACATCACACTGTATTTTCATGCCAAGAATATCAAGACCATCTGATTCCTTAATATTTATACCCCCCATAGTTACAGAGGTAGCAGCATTTTCGGTCATGCGTCTATGTGTTACCATGCAACATTGGGTATTACGGGCGTTAAAGTCGACCCTGTTCGCATGACCGCATTCAGAAATTTTTTTAAAATCATAGTTTAAGGTCTCATTCATTGTTTGTCGCATAGCCTCAACCTGTGTCAGGCTAGGTCTATTTCTGAATGAGAAAGAATGGCAAATGCTGCTGTCGTCCGCGAAAGAGTAGATAGTTTTGAAAGTTTTATATAAAAGGTCGTTTATAAAGATCATGAATAGAGTTGGTGAAAGAACGCAACCTTGCGGTACCCCTGAATTTAACTTGAACTCACTTGATGAGATCCCATCTATAACAACTCTTATAGTGCGATCCCTGAGTAAACTCGATAAGAATCGAGAGAAATTATCACCGACACACCAATGGCAATACATTTTGACAAAAGTGCACCATGCCACACTCTATCAAACGCCTTGGAGATATCTAGAGCCACCACCTTACTTTCGCCAAAATGGTGGACTGAATTACACCATTTCTCCGAGAAATAAAATCGGTTTAGTATTTTGGGAGCTAATAAGCGTTTAAAGTTGCTACTACACATGCACACATATTACACACGCATTTATTAGCTTACAAGTAAAAAAGAAACAAAACATGAGATTGTGTGTGTGTGTGTGTGTTTGTAGTATTTCTCTTGATCTAACAATTTTTTTCTCTTAAGCCTGGTATTCTGTTCACAATTTCGTGCGAAATGCTGTCAAACTACATATAAAAGTATTTGGTATGAAATATTTGCGAAATAAATTCGCAAAAGTAGTACTCTCTTCTTGTTGTGAAAAACACGTAAAACCATGTCTTTCCATGCAAAATTAGTCTGGCATCATTTTAGTTTAGCTGCGAAACAACATGAGCACTGTTTTTTTCGCACGGAATTTTGACAATGTTGCATACTTTCAAGCAATAAAAGCGAGAAATTTATAAAAAAAAACCGCGAGTTGGGCTACATTTAGTACATGTCAAATTTTTCACGCGAAATAACCAATGGTGCTGAAAATTTTTCACAACTTTGAACAGAGTACCAGCCTTTATTTGTTGTTGTATGAAAGCCATAATACCATTGTTGCCATTTTAGCATTTTCACTTCCAGATCTGGCATTTTCATTAGTTAAAAAGCATTCAACTTTAAAAAAAATTCTGCTAAATGCTTTCTGGCAGAATTTGTTGACAATAAAAAATTTTAATTTTTTAAAATATTCTTCTGTATATAGGATTTTTCTAATGAATGTATATGCATTGCAGGGTAAAGGGTTCCCTGATGATCTGCACTAGTAACAGTTAAATGCGCATAGGATCCAGAGAACCCCTCAATAACAATTTCAAAGTATTTTTAATAAAAAAATATTTTAATGAATAACTAAAATAATATTTCGAGATTATTAGTGCGTTAAAAAAATTTTTAAACTTAATTGTAACATATCCAAAATGACCAATTATTAACTATTTTATGTTTGTATGTGCTATAAAAATAATGATATATTTTTATACAAATGAAATTCCAAGCTATTTCAATAATTTTATTTTAATTTAAATCTGGCATTATACTTTTTTTCTGTGGAACATTTTAGGAGAATTTTTTGACCGATTTAGCATTCTCTCATCATCATTTTCTGGCAACACTGCATAATATTTAAAGGAAGAGAGTTGAATAAATTGAATTAGCTTGGTTGAAGGGATTTTGTTTATGTTTTTTTAATTTCATGTATTATTTAATTATGCTTGCATATGTATGTAAGTTTGTGTGTGGCTGTGTTTTAATGAATTTTTTATGACGTTTAGATACATTTTCTTTGAATCTTAAATTATTTACATTTTGATTCTAGAATACGGACGAGTGTGTCGTCCGTTTGGTATATCTAGTTATTATTATATAACTTCAGAAATACTAATGACTTCAGACTACAACAAGCTCATACTAATGCGATGAAGAGAACATTTCCTATATATTATATATTATATATTATATATTATATATTATATATTATATATTATATATTATATATTATATATTATATATTATATATTATATATTATATATTATATATTATATATTATATATTATATATTATATATTATATATTATATATTATATATTATATATTATATATTATATATTATATATTATATATTATATATTATATATTATATATTATATATTATATATTATATATTATATATTATATATTATATATTATATATTATATATTATATATTATATATTATATATTATATATTATATATTATATATTATATATTATATATTATATATTATATATTATATATTATATATTATATATTATATATTATATATTATATATTATATATTATATATTATATATTATATATTATATATTATATATTATATATTATATATTATAGATTATATATTATATATTATATATTATATAATATATTATATATTATATATTATATACTATATATTATATATTATATATTATATATTATATATTATATATTATATATTATATATTATATATTATATATTATATAATATATATTATATATTTCATATTATATATTATATATTATATATTATATATTATATATTATATATTATATATTATATATTATATATTATATATTATATTATATATTATGTATTATATATTATATATTATATATTATATATGATATATTATATTTTATATATTTTATATTATATATTATATATTATATATTATATATTATATATTATATATTATATATTATATATTATATATTATATATTATATATTATATATTATATATTATATATTATATATTATATATTATATATTATATATTATATATTATATATTATATATTATATATTATATATTATATATTATATATTATATATTATATATTATATATTATATATTATATATTATATATTATATATTATATATTATATATTATATATTATATATTATATATTATATATTATATATTATATATTATATATTATATATTATATATTATATATTATATATTATATATTATATATTATATATTATATATTATATATTATATATTATATATTATATATTATATATTATATATTATATATTATATATTATATATTATATATTATATATTATATATTTTATATTTTATATTTTATATTGTATATTATATATTATATATTATATATTATATATTATATATTATATATTATATATTATATATTATATATTATATATTATATATTATATATTATATATTATATATTATATATTATATATTATATATTATATATTATATATTATATATTATATATTATATATTATATATTATATATTATATATTATATATTATATATTATATATTATATATTATATATTATATATTATATATTATATATTATATTTTATATTATATATTATATATTATATATTATATATTATATATTATATATTATATATTATATATTATATATTATATATTATATAATATATATTATATATTATGTATTATATATTTTATATTTTATAGGTTATATTTTATATTTTATATTATATTGTATATTATATATTATATATTATATATTATATATTATATATTATATATTATATATTATATATTATATATTATATATTATATATTATATATTATATATTATATATTATATATTATATATTATATGTTATATATTATATATCATACATTATATATTATATATTATATATTATATATTATATATTATATATTATATATTATATATTATATATTATATATTATATATTATATATTATATATTATATATTATATATTATATATTATATATTTTATATTTTATATTTTATATTTTATATTTTATATTATATATTATATATATTATATATTATATATTATATATTATATATTATATTTATATTCTATTGTTACTAATTCTTCAATGGTATGTATATGGCCCTATGGGCTGGGTTGAAATAATAATAAATAAATAATTAGGGATCTATGAAACCGTTGTTAATACTATATCCGTCTTGTTTGATGTATGACAAATAATATATGTATATCGAAGTATCTTGCTATCCACGTCATTAATTCTGAAAAAAAAACTCAAATATAATAGAGTTTATAATACGAATCGTTTATTTAAAGCTTCTCCGTTTCAATAATCGCATACTGTATTAATTTTGTTGAAATATTTTTAGGACATGGTCCACTGGTCGAAACATAAACGATGGTTGGCCAGATCCCTCTAATGATAATGAGAATAAAGACTGGTCAGTTGGACAACCTTCAACTGCGACTGCTTATACCGATTTAGTACAGGAGTTTGAGCCTGGAAAACCTTGGAAGGTAAATACTTAAAAAAAATCAGGAAATGAACTATCTTGCCAACCAGATATTTGTATTATTTAAAAGAATTGCATATTAATATTATCTACCGTGTTGCAAAAAATAGAAAAGGAAGCATTTGGACACGGGATTCTCTTCATTTCCTGATTTAAAAATGATTCCTATGTACAACTTATCTAATTCAAGGGTTCGCAGATAAAAAGCATTGAGGATGATCCAAGTATAACTCCTGGAAGTGTAGCTAGATCTCCATTGTCTATAAATCCGACGCCAAAAGATGCTGATATTTTTTCAAACGCTGCTAGCAAAAATTCCCCGACTGATATACCATCGTTAGGATTAACGTCGTCGTCCACATGGAGCTTTAATCCCTCATCCAGCAATCCAAACTTTCCCAGGTATATATTTAAAATTTCTTTTAATTTTAATATGTTGAAATTATTAAATTTTAATAACCAGTTGGTCGGATAGTACACAACAAGAAATATGGTCCTCAATGAATAAGAGTTCCCGTGGGCCACCACCAGGTCTTGGTAGTAATAAGGCTGGTGGGGGTGGTGTACCTAATGTAACAAATCCTGGCAATGCCAATGGTTGGCTAGGCGCTGGTCGAAGTGGTGGTTGGTCAGGAAGTAATTCTAATTGGAACTCAAATTGGTTACTACTTAAAAATTTAACCGCACAGGTAGATACAATTAAAATTTTTGTTCACTGTTAAACATTAAGAAATATTTTTATTAAAGGAGGTTCTAATATCAAATAAAATATACGTGCATATCGCAAATTTAGTTCAATAGTGTCATAACTAAAAAAAACTACCCAGCAAGAAATTACACATTACGATCACAACTATTTGACTTACTTTTCTGGTTACCAAATTTCATTTTGATGTGTAAACATCTATACGCTAGGGGGTAAAATTCTTTTTCACAATACAATCACAAATTTTGCTGAGATTCACACCGCGTTGTCAAAGCGGTGTGACCTACATATGTATGAGTGTTTTAGTGTTTGAAAGAAGCAATACAAACTTATTTAAAATATTGTAAATACATAGGACTTTGCTGATTTTTAGGGTTCCGTACACCAAAGGTGAAAAGGAACCCTATTGTTTTCGCTATGCTGTCCGTCTGTCCGTCACACGGTATTTTCTCAGGAACCGTAACAGCTACGGACCTGAAATTTGGACAGAGTATGTAGAACCTTGGCCCCTACAACAACAAATACATGAGAATTAAAAATTAAAGGGTGTTCCAAAACGAGCAACGAAAAATGTTAAAATCCCATGTAATATACGTACAATTGTATGAACATATGTATATTGAAACTTGAAATTTGTAAAATTAGTGTATTTTTATACAGACTACAACAATTAACACTAAAATTTAAAAAAATTTAAATTAAAGTGTGGTCCATCAGTTAATGCAATTTTGACTATGTAATTTTGACAATTTGCTATATCTTGGAAACCGTAAGAGGCAAACGCTTGAAATTTTCAAAAACGGCAAAACTAAAAAAACCGAAAATTATAAAATCGCCAAACCAAAAAAAATCCCCAAAAATTAAAAAAAATCTCCAAAACCAAAAAAAAATCTCCGAAATTAAAAAGAAAATTCTAACACTAAAATAAATCGCCAAATTCGAAAAAATTGCCAAAATGAAAAATATCGCCAAATTCGAAAAAATCTCCAAAATGAAAAAAACGCCAAAAATCGAAAAAATCGTCAAAACGCGAAAATTTCGCCAACACTAAAAAAAAATATTATACAAAAAAAATCGCAAAAATGAAAAATCGCCGAGACAAAACGAGAAAAAAAGTGTCAAAACTAAAAAAGGAGCCAAAACTTAAAAAAATCGCCAAAACCGAAAAACGTAAAAACTGCCAAATCAAAAAAACCGAAAAGACCCCAAAAACGAAAAAAAATGCCAAAACTATATATTATATAGGATGAAGTTTGTGTTAAATTACATATCTAGTGTTCGTACGGAACCCTTCGTGCGCGAGTCAGAGTCGCACTTTACTGAATTTATTGTTTGTTTTATTTAACTTGATAATTGCTTTATTAGGGTTCCGTACACCAAAGGTGAAAATGAACCATAAGAGCTACGGACCTGAAATTTGGACACAGTGTGTAGACATTTGGCCGCTACAGCAACAAATACATGAGAGTCAAAAATTAAAGGGCGTTGCAAAACGAGCAACGAAAAATTTTAAAATCCCATGTAATATACATACAATTGTAAAGTTAGTGTATTTTTATACAGACTATAAAAATTAACACTAAATTTAAAAAAATTAAATTAAAGGGTGTTCCATCATCTTGGAAACCGTAAGAGCAAAACTCTTGAAATTTTCATTTGTTGCCAAATGTCTACACACTGTGTCCAAATTTCAGGTCCGTAGCTCTTACGGTTCTCGAGAAAATACCCTGTGGCAGACGGACGGACAGCGTAGCGAAAACAATAGGGTTCATTTTCACCGTTCAAGTTAAATAAAACAAACAAAAAGCAGCAAATTCCTATGTATTTACAATATTTTAAATAAGTTTGTATTGCTTCTTTCAAACACTAATACACTCATACATATGTAGCTCACACCGATTTGACAACGCGGTGTGCATCTCACTCAAAATTTGTGATTGTATTGTGAAAAAGATTTTTACCCCCAAGCGCATAGATGTTTACACATCAAAAAATAATCTTTCTAGAATTTTAAGTTATTAAAAAATACATTCAGCCCAATCATGAATATTCCCTCGGAATGTATTTCTCACGGAAAATAATTTTCTCGAGAAAACATTCCTCCAATCATAAATTCCTTGGGAACAAAAAAGAGTAATATGTGGCATCACCGCATTACGAAGCTCGTTGTTTTGCTTGTTTGCTGACATTTTGTTTCTCCCTTTTTTTTTGAGTGAGAGAGTAAAAAAAAATATTAAAATGCATCAAGTTGAAAAAATAAGTAAAAATAAGTTTATAAATGATTTATTTGGGCAATATTTGTGTTAATCCAAATAAAAGAACTATAAAATACAAGTTTATGTATATACATTTTGTTTTAATGGAGTATTAAATATGTTTTTATGTAAATTCCCTTCTGCTTTGCCAGGGAAAGATTTTTAGTGAAAAAAGCAAATTCAATTGCGTTCATAATACCTACTTTTTTCCCCCGGGAGTTTTTTTATTCCCGCATTTGGTAAAAACAGGGGAAAAACAGATTCATAATCACCCCTATCATGAATATTGTTTCCCTCGAAATATTTCCACTTTTCACCAATTTGCAATCGTGAATAATTTTTACCATGAAATTTGTTCCCTTGATTTGATTCCCCTTATCGTGAATAATATTTTTCACGTGAATTTTTTCACTTTTCCCTTAGATTTTTTCACTTTATTTTTGCAGGCGAACTAAATTATTACATTGAATAATTTCGATATTTTCCTTTGAATTATGTATCAAAAGTTATAAATATTTATTTTTAGATTAGTAAAAAAAGTTCATGATTCGTAACAATAATTCCATGCAACACCTCTTTTCATGTAGTATGAATATCTTTGGTTAACACACAATAAGTTTTATGATGGTGCACCGCGGTGGTATACTAAAAAAATTTTCTCCACTGCACATAGAATAGATAAAAATACAACTTTAAAGTTAAAAAAATTCATTGGGATCCTAAAATTTGTGTATTTCTATTTGTTTAACTTAAATTTGTCTGATTTTTTCCAATTAATTTTTAAGCATTACAAATCTTCTTCCCTTTTTTACATTCACTGGGACTGATAGCGGGAAAAAAATTTCACGGGAGATTCACGATAGCATTTTACCCTTCGAGGGGAATAAAAATTTCACGTGAACAAATATTCCACTTTCACGATAGGGGTGAATAGGAGAAAAGGGAAAAGTGAAAAAACTCGCGCGGAATTTTTGTTCATGATTGGTCTGATTAAATTTTGTTTGTTATTAATATGGCCAATATTGGCATCTACCGCAAATTGTAGGCGCTTATTCATGGAGCTAACCAGCTTTTTCAAATCATAATTGGCTGGTATACTGTGCCACTCTTCTAATATCGCAGTTTTTAGAGTTACTTTTCTTGTTGATTTACGTTTAGCGACTCTTCTCTTCAAATAGATCCATAACTTTTCAATAGGGTTTAGGTCGGGACTTTGAGCAGGGATATTTATAACTTTCCCACATACGAACCATATGGGATTTATGGTTAGCATCGTTGTCCTGGTAAAATTTAAATTGAAGGATTCCATCTCTTTTAAATCCGAATTTTTTAGCACTGCTTGTCAAATGTTTCTTCAAAATATCTAGATATTGACGTGCATCCGTCATTGATTCTATAAACGTTATGTCTCCAACACATTTGCTCGAGATGCACCCCAAACCATTATCGAAAGTTTTCCAAATTTCGCTGTTGGGATGATGTTCCGATTATCTAGAGAGAAACTTCGGGGTTTTTTTTTTATAATTTTTATCATAATTACGCGCTCCATACGTTTGTTTATTTTTTGTTTTGGTCCACAACCTTTCCTTAACTCCAATCTACTCTCGTTTTCTCTAAAAATTTGTATGTTGTAAATTGTCTTAAGGCACACTGAAAGCATTTCTGATAAGTCGCTCATGCTTTTTCCCAAGTGGGGATTGTGATAAATTAACTGGATTACATTATAAGATAAAAAATTTTCCAATAAACGATGCGCAAAAAACAAAAACTTCTTGTCAAGTAATTTAAAAATATACATAAATTAATCACGCACATAGAAAATAACGGGAAATGCAAAGTCAACTTTGTTGTTAGTGCAGAAAAGAGAAAAACAAAAATGTGCAAAAAGTCGTTTGACTAACAAAACTAAGTAATAATTGTTTTTGTTCTATTTTTCTCTTATTTTACACATTGCATATAATTACAGTAAATCAAAAAAATCTGTGTAATGTATAATTTTGGCTAATGACAAAAAAAAATTTGATTTGTTTTTAGTGTGTAAACTCTTGCTTGAAATACAGTATATGAAATTTTTACGCATGACACTATTAAACTGAATGTGCGATATGTTATACTTTACAGTTTACCAATTTGATACAAGTTGAAATGTTTTTCCATCATATACATATGTATATACATATATATCATATAAATACATAAGTTTGCAAGTTCAATTTTAATAATTCTCTAGAATATGATAAATGGCGTTGTGTGTAAACGTGTTTGTTCTGGCTTTCGATTTGTTTTCATGTGTTTTCTTTGGACTTCGATTGTTAGAACGCATACTACAAAAAAAAAAAATTTAAATAGACTGTAACGTAGTCTAAAAAAAAAAACATTTTGGACGGCACTTCAATTATTTGAGTTGGTAATTATTATTGCAATTTGTTGCACTGTAGACTGTAAATGCTTGCTACATACTGTTGGTAATAGTGATTTTTAGATTACGATACAGGAAGATTTAAAATTTTTTGATTTTCTTGTTTCGTTTTGTTATATTGAATTAATTCATTAGACTCAAAATAGTTTTTAACAGTGTAAGTTAAAAAACTAATGGAAATAACAGAGTTGACGTAGACATAAAAATATTAAAACAAGTGTAACAAAGTACAGGAGAAACACAGTGACTTATTAAATTTATCGTTCATTTTAATACTCACCCTGAATAACAAATTCACAAAATCAAATTCTTTCTCATGTACCCTTTACAATTCTAAAAGTATATAAAATAAACTTTTCAATTCAAATAATTAAACTTTTAGAAGAATCAAAATTTAAAATACGTCTGAAATCATCTCATTTGTACACAGGTATTTCAAAATTATATCCTTTTCATCGATCTTCTGACAAATAAATTTTGATTTAATATCCACAAGTTTGTTGTCGCAGTATAACACTTTTATAGATTTTGGGATTATTTATTTATTTATTTATTTATTTATCGGCAATAGAAAGAAGCCTTAGAGGCCAATAGCGCATTGCTTACATACTTCATAATAATTTTAAATTATAACAAATAAAAGTCACTTAAAATTAAATATAAAAAGCGTTACTGAGTAATAAACATATATATATGTATTTAAAGTGAAAAATTTTTTTTCTCTTTTTTTTGCATTAAATGAAATTGAATAAAATTATACACAATCTGAATGCGGATGCAGGTAGGAATATTAGGTTTGGTGTGAGTCCGCAGCGAAAAAACAAAACGTTTTATGATTATATAACTATATACTATTAGTATTAATTAGATATGAGGAGAGTTTTTTCTTGAACACATTACAAGAAAACATGAAAGAACGTAGCTCAATAGGCAAGTAGTTCCACAATCTGGCAATTCTTATAAGAAAATATTTTTGATACATAGAACAGGTTATAAGAGGCACAACGTTCTGAGGATTTCTATCAGACCTTGAAAACTGAAATTTAGATCTCAAGTAATTAGGTATGCCAGTAACAATCATCTTGTAGAAGAAAATTAAAATACGAATATTGAAATATTGTGGTATAGAACAATCCAGAAAGCTTAAAACGGAGCGGGATACATGATCACGATACTTAATGCCGTACACAAATCTTACAATCCTCTTTATAATATTGCTTAATTTGTTAATGTTGTATACTAAAGTACCAGAGATTATTTCAAGACAGTAATTTACATGAGACATTAATAAAGTATGTGCAAGTATATATTTTATTCTTATGGGTAAATGTAATCCGCAATGATAGAGATATCTTAGACCTGACATAACCCTAGAACTTACTAAATCAATTTGTTCTCCAAAATTAAGTTGGTTATCAATTACTATACCTAAACATTTGAGGGATTCAACAAATTGCACACCAGTTCCATGAATTTTTATTTCGGGATATTGCACCCTACGCCAACCAGTACGAAACATAATGGCTTTAGTTTTACTAGCATTGATGCATAGTTTATTTTCTACCATCCAATCACATAATCTCTGAACAGTAAAATTAATGGTGGCTTCTACCACCAAAATTGGCTGAATATCATCTGCAAAAATAAAGGGTTTAACTAAGTCAAAATCTAGACAATCGACACAATCATTCAAATACATTAGGAACAATACCGGACCAATTATAGATCCTTGTGGTACACCAGAAAAAACGGAAATAACATTAGCTTCATTACCATTAAGGCTTACGTATTGAGACCTTCCTTGCAAATAAGAGTAAATAAGTTTACAAGCCATAATTGAAAATCCAAACTTTTCCCTTAATTTAGAAATAAGTATTTTGTGATTAATACGGTCAAAAGCTTTGGAAAGATCCAGGGATAGCATAACACAATGCCGTCCATTATTTAAGTGCTCCCTAGCCCAAGAGCATACCAGCAGTGCTGTACCCTTCCCTATATGCATATTGTGCATCACTAACTAAATTATTTGTTGCAATATAATCAAGGATTTGCATTTTAAGAATATGTTCCACAACCTTAGAGATGGATGGTAAAATACTAATGGGTCTGTAACTAGAATCTGAGTCCTTTTTTGGTATTGGTACAACACGAGCTACTTTTCATGCTTCAGGATGAGTAGAAGTCGTAATAATTGTATTACACAAATGTAAAATTGTCTCAGAAACGTATGGAAAAGCAAGTTTTACAAATTTTATGGGAAATCCATCAGTTCCAATAGAGTTGGATCTTACTCTCAAAAAAGCCTCTAGCAACTCATTAGCATATATAGTTCTAAAGGAAAATCCTTCAAGTGAACCGTTGAATTGCTCAAAATCAAAAGTACTAGAAATAATATTTGAATCATTGAAGACAAAAGATTGATTAAGATTATTTACATCAACATTGAATGTTCGAGCTTCAGGACATCCAGTACAGCTATTCTTACGAAGTAATCCCCAAATTTTCCGACTTCCGGCACCATCAAACAATCCTATATAATACTGCCTCCTAAATTTTCGAATCAGAGACGACTTTATTTCTAAGTTTGCAATATATTTGCCAGTTTGTATTAGTCCTATTTGATCTGAAAGCTTCATAAGCACTGTCCCTTTGATTCTTGATATCAGTTAATTCACTTCTAAGCATCCAAGGATCCCTTATTTTCCTCGGTTTAAATCTAATTAGGAGAACTAAATCAAAAAGTTCTTGAAGTAAAGAGTTCAGAATGGACAACTTAACGTTTACGTCGTGGTTGAAATAGAAGGGAGAAAAGTCAAAGTTGTTAACAAAATTTTGAAATATGTTGACATCAAAATGATCATAATCTCGGTACTCAACATACTCATCATTATATGTACTTCTATATGAAAGAGATATGTAAATTAGTGCATGATATGACTGAAGAAAAGGTACTTGTCCCTGTCCCGATCTACTAACTCTGGTATAGTCACTTACAAGAAAAAAGTCAATTAGTGTTGTTGTATTGTGAGATACATCCCAGTGTGTAGGTAGGGAATTGTGAACATAAAAAAGACCCAACCTACTACATAGAGACCTAAATCTAGAGGCTTTGGTAGCATCAAACAAATTACAATTAAAATCTCCCATTATAATTATATTACTATACTGTGTGACCACCTCGCCTAAATTATCCTCAAAGGCATTTAAATCCCCGTAAGGAAGATAAACAACACCTATTAATATGATAGAGTCATTAAAAGGAACTTCAATAAAAAAAGATTCACAAATATTATAATCTTGAGAAAAAATATTTTTCTATATTTAATTTTGTTGGATATGAAAAGCCCCACACCTCCACCTCTTGCTGAAGAAAGCCTATAACTTCTACAAAGCGAGTATCCAGGGATTCGAATAGATTGATTAGTTACCTCAGGCTTTAGCCACGTTTCGGATAGCCCTAAAATATGTATACCAGAGCCAAGTACAATATTTCTTAATTCATCAACTTTAGAGAATTGACTAAGCGGATTTAGACTTTGGCAATTTATATGAGCTACATTAACATTATAACGAACACCTTAGAACTCATTACAAAAAAAAACTGTTATCGCTGATAACCGGACCCAAATTGCCATTACGGGACGTCATAATTGAAATTGATAAATTTAGTCCACATCCAGAAAGAGGTGTATAATTTTATACATATCATTAAATGCATTGTAACAAAAGAAAATTGAGAAAAATAAATGTTTGTTAATGTGTGAAATGTCATGAAAACAACAGAGCTGTCCCAAAAAATAATACGGTATGTGTGTAACTAATACAGAAAATATATTCATAAATATATAAGATTAACAAATATAATAATCAGGTATGTTTTGGATATCATATCTCCCAAACCACAAACAAAAACTAATGATGCTCCTGCAGATGTTCTTCTTTTCCTCTTTTTTTTTATCATATACGACACATTTCTTTCAGAAATTATATTTATATTTGATGATCTATATTATAGAAAAAATTTAAAAAGATTACAAAAAAAAAAAGAAAGAAAGAAAAGAAAAAAAAACATCTGCAAGACCATCACTACCTTCGAAGTCACACGCAATTCGAAAAATGTGATTTTCAAGTTCTGATATTAGGCGTTTTAGCCAAGCAGATTCTTGAATGTAAGCAGTTAATGACTGGAACTCGGCTTCACAGTTTTTTGTTTTCTTGTAGACCAGGAAATTGCGCCGGATTGACATACAAAAACATTCCCAGTAGTGGATTGTCGGTCGTCGATATTTCCGGCCCAGTCAGCATCGCAGAAACTTTATATTTCTGAGTTGGGTGCTTTCTTTAAACAATACCTTTGTTGATTGTGCCTTTTAAGTATTTCATTACGCGTTTAACTTCTTCCCAGTGCGCTTTACCAGGATTGCTTTCAAATTGACTTAGGAAATTTGCGGCGTAGCAAATGTCGGGTCGGGAAATTCGGGCTGCAAACAACAGATACCCGATCGCCTGCATATAGGGAGCACGTGACATTTCCTGTCTTCTTCTTCATTTTTGGGACACATTCTCGAGGATTGCTTTTGGTTGTATTGCATTGGGGTTGATGTTGGGTTGCACTCACTCAAACCAAATCGTGCCAAGACATTTGGTATGTATTGCGACTGATCGATTTTGATAGCGTCCTTACTTCTGGTTATATGCATAACTAACACTGATGATACCTCTGCGATATCCTTCATTCTAAATCTAAATCTATTGGCTAACTGGGACTTAACGGAATAATTTTCATGTAATTGGAAAATATTAAAATGTCGGCATAAATAGCCACGTTCATCTGATTACCATTTACATTATGATAAACGCATTGATCCACTTCACCTCTTATGAGTGCCATCTTTATCAACTCATTATTAATTGTTTCATTCCATACGCTCCCCGACTGCTTGGTATACATACATGTCGTATTTATTAGCCAAAGAAAGCAAATATCGAATTAAATCGTATCGGACGACAGATGAAAAGGTCTCGTTAAAATCAATCCCTTCACGTTGTGAGAAACCTTTGGACACTAACCTCGCTTCCTATATTATAGTACTACCGTGTTCATCCTTCTTAGTTTTGAACGCCCACTTTTTTTAACAGCCTTTTCGCCACGTGGCAAATTTGTTGGTACCCACGTACTGCTTGCCATCAGTGAATCAAAGGGCCTTATCGTGGTTGGCGTATTTCGACTTCGACTACGACAATTTGGTAATAAATTTAAGAACATTTGTTGCAGTGTTCTTTCCTCTATTACAAAAACGTCGTAGTCGAAGTCGAAATACGTCAACCACGATAAGTTGGAATTTATTCCTGCATGGCCGCTTTCCATTCGTCTGAATTAACCCATGACATGGCTTCCTTTACACTTCTAGGATCATCAGAAATAATCTGCATAACACAAAAGTTTTATGATTGTTTGGATTTGTTGGCAATACGATTTGATCGACGTACGTTATCTGCGTCCGATGAAATTTTGGGCAACGTGTGGAGTCGGAACCCATTCATCATCTGGTTCAATTGGTAATGGCGTAGGCGATGAACACTCATCAGAGTCGACGTAACTGTTCTCACTCTCACTGACATTGTTATCAATGTCACTCGTTATACTAGGAGTTAATTCAACAAAATATCCATCAACGTCACTTGTTATTCTAGGAGTTGATTCAACAAAATCTCCACTCTCCCCTGAATCGACTTCATCATAATTTTGGATCAGTTTTGGGTAATAAAAATAGTTTTTAATGTTAAGGCTCAATTACTTGCTTCCAAGAATACTACATCACGACTTATAATATTGTTGTCTTCGGAGATAAATAATCTGTACGCCTTACTTTGTGTGCAAGAGCAGGGGGTCTACTCTGTATAAGCATACCAATTCGAAAGCATTTTCTTTCGTTTCGAGTTACGCGGTAGACCCCAGGACACCCAAAAACTCTCAAAATTTTCAGGTTAGGTTGGCGACCAAACCAAACTTATTCGGGGCTTCTGTCTTCACCACGACATGGAACTCTTGATTAAATTACAGGCTGTGTTAGCGGCTTCAGCCCAAAAACGCTTGTCTAAACCGCTATCAATTATCATACATCAAACACGTTACATCAAGGTTCTATTAATTCTCTCTGTCGTACCATTTTGTTCCGGAGAGCAAGCACACGATTTTTGACGAATCATACCACAGCCCCGCAACAGTTTTTTAAAATTTTTCGTTAACATACTCGCCTCCGTTGTCAGTTCTGAGAATTTTGATTTTGGCCAAACAATGATTTTCATCCATTTTCTCAAACAATACGAAAGTTTCGAAAACATCATATTTTCTTTTAAGCGGGTATACAAACAATTTCCTGGAATAGTCTTCAATAAACGTTACCAGATACCAAGGTCCAGAAAACGAGTTTATACTTAGCGGGCCAACAACATTAGAATGCACCAATTCTAGTAACTTAGTAGCTCTTATACCGTTTTCTCTCATTGGCTTTCTGGATTGTTTTCCGTTCACACAAACCGAGCATCGCTCTTTGCTTTTGTTTTCAAAATTAACACCATCTGAGAATTTTTTAACTTAAGCTAAATTTTTGTCGCAAATTCTTCTATGCCAAAAACCAAGTTCTTTTGTAACAACAAATGCGCTGTTTTCTTTTGATTGCGTTTCGCAATATATTCGATATAAATCGTTGTAAATTTTACCAGAAACAACAACTTTACCATCTCCGTTCAATATACGGTATGTTTCACCTTCAAAAACAACTTTTTTATCGCTACTAGTCATTTGTCATACAGAAGGAAGATTTGCACCCAAATTTGTATACTATTGAATATAAGCATAATTCCGCAGTTTTATATTCACCAATTGTTTTAACAATTCTACTTTATGCGTAAGACCAGTGTCCTCAAAAACAATCATTAAAGCATCCCACGCTTCTTTTGCTGTTTTAGCTGCAGCAATGTGTCCCCAGTACACCTCAAGTTTTTCCGTTTGGCTCTATTAAAGAGCATTCTCGTTTCGTTCCAAAGATTTATCAGTGGTCCTGTTATACAAGGCTTTTTTTGCGATCTCTTTCTATTACAGAGTGAACAGCACTCCTCAAAATTTTTTCTAAGGTCATTACTCAGTCCTTCCAACTCCAACTCTATCAGCTGTACACTTTCAGTTGGTCCTGAGTAGTTGTCGAGTTTGTCTTGTAGCCTTAACCAGTCAGTTTTGAATTCAAATAAACACATGCGAGTTAGCGTGAGATCCTATTAAAATATTCCTACCTTTATTCCTGACAGATGAAATGATACAACTCCAGTAGGACGTTGGAGGTAGCATCGCGATGTCTGGGGGAGATACACTTATGCTAACAGCATATTCCGACTACCATCTATTAATGTTATGGCGTCTGGTGTTGATAGTTCAGGGGAAAAAGAAAATTATTCCCTTATGACGTAGTATGCATGCTCTGGGTCTAGACTCAGATATCGCATAAAAAAAGTTAATAATTACAGTCATTTAGACTAGAAAACTTGTTTTTAACTGTCGACGGTTCCTGTATGACAACAATATGTATCTTACCTTTTGTTAAATCAGGATTTGGGTTGCCGTTTACTCCGATGGTGGTGGATCTGAAATAGCAGGATAATTTTATTCGGCTAATAGGGAGTCTTATTGAGATGGAGGCCTCTCAGACTCCTCCCTCTTGTTTGGCTTCTTCTCTTTTGGGATTTTTAGTCAGCCTCACAGACCCTCCAATTGATTTTTTTCCCCGACTTTGAAGTATATGTCCTTGCTGTATAAGTGAAATGTTGAATTGTTTCAAGTATGACATACACTTATTAAATGAACGTGCTCAAATTTAAAGATGAGTTCTTGTCCTTTAAAATATTTTACTAGCCGAATGTTAAGATATCCCAGTAATCTACAGCACAAAAATTAATTTTAAATTTAAATATACACGGTGGCGCAAAATTATTCACCCCATCGGAAGATGCTATAAGTTTTGCAAATGACGTCGTACATCAATCATATTTTACATTTGTGAACTAGACAGCTGCAGTATACAAAGGCACAAGCAATGGAGAGGTATATTCCGCAACAGTGTGAAGTAATTGTGCAGATTTATTTTTTTAACAATAATCGGTTGGTTGTGTTAGCGCAGCGAGAATTTCATTCAATTAAGTATCATCAAACCCTACAGCGAATTTAAGTGAAATACTTTCCGTTACATCTACTCAAAGTCACTGTGTGCTGCGGAGTTCACGAAGGAGGAGTGATTTTTTGTAGGGGCTACAATTGATACTGTGAAGGAAGCGTTTCTTGGTCGCGTAATCTCCCGTTTTGACGATTTGGCATTGCTTGCGAGATCGCCCGATTGAACCATCCCAGACTTCCTTTCTTTATCTACTTGAAGTGGCAGATTTAAGCCTACAAGCCTCAGACAATCACAGAATATACGACAGAAATGCAAACAGTAACCAACGCAAATTTTGCGGAAAGTCATTGAAAATTCGATAAAGCGGACAAATGTGTATTAACACTTGGTTACCTGTTCCAGTCAACAGAAAAAATTATAAAGGTTGAAATAAAAATGTCCATCACTGAAAATCTGTTTAATTTTTTTATTTAGTTAAACAGTTATTCAAAAACAAAATTGAATAATGTAATTTTGCACCACTTATTAGAACGAACAACTTTTGTAATTAGTATTTTAAGATCATGTAAGTTTTTATATAGCATATCACAAATGAATTCAAGGCAATATTACTTAATTTTAAATTCAGTATGCTTTTTCACCTTTGAAAAGTGTTGTGTTCATCGTGCAATAGCTGCCAAAAAAAAAAGAAAAAGGTGTCGGTTAAGCTCTTGGCGGTTGTGGCTTGATATTATAAGTGCTCTTATTAATAAATATATGGCTCGATTATGGATGGCAACCGAACTTTGGTTGCGTTGCTAATTGCCGAATGGTATTACAGATGGCAACTGGCAACTAACAGCTGGTAATTTCAGTTGCCATATTGGCAACCACAAATTTGTAGTTGCTACATAGTTTAAAAGCAAAAAAATGAAAAAAATAAACAGTAATTGCAATATTATTTTTATTTTTGAATTTCTTCTATGCATATTTAAAGAAAATATGCTTCACAGTTAAAAATGAGATTGTTCAAACTTATTTTAGGCAACAACATTTACTCACAGTAGAGTCGGTAATTCTAAAGAGTCGTCTAATAGATTCAAATTTTGTATTTCCTTCTCTTCACCAATAATTAATTCCACTTAACTAATAATTTTTATGATCAGTGATGTCTTTAAACACTTTTACTCAATAATTTTCTTTTTAGCACTTGTATTTCTTACATTTTAAATATTTGTTTATATTATTTTCAGTTGCCAATATGTCATAATCGTATTTTCGACAACTTTTTGTAAGTGGAGGAAGTTGCCATACACAATACAAATTTTAAGTTCAGTTGCGTTGCTAGTTAACTCGGCAACTGAAGTTCGGTTGCCATCCATAATCGAGCCAATAATAAATATACTATCATTTGTTTGTTGTTTTGTTTTTCTGGAAGAAATATCTTAGTATATATACATAGATGGTAGTTTATATAAAAGTATAAGTATCATTATAACACAATGTAGTTTAAGTACATTCTCTACCTAATTTATCTACCATTTTCCAATAATTTTGTTCATTTGCCTCTTTAATGCAGATTGATAGCTCAACATTACGTACCTTATGCATGCAGCATGGACCTCTGCTGAATTTTCATTTGTATTTAAATCAGGGCATAGCTCTGTGCAAATACGCCACACGTGAGGAAGCGAGTAAAGCACAAATGACCTTGAACAATTGCTTTTTAGGCAATACGACGATCATTGCCGAATCGCCCAGCGAAAATGAAGTTCATTCGATATTGCATCATCTGCCCCAACATACTAATAATACTGCCACACAACAACAACAACAACAAGCACAACAGGGTCAAGTTTCCAGCCATAATAATCCTGCTGCAGCAAATAATACAGGAGGATTAGGTGGAGGGGGTGGAAACAGCTCAAATACGAATGCCAACAATGTAAATAATGTTAACAATGCCTCAGGTCCACAAAATCCCTCCACAACGGCCGGAAATATTAATGGAATGAACCAGCAGTCGAACAATCCAGTAAACAATGCCTCAAGTATCAATTCAGCTAATAATGGCAGCAATAGTTCTAATTCCGGCCAAAACGGAAATCAATCATCCAATCATAATTCTCATGCAAATGCAAGTACACAAAATGCATCAAATATGGCTTCAACTAATGCTGCATCCAACAACCCTTCAAATGCCAATGCCAATACGGGGTGGCGTTCAACTACCCAACAGCCCCAGCAGACACAAAATTCTCAAACGCGACCTTCTGGAGGACGTGATGACTTCGAATTCATTTCCAAATATGTGTGTTCGATTGTGGATGACTAGATAAGGCTTACTAGTTTGAAATCAATTCCCCCCAAATCCTCTATCTACTATCACACTTCCTCAAATAACACTACTACTTCCTAGCTTACAATAACCGTATAGAAGATTTCTCAAGTAGTTTTAAATAAACACATACATATGAAAAAAAAAACAATATATAATGAGATTGTATAAACATTTAAACATATAAAAAAATTTTATATAATATAAAATGAAGAAAAAAGAGAAAACCCAGCGACAGAAAAACGAAGACTGCTATTAATGACATTTACAAGATTTAAAAATTATAATTCATTCAAAATACTTAGCTACTTACAGTGGCTCAAAATCAAACTGGGACAATATACTTAGGTTTTATAAGATGAAAAAAATTAACACAAAAACTATTTTTAATTGAATTAATTATTTTCAAAGCTTCATTTAACAAGATCTTAAAATATAGAAAATAAATTAATTTACTATTTTAGTACTAAACCCTTAATAGCTTGATTTTAAAACTTGCAATTCCAAGCAACTTTTGTTCTACAACTTTCTTCGTAAGTGCTATTTAATTGAAATATTTTAAAAATACCTGGGTGGTTTCTTAAGAACTCAGAGGCACCCAGAGTTCAAAATTTGAACACGTACATTATATTGTAACAAAATGTTTCGTAAACAAAAATAAACAAGTTTTATTCGAGAAAATAAACAAAATATAAAGAAAAAATTACCAATAATAATATTAAGCTATCAGCAATAACATTTAGTCCTGATAATTGGCAAAGCTATTCTTTTTTCTGATGATAAGCATAGATGGATGTACATTTCGTACTATTGCATCGTGGTTTGACCGTGGTAAGTGACCGATATTATTCAAACGAATATAACTGGAAGTAGGTAGAGGAGCAGGCATTGGACGCTGACATTTTGCTACAATTTCAACCTCCAGATTACTTGGTTGACCTTTTCCTACTCATTGCATTACCATATTTTGTCAAGCAATGAGGAACTTCTGATACAAATTCATGACACATCATCCAAGCTAGTCAGGCCGGGAATAATAACATTACTTTTACGTGCATTTGGTTCAAAGTTGAAATCAATATGTAGGAAATATTATTGTCGGTTTTTGCACCCTCCACATCATCTGATGTATCATTTTCAATGTTCTCAGCATCTACTGGTTCAATTACTTCATCTCCTTCATCTGGGTCGAGTTTCGAATCATATCTGGGTAAATCCACTTCGCTATCGAATGACGCAATTTATTTAACAAAGTCGAAAAGCTCCCCGCGTGTTCGAAAATCACAAAATCTACGCACCATATTAAAAAAATTAACAAAGAACCACAAAATGTCTCCATACAAACACACATATATGTATATGCTTAATTCTTGAACTCCTGGAGCCTAGCGGTTCTTTAAAGAACCAATCAAAGAATTCGAAAAAAACTAAAGATAAAACTCAATTTAGTTCAAGTACTTTTAAACAATACAAAGATTAAAGAAATATTTTTTTTCCGTTACTATTTCGGAGAATTTAGCAAAAAAAACTTTAGAATACACACAAACACAAATGCATTCTGTCAATAGCGTAGAGGCAATTAGTAAAAATGATAATTGAGATTGAATTCAGTAATTAAGCAAGTGCTTGTAAGGCCAAGTTTACATGTCATGTGCCCAAAAAAGCGTAACCACTCAATACTAATGAAAAACTGTTTGATTCAGACACGTATTTATTAAGTTAAATAGTTTCATACATAACATAGGCTGAAATTTGCCAGAAAACACCAAAGTAAAGATCTACGGCCATATGTATAATCAAAAATTCACATGAAGCTAGCATAAGTGGCAAAATTGAACATGGTCTTAAGGTATTTTGCCATGTAATTTTACATTAAAAATCATGCTAGGATGTAATCGTGTGTTAAAACTACATTATACGTTGATTTTTACTGTCAAATTGTATAGAGAAACTCGTCAACACTTAGTTCAGTTTTGTCACTCATGCTAACTTCATGCCAATTTTTGATTATACATAAGGCCGCTAATGGTCTGTAGTTTTTTTTTTTTGTTTGTTTGTAAAAGCAATTTCAATCTGTTTCGGTCGGGTCGACTATCTTATATATGTATTATTCCTATAGGGCATAGGGCCACTTATGTCTGCAGAAAACCAAAGTTGAAAGTTGAAAAAACTCAACTTGCAACAACTCGATAATGGTATGGGACTGCATATCAACTGTAGGGCCTGGAATCATTTATGTTGTTGAGGGAAATGTGGATCAAAACATGTATGTATTTGAATATAGGCTAAGTTCATAAATTCAGCAAATCTATGCAGCAATTCTGCGTATACGTGATCAGCTATTGCACATGCTTTGCAAATGCTCAACATCTGTACATAGTTGCCATTTTTGAACGAAGTGCAAATAATGTTTACGTCGGCAAGTAATTTTATTTAAGAAAATCTTGATAACAAAAGTAACAATTTGCTTTTAAATTATAGTAAGAAAAAGATGGGAAAGAAAATCAAAGCGAATATTTCTTGTAAAAACATAATTGGCCGTAAAAAGAAGACTACTAAATTTAAAAAAAAAACTCCTTTGAAGTAATAAAAAACTACCAAGATTATGAGTTTCAGTCATTTTCGAATATATCAAGCTTCTTTTTTTTGTTAAAATTTCAAACATGTAATTTAAATATCAAAATACATGCATATATTCAACTTATTGTTCCACTGCAACTTATTGCACCTTGAAATAATTTACTGCGCCATTTGCAGATTTGCGGAAGGTATGGCGTTTACATGCATTAAAAAACGCTTGACGCTAAACAGTGCTGCCAAATTATGCTTTTTGAACGTTAAATGTTCGTGATGCTGCATACGTGCACTATAAATACTTTTACGAACGTACCCATACTTAAAAATAATTTAAAGGATTCGGTGCGAAAGTTGGGAACCGCTTATCATTTTGTTATTACTAAGACAACGTTCCCAAAAACAAAGCCCATAATCATCATAATCTAACATTATGACATAATGTTAGATTCCGGATATTTTACAACATCCCACATATCCTCCAAACATTTGCTCAATCGCCGGATTTGAACTCGATGAGCACCTGTGGACTCACCTAGAAGAGCCGGTAAAAAATATTTAAACACATCAAACAAAACCCACTTAGAAATAATAAGAGAAGGATGGGCAAAATGTGTACTTCATACTGTTTAAACCTGGTAAAATAAGTGCCGCGTATACTATTGGCAGTTAAATCGAATAAAGATCTACATATATACAAAGTAGCAAGAGTAAAAACGGATAAAAGTGTATTATATTAAAGTGAAGCTTTGTTAAAGTTTTTGTGAATATTATCCCAGTTTCATTTTAAGCCACTGTATGTGTATCAAAGGTAAGTATGTATGTAAATGTATATTTGCGTGCATACGTACGTACATATATTCCTGTTGACACGTACTTACTATGTATATGCAGACAAATATTTACGTGAAATATATTGCTTTTTATTCAACTTAAACTTTTTGTTGTTGTTTAGCACCACGAGAAGTGCTATAATGACGTTTGAATGGTATAAACAACTCAGCTTACTTCCCATGAAAAATTTTCCTAATAAAATAAAACATTTTATCACAGTTATGTAAGCTTACGGAAGATAGTTTCTCATTTAGATCAAATAAACCAAATGCAATTCTTATTAGTAGTATTATATTATAATGTAATATTAATTGTGTGACAAAAAATTTGCAGATTATTGATTTTATATATAAGTGTAAACCTTTTAAGTTCTTATAACAGATTCTCTCTATAACTTTCTCTCTGTGTTAGTAACTCAATATATTTGACCTAGTTTCGAGGTAATTATGTATGTACATATTCGGGCCATTCGTTATATGTAACGTTCACATGCAAGTTTGCATTGGATTGGTTGTCTAACCATTCCGTTTTAAATAAAAATACATATTACGTAATTTTTCGCAATTTGATAGTTGGAAATGAAGGAGAAAAATATAACCGAAAAACTTCAAAATGTAATAAATGTATGTAATTATATAAAACTCTATATATAATAATAATAATGAAAAATTATCTGTACTTTTATGTTCGGGTATTGGATGATATAAATTATTGTGAGAAAATAGCTCTGAAAGAATATAAGTATAATAAATATAATTTACAATTCTGAGCTATTATATTATTTAAATTAAATGAAAATAAAGAAATAAAATTATAAAATAAAAATTATAATGGATAAAAATAATTATATTACGAATAAACTTTGAAACAAAAATTAAAATATATTTTCAATTTTATTGCCAGTTTATGTTTTTAATGTGAGGGTGGTGTTGGGTGAAGTAGTTCGCACGTTGACTACAAAACCGAAAGTCCAGGGTTCAAGCCCGCTGTCCGTCATTAAAAATAATAAGACCACGCTTTTTTCTGATGTACATTACATTCGTCTCCTTTGCATCAGTTGTTGTGGGAAAAATTCTAGTGATGCAGGCATAATGCACTGGTTACTAAAAACTATACCAACTTCAGCAGATACTAATCCTAATGTAACATCAGAATGCCTTCCTTCGCTGTGCAGCAGAATCATCGGCGAATTAAAATAAACAAAAATGGCTACTAAACACAGCTTCAAAATTTAATACGCCTCATTTGGCACTAGAAGGTTCTGCAGCACTGCATTATTAAAAGGCGTGCAAAAAGCAGAGTTACTATCCCTTCTCTATCTCTATCACCCTCTCTCACTATCTTCTCCTCAACACACAGGTAGCACAAATGGATCATTGCAATTGACCCAAGTGAACTGGGGGGTTATTATGTAATTCGAATCTAAACGGAAACTGTTCGAATTTGTATGTTATTAACATTACAATTCGAACATATTTTCGTTCGATTCGGATTACATAATAACCCCCCTGGGCTCTAAATTTCACCCTTCCTTACCAGCAGCCTGCTAACCTAACTTAAGTTTTTACAGTCAAGTCTGTTATCTTTATTTAATAATTATACATTTGATGATTATTATTGCACATAAAAAGTACGAATTTTTCATTCCCTTCCATGTGTAATTTTCACAATATTTATATGCGACTCCATAAAGTATATATGAACATTCTGGATCACAACACTCAGTCTAAATTGCAAACTTTTGATATACAAATCGCCAATTCAACTATGTGGCACTGCTTCAGCTTCCAATGTCGAAAGAATCCAAAGAAGGCAAAACAAAATTTTACGGTTAATAACATCGGCTCCATTGTACATCAAAAATTCAAATATACATAGTGATTTAAATATGCAACTATTGCCTGAAGAAATTGCCAAATACGCAGGCAAATATCGAGTCACATCCTAATCCGCTTGCTGCTAATATTTAGAACTTTACTGGACACATCCGCCTAAAAAAGAGGGACAAAAGGAATCTTATACTCAACACTCCAGATGGGACTGCTTGAAAATATTTTTTTTCCTTTTTTATTATCCCTGCTTATGTATTATTAATAACTATCAACAAGTTTTGTCCGACACTGGTCAGGCCTAATAATTATATTTTAGATTTAAGATTTTAATACTTATTGTTAGTTCATATTTGAAGATACAATAAATAAATACATGTATTAAAAAAAATCTGGATCATCGAGGCAACTTCCTTAGAGAAGTTTGAAAGTTTTACAATACCCCTTATTCCATATGTCGACATCGACGTCACTTTAATACCATACCAAAAAATTGGTGCTTGCTTACTCGATCTGCAGACCAATTTTGTGCCACTAACAATATATTTCGGTTCCTTAAGGTCTAGAAAATAGCATGAACCTGCCAACATGATTCAGTTGTTTTCGACAACGGGTACACAAGCTCCAATGTTTTGGTATTGTGTTAAAGTGACGTCGATGTCGACAATTGGAATGAGGGTGAATGCAACATTCCCGGTGTATGCAGGTGGAAAAAGTGCATATTTTAAGATTCACTGACTTACTCATTAAAATTATGAAGAACTTCCGCTAAAGTAACAGCGCTGACACTTGGTACACAAGTGAACCTAAGTTATAACCAACTAGTAAAATTTGGATTCCCGAAAACTTTAGACGGGGAGGGAGCCAGGACATGCCCATTAAGCCCAGAACTAAAAATTTAATTCAAAGAGTTTAATTCTGGCGGTTTAATTGAAGCTTTGCAAACACGTTGCACTAACCCAAGGCTATAAATTTTTTATTTAAAAAAGTGGGTGCTATTACGCAAATATACCGCTCTGTTCTGTAAATTGAATCGATTTCAAATCGAACGATTTCAGAAAATTAACTCCGATGATAGAAATATTTTTTCAGACTTCTTTAAATTTGGCTATTAGTATATAGATGCTCCAATATCATATATGAATGAAAATTATCTGCAGGACGTATTGTTCACAAAACTGTTGAAAATCAATTACAATTAGTCTCATTAATATTCGGTTTTCACAATCAATAAAAAACCAAACAATGTCAGCCACTTAATCTGAAAAGGTTATTTTATATTTTATTTAGCAATTAAATAAATATTATTTTTAATGATGTCACAAGACTAGATGTTTGTTTGAAAACATGTCATTTTATACTTTTCTGAACACAATACATGCATACATTCATCTATAGAAAATATCTTTGATTGGAAAATCCTCATATTCATCTACATTTATGATCTTGTTAATTGTTAAGTTTAAACAATGAAATAGAACGATTTGCTTGTCCTGTATAGAAAGACATTTTTTTAATGATTTTTTTCCTTTACCTTTTTTTTTGAATATGAAGAACAAACGTTCAATTGTTGGAGAAGCCTGAAGGCTTATATTTCCATGGTCTGAACCCAGTCGTCTAAATATGGTTGGCAGAATTCAAAGATTCAGAAACTGCCAGGTTAAACTCTAAATAATTATATAGTCATCCCAAAGGTAGGGTTATCTTGAATCCTTTGCATGTGGTTAGCAGCAAGCAACTAACAACCGTAACGCGGTACAGCTAGTCGACGCCAACTATCAAACCCATGCAATTAATTAAATGAGGTTGGCGGAATAAATTATTCACAAATGCCAGGTTAAACTCAAAATAGTATTGTTAATTTTCAATATTTTTATTTTTAATTATTCTTATCCTGTGTTCTTGCATGTCGTTAATGTAAACCAACAGGATACCGCAAAGGGTACCGTTAACCGACGCCAACCATTAATCACATGCGGTGTGAGACGCAAAACTCTCGAAGGCCAATAAACAACAGTGGCCTGGTTGCACTTAAGAGATAATTGCCAACGACGCGTGTTGTTGACTCGCCCAGAGCTGCTTTACGACTGTATACTCTTTTTTTCAGAACAAATAAAAAAATAAATTTAACTAACGCACTCAGTCAAAGAAGGCGGATGTAGTTAAATAAACAAAATCTGTAATATAAAAAAATTCTCACAGGCAGACTTTAACGCTCACAAATTTAAGCATGACAAAATATAAAGCAATCGTAAGTATAAAAATATAAAAGGATTAGGGAGTTCAGATATATGATAATATTTTATAGCCACAAACTCCTACAAACACACAAATTCCCAAGTTTACGTATTACAAGAACACCTCACCCCTCATAAATCACGACTAGTCTTAAGTTCTCACAGACACACAACATACATAAATGAATGTATACACGCAATCGATCTACCTCAACTACACCCCACCCCCTGCCAAGCACAGCCTCAGTTAAATTCCCACAGACAGACACATCCACAAATTCCCATGGCTACATATAACATCAACAAGCCCACCCACTCAAATCACGGCCAGCCTTAAATTCCTACAGTCTCGCAACACCTACATTACCATTAGAAAAAATAACTTTCACGTTTTCCCGTCGGCATTAGGAGAAATCATTTTCCCGTCGGCATTTGAAAAAAAATAATCGTTTTGCCGTCGGCATTAGGAAAAATTAATGTTCACGTTTTCCCGTCGGCATTAGGAAAAATTAATTATCACAATTTTCCCGTCTGCATTAGGAAAAACCATTTTTACGATTTTTCCCGTCGACATATACACACATAAAAACTTTCAAACTATGAACCCTCTTAATCCAACCCCACAAAAAAAGTCACCCGTTCACACAAAGTTAATAATGTAAACAAAAAACTTCTAATGTAAACAAAAAATATAATCGTCGCCGAAAACACAATTTCTCAAATTTCACACAAATTTTAAGACTTTATAATTTGAATTACCCAAATTTTACAATTATAATTGGGTGCACAGTAGGATGAATCCTTAATCTAGATAGACTAAAGCCATAAATGTTAGCAATTCAAAATCAACAAAAAAAGAGAATTTCTCGATAGCTAAGAACTTGCTCTAAAAGTACTGATAATTTGATATGAAAAATAAAATACGAGTATTGTAAACATTATATGAAAAATTAATACTACTGAAGTTTGCAAAAACGAAACTCTCTCATACTTACTAAAAAATTGAGCTAGATTTTTTAACAATTTTTGGTGGATACAGACAGCATCTCCAAAGCGGTGTGGACTGACCATCAAATAATTTTGACCTACCAGATTCGCGATTGGACCCTCTGTGAGGCAGAAGGAACAATCCCCTACTACTTGTTGCTACATACAAAAAGTGGAATTTTCCAAATTGTGCTGGATCTATAGATGGAAAACATGCAGCAGTGAAATTTCATCCAAGTTCAGGAAGCCTTTTTTATAACTACAAGGTAATGGTTGCAGCCGATGGAGACTATCGTTTCATTTATGTGGATATTGGGGCTTACGGTAGTGAGGGATATGCAAGCATATTCGATAAATACTCGCTTGGAGCTGGAATTCGCCAAAATTGGATACAATTTCCTGGAGTGCTAGGCAACGAAACCCCTACGCTTTTGTTGCAGATGATGCATTTCCTTCGCATCGATACATCATGAAGCCATTTAAACCGAAGGCTGGTAAGCGTCTTGATGACGTTGAGAACATTTTCAATTACAGATTGAACAGGGCGAGACGATGTGTGGAGAACGCATTTGGATTGATATGCTCAAGTTTTTCTGCCTGTCCCAAAAGATGTTCGGCGGTCCTGATCGGGGCTAACGTAATAATTAAAACTTGCGTGCACTTGCATTACTATTTAATTCAAACGAGACAAGAGCTGAACTCGCCTAAAAACTAGGTAGATTATGTAAATTAATCTGGAGAGCTTGTCAGCGGCGAATTTCGAAAACATTTATCTGCTGATTCTCTCTTCTCCTCCAACATTATTGCCACATATTGCGGGAGGCAAGATGAATTCGGTTGTTTTGTTCGCAACAAAATTGCTAATTATTTTATTTCTGATGTTGGTTCTCTTCATTGGCAAAGAAAATTTGCATTTGTAGACATACTAACACATTACTTTATTTTTTATTTTTGCTGAAAAAATAAATGAAAATAATAAAAAAATATAAATATAAATGAAACAACTTTTTTATTTTTAAGAAATATTTCATCAGTATTTAAAATACAATATAAATAAATCTTAATAGAACTTATACAAGTTTTGTAAAATAATATTTCGAATAATTATAAGACATATTCGGCGAATAATTATAAAACAAATTTAATTTCTCTTTAGATGGAGATCTACTCATGCAACATACATAGATATAATTTTAGATTGCATATCTGTATTAAGTAAGATGTAAAATAAAAGTTAAGTTGACAACACTGTAAGTAAGATGTAAAATAAAAGTTAAGTTGACAACACTGTTAACCTAGACACTTAAGATGGCGATCTAAAAAAAGACATAATCAAGTCTCCAGTGGTATAGCGAAGAAAGAGTAAAAAGCACCATTTTTTTAAATAAAGCAAAAGTATAGAAACTCAAAATTATTAATTTTATTTCTTTGGTTGGCACAACTAAAACATGGTGTCAGAAGTGAAACGTTTTTTTAATAAAAGGACTATAAATAAAATATATAACTTAAATATCAAAACGTCACAAATACTTTCTTAAAAAATAAAATACAACACCTGTACAGCAGAAAGACAAAACTTGAACCCTCACTTAATCCGGAAAAATCCTGTGTTGTGGTGGACATCGGAGTGTGGTATTACTATAAAGGGAGTAGCAATCATATAATTTAACGAGATTCAACAGACGGGAACAATTTACTCGGAATGGCAACAAGTGATCGTTTACAGGCAGAATTGGATTGTTCAAATTTGGCAAATGAGTGGCCAAATTGAAAGCGAAATTTTATGGTGTACATGATAGCAACTGGAAAAGCAAATGAACCCGAAAAGACAAAAATTGCAAATTTCATTTGGTTGATTGGGACAGCTGGGGCAAATATTTATAATTCATTGTTTCCTAACGATGGTACAGAACAATCATTGTTGGGTTCTGTTAATGCAGGAGATGCGGTATTGCAGCGAACACTAGAAGATGTGTTGGAGAAATTTGATCAACACTGTTTGCCACAACGAAACGTTGCAATGGAATCTTACAAATTCAACATGATTTCGCAAAAAGAGCGACAAACGTTTGCTGAATTTGAGACTGAATTACGAACTCAAATTCGATACTGCGATTTCAAATGTAAGTGTGGAGAAATATACGAGGACCGTATGTTACGTGACCGTATAATCATCGGCATTCATGACAAAAAATTACAGCTGAAGTTACTAGACGGCCGTGATGAAGAATTGGGACGAGTAATTGAGTTGTGTAAAACGTTCGAGTCAGCAAATGCCAATAAACACCTACTGGATACCAAACCAGTAGCCATAAATGCAGTCAAATCAACTCAAAAGCTAGAATCATCAATGGCAGCAAGTAATAGATTCTGTTTTAACTGCGGTGGTCCGTGGAAAATCGGCCACCCATCAGAATGCAGGGCCAAGGAGGTTATTTGCCATTCCTGTTCTAAAAAGGGACATTTTCAACGAATGTGTCGTAAGCCGAAGGAGAAGGCGTCTGAAAGAAAACAACACTATGGAAATGACGGCAGCAAGCAGAAAGTTGCAGAAATTAATTGGAGTGATATAGAAGGTAAACCATATGATAACCTTAGACAAATAAGTAGCTTATTAAGTTATAAATACGTTCTTAGGATAGATTCAATACCACCGGAAAGCAGACATTGGACGAAAAAATATATTATAGGAAATGATCCAGTAACACTCAAATTAGACACTGGGGCGGACGTAAACTGTGTTCCTATAGGCCTAGTTAAAAAATTGCGTACTAAACTGCATAATATGAATAAAGATTTTCCGGTGTTTGACTATAATGACAATAAAGTAAAAATTTATGGCACTTGTACACTAGAATTATTGCATGTAGACAAGAAGATGTCTAAATTAACGGAATTTGTAGTAGTCAAGTAAAAATGTGAGCCGATACTCGGATTAGGTGCATGTGAGCAATTAGGACTGATCAAAAGATTAGACGTGGATAGCATTACTGGTATGGATTCTAAATCGTTATTCATGGAAAGGTTCGATGATGTTTTTCAGGGACTTGGAAAGTTTCCAAGAACGTTTTCAATAACATTAAAGGAGAATTCGAAGCCCGTGCTTCACTATAGAAAAAGAATACCTAGTTCACTATTAGGGAAATTGAGACTGGAACTAGAGAAGATGAAAGAGGATGGGATAATTGCACCTGTTAACTACCCAACTGACTGGGTCAATAACCTCCAGTTGGTAGAGAAATCAAATGGTGCACTTAGGATTTGTCTGGACCCAAAAGCACTAAATGAGTGTATTAAGCGGGAATATTTTTTGATACCTACGATTGATGATTTAACTTCAGGCTTAGCGGGTAAGAAAATTTTTTCGGTGCTAGACCTGAAAAGTGGATTTTGGCATATGGAGTTAGACAAAGAGAGTTCGGACCTGACGACATTTTTAACCCCCTTTGGTCGATTTAAATTTATACGTGTACCTTTTGGGCACAATTTAGCCCCAAAAATGTTTCAACAGGAAATGATCAGGATTTTTTGGGATATAAATGGGGTCTTGGTTTATTTTGATGATTTGGCTATATGCGCGGATAGTGAAGAGCAACACGATCAGGTAATGGAATTAGTAATGAATAGGGCTCGGGTGAATAACATTAAATTTAACCCGGAAAAGATTCAGTATCGTCAAAGGGAGGTGAAATTCATGGGGAATATTTTATCGGAAAGCGGGATTAAAGCGGATTTGAAGTATATTGATGCGATCCTGGATATGAAGAGACCTTGTAATAAAGGGGGCGTGCTGAGATTCCTAGGCCTGTTAAAAGATCTATCGAGGTTCATTCCTAATCTCTCACGGCTAACAGCAGAGTTACAGAATCTGACCAGGAATGATGTTCTATTTGAATGGGGGAAGGAACATGACAGGGAATTTGATCATTTGCTCAGATTAGTGAGCACGAGACCAGTTTTATCGGTTTATGACCCGAAACTTCCAGTGATCGTACAAACGGATGCGTCAAAAGATGGACTGGGTTGTGTACTGGTACAGAATGGGCATCCTGTTATATATGCTTCGAGAACATTAAGTAAGAGTAAGCAAAAGTGGGCGCAAATTGAAAAAGAACTGCTGGCTATTGTGTTTGCGTGCCAGCGATTCCATTTCTTTTTATATGGTCGGGAGTTCACCGTACAGTCGGATCATAAGCCTTTGGAAGCTCTTGTTAAACGGGACATAGATGATGTGACTCTGCGTCTGCAGCGCATGTTTATGTTTTTGTTGAAATACCCGCTGATGACTGTGGTTTACAAGCCGGGTAAAGAGATATTAGTGGCGGACTGTTTATCAAGGGCTCAGTTGTCTGAAGTGTCGGAAATACCGGGACTGTCGGGCGTTATTCATTCCGTGGTGAAATCAGTTTGTCTCACGGTGGACAATTATGGCTTATATAGGCGTATACTGGACAGTGACCATAAATATTCACGTATTCGGGGGTTCATTGAAAATGGCTGGCCAGGATTCCATAAATTGGATGAACTGGGTCAACAATTTTACAGATTAAAATCGGAACTACACGTTGAGAATGGCTTATTGTTTTTGAATCACAGATTGGTTATTCCCTCGGAACTGCAACATAGAATAGCAGTGTGGTTACATTCATCTCACCTCGGTATTGAGAAAACTCTTGCTCGTGCAAGGAAGCTCTATTATTGGCCGGGGATGAATGGATCAATTAAGGAATTAGTGGACTCGTGTAAGATCTGTGAGAAATACAGGAGAAACCCTCAAAAGGAGGCTTTGGTTCAAGGGGAGATTCCTAGATATCCATTTCACATTGTTGGAATGGATTTGTTTGAGTACGCAGGTCTCGACTTTGTCGTACTGTTCGACGCATACTCTAATTATCTTTGGTCCGCCAGAATTCGGAACAAGACATCCGGTCATATTGTTAGTACGGTCGTACAGATCTTCAATATGATAGGCTATCCGACAAATATTAGATGCGACAATAGTCCATTTGGGTCTAGTGAGTTCAAACGTTTTTCGGAAGAATATAACATTCAATTTAAGTTTTCAAGTCCATGATACCCCCAAAGCAATGGGTTGGCTGAAAAGGATGTGGCAATAGCGAAAAATATCATCAAACGTTGTTATGAAATGAATGACGCTAACCTGTTTCAATATCATGTGCTGGACTATAACAACACCCCTTTAGCCGGAATGCATATTGCTCCCGCTGAATTGTTCTTTGGGAGACTGTTAAAAACCAAGCTACCAGTAAGCGATTCCCTATTGGTCAGGAATAATATAGGTGAAAAGAACATTTCGGACAGATTAAATAAAAAAAGGGTTAAACGGAAATATTATTACGATAGGAGCGCAAGGCCATTGCCGGCGTTAAAAGAGGGTGATCTAGTCATGTTTAAGAAGAATGGGAAAGAGTGGCACTATGGCAAAATAGTGTCATCGTTTAACGACAGATCATACATAATTAGGGATAGTTTTAATAATAATTTTAGGAGAAATAGACGCTTTATTGTGAAAACTAGGAATGAGGATTTTAGTGCTAGTGATTTAGTGCTTGAAGGGGAATGTGAGAGTGATAGAAATAGTCTCACTGGGGATCGGGATGGAAGAGGGATTATCAATCAAACTTGCGAAACTGCTAGTGGAGAGAGGTTCATAGCTCCCGTTGAGGAGAATGGTAGCCCTGAGGTCAATATTAGCACCAATGAGTCAATCCCCTCGGCAGAAAACGAGTCGTCAGTAAATACTACGATTAATCAGAGTGCTCCCGAAGCGATTGATTCAGAAGCTCATGATTGTGAAACTAGGAACTTACGCACTTCTCAACCGGTGGTGACAAGAAGCGGTCGGACTGTTAAACCACCATTGCGATACGGCAGGGACTATGGGGTTGACAAACTAATATGGAGATGTAATACATAAGATATTTATTGTTAGTTACTCACATGTATTAGCATAATTATTTTTATTTTTACTGTTATTCTTATGATTATTATTCTTATGATTATTATAACTATTATTACTATTTTTGTTATTAATTAATTTAAAAAAAAAAAAAAAATTAAAAAAAAATATAATAAAAAAAAGAGCATGTATTAAGTAAGATGTAAAATAAAAGTTAAGTTGACAACACTGTAAGTAAGATGTAAAATAAAAGTTAAGTTGACAACACTGTTAACCTAGACACTTAAGATGGCGATCTAAAAAAAGACATAATCAAGTCTCCAGTGGTATAGCGAAGAAAGAGTAAAGAGCACCATTTTTTAAATAAAGCAAAAGTATAGAAACTCAAAATTATTAATTTTATTTCTTTGGTTGGCACAACTTCTGTCGGTAGTTTCAGTAACAAAGAATCAACATAACCTAGAAACGAAGTGTTGGTTTTCGTTTCTTTCTGTTTTTTTTTTTGCAATATCAACCAGAGTTGTCATTACATCTGTCACCTTGGCAACACCTGCTCTCATATCATTCAAACACAAGTTTTTTGGAGAAACATTTGTATTTTTCTAAAAGAAAATTGTGACATACATACATATATTAACTGTCCGTTTATAGCAGACGGGTAAAAATTCTCAATTGTCTATTTTGGAAGTAAAAACAAAACACAAAAACTTGTTTTTGTTTTCAAAATAAAAAATTTTTAAACGTCTTTTACAAACAGGCAGTAACAAAGTTTTGTTATTGATTGTTTATCTACTCGTATAAGCATTGAGGTTTTGTAAACATTTTGCAATTGTAGTTGAAATCTACTAACCCACTTGACCTGAGATTCGATGAAAACGAATGCTCACTAAAGCGAAGAAATTTCGAAACAAAATTGTTCGATATTTCGAATGTTCGCTAAAGCTTCAAAGTGCGAACTTCTCGCGATAGTTTTTCGAATGTGTGACGGTAGCTGCATGAAAGTGTGCCAGCCTCTTAGACTAACGTAGGGATGTAGCGAATACCAGTTTAGCGAAAGCGAATGCGAAAACGAATAATTCAAGTGCATTTTTGGGAAAGCAAATGCAAATACTTACAATACGATAAAAAAATCACATGAAACTAAATTTTTTTAAGAACATGAAGTTGCATGATATAAATAGATGCACTACATATAGCATTTTATTTAAATTGAGTCTTGAATAAAAAAAAAGTTTACAAAATCATAGGCAATCAACCCATTCATACTTTGGCCCTGAAGCCTGGTACTCTGTTCACATACATACATACATCTTTAGAAAAATTGGAATGAATTGTTCATGAAAAAATCTTAGGAAAAATATATAAAATATATATTCAACATTTTAAGTTTTCATGTGAAATAATAACCGTATGAGTGTCACTTGTTTCGCAGGGAATTTACAACAAATAAGGGCTAGTTAATATTTTTAGCATTAAAAATTTTCTGTACGAAGTAATGAATGGTACTCAACATTTATCAAAAGTTTGAACATCCCTAGACTAAAGATACCAAGTTCAAGACATGACAGCACTGTAAGTGAAAAAAAGATAAGAACACACACTTATAGTGTTTTCACACTGACATGGTTTTAATAAAGTTGATTTTAATGTTAAAACCAACTGTTAAAACCTGGTTTTACCATACAAATCGTTTTTGTTAAAACCAAATTAAAACCATTTTTGAATTGGTTTTAAGCTGGTTTTATGAAATGCAACCTTGTTTTCGCTGTGATAAATTCAGTGCTGCCAAGTTAAAATGACCGACAGCAGCTGGTAATGTTATACCAGTGAATAACAATAGATGGCGCTTGAAAAATTTTCAACTTAAAAATGGATGCAGCAGCAACAATAATCAAAAAATTATGGGGAAAAAGAGTTTTTTGGAAGGAAAACAACGAAAATATTTTAAATTCAACTGTGGAAAGTGAAAACAGACAATATGACTGGCATTCATCTGCCTATAAAAAAAGGTTTATCTTATAATGTATTTGTGCATTTTTATATTATTAACAATATTTCCAAGCACTTCTTCATTCTGTATAAGAAGTTCCATAATTTAAAAAAAAAATTATTTACAAAACATAAAATAATTTCCATTTTAGAGCGCATTGTGAAATATCTCAGTTTTTCATACAAACAAAAACAGTTGAACAGTATGTCCAACAAGTGTTATTAAAAAGCCGAAAAAATGCAACAACAAATACACGCATTTCGGCAGGAGATTTATTTTATTTTGAGCAAAGTTATTAGACAGCCTGTGAACTGTAAACCTGAACTTAACAAACTTGCAGTGTGAAAGCAAAATCAGTTGTTTGTGGTTTAAACGTTAAAACCAGGTTTTAACTTTTAGTGTGAAAACACTATTACATATGTGCAATAATTTAATGCAAAAAAATTGCCACGAGAGCCTAGTGGATGTGTGTTAAGCCTACAGTTCACGGCATGTAAAAAGCCACATGCGTATGTGGCGATGACGTCACAAGAATTTTCACCATGTTCGTTGCTTTTTTTAAAATTACTAGTAGTGGGTAGATCCCGTAAAATTATTATAGTATTTTTGTTCAAAAATGCATATGTGGCACATGTAGCCGAATCGAAGACATTTTCTGGGGCAGCTCATCTGTAATCATGTACATATGTTGCTAGTACACGGCATGTAGCACATGTAGCATCGTGATGACGTCAAAATTACGTCAGAACCACATGCGTATGTGGTTTTTTACATGCCGTGTACTGTAGGCTTTAGTCTGCAGGTACCATGTTCAAAGCCTGCAGCGTAAGTTACGGAATTAAACAAATAAATAAAATAAGTAAGTTAAAATAAATAAATAAATAAAAATTACTTTTTACTTTTTCTGTTGCTTTTTTGCGATATCGAAATTAATTCGATAATCTCTCACTTGTAATATTGCTAGCGAAACCTCGAAATCGAATGTTTTTGGGACAAAACTGAGCAACAGGTGAACATTTTTCGATTAATTTTTGAGTGTCACTCTCGATAGTTTTACACGATCAACTGGGAATGAGTCTTTTAAGCGGAGATAAAATGAATATAGACGTTGCTTAAGAATATGTTTTTATATTCCTAATAAAATTTTTTTTTTAATTAAATTCATATTCATGTATAAATAAGCTGGCTTCTTTGACTCTGCTGACATAGTAGGTAATAAATTAGAATCACCAAAGGAAAAATCTTGCGTTGGCTTACAATTAGAGATGCTAATCGGGACAGGTTTTGAAAATCTCGGGCTTCGGCATTTAGTGATGGAGTCTCGAAATCCCGAACCGGGACCCCAGGATTTTCGGGACTTACAAAATCCCGAAAACATTGTGAACAAATGTGCCTTTTTATATTAAAAATAATATTTTTATTTAACAATTATTTTTTTTCCATATTTAAAAGCTGCATACAGACGAACATAAGTACATATGTATGTATTTATATAAATCAGACTTTTAATTAAAATATTAAACACTAATGCCGTCGTATTTGAAAATATCCCTGGTCAAAATCTCAATCAATTTGTGTGATTTTTCAGGAAGTTATAGCGCTATGACTTACGACTTATATTTTTTAGACTTCTAATCTTATTTAATTAATTAAGTTATACTTAAATGTATTACTTATGGTGTATAGAGCGATATTTGCTTAAAAAATAAAGTTAACAAAAAATTTCCCGATTTAACTGTAAAAGAAACAAATTTCTGAAAATCGACTTGAAAGTTTAAAAGTGCTCTCCTGCAAAACAGTAAAATATGACTTAAGTACTTTTTCCTTTTTGCCACAGATATAAGTATATTATGTACCCGTATATACAAAAATATTTATTCAAAGCAAATTTTTTATTTTAACTTTTTATAACAGGGAGATTGTAATAATTTTTAATATAGAATATGACAGTCAAAACCATTATTTATGCAAAAACGAGATTCAGAAAATCCCGAAAATCCCGGGCTTTAAAATTAAAAAATCCCGGGCTCCGGGATTCGCATAGTCCCGAAAATCCCGGGATTTCCCGTTTAGCATCTCTACTTACAATCCAGTGAAAACAGTAGTTTTGAGCAACTTGTTCTACAATATGGAATTTTTTCTAATAGACTGTGAAACAATATAATTTAAATCAATAACATTTTGATTTTGTTATCCGATTTTGAAGAAACTAGGCATAATTATTGAATTTGGTGATTCATGAAAGTTTTGGAAGGCAATTTCTTATCTACTTGAATATTCATACTACGGATGTAACGAATACCAATTCAGCGAATGCGAAAGCGAATAACACATTTAAATTTTTGCGAAAGCGAATGCGAAAGCAAATGCAAGTATTTTAATACGTTCAAAAATCACATAAAAACAAATTTGTATAATAATACTTATGTAGTTGTATTGTGTACATGGATGTACTACATATAGCATTTTATTTAAAATGAGTCTTGAATTGAGCAAATATTTATTAATTTATTAAAAATATAAATTTTTAAAACAAAGATATATGAAATATGGGCCTAATTTTATTAAACGCAACGCTAAGCCTTGACAAATTTTATATGGAAAAAATTTAAATTACAAAAACAAAACACATACAAAATTTGTCAACGCCAAGCGTTGCGTTTTACAACATTAGGCCCTATATTAAAATCAGTATAGATAATAATTAAAAATAAATTTACTAAATGTTAGGCAATCAACCCATTCGTACTTTAGCCCTAAAGCCTGGTACTCTGTCCAACATTTCATGTGAAATGTCAAAATACATATTAAAAGAAAGTGTAATGAATTGTTCATGAAAAAATGCCTTTTCTGTTTCAAAAACTGAAATATACTTCCAAATACCGCTGGATTTTACTTTCATTTTGATATTTATGGGCACTTATTGATAGAAAAGTTTCCGGCTAAAATTTTAAAGTTTTAATTAGAATGCTTTACTTGTAAGTATACATTCTCACAAAAACATGTGAAAAAGGTCAAGTTCCTTTCCAAAATTTCGACAAATAAAAGTAGTGAGATATAAATTTTGACCAAGTTCTGGTTTGGCACAATACCTAACACAGAAATATGTTATGTATTATATAAATTTGTAAACGAAAGGGTGTCATATAAAATCTAGATAATCTGCTAACAGCATTGGCCAGAACTTGGCCTGGCGCACTGCCGTGCGCCTGGATATGTATTTTTTTCATGCTGCGTAAAATAATTTTCGTCTTTTTGGCGTTTTTTAATTGTAACCTATTTTCGTAAAAGAAGTACACATTTTTTTTTGTCTTTAGAATTCGCTTGAAATATTCGCATACATACATATATTTTAGTGCCCTTTTACATTTGGGAAATTGAAAGACAGACAGACAGATGAATTTTGTTGCAGAAGGGGCGAAGATGCAGAGTGTGTAGTACACGACCCTCTGTACAAGACATTTTTTGTTTCTCTTCTACTTTTCGCAATTTATTCTTGTTGCTTCACATAATTTTTCTCATTTCAACGGCTCACAGTGGGGTATTTTGAAAAAAAGTAGAAATAAATCTGCAGTTGCTAAACGAACCGTCCGATGTTACCGAGCTTAAGTCTGGAATTTGGATTATATATCCTTAAAGGGGGCGGAGCCACAAAGCCCCAAAGTGGACAACCTCGGGTTAATGAAAAATTCAAACCGATGACAAGCTGGTGGTTTTGATCTAATAAAAAAGATTTTTTGCAAGTGGATTTCTCTATTCAAGAGATAAAAAAAGTCTCCTACATTTATGCACTTTCGCTTTCAGTTTAGTAAATATTCGAGAAAAAAAAATAAATTTTGGGTTTTTTACCAACCTTGGTCCATTGTTCTGCTAATGGATAAGTCAAATATTATTCGATTTTAAAATAGAGACTTGGTGTGAGTTAAGAACAAAATCTTTAACATTTAAAAAAATTGTATATTAAAAGCACTGCCAAGTCAAAAGTTATACGCAATTTAAATTAAATATTTGAAAAAATTCGATTTTTTGCCGTTTTTTGCAGAAAAAAGTTGGTTAATTATTTCGCTGCTATTTAAAAATTTTGCTTGAATACCAACTCCATATTTTTTATTATTCAAAATATTATACTATAAGAAATATTACAAAAAATTTTTTGTTCACAATACAGCAGAAATATTTAAAATCCCAGTTTTGGGATTTTATGAAATGTTTTTGGGAATTGCCAGGAACTCAAAAGAAAAATCTTTTTGTGTATTAACTGCATATTTTTCCACCTAAATGAGAATTTTCAGCCTAAAATATTGATAAATGCGAATTTTATAGCATTCCTTATTGCAAAACCTCTGTCTTCTGGGAAAACTCTTTACATGTTGTAAGCAGATGCAGGTAATTAGAAAAAAAATTAGTAAAAATTTATTTTTATAGGAAAATTAATACTTATTAATTTTTTAATTGTTTCAGTTACCTATATTAATTGAATATATTGGTGTAATATTCATGTATGTAATTATACAGCTACGACTAATTATGAAAAATAGCTAAGAAAATACTCGTAATTATACTTGTACACTAGGCTGTCTCAAAAAAAAATTTGGGGTGCAAGCCTCTCTCAAATTATAATTCGCAATAAAAACAACAGAAACATTGTAAGAATGATTTTTTGTTTACCGCTATTTTTTTGCTTGATATTTTGATTTTGCTTGTGTGTGTGTTTATTTTATTAAGGTCAGTTTGTTAATAAATAATAATGAAAAATGTCAAAGCGCACGCATAAAACTATGTATTTATTTTATTTATTTTGTATTTTATTTTTAACTATTGGTTTTCGTGTTTAATTTTTCGACCTTTTTTGATAAATATATGTATGTAATTAATGAGCTCTAGGTCACTCTTTAATAACGTTATAAATATTTATTATTTGATAATGTCGATATTTCGATATCCTACGGATATCTTCTTTAGGACGGTATTTTTAAATAAATTTAACAGTTAAACAATAATATACATATAAATAACAGCAACACTAAATTTGTTTTTTTTTTGTTTTTTATACATTAAATTAAAAATTTTTTGTGATGAAAGTTAATAAATATTTTGTTTTTTGATATTTCAAATTGATTTTTCTTTTTGTTATTTTGAAAATCAATAGGAAATTTTACTTGAAAAATGAAGAAATGAATATTTTAATTTCCAAATTTGAAAATTATTATTTGAAACATTCTATTACCTACTTCCAATTTTGTAGTGTTGTAAAAAGCGACTACTTTTGAATACTCAGTACTACTTGATACTTTTTCAATTGGGTACTCGATACTACTCAATACTTTATATATGTATGTATATGGGAAGTTAAAAATTATTATTTATGTTATTTTATTGATAATGCAATATGGAAAAACATAGATTAAATACAAGTATATTTAAATTAATTTATAACAAATGAAAATAAATAAGTTTTAAGATTAGTTTTTGTACATAAAAATTTTTTAACGTACTCTTAACACTTCTAGTGCATTAATCTCTTAAATTATCTTCTAAATATTTTCAATAAAAATTTTTTTCTCACAATTGATGTTATTACTTAGTCATTGTTGAAATTAAGAAATAAAATTTTACCGACATTGAAAGAATTTAAAATATTTTTCATGTTTGTGAGGACCTGACTTGCTAGTTATATTGTATCACGTGCCTTCCTTCCACTATTTTAAATGGTCACTTTTTCTCTCCAATAGTATTTGTTAATGACTGAAGTAGTTTAATAATGCATTTTGTAGTACTTTTTTAGTGGCTGTTTGTTACACTAACTCCATGTGGTACAGATTCATATTTATTTGTATCAAGCTCACAGAGTTGTATAATTCTGATGTATTTTAAAGGAAGACTTTCGCTTGAATACTACAAAATGCAACCCTGAAAGTATTGAGTAGTTACTTTTGTGTATTGAGTACCGGGAAAAACTCCCGGTATTGAGTACTCAGTACTCAAATACTCAATACTTTTACAACACTACATATATATTAAATATCGATAATTCTGTGCTACACTATCAGTATCTGCCTTGAAATTTATTGTTCTATCTAACGATACTTTAATGATTTGCAACATTGCTAACATAAAACGACGTTTATATTTATTTTCTGAATTTAAAATGGATATATTTTCAAAATCAGGATAGTGATTTGTGTTACGGCAATGTAAAGATAATGCTGTTTTTTGTGAAGATGTATAGTTTCTGTATTTAAGATTTGATTTATGTCCAGTTAGTCTTGTCTCAAGTTTGTTCTTAGTTGTACCTATCAAATAATAAATATTTATAACGTTATTAAAAAGTGACCTAGATGTCATTAATTACATACATATAATTGGTTTTTATGTTTTTTTTATCGTGTTAGTAAATAAATTGAAACCCCCCGTTAATTCGTATTTATTTTATTTTAACCCCGTTAAATCGAAACCCCGCTAAATCGAAAACCTCTACAATTCGTAAGAAATGGCCGGTCCCTTGCGATTACGAATAATCGGGATTTGACTGTAGGCGAAATACTAAAAAAAGTCAAGACAAAACAATTTTTTTTTGTCTTAAGTAAAATATCTTATGAGAGATACGGAAATACATTTTGGGAAATTAATTCTTGAAAATTTCAAGTTTATCTCAAAATGCTTTTTCCAGTGTAATTCGCATAATTTTTAAAAAAGTTACAAGCCTCAGAAATTTTTTTGAGTCCCAGGTAGTCAACTTTGGCACATTGTAACTCCTGTCCAGCTCAAGCCAGAATGCTGTCATAAAATGTGTTATAAAGCCGAAGTCCCCCTATGGATGTTAGGAGTTTCATATAAATCCAATCAGTAGTTTAGAAGTTCCAGATTTATTGCCATTTACATTGTAAAAGTCCCCATTGTGCAATGTAAATTTTACAATACACGTGCATAACTATGTACATACATAAATACATACGTATGTGTAAAAACCTATTTTTTAACAAAAAAAAAAAAATACAAATTGGATTACAAACTTTCTCGTGAGCGTTCTTGATCGTGATAAGTTGTAAACCACTCGTGCGTGATTAAGAATATTCCGTTCGTGAGTGTGCGTGATCGTGAAAATTTTCAGTATCATTCGTGCGTGAAAATGCTTGAGTAAAATATTTTTCTGCGTGAGCATGCGTGTCGTGAGGAAAAAACGCTCACGTGAACATCTCTAACAAAAACAACAAATTTTTATTTTCTATTTTATTATTGTTTTTTATGTTTTTTTTATCGTTTTAGTAAATAAATTGAAAAACCCGGTTAATTCCTATTTATTTTATTTCAACTCCGTTGAATCGAAACCCCGCAAAATCGAAAACCCATATAATTCGTAAGAAATGGCCGGTCCGTTGCGATTATAAATTATCGGGATTTGACTGTATTATTTAAACAATTTTAGTAAATATTTCTTCTAAATAGCTTTGACTTTCATATTCTAGAAGTAGTTTAGCTTCTATGTGTAATTCAATAGAGCTAGTTTTCCATTTTTGTCGAATATTGCACATATAGGGATCTGATGTGCGTAGGGTTTGGGATTTCCCGGATTTTTCCACTTTCCGGGAAACGGGAATAAAAAAATCGCGTTCACGGGAAAAGCTTATTTTCTGAAATAAGTACATTTATTTATTGTATGAAAGTTGACGAAATTTCGATTGTTTTATTAATGTAAGCATTGTATTTAAATAAAAGTTAATACAGATGAAGTTCTAACACAAAAAGTGAATTGAAGCAAATAAAATAAAGCTATTACTTAGTAAGAGATCATATAAAGACGACTGTTACCGCAATTTGTAAACAACTTTGTAATGAGGTTTCGAAGTCATTTTATGAAGAACTTGTCATGCTTGTTTCACATTCTTCTTGAATAATTTCCAGAAGTATTCTTATCGTTAAGTACAAGCAACTTACATTACTATACTCAGCTACGCCAAATTGTATATAGCCTGAGCCAAAGTCTGTATAAATTTATTTAATTTTTCATTTTATTTCTACTAAAATATTTTCTTCAGGGTTCCAATAATAGCGTCCACTTATAATAAACTTAAATATCGTCAACCCAAAGTTTTTGATTAAACGACAGTCATTAGGTGCTACTTTTCTAGTAAAATCCAGCAAGTGCGAAAATACTGAGTAATTTAAGGAAATTACTCTCAATAAAAAGTTTGCATCTAAAAGTACGCGAACGGAAAAATTGTAAAATCCAGTAAAATATTGTTACGTTTAAATTTTATTAAACGTGTGAGTTCTTTTGATTGCTCAAAAATAAATAACACACAATTTTTATTTGCTACTGTTTTTCCTTTTATTTTTAACGAAGCAAATTACAACTTGTCTTTACTTAACTACTTCTTATCGTTATTATCCACTTTCACCGAGGTCTTAACTTGACTACTTTCTAATTAGCACTGCCCTGTTCTCTCACATGCTGCCACTTTTTATAGTACAGGAACCGGTTCTCGAATGTTCGCCCGATATGTGGCGTAATTACATGTCTGTACTTAGTAATGGCATCTATGCATGATGCCATCTGTATTGTCATTTACTATTGGTAGCCAGATGTTCAAACAGTCCTCTAGCACAATCGGGAAAATTCATATTGCTGCTAGGTGTTTGTAGATAATTCGATTGGCCGTTATTTTTAAATTTCAAAGTAACGACTCTTATTTAATTTTAATTATTATTCGAACTCCATTTGTTTCTATATTTGTGATTTGAAGGGGCTAAAGTTCGTATCGCTTTTTAAGCCAAATTACATTTGATAATTATTAATGAACAAATAACACCAAAGTCTGTTGTAAATATTCTGACTAACAACACATAGTTGAACGGAACAGCCAGCCGTTTTCGAAGGCCACTAAACCTTCATCGTCAGCGTTCTTTTGTGTTTGGTCCACTGTGTGTGGTGTCAGTTGGTGTAGATTTCTGCTTTATATACTTAGCATTTTATTGCAAATGGAATATGTGAATTGTTTTGATTCATCGTATTTCAATTTGCTGAAAGCTTTTTTTTTTTGTATTGTAAGCTCAATTTTCTGTGAATTAATAAGAACCATTAACAAAGGTTTAGTCATATTGAAATTTCTTATTTCAATATGGACAAAATATTAATTTACAGTATTCATTTATTAAACTCATTAGTTTGTAGATATCTCAATATACATTTTCTATTATATTAAAAAATATTGAATTAATGTGACGAATTCTTATTTTTAAGCTGCAGAGTATGGATTGTTTATATTTGCATTGCGCTTTAATGATGTAGATCTAATAAATACTTAAGCATTGATAAGAAATTTGATATGTATACATATGTACATATCTACAAATTGATTTTATGTATGTATGTATGTACATATATATGTACATACAAATAAGTGTTCAACTCAATCTTTGAATACATTTTTTATTTTATTTTTTGTCATGTGATGTCTGTTGTTGTTGAAATTAAAAACATTTTAATTTTTATCTGCGTTTACTTAAAAGTTTGTGAGGATTTTCTGTTTTAAGTAAAACTGAATTCCTGAAGATATGTACATACTCTATAGTAATAGTAACTATAATAGAAATATTCCTTATACTCAATTTACATTTTTTTAAAGTTGATGCAATGTTAGTTAGTCAACGCTTGACATTTTTAGGGTATCAAATTTTTTCTAGCTATAACCTTCTACATTTATTTTGGAAAACTTGCTTTGCTTTTTAAAAATGTATAAACCTTTTTAAATGAAACTGATCCGGCACTCCAGCTTAGCTACTGATAGTTTTTTTTTTTGTTGTTAGTTAACTTACTTATTTTTTATTTTTTATTGATAAACATTAGAAATCAAAAGGGAGTTTTATATTCTAATTATTATTTTCATAATTGTTGTAAACAATCGCTGCTTTTTGTTTGTTTTTTGCGATGAAATCATTTGAATTACTTTTGAAACTTTACGCGTTTATAAAAATTATGTTATTTTCTATATTTCTTAATTTATAAGACTTTTAGACTTTGTGCTTTAGTGGTTATATATTCTATTATACGATTATGAATAAGAATGCAGTAAGCTGATGTATTTGCTTACTGCTTCAAATTAAACTTTTATTCAATTGAATAAAAGGAGCTTTTTTCTTAAACTCTGATGCAGTTAGAAGCGCTGGAGATTCTTTCATATATAGAATTGGATAACATTTACTTTTAATTTTTATGTTAAGAAGTACAGATATGAGACTAAATTTAAATGTACTTTTAAATTAGTTAAATCATAATGAACAAACATATTTTACTCTAGGATACAAGATGACTTTGTGTGACGAAATTTCTGTTGCTTTATACTGATAATATTTTTACATTAATAAGGTACATATATGTTTGTTTTATGAAGGGTGAGCACCTATCACTTTTATTTGTTGTCCTATATGATTTTTTTTTAATTTTTATTAAAGTTCAGCGTATTGTGTATATATTTCTGAAATGTTTAAGTGTGTTTTGTGTTCCCATCGGACAGAGTGTACGTATTAGTTGGTCAGTCAGTCTATATTTTTATTTATTTTTTTCTTCTAATGTGCCACTCCTTTTTTCAGATTTTACTACTTGGAATAGAGTATTTTTGTCTAATTTGTTGCTGGGTATATACATTAGGTATGTATAAATTAGTTTACTTACAAAGAAATGTATGTTTAATAAACAACTATTGTAGCAAATCGATCTCAAATAACTCAGTTACCTCTACCAGCAATTCACCGTCGGTGTTTTCATAAAGTGTTAGAAACAATGAAATATCTATGTTTGGGAGAATTTTTTTGCCTCAAGTAGGTATTTCTACATGAGGTTTGCTGGTTGACTCCTATCGCATTCATATGTAATGATTATCCACTTAAAAAAGGTCATCATCACCATCAATCACTACCGTATACAATACATTCATGAGTCGGGTTGATCCAGATACAATTGCTGTCTCATCACCTTCTAAATAAAATATATAAAATATTTTGCTAGTATGCATGCCTTAGCATGCTTCTATCGATAGTGACGTAAGAGTCCGAGATGTAGAGTGATACAATTAAAAACCTTTACTATTAGAATTTACCAGTTCGCTCTTTTGAATTTTTACAAAGTAGATACATATGTATGTATTTCATTGACCACAAAATCATAAAATTTCTTTGCTTACAAAATTGTATGACGTGAGGTTTTTTTTTTTTTTTTGAAATTATTCATGCTTCGGCATGCTTTCATTTTTTTTCTGTAAATTTATTTAATACTCATACAGATATAAAGTAAGATCTGTTTGCAGTATGCATGCTTCAGCATGATTCTAGTTGAAGCGTATATTCATTCACTAAGTTTGCTTGATACTTATTCATACACATGTACATTCTTAAAGATTGGATATCAAAGTCCAAATTCCGTAGTTTATCTATATTTTCTAAAGATTTGATAGCTAAAGAAATAAATAGAGCGAAGATCTTCTATAATAATCCCATTTTCATATTGTAAAATTTTGCGTTCTAGCGCTTTCGATGGGAAAATGTACATACAACTTTATAAAAAGTGATAATATGATGTGCTGCTGAATATTGCACTATGTTATAGTTTATTTTAAACACTGAAGTTTTAGCAAAATTTCATTCAGACCAACAAGTTTAGAGAATTCCACTACATTTAGTTAATTACCTTTCTTAAGACCCATCATTCCTAATCAATCCTACAAAAAACTAGATTTTTCGTTTTAATTTTATTTTTATTATTATTAAATTCAACATTCATTCTTCAAATTACTTTATACTATATTAAGCAGCTTTTTCTCATTTGTGGAATGTTTAATCGTAAACATGTTAATGGTGAGATTAATTTTTCTATTTTATACACTAAGTAAATCTTTATATATACCAATCCACTTATATGAACCATTAAAGCTAATTCTTTTCACATCATTCCTTTCAATGATCTATTAAATCATTCTAGTATTGATGCTTTCATATTAAGTAATGTTTAATCTTCTATTTATGTATGAGTTTTCCAAAGTATTTATTAAAAAATTCTTTAGAATCATCTGTTTGTAAGTTTTTTGGTACCCGTACCACTTCAAAAATATTTTCCATTCCCTTGGTTTTTAGAGTGCAGCTTTTATTTTCAACTGTACTAAACTTTGAGAATGTGTCAATTACAGTCTTCAAAAATCAACAATTTCTATTTTCTGTAGAATAGTTCTCCATTTCACCTAACTTAGCTCCATAAAACTTCATATATTCCTTTCATTGCATCTCTACAAGGACAAACAATTGTTGAGATTTAATATGGAGTTCGTTTACTAAATTTCTTTTTAAAGACATTGAGTTGTTTCACAGATTTTTTCAAAAATGTTGTGATCTACATGTTGCACTTTCAGCTATTTATACTAATATACTAACATGTAGTTAATTTTCTAATCTGTATATTTAATCGTAAACTCGTCAATTTGTTTTTAATTATTTAATTTTTAGAATTGCTTTTGCAATTTTATAACTGTCTTCTTTCTCTAAATTTATTTCACGTTGTAGTTCCTCAATTGGCATTTAAATATATTCTTAAATATTAATGCTTTAAGAGTAGTTGTGAACTGGGCATTCGGTGGCAATTAAAATTGTTAAATTGTTGCTGAAATTGTTAAATTTGGGTAATTAAAATTTGAAAATTGTTAAATTCTTGGAAATTTGTGTTTTTTTTGATTACATAAGGAGTTTTTTGTTTACATTAGGAGTTTTTTGTTTGCATTAGGAGTTTTTGTTTACATTAAGTGTATGTCTGTCTGTCGGTCTGTCTGTCTGCCTGCCTGACCGTGGGAAGTTTGTGTGTGGAATATTTTGTGTGAATGTATTAAGGCGGTTCATAGTTTGGCGGTTTTTATGTGTGTATGTGACGACGGGGAAAATCATGAAAATGGTTTTTCCTAATGCTGACGGAAAATCATCTAATGATTTTTCGTAATTCCGAAGGCAAAACATGATAATTTTTCGTAATACCGAAGGCAAAACATGATAATTTTTCCTAATGCCTACTGCAATACATGATAATTTTTCCTAATGCCTACTGCAATACATGATTATTATTTTTTTCAAATGCCGACGGCAAAAAATGAATATAATTTTTTCAAATGCCGACGGGAAAATGATTTTTCCTAATGACGACGGGAAAACGTGAAAGTTATTTTTTCTAATGCTAATGTAGGTGTAGCTAGACTGTGGGAATTTAAGGCTGACCGTGATTTGAGTGGGCGGCGTTGTTGCCGTAATATGTAACCATAGGAATTTATGGATGTGTCTGTCTGTCTGTGAGAATTTAGGTGAAGGTTTGATTGGCAGGGGGCGGGGTGTAGTTGAGGTAGATCGATTGCGTGTGTAGTTGTGTGTGAATATATGTGTATGTGTGTGTGTGTGTGTGTGTGTGTGTGTGTATGTTTGTAGGAATTTCAATGTGTGTATTTCTGTAGGAGCTTAAGGCTGATTGTGATTTATGAGGAGTGAGGTGTTCTAGTAATATGCAACCGGGGGAATCTGTGTGTTTGTATGTCTGTAGGAGTTTAAGGCTGACCATGATTTGGGTGGGCAAGGTTGTTGACGTAATATGTAGCCATGGGGATTTGTGAATGTGTCTCTCTATAGTAGTTTAAGGTTGATCGTGATTTGAGGTGGGTGAGGATGTTGTTGAGGTAAATTGGTTATGCGTATGTATGTATGTATGTATTTTTGTAAGAATTTAAGATGATTGTGATTTATTAGGGGCGAGGTGTTCTTGTAATATGTAGCCGTGAGAATATATGTGTATAGCCGTCTGTAGAAGTTTAAGACTATCTGTAATTTCAGGTAGGTGAGAGTGTTGTGTTGTTGAGATTAATCTTATATATTGTATATGTATGTATGATCATGGGAATTTGTGTATGTATATCTGAGGGAGAATTTAAGGCTCGTCATGATTTGCAAAAGGTGGGGTGTTGTTGAAATTTTCTTGGATATTTCTTATATGAATTCTGCTATGTGTGTGTATTTGAGCTGGTATTTATATGAAGGTAGAAATAAATTGTTTTCAACATCGACATTTGGTACTATAAAATACTATCATATATCTGGACTTCCCTAATCCTAGTATGCTTTTATACTTACGATTGCTTTATATTTTCTCATGCTTAAATTTGTCTCGCGTTGAAGTCGGTCTGTGTGAAATTTGTTTATATTACAGATTTTGTTTATTTAACTACATTCGTCTTCTTTGACTGAAAGAGTTATCTACACACAGAGAAAAACCAACTTGAAATCAGTAAGAACCATGCTGAATTAATAAGAACCATTAGCGAAGGTTTAGTCATATTGAAATTTCTTATTTCAATATGGACAAAATATTAATTTACAGTATTCATTTATTAAACTCATTAGTTTGTAGGTATCTCAATATACATTTTCTATTATATTAAAAATTATTGAATTAATGTGATGAATTCTTATTTTTAAGCTGCAGATTTTCCCTGAGTGTATGGATTGTTTATATTTGCATTGTGCTTTAACTAAACGACGCTTCATATATTTTCATGATGTAGATCTAATAAATACTTAAGCATTGATAAGAAATTTGATATGTATACATACATATCTACAAATTGATTTTATGTATGTATGTATGTATGTATGTACATATATATGTACATACAAATAAGTGTTCAACTCAATCTTTGAATACATTTTTTATTTTATTTTTTGTCATGTGATGTCTGTTGTTGGTGAAATTAAAAACATTTTAATTTTTATCTGCGTTTACTTAAAAGTTTGTGAGGATTTTCTGTTGTAAGTAAAACTGAATTCTTGAAGATATGTACTTACATACTCTATAGTAATAGTAACTATAATAGAAATATTTCTTATACTTAATTTACAGTTTTTTAAAGTATAGGGTATAAAATTTTTTCTAGCTATAGCCTTCTACATTTATTTTGGAAAACTTGCTTTGCTTTTTAAAAATGTATAAACATTTTTAAATGAAACTGATCCGGCACTCCAGCTTAGGTACTGATAGTTTTTTTTTGTTGTTAGTTTACTTACTTATTTTTTATTTTTTATTGATAAACATTGGAAATCAAAAGGGAGTTTTATATTGTAATTATTATTTTCATAATTGTTGAAAACAATCGCTGCTTTTTGTTTGTTTTTTGCGATGAAATCATTTGAATTACTTTTGCAACTTTACGCGTTTATAAAAATTATGTTATTTTCTATATTTCTTAATTTATAAGACTTTTAGACTTTGTCCTTTAGGGGTTATATATTCTATTATACGATTATGAATAAGAATGCAGTAAGCTGATGTAGTTGCTTACTGCTTCAAATTAAAATTTTATTAAATTGAATAAAAGGAGTTTTTTTTTCTTAAACTCTGATGCAGTTAGAAGCGCTGGAGATTCTTTCATATAACAGCTTTTTTGAAATTTTTGATACATAGTATAATATAGAATTGGATAACATTTATTTTTAATTTTTATGTTAAGAAGTACGGGTATGAGACTGAATTTAAATGTACTTTTAAATTAGTTAAATCATAATGAACAAACATATTTTCTTCTTTAATAGCGATCAACAGAAAACGAACTCGTTTTCATATAATTTAGGTATACCCTATCGACGGCTCCTCTAGGATACAAGATGACTTTGTATGACGAAATTTCTGTTGCTTTATACTGATAATATGTTTACATTAATAAGATACATATACATATGTTTATTTTATGAACGGTGAGCACCTATGGCTTTTATTTAATGTTCTATATGACTTTTTTTTTCATTTTCTTTAATAATTTTCTCCCCATAATAGCATTCTAAATATTTCAAGGGCTCAAATGCTGTGTAGTCTTCTTCTGCAAACTTAACTAAACGTCTAACTTCTTCCAATGCTTCTTTATAAGAAGATATTTTGTTATGGTCTTCTTCTACGATACGTGCCCATCGGGCAGAGTGTACGTATTAGTTGGTCAGTCAGTCTCTATTTTTATTTATTTTTTTTTCTTCTAATGTGCCACTCCTTTTTTTAGATTTTACTACTTGGAATAGAGAATTTTTGTCTAATTTTTTGGTGGGTATATACATTAGGTATGTAGAAATTAGTTTAGATACAAAGAAATGCATGTTTAATATACAACTATTGTATCAAATCGATCTCAAATAACTCAGTTACCTCTACCAGCAATTCACCGTTGGTATATTCATAAAGTATTAGAAACAATGAAATATCTATGTTTTGAGAGAATTTTTCCCCTCAAGTATTTCTACATGAGGTTTGAGGGGTCAATCACTGTCGCATTCATATGTAATGATTATTCACTTAAAAAACGTCATCATCACCATCAATCATCTCCGTATACAATACATTCATGAGTTGGGTTGATCCAGATACAATTGCTGTCTCATCACCTTCTAACAGCTTTATATATTTTGCTAGTATGCATGCCTTAGCATGCTTCTATCGATAGTGACGTAAGAGTCCGAGATGTAGAGTGTTACAATTAAAAATCTTTACTATTAGAATTTACCAGTTCGCTCTTTTGAATTTTTACAAAGTAGATACATATGTATGTATTTCATTGACCACAAAATCATAAAATTTCTTTGCTTACAAAATTGTATGACGTGAGGATTTTTTTTTTTTAAATTATACATGCTTCGGCATGCTTTCATTTTTTTTTTCTATAAATTTATGTAATACTCATACAGATACAGATATAAAGTAAGATCTGTTTACTGTACATTTTAAAATTTATGCATGCTTCAGCATGATTTTAGTTGAAGCGTATATTCATTCACTAAGTTTGTTTGATACTTATTCATACACATGTACATTCTTAAAGATTGGATATCAAAGTCCAATTTCCGTAGTTTATCTATATTTTCTAAAGATCTGATAGCTAAAGAAATAAATAGAGTAAAGATCTTCTATAATAATCCCATTTTCATATTGTAAAATTTTGCGTGCTAGCGCTTTCGATGGGAAAATATACATACAACTTTATAAAAAGTGATAATATGATGTGCTGCTGAATATTGCACTATGTTATAGTTCATTTTAAACACTGAAGTTTTAGCAATATTTCATTCAGACCAACAAGTTTAGAGAATTCCACTACATTTAGTTAATTATCTTACTTAAGACTCATCGTTCCTAATCAATCCTACAAAAAACAACACAAACTAGATTTTTCGTTTTAATTTTATTTTTATTAAATTCAACATTCATTCTTCAAATTACTTTATACTATATTAAGTAGCTTTTCCTCATTTGTTGAGTTGACTTTAATAGGAGACATTTTAATGGTACGATGAACTTTTCTATTGCATGCATTGAGTAAATCTTTATACATACCAATCCACTTATATGAACCATTAAAGCTAATTCTTTTCACATCATACCTTTCAATGATCTATTAAATCATTCTAATATTGATGCTTTCATATTAAGTAATGTTTAATCTTCTATTTATGTATGAGTTTTCCCAAGTATTTATTAAAAAATTCTTTAGAATCATCTGTTTGTAAGTTTTTTGGTACCCGTACCACTTCAAAAATATTTTCCATTGCCTTGGTTTTTAGAGTGCAGCTTTTATTTTCAGCTGTACTTTGAGAATGTGTCAATTACAGTCTTCAAAAATCAACAATTTCTATTTTCTGTAGAATAGTTCTACATTTCACCTAACTTAGCTCCATAAAACATCATATATTCCTGTCATTACATCTCTACAAGCATAAACAGTTGTTGAAATTTAATATGGACTTCGTTAACTAAATTCCTTTTTAAAGACATTGAATTGTTTCACAGATTTTTTCGAAAGTGTTGTGATCTACATCTTGCACTTTCAGCTATTTATACTAACATGTAGTTAATTTTCTAATCTATATATTTAACCGTAAACTCTTCAATTTGTTTTTAATTATTTACTTTTTAGAATTGCTTTTTCAATTTTATAACTGTCTTCTTTCTCTAATTTTATTTCACGTTGTAGTTCCTCAATTTGCATTTAAATATATTCTTGAATATTAATGCTTTAAGCTATATTATTAATTTGTCTTGTATTTTATCTTCATTCAGTTTAATGTAACTATCAACAATAGTTTGTATCTAATTCATTTATGCCTTCCAATACTGATAAGTCAGTATAAATGTCTTCAGAATTGGAAGTCTATGAGTAAAATCATCGTCATCATCATTCTCAGTATTAGCATCATTAAATATGATGGTATTATCAAATATTGTTCCTTCTACTAGTTTCTTTTGGGGTACTTGTCTATATCTTGAGTGAAGGTTTCTCAGGCTTTAAACTTGTATATTTTCAACTTCTGTCTTGATTTTACTTTCTTCTTTCATAAGAATTCTTTTAATATTTTTAGAACTATTTATGAATTCTTCTGCTATAGGTTTAAATGTATCTTTTAGTTGTTCACTTGTATCTATTTCACCAGTTTTTATACTACGAAGCTTTTTCTTCAACACATTTCTTGTCAACACCAACTGTTTTAAAATTTTCTCATCCAGGGCAAATAACAGGTATCAGCAATCATATCAGCTTTTCAGGAGCTGGTCTGGTTTTCAGATCAGCTTTTCAGGACCTGGTCTGGTTTTCAGATCAGCTTTTCAGGACCTGGTCTGGTTTTCAGATCAGCTTATCAGGACCTGGTCTGGTTTTCAGATCAGCTTTTCAGGACCTGGTCTGGTTTTCAGATCAGCTTTTCAGGACCTGGTCTGGTTTTCAGATCCGCTTATCAGGACCTGGTCTGGTTTTCAGATCAGCTTATCAGGAGCTGGTCTGGTTTTCAGATCAGCTTATCAGGAGCTGGTCTGGTTTTCAGATCAGCTTATCAGGTAACAGATCAGGCTATCAGGAGCTGTTCAGATTTTCATTTCAAGATATCTGAGTCAGATTTAGTTATCAGTGTACAAGTAGCTAGCCATTTATAACATTTATATACATGAAGTTTAAAGTCAGATGAAATACGAAAAAGTAAAGTTTTATCTAGTAAAATTATTTTCTATAACGATCATCGTTTAATTCACTATCTTTGCTTATAATCAAAAATCCATATTTATCCTTTCAACATGCTTTTTATTTTTCTCACCTAACTTAAACATTAAATATACATTATGATGATCTCTTATTAAATGTTTGGTGATTCTGGTGTAAGTTTTACATAAGTAGAATGAATCAACATTCTTATCTCTCCCCATACAAAAATATGCTTCCCATACGCATCATCGTTAAATATCATATTGGAATTACTTTGGACTGAAATAACAGATTCACTATCGGTAAATTTTGTAATATATTATTATTTTAATTGATGTAATTAATTTCTTCAGATATTTATATCTGGGGTGATATAAAGATTTTGAGTATAAATAAATGTTCTCAAAATTTAAGTCCACTAGGACTTTCTAGCAAGCCAATCATAGCGTTTTTTTTCGTAATTTGACAGGTCAACTATTGTTGCACGAATAGAATTTGATATAAGGGAACTATGATTTATTTTTGAACTATCGTTCGATGAATCATCAATATTTCGTACCAAGGTATTTTAGGTTGTTTTACTAACCGCATTTATGTAGCTAAATACATTTTATAAATATTATCTCTTATTATAAAAAAATAAACTAATACAGCTATACCATATCAGAAAATATTTTCTGAAATCGTATAGCTGCATTAGTTTATTTTTTCTATAATAAGAGATAATGATCCACACTCATAATCAAAACAGCATAAAAATATCCTTTTTTTGACTATGAGTATGCATCAATATTTATGAAATGCGTTTAGTTACAAAAATGTGGTTAGTAAAACAAAGTATATTTTAACAGCCTTATTTATAACACTTATTAGGGCTTTATAAAGACTTTTTAAGAAAAAATTTGTATAAAAAATTTGTTTTAAAAAGTCTTTATAAAGCCCTAATAAGTGTTATAAATATGGCTGTTAAAATATTTTCTGATAATTAATTATCTTTCTTAAGACCCATCATTCCTAATCAATCCTACAAAAAACAACACAAACTAGATTTTTCGTTTTAATTTTATTTTTATTAAATTCAACATTCATTCTTCAAATTACTTTATACTATATTAAGTAGCTTTTCCTCATTTGTTGAGTTGACTTTAATAGGAGACATTTTAATGGTACGATGAACTTTTCTATTGCATGCATTGAGTAAATCTTTATACATACCAATCCACTTATATGAACCATTAAAGCTAATTCTTTTCACATCATTCCTTTCAATGATCTATTAAATCATTCTAATATTGATGCTTTCATATTAAGTAATGTTTAATCTTCTATTTATGTATGAGTTTTCCCAAGTATTTATTAAAAAATTCTTTAGAATCATCTGTTTGTAAGTTTTTTTGGTACCCGTACCACTTCAAAAATATTTTCCATTGCCTTGGTTTTTAGAGTGCAGCTTTTATTTTCAGCTGTACTACAATTTGAGAATGTGTCAATTACAGTCTTCAAAAATCAACAATTTCTATTTTCTGTAGAATAGTTCTACATTTCACCTAACTTAGCTCCATAAAACATCATATATTCCTGTCATTACATCTCTACAAGCACAAACAGTTGTTGAAATTTAATATGGACTTCGTTAACTAAATTCCTTTTTAAAGACATTGAATTGTTTCACAGATTTTTTCGAAAGTGTTGTGATCTACATCTTGCACTTTCAGCTATTTATACTAACATGTAGTTAATTTTCTAATCTATATATTTAATCGTACAACTCTTCAGTTTGTTTTTAATTATTTACTTTTTAGAATTGCTTTTTCAATTTTATAACTGTCTTCTTTCTCTAATTTTATTTCACGTTGTAGTTCCTCAATTTGCATTTAAATATATTCTTGAATATTAATGCTTTAAGCTATATTATTAATTTGTCTTGTATTTTATCTTCATTCAGTTTAATGTAACTATCAACAATAGTTTGTATCTAATTCATTTATGCCTTCCAATACTGATAAGTCAGTATAAATGTCTTCAGAATTGGAAGTCTATGAGTAAAATCATCGTCATCATCATTCTCAGTATTAGCATCATTAAATATGATGGTATTATCAAATATTGTTCCTTCTACTAGTTTCTTTTGGGGTACTTGTCTATATCTTGAGTGAAGGTTTCTCAGGCTTTAAACTTGTATATTTTCAACTTCTGTCTTGATTTTACTTTCTTCTTTCATAAGAATTCTTTTAATATTTTTAGAACTATTTATGAATTCTTCTGCTATAGGTTTAAATGTATCTTTTAGTTGTTCACTTGTATCTATTTCACCAGTTTTTATACTACGAAGCTTTTTCTTCAACACATTTCTTGTCAACACCAACTGTTTTAAAATTTTCTCATCCAGGGCAAATAACAGGTATCAGCAATCATATCAGCTTTTCAGGAGCTGGTCTGGTTTTCAGATCAGCTTATCAGGACCTGGTCTGGTTTTCAGATCAGCTTATCAGGAGCTGGTCTGGTTTTCCGATCAGCTTATCAGGAGCTGGTCTGGTTATCAGATCAACTTATCAGGAGCTGGTCTGGTTATCAGATCAGCTTATCAGGAGCTGGTCTGGTTATCAGATCAGCTTATCAGGACCTGATCTGATTTTCAGATCAGCTTATCAGGAGCTGGTCGGGTTTTCATCTGATTTTCAGATCAGCTTATCAGGTAACAGATCAGGCTATCAGGAGCTGTTCAGATTTTCATTTCAAGATATATGAGTCAGATTTAGTTAATCTTATTTAATGATGCTAATACTGAGAATGATGATGACGATGATTTCTACTCAAAGACTTCCAATTCCGAAGACTTATCAGTATTGAAAAGAAGAAATGAATTAGATACAAACTAATGGTGATAGTAACCTCAAACTGAATGAAGATAAAATACAAGTTGGTGGTCAAATATGGGCTCTAACACTAGGACTATTTTCTCTAATGTTTGATAAAATACCAAAAAATTATGATAAACTTGAACTCGAAATCTATAAAAAGATTTTAATTACTACTAATGTACGCATACAGAATCATCATCGTTCTCCGTCAGAGAACGATGATATAAGTTAATTTTTCTGGAAGCTGAAATCGACAAACTAAAGATTAATAATATAGCTTAAGGCATTGATATAATTCAAGAATATATTCAAATGCATATTGGTGGACTACAACGTGAAATAAAATTAGAGAAGGAAGAGAGTTATAAAATTGAAAAGCAATTCTAAAAATTAAATAATTAAAAATAAACTGAAGAGTTGTACGATTAAATATATAGATTAGAAAATTAACTACATGTTAGTATAAATAGCTGAAAGTGCAACATGTAGATCACCACACTATCGAAAAAATCTGTAAAGCAACTCAATGTCTTTAAAAATAAATTTAGTAAACGAACTCCATATTAAAACTCGAAAATTGTTTGTGCTTGTAGAGATGCAATGACAGGAATATATGAAGTTTTATGGAGCTAACTTAGGTGAAATGGAGAACTATTCTACAGAAAATAGAAATTGTTGTTGTAGTACAGCTGAAAATAAAAGCTGCACTCCAAAAACTAAGGAATGGAAAATATTTTTGAAGTGGTACGGGTACCAAAAAAAAAAAAAAAAAACTTACAAACAGATGATTCTAAGGAATTTTTTAATAAATGCTTTGGAAAACTCATACATAAATAGAAGATTAAACATTACTTAATATGAAAGCATCAATAGTACAATGATTTAATTGAGCATTAAAAGGAATGATGTGAAAAGAATTAGCTTTAATGGTTCATATAAAAGGATTGGTATACATATATAAAGAATTACTTAGCGCATAAAATAGAAAAATTTATCTCACCATTAAAATGTTTACCATTAAAGTTAACTCAACAAATGAGAAAAAGCTGCTTAATACAGTATAATGTAATTTGAAGAATGAATGTTGAATTTAATAAAAATAAAAATTAAATTAAAACGAAAAATCTAGTTTTTTGTAGGATTGATTAGGAATGATGGGTCTTAAGAAAGGTAATTAACTAAATGTAGTGGAATTAGATAATTAGATATATGTAGTGGAATTCTCTAAACTTGTTGGTCTGAATGAAATTTGATAAAACTTCAGTGTTTAAAATAAACTATAACATAGTGCAATATTCAGCAGCACATCATATTATCACTTTTTATAAAGTTGTATGTACATTTTCCCATCGAAAGCGCTAGAACGCAAAATTTTACAATATGAAAATGGGATTATTATAGAAGATCTTCGCTCTATTTATTTCTTTAGCTATCAGATCTTTAGAAAATATAGATAAACTACGGAATTTGGACTTTGATATCCAATCTTTAAGAATGTACATGTGTATGAATAAGTATCAAACAAACTTAGTGAATGAATATACGCTTCAACTAGAATCATGCTGAAGCATGCATACTGCAAACAGATCTTACTTTATATCTGTATCTGTATGAGTATTAAATAAATTTACAGAAAAAAAATGAAAGCATGCCGAAGCATGAATAATTTAAAAAAAAAATCCTCACGTCATACAATTTTGTAAGCAAAGAAATTTTATGATTTTGTGGTCACTTAAATACATACATACATATGTACCTACTTTGCAAAAATTCAAAAGAGCGAACTGGTAAATTCTAATAGTAAAGGTTTTTAATTGTATCACTCTACATCTCGGACTCTTACGTCACTATCGATAAAAGCATGCTAAGGCATGCATACTAGCAAAATATTTTATATATTTTATTTAGAAGGTGATGAGACAGCAATTGTATCTGGATCAACCCGACTCATGAATGTATTGTATACGGTAGTGATTGATGGTGATGATGACCTTTTTTAAGTGGATAATCATTACATATGAATGCGATAGGAGTCAACCAGCAAACCTCATGTAGAAATACCTACTTGAGGCAAAAAAATTCTCCCAAACATAGATATTTCATTGTTTCTAACACTTTATGAAAACACCGACGGTGAATTGCTGGTAGAGGTAACTGAGTTATTTGAGATCGATTTGCTACAATAGTTGTTTATTAAACATACATTTCTTTGTAAGTAAACTAATTTATACATACCTAATGTATATACCCAGCAACAAATTAGACAAAAATACTCTATTCCAAGTAGTAAAATCTGAAAAAAGGAGTGGCACATTAGAAGAAAAAAATAAATAAAAATATAGACTGACTGACCAACTAATACGTACACTCTGTCCGATGGGAACACAAAACACACTTAAACATTTCAGAAATATATACACAATACGCTGAACTTTAATAAAATTAAAAAAAAATCATATAGGACAACAAATAAAAGTGATAGGTGCTCACCCTTCATAAAACAAACATATATGTACCTTATTAATGTAAAAATATTATCAGTATAAAGCAACAGAAATTTCGTCACACAAAGTCATCTTGTATCCTAGAGTAAAATATGTTTGTTCATTATGATTTAACTAATTTAAAAGTACATTTAAATTTAGTCTCATATCTGTACTTCTTAACATAAAAATTAAAAGTAAATGTTATCCAATTCTATATATGAAAGAATCTCCAGCGCTTCTAACTGCATCAGAGTTTAAGAAAAAAGCTCCTTTTATTCAATTGAATAAAAGTTTAATTTGAAGCAGTAAGCAAATACATCAGCTTACTGCATTCTTATTCATAATCGTATAATAGAATATATAACCACTAAAGCACAAAGTCTAAAAGTCTTATAAATTAAGAAATATAGAAAATAACATAATTTTTATAAACGCGTAAAGTTTCAAAAGTAATTCAAATGATTTCATCGCAAAAAACAAACAAAAAGCAGCGATTGTTTACAACAATTATGAAAATAATAATTAGAATATAAAACTCCCTTTTGATTTCTAATGTTTATCACTAAAAAATAAAAAATAAGTAAGTTAACTAACAACAAAAAAAAAAAACTATCAGTAGCTAAGCTGGAGTGCCGGATCAGTTTCATTTAAAAAGGTTTATACATTTTTAAAAAGCAAAGCAAGCTTTCCAAAATAAATGTAGAAGGTTATAGCTAGAAAAAATTTGATACCCTAAAAATGTCAAGCGTTGACTAACTAACATTGCATCAACTTTAAAAAAATGTTAATTGAGTATAAGGAATATTTCTATTATAGTTACTATTACTATAGAGTATGTACATATCTTCAGGAATTCAGTTTTACTTAAAACAGAAAATCCTCACAAACTTTTAAGTAAACGCAGATAAAAATTAAAATGTTTTTAATTTCAACAACAACAGACATCACATGACAAAAAATAAAATAAAAAATGTATTCAAAGATTGAGTTGAACACTTATTTGTATGTACATATATATGTACATACATACATACATACATACATAAAATCAATTTGTAGATATGTATGTATACATATCAAATTTCTTATCAATGCTTAAGTATTTATTAGATCTACATCATTAAAGCGCAATGCAAATATAAACAATCCATACTCTGCAGCTTAAAAATAAGAATTCGTCACATTAATTCAATATTTTTTAATATAATAGAAAATGTATATTGAGATATCTACAAACTAATGAGTTTAATAAATGAATACTGTAAATTAATATTTTGTCCATATTGAAATAAGAAATTTCAATATGACTAAACCTTTGTTAATGGTTCTTATTAATTCAGCATGGTTTTTACTGATTTCAAGTTGGTTTTTCTCTGTGTGCAGAAAACTCTTTCAGTCAAAGAAGACGGATGTAGTTAAATAAACAAAATCTGTAATATAAACAAATTTCACACAGGCAGGCTTTAACGCGAGACAAATTTAAGCATGAGAAAATATAAAGCAATCGTAAGTATAAAAGCATACTAGGATTAGCGAGGTCCAGATATATGATAGTATTTTATAGTACCAAATGTCGATATTGAAAACAATTTATTTCTACCTACATATAAATACCAGCTCAAATACACACACATAGGAGAATTCATATAAGAAATATCCGAGAAAATTTCAACAACACCCCACCTTTTGCAAATCATGACGACCCTTAAATTCTCGCTCAGATATACATACACAAATTCCCATGATCACACATACATACATATATAATATATAAGATTAATCTCAACAACACAACACTCTCACCTACCTGAAATTACAGATAGTCTTAAACTTCTACAGACATCTATACACATAGATTCTCACGGCTACATATTAAAAGAACACCTCGCCCCTAATAAATCACAATCATCTTAAATTCTTACAGAAATACATACATACATACATACACATAACCAATTTACCTCAACAACATCCTCACCTACCTCAAATCACGATCAGCCTTAAACTACTATAGACAGACACATCCACAAATCCCCATGGCTACATATTACGTCAACAACCCTGCCCACCTAAATCATGGTCAGCCTTAAACTCCTACAGACATACAAACACACAGATTCCCTGCATATTACTAGAACACCTCACCCCTCATAAATCTCAACAACACAACACTCTCACTTACCTGAAATTACAGATAGTTTAAACTTCTACAGAAATACATACATTGAAATTCCTACAATCATACACACACACACACACACACACACACACATACACACATATATATACACGCAATCGATCTACCTCAACTAAGCCCCGCCCCCCCCCCTGCCAATCAAACCTTCACCTAAATATTCACAGACAGACAGACACATCCACAAATTCCTATGGTTACATATTACGGCAACAACGCCGCCCACTCAAATCACGGTCAGCCTTAAATTCCCACAGTCTAGCAACACCTACATTAGCATTAGAAAAAATAATCATGTTTTGCCGTCGGCATTTGAACAAAATAATAATCATGTTTTGCCGTCGGCATTTGAAAAAAATAATAATCATGTTTTGCCGTCGGCATTTGAAAAAAATAATAATCATGTTTTGCCGTCGGCATTTGAAAAAAATAATAATCATGTTTTGCCGTCGGCATTTGAAAAAAAGAATAATCATGTTTTGCTGTAGGCATTTATCATGTTTTGCCTTCGGCATTAGGAAAAATCATTAGATGATTTTCCGTCAGCATTAGGAAAAACCATTTTCATGATTTTCCCCGTCGTCATATACACACATAAAAACCGCCAAACTATGAACCGCCTTAATACATGCACACACAATATTCCACACACAAATTTCCACGGTCAGGCAGGCAGACAGACAGACAGACCGACAGACAGACATACACTTAATGTAAACAAAACCTCCTAATGTAAACAAAAAACTCCTAATGTAAACAAAAAACTCCTTATGTAAACAAAAAAACACAAATTTCCAAGAATTTAACAATTTTCAAATTTTAATTAAACAAATTTAACAATTTCAGCCACAATTTAACAATTTTAATTGATTTAGAATTGGCAGTTCCCTACTACTCTTGTCGACATCGCGGGTCAGGCCGTTAAAGTTTCTTAGCTTTTTACCCTGAACGTGAGAAGTTATTAGGATGATATATTCAAGACATCGAAAAACTGGGAGAGAATTAAAAAAAAACACAAAGTAAATTTGTTTAAATGTTCCATACGTCAAACCAGGAACCGTCGACCCGACATACATATTTCCAAAAATTCTATGGAAATTCTGCACGTTTTAATTTCACGTGGAATACATAACATACCCGAATATTGTTCTAGCATCAAACTTAAATAAATGTTATTTATTATAATGCTCATAACTTAATACATTTGTTTTTTGTTGTTATAAAAATTTCATCAAAAATTAAAAATTTTTGTTTCGCTTTGCTTTTGTTTGTTTATATTTAAAAACATATGGTTTCGTTTTACTGGATTTTACTGGCAAAAATTTGTCCAGTAAAAACTTTCATTTACTCAGTAAATGAACTGTTATTTTTCTCTCTCAATTCGCCCTCTCATTTACTGGATTTTATGTACTCGAACGCAATCCAGTAAAAAATGGCAAAAATTTGAACAAATTTTTGAGTTCTCGAACGCACTTATTAACGCTGTTTCAGACTATAATACAACTACTAATACTTTTGACTGAAATGCCACGCTGATATAATTTCAGTTTCAAAAATTTCACAAACATTAACAATTCAGGACACAGAATACACAGAAGTGAAGAAAGTGACAGGTCAAAAAAGCTAGGATCAGGTTTTTAAAATTCTTGGGAAAAAGAGACAACTATAGTGCATTTGTTATTAAGAAAGTATGAAAATAAAAACTGAAAACCAAAAATAAAAGAATGTGAATAAGCAAAAATGATTAAAAAAGTTTCATCAAGTGTAAATTTAATAATTTTTGTGTGTTTTAAGCAAAAAACAAATAAAATAAAATAAAAGGTTCTGAGTGTTCATTAATGCAAGGAACACAATTGGGACGAACGACGAATTTTTCGGTGCGAACTTTCGTCAAAAAAAATAAAACACATTTGTTCATATGAAAATGAACACAACACCGCCGTAAAACGAAATTCGTCGCGCGTGACGAACTCTGAGATAGAGATTATTTTTATTTTGTACGCCGACGAACGACGAAAAACCAATTTTCTCTCATTCTCTTTACTTACGCAATAAACAATGTGACCGGAATTTAAAATAAAATTAAGCTAAATCACGTATGTCTTTAATATATTTTTAGAGAATACGCAATTTGGATTAAAGAAGACTAAAAAAAACTAAATCCGTTTTTAAAAAAGCTAAAAAAGAAGCTAAGAGCCTAATAAAAATTTTAAAGCTAAATCCAGAAAAAATAAGCTAAATTTATCCCAAAATTAGCTAATATGGTCACACTGACAATAACCAACTTTATCAATTGTAAGAGCTGAATTCGCTGAGTAAATTCGTCGTTGTTGTGTTTCACACGATACAATATACAGATAATATTAAAAAGCTTGGTGACTGTAGCCTAACATTAGTTTCTAAATGGGCATGCGATGGATCTTCTGGACAAAAGCGATATAAGCAGTATAATGCAGAAAAAATATCAGATTCTGACTTATTTATGATATCTTTTGTTCCGTTAAGACTAAAAACAAATAACATTAATTTTGAGCCATCTACTAGCAAAGAAACCGATATTGACATATGGAAAAACGAAATACCTTCCTCAACAAAATATTGCAGACCAATTAAATTTGCTTTTAAGAAGGAAACGAAGGATGTAATATTAGAAGAAGTATCTAAACTTAAACAACAAATATCTATTTGTCTTCAACTTCAACCGATAACTTTGTTACTTAACGGTCAAGAGATTCAAATAAATTATCAAATGTTACTTACAATGATTGATGGAAAAGTTGCACAGGCCATAACTGAAACAAAATCATCTTCGAGCTGTGTTATTTGCAAGAAAACTGCAAGCCAATTAAGTCAACTTCCAACAGAAGACACCACTTTCCAAGAAGCCTATGAGTTTGGCTTGTCCCCACTCCCTGCTAAAATTCGATTTATGGAACACATATTAAAGCTAAGCTTTGATTTAGATTTTAAAGGAACAGTACGAAATAGGGACGAAAATATAGCCAAAAGAGAGGCAAAAAAGAAACACGTACAAGATATATATTTAGAATTGGGTTTACTGATCGATCAGCCAAAGCAAGGAGAAGGAAACACAAATGATGGCAACACAGCAAGAAAATTTTTTTCTGATCCTGAAACTGCTGCAGCTATATAGGAGTAGATTTTGAATTAATAAAACGCCACAAAATCATACTGCAAGTAATTTCATGCAATAAAAAGGTAAATGCAAGAAAATTTGGTCAGTATGCTAATGAAACAGGGAAACTATACAACGAAAAATATGATTGGAGGAATGTGCCATAGACAGTCCACAAAATACTATATCATGGGGAAAATATTATTCAACACAATATGCTTCCGATTGGAGATCTTTCTGAAGAAGCGCAAGAAAAAAGGAACAAAGATTATAGATATTTTCGCGAGCACAACACAAGAAAGATATCTAGATATACTACCAATGAAGACTTCTTTAATATTTTACTGTGCACTTCTGATCCATATATCTCCAGCATTCGACAAAAATGGAATTCCACCCCCATGGAATTGGACAAAGATGCCAAGCAGCTCCTTGAAGATGAACAGGAGGCATACTTAGATGAAATTTTCACTACGACAGTTAAATGAAAAATGTATTCTATGCAAATTAACATAAAAATTAGAGCAAAAAAGCACAATAAATATTAAATATTTATAGAAGAAATTTTATTTTATTTGGAATAAAAAGACAATGGCTAAATAGAAATTATAGTAGTAAACACACAGAAACCATCAGCGGTTCCCAAGAAGGAAATCAGATATACAAGATTTCAAAAATTTATTTGGTAAGATATTTAGAGGTACCCACCCACATCAGTAAGCAGAGGAAATTAGCAGAGTTGCCAGCTGAAGATTATTGCAAAATTCGACCACAAATGATTATAAGCTTAACGCATGCGTTTTTGACAGTTCCCGTGGAAACGCCCATTTGTGCCGATGGAAATGGCACCATAGAGGTGAACACAAGACTAGGATGGATGGTGTATGGTCCGACCGGTGGCGAAAAGGAATATTTGGTATGAAGCGCATTTCATTCCAAACGGCAAGAATCAGATATGTCTATCGAACAGAGGATCATAGAATATTTTGAGGTCGAGTCATGCTTGGCAAAACTCGATGCGAAACCCGTAATATTAAAAGATGAAGAGAGAGCATTGAATATTTTAAAGGCAAGGTCATTATAAATGCGGATTATTTTGGAAAACTGAGAAGCGACCCTTTCCCGATAGTTACCCTCAGGCATTAACACCATTACAGTTGATTGAGAACAAAGTTCTTGTAAATCCGAAATTCGAAATCGAGTATAGGACTAAGATGTGGCATCTACTGATGGAAGGTTATGCAAGCCGGCTTAGCCGTGATGAAGAAAAATATTCCCCTAACACATGCTTTTTGCCACATTTTTCGATTTTTAATCCAAGCAGTGCTCGACGCCGCAGCCAAAGCGAATGCAGTTTCGCTAAATGACCTTCTGCTGCCAGGACCCGACTTAAATCAGCCGTTAATCGGCGTTTTATTTAAGTTTCGCGAACGCCAATCGCCGTCGGCGATGATGTCCGGGAAATGTTCTTGCAACTGGCAATTCGTAAAGAAGACCAAGAAGAGATTTGTCAGCCAATTGGTCAATATGTCATGACAAGAGCCACGTGCTCACCTACAATAGCCCAATATATTAAAAGTATAAATGCCAAAAAAATTTTGGAATTCTAATCATAGAGCTGCCGAAGCCAAAATTAAACATCATTATGTAGATGATTACGCAGATCGCTTTGATTCCGTGGAAGAGGTCTTAACTTTGGTTAAGGATGTGATTAAAATACATAAATTATCCGGTATCAAATCACATTCAATTCGGAGGAAATAAATCAGCGCTTTGGCAACTCTACAGTAAGAAATGTAAATCTGATGTCTGGTATAACATTGAGAAAATCTTTGGAATGTTAAGGTCAGCTGAGAGCAACGAATTTATTGTCGACATGAAATTTTAAGACGTCTACGCATATATTTTTGAAAATAAAAGAACACCTACAAAAAGAGAAGTATTGAGTTTAATCACGTCCGTTTTCGACCCATTTGGTTTTTTGGATGACTCCACAATATCAGGAAAAATTAATGCAACTATTGTTGTAGATTGGTTTGCAAGGAGGCTTTGTGCGATCGTTGGAATTCTTGGGTTAGTGGCTTGAACAAGGTAAGGAACTTTTGTATTCCGATATAATATTTCTCTAATTTATCTAACCAAAGGAGAACTTTGCACATATTTTGTGGTGCTAGTGAAATGGCAATAGCAGCTGTGGCATACTGGTGGTACGATTCAGACAGTGCGATAAATGTGGCCTTTGCAGCTGGTAAAGCGAACTGTACACCCACTAAATATATGTCAGTTCTTCGTCCGGAGTTACAAGCAGCTATAATGACCATGAGGATAAATAATTCTACTAATACCTATCATGATGTGCAACCCATCGACATTTGCTTTTGGACAGATTCTAATACTGTGGTAAAATGGTTAATATCGCATTGCCCACAGAGTAGCTGAAATTTTAGAGTTGTTAGATGAAATCCAGTGGCACTGGCTGCCGGGCTACTCTACTCGTCCTAGTTTAATGTATAACTCAAACGGTAGTTGGAAAAATGGTCCAGAATTTTTGCGTCAGGAATCTAAAGAATGGCCTACAGGTTGTAGCTAACAAGAAAATACTAGCTGTGATGAGGAGTTCCGAAACGAACATTTCGTGTTCTCTACTAATATAGTAAGCCTAACCCTTTTTGATACAAAACGTTTTTTTTTAATATTTGCGACTAATTAGACACACAGTTTGGACATTTCGATATGTTAACAATTTAAAGCTAATTTGTAAACGGCAGCCCTTTGTCAATGGCGATTTGTTGATAGAAGAAGAAGAATAAGCTGAACGTTTCGTTAAAAAGTCCATACAAAGAATAGCATTCGTTGAGGAATATCATACCATATGCAAGGGAAAGGTTATAAGCGCAGGTAGTGCCTTAATTTCAATAAATTCATATGTTGAAGAGTTTGGAAACATTCGATGTGGGGGTAGGATTGACAATGCATTCCTTCCACTTTCAACAAGGAGACCATATGTTCTGAACAAAAACGATGGAGTAAAAAATTTTTGGTTTCAGTGGTCAAAGACACATTAACGACAACATTGTGATTTGTGAAATACGACGTAAATACTGGATTCCGTCTATAAGCGTCGTCCTGAAAACTGTAAGGGCGAGTTGCCCTAGCTGTAAAGTTAAAATATGTAAACCCTCTCAACCAATAATGGGACCTCTACCCCAAGATCGTTTACGTGCCTTCATTCGCCCTTTTTTGTATACCGGCTTGGACTATTTTGGTCCCGTACTAGTGGCTATCCGATGAACCCGTGAGAAAAAATTGATTGCGTTCTTCACGTGTTGAACTACACGATCTGTTTTCTTTGCATAAGGAACTTTGTATATCTTCGCTGTGTACCAGTGCATTGACAACGCCTGGAAACTTTAAACAGCCTATTAATTGAGTGTGAAAATATCGGAAGTTCAAGGCTTCTCACTCACCTTCCTGTGTACCCCGACGAGTCAGAGCCGTTGACGCCAAACCATTTCTTATTGAGAGTTCCTACTTCTACTCAAACCTCAGCTCCCTTTAACCCTAAGTTGTGCTCTCTGCGAAAACAATGGAAATTCGTACAAAATTTGAAAAACTGTATCTGGAGACGTTGCTTATTAGAATACCTCCCAGAATTGCCAATTGCCCTACTAATCCTTTATTGATTTGTGAAACTGATCAGGCTAGAACGAAATTGAAAATACGACGCATTCAAAGGATTTTTGTTGGTAAAGATGGCATAGGGAGATCGGCTGAAGTAAATACCGCAGATGGATTACTGCGACGACCTGTGTCTAAGCTGGCCTCATTGGATGTTGAGAGTTGTGGTGAAGTGGACAAGATGAGGTCCATTCCCGGGGGTGAGGATGTCGATAACACAGAATAATCGTACATGTATATACGTATCTGTATCTCTTAATGTCATTCTGTCAGTGCAAGTAACATATACAAATAAATATATTAAAAAAACATATTTTTTTCTGACAAAATATGCTGACTTAAAAAAAAAATAGTTGTTTTTTGATCGACTAAAATATGCTATCTCATAAAAATAGCCAAACCAGTGCAAAATAAAATATTTTTTGCAGACCTATAAATTAGTAAATATATTTTATTTATATTATGGAAGGCACATCATTTATTTTTACAATAATAAGCGAATTAATTAGTTTTTTCGCTCTACTGAAAAGTTAGTTTTTTGAGTTGACGTATTTTGAATATAGGCTCTCGATATAGTTAAATGTTAAAAAATTATAATTTTTATAACGATTTTATGTTTTTAATATATTTTTTTTAGAGAATACGCAATTTAGATTAAAAAAATACTAAAAAAGATAGATCAGTTTATAGAAAAAATGCTAAAAAATAAGCTAAAAACTAAATGAAAATTTTAATCCAGAAGAAATCATGAATCAAAGAATAGAAGATTATGCATTGCGCATGTTTGTTAACCTGAGTGTGCTGGTATTTGGCTGGTGTGACGTCAAAATGACGTAGAAATTGAAATGTAAACAAAATTGCCCTATACCAAATACACGTCCTTGTGTGATTGTGTTTATGTTTATCGGCTAATGTGACGTACATGCGCAGAAAAAGAATTTTTTCAAAAGCTGAATGCGTAATCTTGTATTCTTTGATTCATGAGTAGAAATGACCTAAATTTAGTCCAAAATAAGCTAATATGGTCACACTGACAATAACCAACTTTATTAATTATAAGCAGTGTGGCCACAAAATTTGTTGAAACCCAAACCAATCTGAAAAACACGAATTTTGCATTATACAGCCGTGTCACAGATTCCGTTCGGAATGGTTTTGATTCCGTATTAATTATTCCGTTCAATGTTCATTTTGGTGCTTCAGATTCCCATCGTTTTCATCAATCCGAAAGAAATGCTTAATCTTACAAGTGTGGCAACATAATTTTGTAGTAAATGATAATGTGGCATATGTTTAGGCGTTCTAATTTTTTTTTGTATGCATATTTTAATTCTGCCTTGTATTTTTTTGTTTTGTGTGCTGCCAATATGAAGATTTTGATAAAGTACATACAAAAATGATATGGTAATACCAAAGAAACCAATTCCGTACATTTTGTTTTGTTGATTTTATTTTTGTAATGACTTGAGAAATTTGCATAATAAATATATAAAAACTAAATAATTGTAATCCAGCTTTGGACAAATAAATGAAAAATAGTATTCTTAATTGAAAAAAAATTGTTTAAAATTTTTTTTTTAATTTAACATGCAGAAAATGTTAATTCCGTCCATGAAATTAAAACTGATTTCATTACGAATTTTTTTTTCGTTTTCTAAAGCAGCAAAATACGGATTGAATTCCGTTTCCGAACGGGATTGAGCTCTGTGACATGGCTGATAACATCATTCTCATATACCAGGCATGATAGTATAATAGCCGCTTAAGACGTTTACATGGTTTCCATCATTATATATTTGTATGAACGTAAAAATTACAAAAAATTTAATACATTAATTGGCAGAGGTTTTTACTTATATAAATGAAAAAGAATATATGCAATTTATAAAATTAAAAATGCCAAATGCAAAATAAAAAATTCGCTGCTAAATCAAAATACATAATGCTAAATTTAGCAGTGAAAATGCTAAAAGGGTCACGCTGATGATAAGAGCTGAATTCGCTGAGTAAATTCATCGTTATTGTGCTTCACACGAGGAATTTACGCATCGAATTCTTATCGACGTAGTATTAAATGACGAAGTATTAGACAACTGTAATGTTAACGAATCATTAATTGGCATTGAACAAAGTGAAGTTGATCGTTGACGAAGAAGTGGCTTTGCCGTTAGAAAAATAATATCATCAGATTTTTTATTTTTATTGTTTTTATTAAAAGCTTCAGAACTCACAGTAAAATAGGCTTATCTGCAGTTAGAACTCACTTCACAATTTTTTGTTTTTGAGGTTCTCATATAGTGTATTCCTCAATATCAATTTGTTTTTTATGTTATTTCTGACTATTTAAAATTTTTTTGGCAAAATAAGTTAAGCTTATTTATCAAAGTCAATATGTATTACGAATGTTATGTACTAAAAAACTATTTATGTAACAAAAACTCCGCTAAAACGTCTGTTCACTATGAAGGTTCAACGAGAACAGGTCAAAAAGGCTACTATCAACAATAATTGCATTTGCGTACTCAAAAGATTTTAAAATTTTTGCTGAATTACGTTCGTTTACCCAAAATAGAGAAAATGAGAACAAAAATTGAGAGAGTAAGGTGACAGTTTGCAAATTTTTACTGCAGAGATTTGTCGTAGTAAAGTTTAGTAAAATAACACATGATTCCAAACGTAAACAAATGAAAAGTAAGCAAACGAAAAGTGTAAAAATTTGAGAAAAGGGTAATTAAAAATTGTGAAAGTCATTAAAAAAGAATTAATTTATAAAGCAGAAAAATAAATGTTAATATACATATTATGTAATTTATTTTATCAATTTTTTTGTTTTGCAAATTAGTAGTTTGTTTTGCAACTTAGTACTGCACTTTGTTTTAAATTAATCAGTAGCATTAAGAAATAGTCATGTAATTTTTATTAATTTAACCAACAACAAAACAAGGATATCAAAAAGAAATTAATTACAAATACTAAATGAAACAAATTACAAACGTTTATATATTTTTCAACACTATGTGGAATTAGAGTCAGCTCTTTCTTTAATCTTACTAATTTTTACTATTTTTCCGTTCGCGTCCTTTTTTCGGCAACAGCTCTTTTTGAGAATTAATTTTAAAATTTTCGCAGTAACTACTCATTTACTGTATTTTACTGCAAAATTAAAAACAAACCTAATGTAAAAATTTTTCAAAAAACTGCATTCTGGACTATCAATTTGGTGTTAGAAGTCAGCATAGCACCATTGAACAAACGCATGGATTGGTTCAAGTTATAAGAAGAACATTTGAAGAAAAAAAGTATTGTTCTGCCCTTTTTATTGATGTTTCTCAGGCATTTGATAAAGTGTGGCATGAAGGTCTAATTTAAAAATTGAACACATATCTACCAACAAAGGTGACTTCATGAGTGTACCCGAATCAATCTAATCTGGTGTGCCACAGGAGAGTATACTGTGGCCAGTTTTGTATTTTATTTATAGTTCTGATATAACTGTAAGGAGTAATATCCACACTTCTATATTTGCCGGTGATACAGCCTGCCTAAGTATGCACGAAAACCCTCACGGGGCTTCCCGATATCTTGAGGAACATATTACTCAGTTCAAACTATGGTTAAACTTATGGAGAATAAAAGTAAACGAACAGAAGTGTGTTCGATAACACTTACCCTAGGAAAAGATGCTTGTTCTCCCATTTAAGTCAATAATCTAATTGAAACACCATATTGACTCTATGTCTTAGCTTAGAATGAAACTAAAATTAACTCATTGGCTGATTGGTACAAGTTCAACCCTCAGTAAACTTTATATATACAGGGTGGGCCAAAAGAAACCAAGGGGTGTAAAAGTTTAATAACTTTTTTGTTTATTAATTTTTTTTTATTTTTTCTTTCAGATTATATAGACAACACTTGGAGAATTTATAATGGAGAGGTTCACAACTGAACAGAGAACCAGAACAATAGAATTTTATTATTTAAACCAGAAATCAACTTTATTGAAAATTTGATTATGAGTGATGAAGCTCATTTTCATTTGAATGGCTTTGTTAATAAGCAGAACTGTAGGTTCTGGGGTTCTCAAAATCCAAGAGCCATTCATCAACGCCAATTGCACCCCATCAGGTGCACAGTATGGTGTGGGATCACATCTGAAAATGTCATTGGGCCCTACTTCTTCGAGAATGAAGATGGAAGTGCTGTAACCGTAAATGGAGAGCGGTATCGGTTTATGATAGAAAATTTTTTACGTCCTGCTCTTGAAAACAGACCTGGTATGTGGTTTCAGCAGGACGGAGCCACTGCCCATACTGCCCGAGACACAATGGCACTTTTAAGTCAAATTTTTGGTGAGCGAATAATTTCTCGAAATTCGGAAATTATTTGGCCAGCGCGATCGCCAGATTTGACCGCATCCGACTATTTTCTTTGGGGTTTTTTGAAGGAGCGAGTGTACAAGCCAGAGACAATCCTTGAACTCAAGGCAAACATTGTTGCAGAAATTCGAACGCTACAGCCACAAGTTTTGAAAGATGTTATGGAAAAAGCTCTAAAAAGAGCCCATCAGTGCGAAGCTGAAAACGGTGGTCATTTAAGAGACATCATTTTTCATACTTAGTGTAAACAAATTTCCATTTTGTATATTATATAATCTGAAAGAAAAAATAAAAAAAAGTTAATAAACAAAAAAGTTATTAAACTTTTACACCCCTTGGTTTCTTTTGGCCCACCCTGTACAAGTCGCTTTTGAAACCTATATGGGGCACTGCTTTTACGGTTAATAACATCGTGATTTAAATATACCACAAGTGACTGAAGTAATTGCAAAATACGCAGGTAAATATTTAACAAAACTCGAGCGGAGTAGAATCCGTTTGCTCGTAACATCTTGAACTTAACTGGACACATTCGCTTAAAAAAGAGGGACACTAGGGCTCTAACACACCAGATGAAACTGCTTGAAAGTACTTTTTTTTGCTTAGCACGGCTCTTATTTATTATTAATTACCATCACCAAGTTTACGTCCGACACTGGCCAGGCCTAATAATTATATTTAGATTTAACTTGTAAATACTTACTGTTAGTTAATTTTTGAAGATACAATAAATAAATATATGTATGTATGTATGTATTAAAAAAATAAAAAGAAATTAACTTTCATGAACTCTAAAAAAACGTATTTTATAGATCACTTTAGATTTTGAGGGTGTAATCGAATGTCCAAAAATTACGAAATGATCTACTCAGCTAGGCCTTCAATCTATGATCGGTCTTCGTAAAAGCCCTTCTTCACTGTCATTCAATGTTTTAAATCTTAGAGTGTTTTCACATGGTTTTAATAAAAATTTGTTTTTGTTAAAACCAAGTCAAAACCAATTTTGAAATGGTTTAAGTTTGTTTTATGAAATTAAACCTTGTTTTAGCTGTGCTAAATTCAGTGCTGCCAAGTTAAAATGACCGGAAGCAGCTGATAATGTTTATGCCAGTGAATAACAATAGAAGTCGCTTGAAAGATACTCAACTTAAACAGGATGCAGCAGCAACAATAAACAAAAAATTATGGGGAAAAAAGTTGTTTGGAAGGAAAACAACGAAAGCATTTTCATTGACCTCTGGGAAGTGAAAATATACGATATGACTGACATCGATCTGCCGATAAAAAAGTTTTATTTTGTAATGTATTTGTGTATTTGTTATATACAATAACTTGATTTCCAAGCACTTCTTCGCTTTGTTTAAGTAATTACATAATTTAAAAAGTATTTATTTACAAAATTTAAAATAATTATTAATAATTGATACATCTGAGCTTTTCATACAAACAAAAACAGTTGTTGTACAGTTTGTCAATTAAGTGTTGTAAAAAGCAAAAAAAAAATGCAACAACAAATACACGCATTTTTGCAGGAGATTTATTTTATTTTGAGCAAAGTTATTAGACAGTCTGTGAGTTAAAACCAGAATTTAACAAACTTGCAGTGTGAATGCAAAATCAGCTGTTTATGATTTTAACGTTAAAACCAGGTTTTAACTTTCAGTATGAAAACACTATTACTGGTTAAGAATGTACATAAGGATGTCGTTTTAAATTAAGGTTGTCAGGACGCTACGCATGTGAAGACTAGTTCTCTAGATTACGGCCAAAATTACATTAATGTTTATTGAATAAATTTTTTACATTTCATTTCAGTAATTAGCACTCGCCATTTTGGGTTCGAAAAGAACCTGCGCACACCAGTGGATCACACGCAGTATTTTCTATTATATCAGCAACGTTCGCTTTTATGATGCGAAAATTGATTTCACTATAGTTGAGTTTACTATATAAATAAATTGGCAAACGATTGCTCATTACCCAAATACTTTGCTTAATTTCATGGTCAACTTTTAGATCATTTGGAAATTGAATTAAGGATTCAGTTGAAATTTTTCCGCCATTGCTGTTTTCAAAAAAACGGTGTATGTTGGTTTCACCATATGATTTCGATGTGTCCCAACAACCGATATCATCTCTGTGAACCTGTGTAAAAAACATAACTCCATTTTCGGCAATACCAGACGTCGAAGACTGTCCCAACTCGCCTCGTTCGCCAATCGGCACAAAATATTTGGCTACGCTTTGAGAATCAGCTGGCCATATGCTTTCATTTTTTAACAAACTTGTAGACACCATGAATTCCTACAATAAAAGGTTTTTATTATAATCTTAGAGTAATGAAGTCTATGGACATACATACATATGTACGTATCGCTCATTTACTTCAATAACGTCACAACTCAGAAAAACTCATTTGACAGAAAACGAGCTTAAAGTTTTCAATTTACACATACCTTAATGGAAAAAGAAAATTTTATTTTTCTCTCCAGAGTTGAGTATGCAAAGGGTTGTTATCTTCTAATTTGAAAAAGAGGACATCCACTAAAAAATCCGGAATTTTCCATATAAAAGTAGGACAAACAAATGAAAACACATTTTTTTCAACGAAAAGTTACAATCATAACAATAAATATCAAATTAAAACTTAAAATTGTTATTGTTTGCAAAAAGATTGACTTGATAACTGTGATAAATACCAACGACTGAAGAGTAACGTTGAAACAAAATTTGTACAGTAAAAAACAGTAAAACACAGTTTATTGCAAGTAATTAATGAAACAAAAAAATAAACTGCAACAGCTTAATGCACTACGGAAAACTCGCATAAAGTTAGTGACGAACTTGAAATAGGTGTTAACGAGTTCCTCCATACAATTGGACATTAAAAATTAGAGCATAATATTGTTTGCGTGATTTTTTATGTAAAATTGTATGGAAAAACTCTTTAAGACCATGTAGAATTTTGCATCTTATGCTAAATTCATGCCAAGTTTTCGTTATTCACAAGAATGTTAAAATATGGAACCAGAATTTTTGCATCTTTGGTACTTTTTTAATTAACAAAAAGAGGACGGGAAAAAGAGGACGGATAACAACCCTACCATATAACCTCACACACTTAAGGCAGAATTAGATTGCACGTGCTGTTCTGTTCTGAATCAGCTGTTTTGTTTCTGTTGAGTTGAAAATCTGTATGTGTGGTTAGTTTTTACTTTTTCGTTCTGTTCTGTTGCGGACAAATCTGTAGAAAGTAGAATTCAAGTCCCAAATCACACTGTGCAAGGCTTATTGCTAAGCTGATTAGTTTCAGGGAGAGAGAGACGAGGGGAACAGCAACGTTTCTTTTCCCCCCGTCTCTCTCTCCTAATAAACTAATCAGCTTAGCAATAAGACTTGCATAGTGTAAATAGGGACAAAGTGTGTATGAATTATTGTGTTGTGATATTTTGTGTACAAGTGTAATCAATTCTATAGGTTGCCAGCTGATTTTTTCACAGACAAAGTAATTGCAAAATATTTTATACAGAAAAGAACGGCACAGAACAGCAACAGAAAGTAAAGACTAATGAAGCCTTTACAATGAGTTAGGTACATATGTATGTTTGTATGCTTTTTGTTAAATAAATAAAACTTAATACCTTAAAGCTAGCCATTGGATGAAAATATAACACACGTTCTTGTGTCGACAGCTGCGGCAGAGACAAACTCATTCCAAACACACCATCCAGCCATTGGAAATTTAGTCCATATATATTGAAATCAGAAGCGACTGGATCAGGTGAAAAATTATAGTTAGTTACCCGCCAACTTCTGTTTTTCCTCAAGCTGTATACCACAATACCGTATCTCCAAACATCAGTAACGTAAGCATGTGCATCATCGCAACTGTCGCTGAAAACATCGACCACAATGTTTGAATGTAAACTGTCTTCTTTTATTTGACTAGGTGGAAAGTCGTAATGGACTACTAATTCATCTGTGTATAAATCGTATGCAACTATTTTCGGTGGACAAATTTGATTGAGAGAAACAGTGGCATTTACAATTCCCGAATCTATCAACCAAACACGATTGCAGCCATCAATAAAGGTGCGATATACTGAAATTAATTTGCTACAGTCCGGGTTGAAAGGATCCCCGTGAGATTCCCAGTTGGGATATGGCTTAATGGCTGGACTACGCTCTAATGGTGGATATTTTATGTAACCAAAACTCGCTGGCACACCATCTTTCCATCGAGGCGTCGTGATAAATATCCGATCTGCGTGGCAGTCAATTCCTAACGGCAAATTATTCTCAGGTATAAATTCCCTTAAATAAATGAAAATGTACTTTTAAGTTAATTTTTATAATTTTCATCTAATAACACCGTTCAACAAAATAAAATTTTTCCAAAATAAGGCTCTAGCGATAGAGTTAGGGTTGTCAGACGGCCTGGATTGTCCAGTTTTTAGGGTTCCGTACACCAAAGGTGAAAAGGAACCCTATTGTTTTCGCTACGCTGTCCGTCACAGACTATCTTCTCAGGAACCGTAAGAGCTACGGGCCTGAAATTTAGACAGAGTATCTAGAGCCTTGGCCGCTACAACAACAAATACATGAGAGTTAAAAATTAAAGGGTGTTCCAAAACAAGCAACGAAAAATGTTAAAATCCCATGTTATATACATACAATTGTATGTACATATGTATGTACATTGACACTAGAAATTTGTACAATTAGTGTATTTTTATACAAACTACAACAATTAACACTAAAATTAAAAAAAATTTAAATTAAAGGGTGGTCCATCAGTTAATGCAATTTTGACTATGTAATTTTGACAACTTGCTGTATCTTGGAAACCGTAAGAGGCAAACTCTTGAAATTTCCAAGAACGGTAAAACTAAAAAATCCAAAAATTATAAAATCGCCAAACCGAAAAAAATCGCCAAAAACCAAAAAAAAATCGCCAAAACGCGAAAAGGGCGCCAAAACTTAAAAGATTGCCAAAACACAAAAAAGCCGCCAAAACTAAAAAAATCTCCCAAATGAAAAAAAAAAACCCAAAATGAAAAAAATTGCCAAAATGAAAAAAATCGCCAAATTGAAAAAACGATAAGAACCGAAAAAAATCGCCCAAACGCGAAAAATGCGTCAAAACTAAAAAGTCGCCTTAATGAAAAAAAAGTCGCCAAAATGAAAAAAATCTCAAAAATGAAAAAAATCGCCAAATTGAAAAAATGCCAAAAACCGAAAAAATCGCCAAGACGCGAAAAAAGCGCAGGGTCAAAGTCGCACTTCACTGAATTTATTAATTATTTGTTCAATTAAATGTTGCATTAAATGCTTAAAATCTTCAAAAAAAAAGTAATTTATATAATTGAATTTATTTCACAGCAGTGCACTTTTTTTAATCAAGGGAGTATAAATATCCACTTTGCATACTATATAGGGAATACACATTCATGTATGCAAATGTATGAATATATATTATCATATATGACTATATATCCTTATTTTTCGGATCCGAACCATATATGGGAAATCATACATGCTCCATACATATTTTTTAGCTGGCCCAGCTAAAACGATATAATTATTAAATGTATAAAATCACAAGAATGTTTTTTTCTGTAACAAAAGTTTTTCTTTTTTAAACGTTGAGGGTACGCATATAAACTTTGCATACCGTATGTATTTTCTAATGGATTTAAAATTCACCAGTGACAAAATACTAAGCTTTTTTGATTGCAAAAACGATCTTATGTGAGATATCATATATCCATACGTTCTTATATGGCTCCATGTATTAAATCTTATATCTATATATGGATCCACATATGAAGAGCTTCATAATTAAATTTCCATATACATATATTATATTTAAGCTAGAAGAAGCCTCCTTTGTTAACTCTTTTAATACGAAATGTTTTTTGTTTAAAAATAAATACCCAGCTAAAAAAATTATATATGGTCCATATATTTTTAATATATGAATGTATATAACTATATATGAATTCATGTATAGAAATGTATGGGATTATACATGGCAAAACTATTATATATGAACTAATATATAGCATAATATATGAAATGTATTATAACATATGAGCTCATATATGGAAACTTAATTATGAAGCTCTTCGTATGTGGATCCATATATAGATTTAATATATGGAGCCATATAAGAATGTATGGATACATGATATCTCACATAAGATCGTTTTTGCAATCAAAAAAGCTTGGTATTTTATCACTGGTGAATTGGAAATCCATTAGAACATATATACGGTATGCAAAGTTTATATGCGTACCCTCAACGTTTAAAAAAGAAAAACTTTTGTTTAAAAAAACCATTCTTGTATGATTTTATACATTGTGGTCCCATTTAATATATCAAATAATCAAAAGGATAATCCAGTCATTAATTTTATCGAAAATAACAGAATTCTCTATCTAGGCGCACGGAAGTGCGCCAGGCCAAGTTCTGGCCAATGCACGCAGTGTTTATATTACAGGAAGCCATTCGAGCTGTTTTTACCCCCTTCATAACTTTGTTCCCCGCGACCGTAAAATTATGAAATTTAAATCATAATTAGAATATGTTATGTAAAATCAAATTAGATCATAATTAGAATATGAAAATGTTGTCACGTTAGCAGATTATCTAGATTTTATATGACACCCTTTCGTTTACAAATTTATATAATACATAACATATTTCTGTGTTAGGTATTGTGCCAAACAAAAACTTGGTCAAAATTTATATCTCACTACTTTTATTGGCCGAAATTTTGGAAAGGAACTTGGCCTTTTTTCACATTTATGTTTTTGTGAGGATTCATATTACTGCAAAAAATTATATTGATAACTATTGTTAGACGGATTATTTTTTCTTTTAAATTAATTGCATTAGTATTTAATCTGATTTCTTAAATTAAATTTTATGTACGAATATGAGTTTTGTGTTTTTTAAATAATTGACTTTTGACTTAAAATGATGATGTCTTTTAGTTCGTTTTTCATTATTTGTCCAAACAAATGTTTCATTAAATACAACCTCCCTGTTCAAAATCTAAAAAAAAAGTAATTTTAGTAATTTAATTAATTGCACAGCAGTGCGCTTTTATGAATAAGAGAGTATGAATATGAACTTTGCATACTGCAGAGGGAATATTTACACATACATGTATGAAAATGTATGAATATACATATGTAATCATATATGCCCATATACCCTCATTTTTCGGATCCGAACCATATATGGGATAGCATATATGCTCCATGCATATTTTTTAGCTGGGTATGTTATTTTTTAACAAAGTCATGTTTTATATCCTTAATAAGGTTAGATTAAATCTAAATTGCATATATTTTTTCATAAATATAGCAAACAACCTCAAGTTTAATAAGTGGGTCATGTCCGTGGAGCTAAAATTCATCCACCCCCCCCTCCCCCCGACGGGTTAAGAACTAGAGAATGCGAAGCACAAATGCGTAACAGTGATGGGAATTGGAAATCTTGATTTCGTGCCGAATTGGTTTCTAAATAGTGCCAAAATCACTTTAATAGTGCCAAACCACTTTTTATATAATTTAAATGTTGGCACTTGATGTTCGTTTAGTATACTATGGTCCTTTAATGACACACTAGATATACCAAAAGGACGTCACAATCGTCCGTATTCTAGAATCTAAATGTAAATAATCTTGTTAAGATTCAAAGAAAATTTATCTAAACGTCATAAAAAATTCATTAAAACACAGCCACACACATACTTACATACATATGCAACCATAATTCAATAATACATGAAATTAAAAAAAAACACAAACAAAATCCCTTTAACCAAGCTAATTCAATTTAATAATTTGAGTTATGCCACTACCACGATATAAAAAAAATTTAAGAGAAGTAACACTCAGGCAATGAATGCCTAGTACTGTCACTAGGTTTTACCTTCTTTAGAAGAGGGATAGTAATAGAGAAGACAGGTGGTGAAGGTCGAAAATACTTCTTAAGCTGCAAAATTTTTGTTCTTTTAAACATAAAACCGAAAACCATTTTCTTTATCAAATTTGCATACAAGGGGCTATGTTATGCCAGCATATTGAAATTATTTTTTACGTCTCCGATATCTTTCCAAAACTCACTCTCACTTAAGATAAGGAATTTTATAATTTTTCAAAGTGTGATATAGACAGGGTTGAAATTAGAGTTGAGCGATATTTAGAAACCTGTTACTTTTTCACAGCGATTGAAAAATCAAAAATACAACTGTGACTGAATTTATCAAGTAACAGGTTTTGGAAATATAGTTCTTTCATACAAACTGTGATTGTTCTTGCATGCTTGCTTTACAGTAAATAAGGCTACCACATTAATTTTTTTATACCTTCAGCTTTTGCCAAGAAGAAAATCGTCAAATCGTGTCAAATCATCTTTTCTGGCAACTATGTACAACTCACATTTTTATATTTGCAGTTTTATTGTCTCTCTGCCTTTTATATTTATTTATTTTTTATTTATTCTCAATATTTAAACGGGGTTGATTGCTAATTGCTTGTTCTTGCCGCCCTTCTTATTGGTATTTATCAAAACATCAATACTAATAAATACTTTTAAAGCAGAAGAGCTGAAATGTGTTAAACCGTGATGACAGTCACTGTTTAATTTCACTGCTGCTCTTCTTATTAGATTTTCTCAAAATAACAGAACTGCTACAAACAAAATACTGCTAAACTGTGATCACAGTCACAGTTTAAAAGAACAGCGATTTAGAAATCAGGTCACAAGGAGCAACATTATTAAAACATCACGCTATCGCTCATCACTAGTTGGAATACATGTATTTGAAATACGTATTTAAAATACAAATACGTATTTTGTATTTGTATTTTAAATACATGACGTAGAAGTATGTTGTATTTTAAATACATGAGCTGCAAGTATTTTGTATTTTCAATACATTACAAAATACATTTCGTTAGGTGCTTTGCATTTTGATAAATTTTTTGTACATTACTGCATTAAAATCTGAATTTCTAAAAAAAGTGGACTTGGAGCCTTTGCATGTTAAGCCAGCAATATAAAAAAAAGTAAAAGGCATATGTTGTCAGATTGATTTTCATACAAACAAAGTGTCTTCAGTGAGCTTCATTTTATTTAACAAGTTAACAGTTCTTTCTTCCATTTAATTTTGAGCCATTATATCGAACTTTTCAGTAGAGCGAAAAAACTAGTTAATTCGCTCATTATTGTAAAAATAAATGATGTACCTTCCATAATATGTTTTAATTATGCTTACTAATTTATAGGTCTGCAAAAAATTTTTATTTTGCACTGGTTTGCGTATTTTTATGATATAGCATATTTTAGTCGATCAAAAAACAAATATTTTTTTAGAGTTGGCATATTTTGTCGGAAAAAATATGATTTTGTTTATTATATTTAGTTTTTAATCAATTTGTGAAAACTTTTACTCAATATTGGATATAAGAATTTCAAAAGCTACAACAAAAAGCATAAAATACCATAAAAAATAAATGAAACCTTACTGAGAGCCTCTTCCATCTCGAGATGGTCAGCTTTGGCAGTCTCTTTTGTAGCGGGATAACTCCAAATTTTTAATTTCGAAAACCTATGCCATTGACTATAATCGGCCCATATATAATGTTTCTATTCGATTGACAGTTTAAAAGTTATACATACATTACCAATTTTTTTTTTTATCGGAACCCCTCTGTACAAATATATTAAAAGTTAACATATCTCAAAAACTAGCCATAGGATATTAAAATCCTTACCATATTCGTGTTCAGCATGCGAAATGCAATAAGATGTGAGGTAGATTTATAATATATTACTAATTTTTTAAAAATATTGGAAATTTACATGGGAGTTAGCATTTATTTTCACCAAAAAAAATTATACTTTGAAATAGCAGAATAAGAAAAATTTATATAAAACGGGGAAAAAATCATTTTTTGATTCGAAATTTATACTACAGATGAATATTGCATAGGGGAGCTATTTGCCATCGGAAACTTCGTACATCAATATTGGTGAAACATATATGTATGTATGTATGGTTTAAAAGGTATTTTTGTGTAGATATGCACAATATAAATGTTTTTTTTTTTCAAAATTATTGTCTCAAAAGTAGTAAAAAGCGATTTAAATTTGCTTGAAAAAAGGCAACTTTCTCCTTTGTGTTTATTTTGTACACATGTATGTAGTTATTTATAATAAATAAAGACATACTAGGTGTCAAGTGGTCTAATTTAGACCATCGGCGATCCTAGTCCTATTAAATACATATATACATGATGTGGAAGAATTTTGTATTTTAAATACGTACAAAAAATTAAAGTATTTTGTATTTTAAATACATAGCCTGAAAGTATTTTGTATTTAAAATACTGGAATCCATGTATATATTTTGCCCAACTCTGGATATAGATCTGTATTCACATCTAACTTTTCAGTGTGTTTTCTTTAACTTGGAAACATTTGTGTAACAAAAGGAACAGTAATATTTATGTCTCTACTGAGAACATTTTCTGAAGCTATATTGAAGATATATTTAGTTTTCCAATATGACAAAAAAATAAAAAATACTATTTTGCTTTTGAATTTCTCAACTTCATGCTTGAAATTTTCGGTTTAAAGATGATGAGAATTTAGAACTACATACATATGTATGTATATTATCAACTGGAGAGCTGTGTAAACAGTCTTTAAATGTAAATACATCTTGTTTTTTAAATGTATTCTCGACGCATGTATTATACTAATCTACCCTGTCGGGATTTCAGCTAACTTAACCTTTAATTAGGCGCATGGGGTCAAGAGAAATTAAAATTTAAAAATTGATACGTTAAAATGTTCGGATCGAACTGTTTTTTCTATAGCTTCATACATTTAAAAAGAGAACATAAATTAGTTGCGATTAGATCGTTAAAGCGTACATACGTGTCACTTTACTAATACATGTTGACCCCATGCGACTAATAGTGTAGCTTTTTTTGATCGTGGTAAGTATTTATTTTTGTGATTTTATTTACCGTTTTTATTTGTTTCTTCAAGGTATTTTCGTAACAATAATTATACTTTGTACACTTTTTTGTGTTCAGTTTTGAAAATGGATTTAGAAAAAAAGATACTACAATGGATATAGCTGGATCTGATTCAGAAAACGACGTTGTTAATGACATAGAGGAGGTTATGTCACACGATTCGGAGAGTGAAATAGAGGACATGGCAGAAGGACATGTCATTGTTCCTGAATTATCAGACAACAACTATTTTTTATCCAGACATACGCAAAAAAATAGCCAAAAATTTAAGTGGTCTAAGCTTCCATCATCAACATCTGTAAGAACACGTGCGCATAATATTGTGATTCATTTACCAGGAGTCAAACGGTTTGCGAAAAATGCAAAATCTTGCATCGAATGTTTCCAACTATTTTTTGACAAAGATGTAACCGAGCTTTTGGTCATTAACACCAACCTATACATCGAAAAAATAAGGGATAGGTTTCAATGAGATAGAGATGTTCTTTCGACTGATATTATTGAAATGAATGCATTTTTGGGCTTGTTGATAATGGCTGGCTCAATATGGATCTGGAGTTGAAATATTTTGGCTGACAATGACTTACAAACGTTTTTTATTTTTGTTAAGATGTTTGCTGTTTGATAATACTTCGGACCGAGAGGAGAGGAAACTATTTGATAATTTAGAAATAATAAGAAACTTGTGTAAAATTTTAGAAACCAAATTTTTGGCGGCTTATACTCCAGGTGAGAATTTGACTATTGACGAGCAGTTGGTAGGATTTCCTGGTCGTTTCAAAGGGAAAGTATACATGCCGAATAAACCGAACAAATACGGAATACAAGTTCAGGCCATGGTTTACTCAAAGACGAACTACTTATGTAAGTTTGAGGTTTACTCTGGAAAGCAACCAGATGGAGAGTATCAAGTATTCAATTCACCTGATGAAATAGTAAAACGTTTAGTTGAGCCCATAAAAGGTAGTGGCCGTAATATTACTACACAGCAAAAAATTAGACATTACCATCTGAACTACTTGCCATATAATGACTTACTTTTTAGATTGCCAAATTGAAGTACTCGCTTACAAAACACATTACGCAAATTTTTAAAAATAGGAAGCAGAAGTTGAACATATTGCCAAAATAAGTAGTTATTTTAAATAAATTATAAATATTTCTAAATTGCCTGCTTATTTATTTTAAACTAAAAAATAAGTACTTACATTTTGGAAAATAATTATTTAAATATAAGTAGTTCTAAATATTTTTTTTTCATTTACGGTTTTAATAAAAGTTCATCAATAAAAGCAATTGAAATTTTTCTAAATATAGTATTTATAAGTAACAATAGAGGCTCTGATACAAATATAATATAGACCACTTCAATTGAGTTTATAAAAGAAATTTTACAAAATCGTATATTTCGTAGTAAAACAATAAGTTTTTTTAAATTATTTAAATCTATCTATCTATATAATTAATAGGCGAACATGTTTTTTGTAATCCCTTTTACGCTGGTACCACTACACCGATTTTAAAAAGATTTATATGGTGTTAAAGGATTTTCTGTATAGATGTGCAGAATCTATATTTTATTTAAATCGGTTTAGTATTTTGGGAGCTATAAGCGCTTAAGTTTGTTACTACTACATGCACACATATTACACACGCATTTATTAGCTTACAAGTAAAAAAGGAACAAAACATGTGTGTGTGTGTGTTTGTAGTATTTCTCTTGATCTAACAATTTTTCTCTTATTTGTTGTTGTATGAAAGCCATAATACTTAAAGGAAGAGAATTGAATAAAGTGAATTAGCTTGGTTGAAGGGATTTTGTTTATGTTTTTTAATTTCATGTATTATTTAATTGTGCTTGCACATGTATGTAAGTTTGTGTGTGGCTGTGTTTTAATGAGTTTTTTATGACGTTTAGATACATATTTACATTTTCTTTGAATCTTAAATTATTTACATTTTGATTCTAGAATACGGACGAGTGTGTCGTCCGTTTGGTATATCTAGTTTTTCTTAAAAGTTATTATATGTATATTTAATCAAACTGAGTTTTTAACCAAGACCTTCCATTTACTCAAACAACGGCATATTTAAAAAAAGTAGTTCAATCAAGAAAAAAAATAACTATTTCCCACAACGGAAAATATAATTAATTCCTACAATAAACAACATAACTACTTCTCAAGAATCGATTATTTTAGTTTCACGCCTTGTTAAAATCATTAAGTTGGTAATCCAGTAAGAAACAGCTTCCACCAAAAATGCTTAATTCCGAACTCGATTACCTTTTTTGAAATTTTTTGCTGGGTACTGACAATTGGTATACCAGCGTAAAACTTGCACAAGAGCTACTTACAAGTGAATACAAACTCAGTCTGTTTGGTACATTAAATAAAAGGAAACCTGAAATCCCACTTGAATTCTTGCCAAATAAAACTAGAGAGCAATTTTCCTCACTTTTTGGATTTTATAAAGGTATGGTAATGGTTTCTTACGTTCCTAAGCCAAAAAAGCGGTAGTTATACTTTCAACAATGCACAATGATAATGCTATTGATGAAGCAACAGGTAGTGCTAGGAAACCTGAAATTGTGACATTTTATAATGCCACAAAAGGCGGTGTTGACTGTAATGACAAACTTTGTGCGACTTATAATGTTGGAAGAAGAACAAAACGATGACCGCTAGCTTTATTTTTTTATCTTGTAAATGTATTCAGTATCAATGCTTTAGTCATTCACCGTTCAAATAATGAAAAGAAAAGAAAAAGTTGGCAACAGAGCTTGTTCAAAAGCACCAGAAATGAAGAATTCAACTACGGGCTGTATCTAGCATAGCACGTATTCGCGAGGTTCAAGATATACAGGACGAGGTATATCAATCAGCATCAAAGCGTGGGCGCTGTTTTTTATGCCCAAGAAAATCGACAAAAAAGTTTCAACCAAATGTTATAAATGTGCTAAATTTATTTGTCAGCAACATGTTTTCATGTTCTGCGCTGGATGCAGAACATCAGAACCTGCTGATGAGTCTGACTGATTTTTTTTTATAAATAACTGTTAAAATAGTTGTAAGAAACCAGTGCTGAATTCTATTTATTTTAATGTTTTTAAATGAAAAAATGTTATGTTTTTCTTTTTTTTTATACATTATTAAAATAAATAACTCTGAAAATTTAACAAAACATGCTCATTTTTATTTTTTGTAATTCAACACTTGCAATAAACTTTGCGGTTACGTGAGACTCCATGCGACTGATTGTGTGATTTTCTTAATGCGCCTAATTAAAGGTTAAAAGTAACTAATGGTTAATCAGAGACGAGTGACAACTGACTCAAAAGCTAACTCATTTTATATGTTAAACGCTATTCAGTTTTTCAACGTAATGTCCTCAGAACGAGTCAGTACTCACTCACTGTTGCGGGCAGCAACGCGAATTAAACTTTAGGGTGAAGTAATAATAAAACTCAAAAACTGTTAAGGATTGGATTGGTTTTATTATCTAAAATAGGAAATGTATGTTACAAATTATCATACAAAACACACAAAATAAAAAGATCAAACTTACTTTACTCTACGCTTTCCGGCATTTTTTCCTGAATAGCCGGTAGACTTAAAACTTGAAAGCGATTACTCGTAAAGCGATTACTATTAATTAAGTACCAAATACCATTGATCAGGGAAGAAATAAATAGTATAAAGAGTTACCATAGAAATCTTCAAAATAAAGTATTATAAAACAAAACAAATTCTTCCGTTACAAATATTTAAATTTCACTCCGCAACATTCCGCCACCCGTGAGTCGATCAGGGAGACTCACTTCTGACATCTAGAATAGCCAACTTCGAAGCGGGGCGACGAAAATTACCAAATGAAGTTTTCACCACCGCCGAATGAACTTGCCAATCAGCCGCTGGAAAAACCTGTGCAACAATACCCTTTTTCCATTCGCCACGTGCATCATTGTCATCGCATATGACCACAACAGCTCCAACTTGTAGAGGCTTTACCGCCTGGTACCACTTGGTGCGTCGTGTTAAGTCTGGGAGGTATTCAAGTACCCACCTTTTCCAAAAGGTTTGTTTTAGCTGCTGTTGTATATGCCATTGCTTTCGTAGAACAACCTTTTCGCCAACAGTAGGAGTCTGGACAATATTTGGGCACCCCAGTAAAAAAATGATTGGGTGTTAGAGGCTCGCTTTCTGAGCTCTCTAGAGGAAGGTGAGTTAGAGGGCGTGAGTTTACCAGATTCTCGGCTTCTATCAACAGACTATTTAAAGTCTCAGCTTGCAGCGACTTTTCCTTAAGTGTAAACGCTAATACGTTTTTTACGCAGCGAACCATGCGTTCCCATGCCCCACCAGCGGAGGGGTTTGCTGGAGTATTGAACAACCATTCGATTCCGCAACGTGTACATTCCTCACCCACCTTTTCCTGATTTATAATAAAGTCTTCTTTATGAGCACATATAAAATTAGTACCCCTGTCGCTCCTTATACGGATGGGTACGCCTCTTCTATTAACGAAATTCCTGATACACAGTATCAATGCGTCGGTAGATAGGTATTTAGCCATTTCTACGTGTATTGCCCTTACCGTGAGGCAAGTAAAGAGAGCCACCCAACGTTTTTCAGTACGACGACCAATTGACACTGTGAAGGGCCCAATATAATCTACACCCATATACGTAAATGGCCTTACATATGGCGTGAGCCGATCAATGGGGTGTTGGCCCATTAGGGGTGGTGTAGGGGCTGCGTATTTGTTTTTGCATTCTTGGCAATTCCGTTTTGCCACCCTAACCAGGCTTCCTGGTTTTGATGCTTAAATTTGTCGTGATAATGTTTCACGATGAGTTGCGTTATAACATGTTTCTTTGGTATAATTATTGGCTCTTTTGTTTCTTGCGCGACACATTCGGCTTTTTTTATGCGGCCTGAGACTCGGATAAGTTCGTCTTGCCCTAAGAACGGAGTCAGTTTGTATATATGGCTTTTATTGGACACTGGTTTATTACGTTTTAATAGTTTTAGTTCCTCACCAAAATATTCTTGCTGGGTAATTTGACACCAAAATTTGTCAGCTTCATTCATTTCTTGTGCTGTCAAATATGGGGGAAAGTTTAAAATAGATTTTTTCTGATGTGAGGCATAACATTTAAAAATTTTTAACGCATGAACTAACCAACACCTGATTCTAAGTAATGTGTAGTACCTCGATTTTTCATCATATTTAATCAACGGGCTAATTTCCGTTATTGACATTATAAATTTAGAGCGTACTTCGGAATGAATTTTATGTGCACTTATATCGTCAGGTAGGCTTCGCCACTTTGATTCTTCAGACTTTAAAAAAATGGGGCCATTTAACCATCGAGAGCTGTGAGAAATTTCAAACAATTGTTTTGGTCTGGTAGCATCGTCTGCTGGGTTCTTTGAACCGGGGACCCATCTCCATTGTCCCACGTCTTATACGTCTAGTATTTCAACAATTCGATGAGAAACAAACTGCTTATAAACGCGGCTGTCTGATTGGATCCAATTTATTACTGTCTTAGAGTCGGACCAAAACGTTATTTCCTGTGGCCTTATGTCGTGACTTGAAATAATTGCTTCCTTTAGCCTTGTACCCAAAACAGCGGCTTGAAGTTCAAGCCTTGGGATAACAAAGGTCGTAATGGGGCACACCTTGATTTGCCTGCAACAAACGCCAAACTCACCTTGCCTTCATAACTTATTCTCCAGTAACCCACAGCAGCGAATGCCACCTCGCTTGCATCTAAGAAGATATGCAAATAACCTTTGTTGAGCGGGCGCTAAAATAGAAACCATAACACCTTGGAATTTTAATGTATCGAGCATTTTCCAGCTGTTTATACCATTCGTACCAAACTTTGTATATATCGTCCGGTATTGGCAAGTTCCATTCGGTATTACGCCTCCACAACTCTTGCAACAAAATTTTAGCCCTTATCACCATATCCGCTAGGAAACCAATCGGATCAAAAATTGACATAGTCAAACTGTGCACTTCGCTTTTCGTTGGCTTTCGAGTCCCGTTCAAGACAACTTCTGGCACCCTGGCAAATTTCAGTGTAAAACAGAAAGTATCATCAATGGAAGACCAGCACAATCCTAATATTTTTTCAGTAGACGTTTCGCCACTACATAAATCCGTCAAGCCCAAGTCATTTACAGCTACGCGTTTATCAATGGAACACAATAGCTCTTTAGAATTAGACACAAAACCTCGCTTTTGTTACAGCGGCGGCTTCAATAGCTGTATCAAAACTGTCCACGAAATCATCGACATAGTGGCAGTCAACGATTGCTCTATATGCTCTGGGCTCTGAATATTTATAAATTTCCGCGTTTAGATTTTTTACGTATTTTACGGACAATTTTCTTGCATAATTCTTCGAGACATATTCATTTACATTTTCCTGATAAAATTTCGCCAAATCGTTGTCTCTCTTCATTTTGTTTTCGACTCTCTGAAGACGCTTCAATGCCATTGAAAAGCTATTCTTAAATCCGTATTCGTCGTGTCCCCATAATAGTGCAGTTTCATACTGGGGACCATTTTTTACAGTTGTGTTTCTTAATATTTCCATAGCTCTTTTATCATCATCAGATATAATTTGTTCAAAAGTTTTCGTACCAAAACTTTCTAAATTAAAATATTCCGAAACTTGTTGTTGAATGTCGTTAACTGTGTTGTAATCAACTACACAAACTGTGACCTCTGTCGATTCTTCATTTGAACCAAAAAGAATGTGTCCCCAATTTTGTTTGATGTACAGAAAAGTTTTCGTCTAAATTTATAACGTCAAACGGGCGAACGAGACTCGTGTGTGGCAAGCCAATCAATAACTTAGGGGAAGCTTCGAAATAATCATCGATTACAATATTATTTAAATCCGGAAATTTTTCATTGAATTTTTTAAAATTTAAACTTTGTCGTTCCAACATTCTTCATAAAATAGGAACATTGCCTTAACCGTTTTTTCTATAATCACTTTTAACGACGTTTCATTTGAGGTCTTACCTCCAATCCACCAAAGAGATAAACTGCTTTTTGGCCCATGCAGTCCAAGCTGCTTTGCAACGTTCTCCTCCAACAACGTTATTTTCGACCCATCGTCAACAAATGCCATGACATTAATAGAACCATTTGGTCCTTCTAATTGTACCGGCAGAAATTTAAAAAGCGATTTTTTACAAAAATAATCATCAACAATAGTTGCTACGGCTATGTTCTCATCACTACTACTTTTTGCAACCATCACTATCGTTTTGACAATGAAAATATTATTATTATTAATTAATTTTCTGTCCTGATGGAGCAAACGGTTGTGGTATTTTGTGCATTTCATTATATTGCACTGGCGGCGGTTATTGTATTTTAACGAGTTGTGCCCTGCGTGTAGGCAACCAAAGCATAGGCGGTTATCTTTAACGAAGTTCCATCGCTCTGCTACAGAAAGATTTCTGTATTTCGTGCATTGATACAGGTGGTGCTTTTGTTTACATAGCAAACAATTTGGCTGTCGACTTTCTCCTGTTGTTATTGCAAACGATGGTTTGATTTTATCACGTTTATTATTGCCTGTTTCGTACTTAACATCGGTTTCAGTGGCTAAAGAGATATAAGTTGCAACCTCATGCAACCACACGCTAAATTCCCGTACGCTTAGGTATTGACTCAAATTGATCATGGAGTATTTCATCCACTCTTCACGCTTTGTAAGAGGCAGTTTGTTGACTAATTCGTTCAATAACGTTGGGTTGCACAAATGCGGCGCTGTGTCGGATGACTCCTTAACAATATTTGGGGTCGACCATACAGAAACTTCAGTGTACTCATTATTTGATTCACATTTTCCGGGTGGATTAAATAGGCCTGGACTTTTGATTTGGCGTCTCCTTTCAGTGCTTTTTGTAAGCGGGACAAGTTTTCCAAATTCGTGTAATTATAGTTCACTGTCGTTTCTCTATAAGATACGTAGAACATTGGCCACTGTTCTGACTGTCCGTTGAATTCAAGCAAGTCTTGCAATTTTCGTGAAGAACGATTTTCATAAAAAGGTGGTGGATTTATTTGTTGCGTGGCGGCGACACTTGCTGAATTTATAGACGCTGATGAAATCGGTGTCGAGTTAGGTAGTTGTGTCGATCGAAAAAAAGGGATGTGGTTTTGTATGGACGTTAAATTGGCATATGGTTGTACAGTCGGTGGCATAAAAGATTGCTGTTTTGAGCGTTTGGTGTCATAGACGTATGTAGGTTCGAAATGGAAAAATTGTTACTCACTTGTGCAGAGGGTAGTGGTGCATATGTCTGCACACATTGTGGGGTCATATAGGCATTTGAATAGTAGGGCAAGTTTACATTCGTCAATACTTATCTTTTGTTTTGGCTGTTGATGTGATGTTGGCATCAAGGTGTCGTTCGGCGGTAGCAAACCATTAGAAGCTGTGGTAAAAGTTTTAGGGGCTGGACATTGCATCTGAGTTAATTTTCCATCGGTCATACAACTGGATACGGCTTCAGTTGGTGGCGATGATAAATTGGCTTTTTCCGAAAGTATACTTAGCGACTTCTTAAGGCTACGAATTTCCTCTTTTAAATCGTCAACGGAGGTATCTTCGATAATTGTTCTTTCGTCTCCACTGTCGCTGGCAGAAAACTCGGCTGTAGTTTTTTTTCTCGTCAGACATTTTCTTTAGACGTTCACTACGGCGGGTCATCCGATTCCGAGAATTCAATTGAGTTTTATTAAAATAATAAAAAAAAAGTTGCGGGCAGCAACGCGAATTAAACTTTACGGTGAAGTAATAATAAAACTCAAAAACTGTTAAGGATTGGATTGGTTTTATTATCTAAAATAGGAAATGTATGTTACAAATTATCATACAAAACACACAAAATAAAAAGATCAAACTTACTTTACTCTACACTTTCCGGCATTTTTTCCTGAATAGCCGGTAGACTTAAAACTTGAAAGCGATTACTCGTAAAGCGATTACTATTAATTAAGTACCAAATGCCATTGATCAGGGAAGAAATAAATAGTATAAAGAGTTACCATAGAAATCTTCAAAATAAAGTATTATAAAACAAAACAAATTCTTCCGTTACAAATATTTGAATTTCACTCCGCAACACTCACGCTGCATAAGTTTCAAATAACCACAAGTTAGCTCATTTCGAGTGAGTTTTTGGCTGATAAAATGCAAGTACACTATTAGTTAGCTTCGAACTGATTAACCAATGGTTGGCCCATTATGACTTAGTTTGTGGCGCATTAAAAAAAGGAAAAAGGTCTTTATTTAGCTAACCATTATTTTTAACTTACTAATGTTTAACAATTTTAGTCAAATTAAATTTGAAATAATTTTAAACTTTTTTAGAGACGAGAATTGGTATCGTGCTGTGATCATTTTTTTGTTAGCTATCATACTTAACGCCACATAAAATAAAGACGGCACAGAGTTTCAAAACTTATCGAGGAGATGTTAGTTGTACAAAAACAACTCACTAATCTCAGCATCAGTTTTGAGCTAGCTTAAAGTTAGTTCAATACTTGTCGGGAAGTTGTGCAAAAAACAACTGACTCACATCTGTATCATTTATGAGTTAGTTCAGAAGCTAGTTATAAATGAGTTAGCAAAAAGTCACCTATATTTTGAGCTAGCTAATAAAAATCCGACAGGGTAATAATAAATGCTGTCGCTTTATAAGCGAAATACAATGAATGTATTGGTGTACGTGTATATGTATGAGTGTTAAAAAGCCCCTGCAAATAATATTGGAGTACGTGGTCCAATCTAGATGAAACAGACTAGTTACCTCATGGTCCCATGTAATGCAGTCATGGATCATGTCGGTTTCATACAAGCATTCAATGCTGTACGATAAGTGTTCGTGTTTAAACAAATATGATCGTTCTCCTTAGGCACTCACAAATTGTACGCGAGTAGTCTATAACTATTCCATATGAAGTAGTTTTGGGGTCAGTCCGTTGTAATGCCATGTGGTCCAACCCTAGGACATCGCAATGTTAAATCGACCACCTTTTTTCATATATTTGGACTAGTCTTTACATGCATTTATCGACTGGTCGCATTATTTGCAGGGAGCGATATCGCCAAGACTTCTTGTTCATAACAAACAATCAAGAAAAGTAGTGTTGATTATTGTATGCTTGTTATTTTGCATATTGTTCGTTTGAGTGTGTGTGTGCAAGATGTAGATCCCTGCAAATAATGCATGTAAAGACTAGTACAAAGAGGAGTTGGAGTACCACAAAACTACTCCAAATATATGAAAAGAAGATGGTCGATTTAAGATTGCTATGTCCTAGAGTTGGACCACATGGTCCAACTTTGCATTACATCGGACTAACCCCAAAACTACTCCATATGGAATAGTTATAGACTACTCGCATACAATTCGTGAGTGTTTTAATCTTAAACACTTCATTTGAGATGTTTAACAAAACAAGTCAATGTATGGTAAAATATATCAAAATCGCCGTGTTAAAGCTCTTAAACACGAATGAGGCGTTAAACACGTTTAAGAACATAAGTGTGAACATAGTATAAAATATGGAATAGACAAAAAGTGCCAGAAAACGAGCGAGAGTGCCACAGTACCAGCTAACATCCAATAGTGCGAAAAATGGCACAATGTGGCACAAATTTCCCATCACTGATGTGTAATGTAAACGGCATGATTCATTAACATGATTCAGAGAGCGAAGCATGTGATTCAACTCGTCGTCTAAGCATAATATTATAGTATGCTTACACGATACGTGCTTCGCTCTCTATTCATGCTTCACACCCCAATCATGACCGAATCAACTTCCTTCGCCATACAAAATTATGAGAGCGAATCAAGTAGATTAAATATGAATCTACTTGCGAAGCACGTATAATTGGTATCTTCTCTAACTTTTATCGCAGTTTATCGGCACTTTAGCTGAACCAGCTATCAAAACAAAATATGTATATGTGTATGTATGGGTTTGAACAAATAAAAACAAACCCAAAAAACATAGATGTGAGTTTAATATAAATAAATTTAATTAAGTTATGAATAGTAAAAAAAAAGAAAAATAAGAAGAAAATATAGGGATGCCTTCAAAAACAAAATTTTGAATTAGTCGAATGTATGTAAGTATGTATGCTTATGTGTATGTATGTATATACGTGCATATGATACGTATGTACCCAGCTGGAAAAGTATGCATTAATTACATAAAGTATTATTTTCCAAATCAAAACAATGAATCCCTTAGAAACGATAGGGTAATTTGATCAAACACAATTAAAATAATTCATTACTTTCCTAGGACATGTTCTGTGTTAACAGTAATCAATTCAGAAATGAAAAATTATACATGATGTGCATTACCTTATAATTTACTATTCATTACCTTTTCCCACTGGGTATGTATATGCGTGCGTATGATGTGTGTGTGTGTGAATATACATAAAAAGATGCCACACGAACAGTGATGCCAACTTTTTCAGAGGAAAAAGCACTGTGCCTTCAAAAAAAAAAGCACTAAATGCAATAAAGCCATATTTCGATTTTGTTCAGTTATAAGTAGAATATTAGTAGGAAAATAATTTAAGCTCAAGACAAAAGCAAATTAAACAATTGTAATTGGATATTTGATATAATAATTTTAGAAAAATAAAGTAGAACTTGTAAGCTTATATAATCCATAAAACTAAACTTCAGAAACAAAGTAATTTTATTTACAGGATAAAGATTTCAATTAAAATTTTATTTGTACTCTTTTATATAACTGCCTAAATTAAATCATTCCGTATAGACGAAATATCAAAACACTTGATTAAAATTTAAGTGGAAATGTAGGATTTTGGTCGATATCGTGTCCATCAATTTGTTACTGTAACTCCAGTAATTGTAACTAGAATCGAAATAAAATGAATTCTGCGTGTAATTAGCATACAAATCGAAAGAATGTGTATGTATTTATGTATATGTACATGCGTATAAATATGTAGGTATGTGTCAATAAATTAACAAAAACTATTTACTATGTACGGATGTACATTAGGATGTTCTCAAAAAAAAAATTCCTTTGTTTTTCTCAGAACCAGGTTTCAAACTTTAGTTTAGGTAAAAAAAAATAGGCCTGTTAAAATATCAGCTCATAATATTAATGGTGAGATGGTGCGCATCGCACTTTTCAATTTCCCATACGATTGACATGGTATAAATTGATTTTATTCATTCTGATTGTCACAAGTAAAGAACGGAATGTCCTACAGTAAACTTCTTGGTACGCTTTTGTAGAAAATTAAACGCTCGTTACATAACATTTTTTGATAAGTTAGCTGGATCATAAGTTATTTACAGTTCAAATAAAATTTACCCTAAATTTATACGATTTTTCAAAAAAACAACAGAAATATTATGTTATTCCAGAAAATTTTACCAAGTTCCATACAAAATACAAACAGGCCTTTTAAAAAGTGCCAAAGAAGTGTTTTTCGTTATAATAAAGAAATATAAAACAATTTTATAAGTTTTTCAATTTATTTTAGCCATAGCTGTAATAAGTGAATGGAATTGAAATTAAAAATATTTTTATTTCAGATTTAGTTTAATTTTAAATTTTTTTATAGAGTGTTCAATTCTCTACAAAAGCGTACCAAGAAGTTTACTGTAGCACATTCCGTTCTTTACTTATGACAATCAGACAGAAAAGTGGAAAATTTTTATTTGTTGTTTTGTGTAAAGCCACCATACTATCACAAATTTATATTTAGTGGATTTGTTAAACGCACTAAAAGCACTAAAGTCAAAGGTGAAAAAGCACCAATTTCAGGTATTTAAAAAAAAGCACCTAGTTGAAAAATTCCGGACTGTTATGAATTAAAAAGCACTAAATCTAGTGCGAAAAGCACTAAATTGGCACGCTGCACACGAAGCACGAAGGCATCGTATAAACGCAGGATTCAAAAACAAGATTCAGAGAGCGAAGCATGTGATTCAACTCATCGTCTAAACATAGTATTACACATGACTGTGTAAATGCGAACCCTTATCGATAGTTTACTATACTACATGGGTGAACATCATGTAGCAAATTTTTGCAAATCGAATGCACACGTATTCTTATTCTCTTTCATTTAGTCTTATCTGAGATAAATTTTTGGTTATCATTTTAATCATTTTTCTCAAACGCACTGCGAGAAATTTACTGTGTATGCTGTTTATGTTAAAAAATGCTTTTGCTTACGTGAAAATTAAAAATTATTTTCTTTTACAAATTGGTTTTTAGTAGTTTTAAACTCAGAATTTAAGTGAATAATAATGTTTATTTATTACTTTTTGTTTAAACGGTTTTCTGGAAAAAATTCTTTCATAAAAAAAAATCATATAAGAATTACTTTTATTAATTTTTTCTGCCAGTGTGTTTATCTTTTTCGCTCACTTACATAACCTTACATTTATCTTGGTCACCTATGCTATACTATCGATATTGTTTGTTTATCTCAAACCGATACAAAAACTGCTGACACCATGGTAAAATTATACCAGGTACATGCACAACTACAACAAAATTACAACACCAAAAAACACATCAATTTTTTTGGTATAAACAAACGTATAATAGTCAGAAACAGATGCGTTTTGTTTTTAAAAATAACAATTACAGGGTAACTAAAGTACAATTGCAGATGCGGCATTCATGAATGATTATAGTCATTCAATGTTGCCAATAGGTGTGTAATTACACAGAGTGTGCAATTACTCTCATGTGTATGCCATGTAATTACGTTCATGTATAATCTGTGTGTAATTCTACTTTATGTTCTATTTTTAACCCCGGACTAAAAAAGGGGTGTTATAAGTTTGTAGTGTGTGTCTGGGTATTTGTGTGTCTGTCCGTGTCCATGTACAGGCTAAAGGGTTGCATTTGTATACTCGTTTGTATAGCCAAAACAAATATACCATGGTATCTATCATATAATTGTAGTGTGAGCGACAGAACTAGTATAAGAGTTATTGTGTGTTTGTGCTTTTCCAAATTACAATACAATTGAAAACAAATAACAATTGCTTATTGTATTGCTGCTGAGCAACTGTTTGATCTGTTTTTGCTCAAAAATACATATTGTAATACAAATATATGAAAAAAACCACTATTGAAACAAATACATGATGCGCAGATGTATATGCGAACGTTCGTTATGTTATTTTGTGGCGCAGCCAAGTATACAGAGAGAGAGAGGGACAATTTTGCTCTGAGAGTAATTACATATGCATGTGTTTCATGTACATGTATCATTTACTTACATATGTATGTGAAATTTTGCTTTCATTCATTCATTCATCAGCCATATATATTTTTTCTCAACACATCATGAGGCACTTATGGTAAAAGCAGTTTTATATATCTTATTTGTTTTAGAAAAACAAAAAACAAAATAAATGTGTTGTTTTCATTTGCTCATTGCCCAACCATACAATAATTGCTTAAAAAATCAACATTTACAACTAGTAACAGAAAACGTTAAATAACATATTTGTTCATACCAGAACCAAAACACACAAAACTAGTGCAAACAGATGTATCTGTGCAATGCTATAGTACAGGCCAAACGGCTGGACCGATTTTCATTTATTTTTTTTTGTTTAAAAGATGACTTGATCGAGAGGGTTCTTAGTTTGGGGTTTTTAAAATTTTTAATTTTTGTTATTATTTATTTTTGTTTTCATTTTTTTTTTTAATGCATGTTTTTTTATTTATTGTATCTTCAAATATGAACTAACAATAAGTATTCAAATCTTAAGTCTATAAAAAAATTATTAGGCCCGACCAATGTCGGACATAAGCTTAGTGATAGTTATTAATAATACATAAGTAGTGATAAGCAACAAAAAGAAAAAAGTGTTTTCAAGCAGCTTCATCATCTAGAGTGTTGAATATTAGAGCCCGTGTATCTCTCTTTTTTAAGCGGATGTGTCCAGTAAAGTTCAAAATATTACGAGCAAGCGGATTAGGATGTGACTCGAGTTTTGTTAGATATTTGCATGCGTATTTTACAATTTCTTCAGTCACTAGTGGCATATTCAAATCGCGATGTATATTTGAATTTTTGATGTACCATGGAGCCGATGTTATCATGCGTAAAATTTTATTTTGCCTTCGTTGAATTTTCTCTACATTTGAAGCTGAAGCAGTGCCCCATAGTTGAATTCCGTAACACCATATTGGCTTTAAAAGCGACTTGTATATTAAAAGTTTGCAGTCTAGGCTAAGTGTTGAATTTCTACCAATCAGCCAATGTACCTGAGTTAATTTAAGTTTCATTTGAGTTAACTTAGAGTCAATGTGATGTTTCCATGTAAGTCGTCGATCAAGGTGTAAACCAAGATATTTCACATGTGAATGTTGAGGAACAACTTGATTGTTAATCCGAATGGGGGAGCAAGTATCTCTTCTTAGGGTGAACGTTATATGGACACACTTTTGTTCATTGACTTTAATTCTCCATAAGTTTAACCAAAGCTCCATCTGGCTAATGTGTTCCTGGAGTTTGCGGGATGCATCATCAGGGTTTTCGTGCATACTAAGGCAGGCTGTATCGTCGGCAAATGTGGAAGTATGGATACTACTGCTCACAGGCATATCGCAAGTATAAATCAAGTATAAAACTGGTCCCAGTATGCTCCCCTGTGGCACACCGGATGAAATAGTTTCAGGCCTACTCGTAAAGTCTCCTTCCACAACAGTGAACTTACGGGAAATAATGTAACTTTCCAAAATATTTAAAATGTTTATTGGTAAGTAAGTCTTCAATTTTAAAATTAGGCCTTCATGCCACACTTTATCAAATGCCTGGGAAACGTCAATAAAGAGCGCAGAACAATACTTTTTTTCCTCAAAAGTTCTTCTTATAAATTGAACCAGTCTGTGAGTTTGTTCAATGGTGCTATGCTGACTTCTAAAACCAAATTGATGGTCTGGTATGCACCCACTACTAATTAGAATTGGGGACAATTTTGTTTTGAGCAGTTTTTCGAAAAGCTTTGACATAGTTGATAGTAGACTTATTGGCCTATATGACTCAGCCTTGGTTAGATCTTTGCCCGGCTTTGGAATCATTTTAACCTTGGCAAGCTTCCAGCTGTGTGGATAATACTCCAGTCGTAAAATGGCATTAAATATGAATAATAGGATTCTCATTGCAATACGAGGCAAGTTCATAAGCATCTGGTTACTAATTCCATCAATACCCGGAGCTTTCTTCGGGTTGAGTTCGGCAATTAATTTTTGTAAATCACGCGTCTTAAACTTTATGTGTTGAGGGGGTAGAACGACTACATTCGGCAAATCAGCAACACCAGTATATATGTTTGGCGTAAAAACGGATTTTAAGTGCTCAGCAAATATTTTACCTTTTTCAGTATCGCTTCTTGCCCAACTTCCGGTAGATGTGCGTAGAGGTGGCTTATACTCAATGGGTGTCTTAAGCTTTCTAGCAGCGCGCCACAAGGAGTAATAAGACGCTGGTGTGACATCAAGACCTTCCAGATAATTTTTAAGAGATGCAGTTTTTTCAGACGCAAGCAACTCTTGGAGTCGTTTAGTGCACTCTTTAAATCTGATTTTATTTTGTGGTGATCTGTGCTGTTGCCATTCCCTTCTAGCTCTTCTTTTTTCACGTACGAGACGTTTAATGTCTGTAGAATAAATTTTACTAAACCCAGTCTGCGGATGGGAGATAATGGCATGTTCAGCAGCCTGTTTAATATTCTCGCTGAGATTGGCAATGTTAGATTCAATATCATCGGATGTTCTAAGCGTAATGTTTTCCGTACAATGACTACTGAGATATTTTTTGAACCGCAGCCAATTAACACGATTGATCATCTTCACATATGGGTCAGGTAAGTTACTTCTTAAGGGACTACAAATTGTAATGATCGTCGGAGAGTGATCGGACGAAAGATCAATAGAAGCTTGAACTTGAATTAAATCCCTAGAGATATTTTTTATGACGCCAAAATCTATAACATCCGGAATTTTTTGTATGTCAGTAGGCCAATAAGTGGGCTCCCCACTCGAAATTACATCCAAGCCCATTTTTGAAATAGTGTTGAACAATGCTCGACCTCTTGGGGGTAATAAGACGCGAACCCCAGAACGTATGCTTAGCATTGTAGTCGCCAGCTGCTACAAAACAAGGTCCAAGAGATTTGTAGAAATCCTCATATTGATTCTCAGTGATTGAAAATCTGGGAGGGGAGTAAATTGATGATATAACAAAATTTGTACAAAAACTTTCAATGCCAATATTTGTTGCTTGTAGGTGTTCTTCACAAATGTTATCAAGAACATAGTGCTTGAGTCTTGACTTTATTAGAATTGCTGATCCACCGCAAGCCCTTCCTCTAGGGTCCTTTGTATCATATATAGTGTAGCCATAAATTTTAAAAAGACTTCTCGAAGTCAAATGAGTCTCAGATACTAACATAACATCAATATTTTTTTCCGTGAGGAAGTGCTCAAGTTCATTTTTATGTTGGCGAATGCCGTTTGCGTTCCAGAAACATATTGTTAACGTGTTCATGGCTTATTAATTAATGCTTGAAGCAGAGTATTCTGCATTCGCAGCATTTCTTGCATCATGCTAGTCATATTTGTTGTAAAATTGTTTATAGTTTGCACCAGATTTTCAATAGTAGCTTCAAGGCGATTAAAATTAAAGCTTGCGTCAGTATTTTTTGAATTATTTGGCGGGGAAACATTTTGTGTGGGAATTGAATTTGTCTTAGCAGCATCTGCATACGATACACGGGAAGTGACTGGTTGGCTCATTTGAGCAAAAGTGGCGGAGTAAGCGTTTGCTGATTGAGCTGGAGCTAATTTAAGTTTTTGCACCATAGTCTTCTTTACGAAAGAGTACACAGGACAACCTCTGTAGTTAGCGGTGTGATTACCTCCACAATTACTGCATTTTTTATCACTTTGATCTTTTGGCTTATTGCAACTAGCAGTGCCGTGTAATTCGCCGCACACAACACAAACAGAGGGTAAATTGCAGTATGTTTTTGTATGGCCATATTCTTGGCAATTATGGCACTGTACAGGACCTGAACGCTTATGTGGCTCTTCAACTGTGATTTTTCGGTACAAGAGGTATTTCAAATTATAAATTGGATGCGTCTCATTTTTTTCAATTTTATATCATTAGGCTCAAGTTCAACACGAAATAGGGGTTGGGGAATCTTCTCTCTGTTTATTATATTGGACACATTTTTTACCTTAAACCCCTGGAGGACGAGTGCATCTTTTATTTCTTCGGGAACAACATAAGAATCTATGCCCTTCAATACGATCTGCATGAGTAGTTGTGAACTGGCGGTTCTGGGACAATTAAAATTGTTAAATTGTTGCTGAAATTGTTAAATTTGGGTAATTAAAATTTGAAAATTTTAAAATTCTTGAAATTTGATACCTACGAGGGTGGTTCGATAAGTCCTTTAAATATTTTTCGAGGGTGGTTCAATAAGTCTGTCTTTTTCCTAATGCCTACGGCAATACATAATTATTTTCAAATGCCGACGGGAAAATCATGAAAATGATTTTTTCTAATACCAATGGTGAAATAGTGATTATTAATTTTTCGTAATACCGAAGGCAAAACATGATAATTTTTTTTAATACCAATGGTGAAATAGTGATTATTAATTTTTCCTAATGTCTACGGCAAAACATGTTTATTAATTTTTCCTAATGCCGACGGCAAAACATGAATATAATTTTTTCAAATGCCGACGGGAAAATGATTTTTCCTAATGACGACGGGAAAACATGATAATTTATCCTAATGCATACGGCATGCATGATAATTTTTCCTAATGCCTACGGCAATGCATGATAATTTTTCCTAATGCCGACGGCAAAACATGATTATTATTTTTTCAAATGCCGACGGCAATACATGATTATTTTTTTTCCTAATGCCGACGGCAATACATACTTATTTTTCCTAATGCCTACGGCAATACATAATTATTTTCAAATGCCTACGGCAATGCATGATAATTTTTCCTAATGCCGACGTCAATGCATGATTATTTTTTTTCCTAATGCCTACGGCAATACATACTTATTTTTCCTAATGCCTACGGCAATACATAATTATTTTCAAATGCCGACGGCAAAACATGATTATTATTTTTTTCAAATGCCGACGGCAAAACATGATTATTATTTTCTAATGCTCCCAGTGTTGCCATACTGCAGAAATTTGTTATCGTAATACTACATCAGTAATATCAGAGAAAGAAGGTTTGATGACTACTAGGTCATATGGTTTCATATGAATCATGGGAATGTGCTTGTGTGATTTCCTCACGCTAATAAATTCTTATAAAATAAAATAATTAAATAAATGAATAAAATAATTACATAAATTATTTTATTTATTTATAAAACGTTCTCATGTATGTGAACACCCCTAATGCTTGTGTGTGGGGGGTCCAGCTTGTTTGTCGCTGGTAAGCTTATATTCTGTTTATTTGTTTAAGAAATATATTTGTATGTAGGTATGTATGTGTGTATGATGCATGCATGCATGTATGTATGTATGTATGTATGTATGTGTGTATTATGTTTGTATGTATGTATGTATGTATGTGTGTATTATGTTTGTATGTATGTATGTATGTATGTGCGATCGAAAGAACTTGTGCGTGGAATATTTTGTGGCTGTGTAGAATACATTTATATTTTGCAACGTAATCATTTTCTTTGGCTGCGATTATTTTAAAGCAGCAAGTTTCAACTAACTACAGTCATAAGCAGAGAAACAAAAAGTAAAAATTTGCAAGTTAGCAAAAATGCTAACTAATCCTAGTATGCTTTTGTACTTACGATTGCTTTATATTTTCTCATGCTTAAATTTGTCTCGCGTTGAAGTCGGTCTGTGTGAAATTTGTTTATATTACAGATTTTGTTTATTTAACTACATTCGTCTTCTTTGACTGAAAGAGTTATCTACACACAGTGAAAAACCAACTTGAAATCAGTAAGAACCATGCTGAATTAATAAGAACCATTAGCGAAGGTTTAGTCATATTGAAATTTCTTATTTCAATATGGACAAAATATTAATTTACAGTATTCATTTATTAAACTCATTAGTTTGTAGATATCTCAATATACATTTTCTATTATATTAAAAATTATTGAATTAATGTGATGAATTCTTATTTTTAAGCTGCAGATTTTCCCTGAGTGTATGGATTGTTTATATTTGCATTGTGCTTTAACTAAACGACGCTTCATATATTTTCATGATGTAGATCTAATAAATACTTAAGCATTGATAAGAAATTTGATATGTATACATACATATCTACAAATTGATTTTATGTATGTATGTATGTATGTACATATATATGTACATACAAATAAGTGTTCAACTCAATCTTTGAATACATTTTTTATTTTATTTTTTGTCATGTGATGTCTGTTGTTGCTGAAATTAAAAACATTTTCATTTTTATCTGCGTTTACTTAAAAGTTTGTGAGGATTTTCTGTTGTAAGTAAAACTGAATTCTTGAAGATATGTACTTACATACTCTATAGTAATAGTAACTATAATAGAAATATTTCTTATACTTAATTTACAGTTTTTTAAAGTATAGGATATAAAATTTTTTCTAGCTATAGCCTTCTACATTTATTTTGGAAAACTTGCCTTGCTTTTTAAAAATGTATAAACATTTTTAAATGAAACTGATCCGGCACTCCAGCTTAGGTACTGATAGTTTTTTTTTTTTTTATTTTTTTTTTTTTTTGTTGTTAGTTAACTTACTTATTTTTTATTTTTTATTGATAAACATTGGAAATCAAAAGGGAGTTTTATATTGTAATTATTATTTTCATAATTGTTGAAAACAATCGCTGCTTTTTGTTTGTTTTTTGCGATGAAATCATTTGAATTACTTTTGCAACTTTACGCGTTTATAAAAATTATGTTATTTTCTATATTTCTTAATTTATAAGACTTTTAGACTTTGTCCTTTAGGGGTTATATATTCTATTATACGATTATGAATAAGAATGCAGTAAGCTGATGTATTTGCTTACTGCTTCAAATTAAAATTCTATTAAATTGAATAAAAGGAGTGTTTTTTTTTCTTAAACTCTGATGCAGTTAGAAGCGCTGGAGATTGTTTCATATAACAGCTTTTTTGAAATTTTTGATACATAGTATAATATAGAATTGGATAACATTTATTTTTAATTTTTATGTTAAGAAGTACGGGTATGAGACTGAATTTAAATGTACTTTTAAATTAGTTAAATCATAATGAACAAACATATTTTCTTCTTTAATAGCGATCAACAGAAAACGAACTCGTTTTCATATAATTTAGGTATACCCTATCGACGACTCCTCTAGGATACAAGATGACTTTGTATGACGAAATTTCTGTTGCTTTATACTGATAATATGTTTACATTAATAAGATACATATACATATGTTTATTTTATGAACGGTGAGCACATATGGCTTTTATTTAATGTTCTATATGACTTTTTTTTTTTTTTTTTATTTTCTTTAATAATTTTCTCCCCATAATAGCATTCTAAATATTTCAAGGGCTCAAATGCTGTGTAGTCTTCTTCTGCAAACTTAACTAAACGTCTAACTTCTTCCAATGCTTCTTTATAAGAAGATATTTTGTTATGGTCTTCTTCTACGATACGTGCCCATCGGGCAGAGTGTACGTATTAGTTGGTCAGTCAGTCTCTATTTTTATTTATTTTTTTTTTCTAATGTGCCACTCCTTTTTTTAGATTTTACTACTTGGAATAGAGAATTTTTGTCTAATTTTTTGGTGGGTATATACATTAGGTATGTAGAAATTAGTTTAGATACAAAGAAATGCATGTTTAATATACAACTATTGTATCAAATCGATCTCAAATAACTCAGTTACCTCTACCAGCAATTCACCGTTGGTGTATTCATAAAGTGTTAGAAACAATGAAATATCTATGTTTTGAGAGAATTTTTCCCCTCAAGTATTTCTACATGAGGTTTGAGGGGTCAATCACTGTCGCATTCATATGTAATGATTATTCACTTAAAAAACGTCATCATCACCATCAATCATCTCCGTATACAATACATTCATGAGTTGGGTTGATCCAGATACAATTGCTGTCTCATCACCTTCTAACAGCTTTATATATTTTGCTAGTATGCATGCCTTAGCATGCTTCTATCGATAGTGACGTAAGAGTCCGAGATGTAGAGTGTTACAATTAAAAATCTTTACTATTAGAATATACCAGTTCGCTCTTTTGAATTTTTACAAAGTAGATACATACGTCTGTATTTCATTGACCACAAAATCATATAATTTCTTTGCTTACAAAATTGTATGACGTGAGTTTTTTTTTTTTTTTTTTTTTTTTTTTTTAAATTATACATGTTCGGCATGCTTTCATTTTTTTTTTCTATAAATTTATGTAATACTCATACAGATACAGATATAAAGTAAGATCTGTTTACTGTACATTTTAAAATTTATGCATGCTTCAGCATGATTCTAGTTGAAGCGTATATTCATTCACTAAGTTTGTTTGATACTTATTCATACACATGTACATTCTTAAAGATTGGATATCAAAGTCCAATTTCCGTAGTTTATCTATATTTTCTAAAGATCTGATAGCTAAAGAAATAAATAGAGTGAAGATCTTCTATAATAATCCCATTTTCATATTGTAAAATTTTGCGTGCTAGCGCTTTCGATGGGAAAATATACATACAACTTTATAAAAAGTGATAATATGATGTGCTGCTGAATATTGCACTATGTTATAGTTCATTTTAAACACTGAAGTTTTAGCAATATTTCATTCCGACCAGAATTCCACTACATTTAGTTAATTATCTTTCTTAAGACTCATCATTCCTAATCAATCCTGCAAAAACAACACAAACTAGATTTTTCGTTTTAATTTTATTTTTATTAAATTCAACATTCATTCTTCAAATTACTTTATACTATATTAAGTAGCTTTTCCTCATTTGTTGAGTTGACTTTAATAGGAGACATTTTAATGGTACGATGAACTTTTCTATTGCATGCATTGAGTAAATCTTTATACATACCAATTCACTTATATGAACCATTAAAGCTAATTCTTTTCACATCATACCTTTCAATGATCTATTAAATCATTCTAATATTGATGCTTTCATATTAAGTAATCTTTAATCTTCTATTTATGTATGAGTTTTCCCAAGTATTTATTAAAAAATTCTTTAGAATCATCTGTTTGTAAGTTTTTTGGTACTAGTACCACTTCAAAAATATTTTCCAGTGCCTTGGTTTTTAGAGTGCAGCTTTTATTTTCAGCTGTACTTTGAGAATGTGTCAATTAAAGTCTTCCAAATCAACAATTTCTATTTTCTGTAGAATAGTTCTACATTTCACCTAACTTAGCTCCATAAAACATCATATATTCCTGTCATTACATCTCTACAAGCACAAACAGTTGTTGAAATTTAATATGGACTTCGTTAACTAAATTCCTTTTTAAAGACATTGAATTGTTTCACAGATTTTTTCGAAAGTGTTGTGATCTACATCTTGCACTTTCAGCTATTTATACTAACATGTAGTTAATTTTCTAATCTATATATTTAACCGTAAACTCTTCAATTTGTTTTTAATTATTTACTTTTTAGAATTGCTTTTTCAATTTTATAACTGTCTTCTTTCTCTAATTTTATTTCACGTTGTAGTTCCTCAATTTGCATTTAAATATATTCTTGAATATTAATGCTTTAAGCTATATTATTAATTTGTCTTGTATTTTATCTTCATTCAGTTTAATGTAACTATCAACAATAGTTTGTATCTAATTCATTTATGCCTTCCAATACTGATAAGTCAGTATAAATGTCTTCAGAATTGGAAGTCTATGAGTAAAATCATCGTCATCATCATTCTCAGTATTAGCATCATTAAATATGATGGTATTATCAAATATTGTTCCTTCCACTAGTTTCTTTTGGGGTACTTGTCTATATCTTGAGTGAAGGTTTCTCAGGCTTTAAACTTGTATATTTTCAACTTCTGTCTTGATTTTACTTTCTTCTTTCATAAGAATTCTTTTAATATTTTTAGAACTATTTATGAATTCTTCTGCTATAGGTTTAAATGTATCTTTTAGTTGTTCACTTGTATCTATTTCACCAGTTTTTATACTACGAAGCTTTTTCTTCAACACATTTCTTGTCAACACCAACTGTTTTAAAATTTTCTCATCCAGGGCAAATAACAGGTATCAGCAATAATATCAGCTTTTCAGGAGCTGGTCTGGTTTTCAGATCAGCTTTTCAGGACCTGGTCTGGTTTTCAGATCAGCTTATCAGGACCTGATCTGGTTTTCAGATCAGCTTTTCAGGACCTGGTCTGGTTTTCAGATCAGCTTTTCAGGACCTGGTCTGGTTTTCAGATCAGCTTATCAGGACCTGGTCTGGTTTTCAGATCAGCTTTTCAGGACCTGGTCTGGTTTTCAGATCAGCTTTTCAGGACCTGGTCTGGTTTTCAGATCAGCTTATCAGGAGCTGGTCTGGTTATCAGATCAGCTTATCAGGAGCTGGTCTGGTTTTCAGATCAGCTTATCAGGAGCTGGTCTGGTTTTCAGATCAGCTTATCAGGAGCTGGTCTGGTTTTCAGATCAGCTTATCAGGAGCTGGTCTGGTTATCAGATCAGCTTATCAGGAGCTGGTCTGGTTTTCAGATCAGCTTATCAGGAGCTGATCTGATTTTTAGATCAGCTTATCAGGTAACAGATCAGGCTATCAGGAGCTGTTCAGATTTTCATTTCAAGATATCTGAGTCAGATTTAGTTATCAGTGTACAAGTAGCTAGCCATTTATAACATTTATATACATGAAGTTTAAAGTCAGATGAAATACGAAAAAGTAAAGTTTTATCTAGTAAAATTATTTTCTATAACGATCATCGTTTAATTCACTATCTTTGCTTATAATCAAAAATCCATATTTATCCTTTCAACATGCTTTTTATTTTTCTCACCTAACTTAAACATTAAATATACATTATGATGATCTCTTATTAAATGTTTGGTGATTCTGGTGTAAGTTTTACATAAGTAGAATGAATCAACATTCTTATCTCTCCCCATACAAAAATATGCTTCCCACACGCATCATCGTTAAATATCATATTGGAATTACTTTGGACTGAAATAACAGATTCACTATCGGTAAATTTTGTAATATATTATTATTTTAATTGATGTAATAAATTTCTTCAGATTTTTATATCTGGGTTGATATAAAGATTTTGAGTATAAATAAATGTTCTCAAATTTAAGTCCATTAGGACTTTCTAGCAAGCCAATCATAGCGTTTTTTTTTTCGTAATTTGACAGGTCAACTATTGTTGCACGAATAGAATTTGATATAAGGGAACTATGATTTATTTTTGAACTATCGTTCGATGAATCATCAATATTTCGTACCAAGGTATTTTAGGTTGTTTTACTAACCGCATTTATGTAGCTAAATACATTTTATAAATATTATCTCTTATTATAAAAAAATAAACTAATACAGCTATACCATATCAGAAAATATTTTCTGAAATCGTATAGCTGCATTAGTTTATTTTTTCTATAATAAGAGACAATGATCCACACTCATAATCAAAACAGCATAAAAATATCCTTTTTTTGACTATGAGTATGCATCAATATTTATGAAATGCGTTTAGTTACAAAAATGTGGTTAGTAAAACAAAGTATATTTTAACAGCCTTATTTATAACACTTATTAGGGCTTTATAAAGACTTTTTAAGAAAAAATTTTTATAAAAAATTTGTTTTAAAAAGCCTTTACAAAGCCTTAATAAGTTTTATAAATAATGCTGTAAGAGTTTAAAATCAGTATTTTGTATGATAATACTGATTTGAAACTCTTAAAATATTCTTTGTTTTGACTATGAGTAGGGGCCATTATCTCTTATTATAGGACAAATAAAATAATATAGCTATACGATTTCAGAAAATATTTTCTGATATCGTATAGCTACATTTTTAATTTTTCTATAATAAGAGATAATATTTATGAAATACATTTCATAAATATTGGCGCATACTCATAGTAAAAACAACCTAAAAATACCTTGGTACGAAATATTGATGAATCATCAAAATTTCATACCATCCTATATTTATGTTGTTTTACTAATCGCATTTTGTAAATAAATGCATTTCATAAATATTATCTATTATTATTGAAAGAATAAAATAGTATGGTTATATGATTTTAGAAAACATGATTTCTGATATCATATAACCATACTATTTTATTCTTTCTATAATAAGAGATAATGACTCATACTCATAGTCAAAACAAAGGATATTTATATGCTGTTTTGATTATGAGTATGCGTCAATATTTATGAAATGCATTTAGTTATAAAATGCGGTTAGTAAAACAAAGTATATTTTAAGTGTTTAAAACCACCATTTTTATGGTAATACCGGTTTTAAACACTTAAAGCATACTTTGTTTTGACTATGAGCATGAGCTGATATTTATAAAATGGATTTTATAAATATTGACTCATACCCTTAGTCAAAACAACATAAATAATTCTTGGTACGAAATATTGATGATTCATCGAACGATAGTTCAAAAATAAATCATAGTTCCCTTATATCAAATTCTATTCGTGCAACAATAGTTGACCTGTCAAATTACGAAAAAAAAAAACGCTATGATTGGCTTGCTAGAGAGTCCTAATGGACTTAAATTTGAGAACATTTATTTATACTCAAAATCTTTATATCAACCCAGATATAAAAATCTGAAGAAATTTATTACATCAATTAAAATAATAATATATTACAAAATTTACCGATAGTGAATCTGTTATTTCAGTCCAAAGTAATTCCAATATGATATTTAACGATGATGCGTGTGGGAAGCATATTTTTGTATGGGGAGAGATAAGAATGTTGATTCATTCTACTTATGTAAAACTTACACCAGAATCACCAAACATTTAATAAGAGATCATCATAATGTATATTTAATGTTTAAGTTAGGTGAGAAAAATAAAAAGCATGTTGAAAGGATAAATATGGATTTTTGATTATAAGCAAAGATAGTGAATTAAACGATGATCGTTATAGAAAATAATTTTACTAGATAAAACTTTACTTTTTCGTATTTCATCTGACTTTAAACTTCATGTATATAAATGTTATAAATGGCTAGCTACTTGTACACTGATAACTAAATCTGACTCAGATATCTTGAAATGAAAATCTGAACAGCTCCTGATAGCCTGATCTGTTACCTGATAAGCTGATCTGAAAACCAGACCAGCTCCTGATAAGCTGATCTGATAACCAGACCAGCTCCTGATAAGCTGATCTGAAAACCAGACCAGCTCCTGATAAGCTGATCTGAAAACCAGACCAGGTCCTGATAAGCTGATTTGAAAACCAGACCAGGTCCTGAAAAGCTGATCTGAAAACCAGACCAGGTCCTGAAAAGCTGATCTGAAAACCAGACCAGGTCCTGAAAAGCTGATCTGAAAACCAGACCAGGTCCTGAAAAGCTGATCTGAAAACCAGACCAGGTCCTGAAAAGCTGATCTGAAAACCAGACCAGGTCCTGAAAAGCTGATCTGAAAACCAGACCAGGTCCTGAAAAGCTGATCTGAAAACCAGACCAGCTCCTGAAAAGCTGATATGATTGCTGATACCTGTTATTTGCCCTGGATGAGAAAATTTTAAAACAGTTGGTGTTGACAAGAAATGTGTTGAAGAAAAAGCTTCGTAGTATAAAAACTGGTGAAATAGATACAAGTGAACAACTAAAAGATACATTTAAACCTATAGCAGAATAATTCATAAATAGTTCAAAAAATATTAAAAGAATTCTTATGAAAGAAGAAAGTAAAATCAAGACAGCAGTTGAAAATATACAAGTTTAAAGCCTGAGAAACCTTCACTCAAGATATAGACAAGTACCCCAAAGAAACTAGTAGAAGGAACAATATTTGATAATACCATCATATTTAATGATGCTAATACTGAGAATGATGATGACGATGATTTTACTCATAGACTTCCAATTCTGAAGACATTTATACTGACTTATCAGTATTGGAAGGCATAAATGAATTAGATACAAACTATTGTTGATAGTTACATTAAACTGAATGAAGATAAAATACAAGACAAATTAATAATATAGCTTAAAGCATTAATATTCAGGAATATATTTAAATGCAAATTGAGGAACTACAACGTGAAATAAAATTAGAGAAAGAAGACAGTTATAAAATTGAAAAAGCAATTCTAAAAAGTAAATAATTAAAAACAAATTGAAGAGTTTACGGTTAAATATATAGATTAGAAAATTAACTACATGTTAGTATAAATAGCTGAAAGTGCAAGATGTAGATCACAACACTTTCGAAAAAATCTGTGAAACAATTCAATGTCTTTAAAAAGGAATTTAGTTAACGAAGTCCATATTAAATTTCAACAACTGTTTGTGCTTGTAGAGATGTAATGACAGGAATATATGATGTTTTATGGAGCTAAGTTAGGTGAAATGTAGAACTATTCTACAGAAAATAGAAATTGTTGATTTGGAAGACTTTAATTGACACATTCTCAAAGTACAGCTGAAAATAAAAGCTGCACTCTAAAAACCAAGGCACTGGAAAATATTTTTGAAGTGGTACGGGTACCAAAAAACTTACAAACAGATGATTCTAAAGAATTTTTTAATAAATACTTGGGAAAACTCATACATAAATAGAAGATTAAAGATTACTTAATATGAAAGCATCAATATTAGAATGATTTAATAGATCATTGAAAGGTATGATGTGAAAAGAATTAGCTTTAATGGTTCATATAAGTGGATTGGTATGTATAAAGATTTACTCAATGCATGCAATAGAAAAGTTCATCGTACCATTAAAATGTCTCCTATTAAAGTCAACTCAACAAATGAGGAAAAGCTACTTAATATAGTATAAAGTAATTTGAAGAATGAATGTTGAATTTAATAAAAATAAAATTAAAACGAAAAATCTAGTTTGTGTTGTTTTTGCAGGATTGATTAGGAATGATGAGTCTTAAGAAAGATAATTAACTAAATGTAGTGGAATTCTGGTCGGAATGAAATATTGCTAAAACTTCAGTGTTTAAAATGAACTATAACATAGTGCAATATTCAGCAGCACATCATATTATCACTTTTTATAAAGTTGTATGTATATTTTCCCATCGAAAGCGCTAGCACGCAAAATTTTACAATATGAAAATGGGATTATTATAGAAGATCTTCACTCTATTTATTTCTTTAGCTATCAGATCTTTAGAAAATATAGATAAACTACGGAAATTGGACTTTGATATCCAATCTTTAAGAATGTACATGTGTATGAATAAGTATCAAACAAACTTAGTGAATGAATATACGCTTCAACTAGAATCATGCTGAAGCATGCATAAATTTTAAAATGTACAGTAAACAGATCTTACTTTATATCTGTATCTGTATGAGTATTACATAAATTTATAGAAAAAAAAAAATGAAAGCATGCCGAAGCATGTATAATTTAAAAAAAAAAAAAAAAAAAAAAAAAAAAAAAAAAACTCACGTCATACAATTTTGTAAGCAAAGAAATTATATGATTTTGTGGTCAATGAAATACAGACATATGTATCTACTTTGTAAAAATTCAAAAGAGCGAACTGGTATATTCTAATAGTAAAGATTTTTAATTGTAACACTCTACATCTCGGACTCTTACGTCACTATCGATAGAAGCATGCTAAGGCATGCATACTAGCAAAATATATAAAGCTGTTAGAAGGTGATGAGACAGCAATTGTATCTGGATCAACCCAACTCATGAATGTATTGTATACGGAGATGATTGATGGTGATGATGACGTTTTTTAAGTGAATAATCATTACATATGAATGCGACAGTGATTGACCCCTCAAACCTCATGTAGAAATACTTGAGGGGAAAAATTCTCTCAAAACATAGATATTTCATTGTTTCTAACACTTTATGAATACACCAACGGTGAATTGCTGGTAGAGGTAACTGAGTTATTTGAGATCGATTTGATACAATAGTTGTATATTAAACATGCATTTCTTTGTATCTAAACTAATTTCTACATACCTAATGTATATACCCACCAAAAAATTAGACAAAAATTCTCTATTCCAAGTAGTAAAATCTAAAAAAAGGAGTGGCACATTAGAAAAAAAAAAATAAATAAAAATAGAGACTGACTGACCAACTAATACGTACACTCTGCTCGATGGGCACGTATCGTAGAAGAAGACCATAACAAAATATCTTCTTATAAAGAAGCATTGGAAGAAGTTAGACGTTTAGTTAAGTTTGCAGAAGAAGACTACACAGCATTTGAGCCCTTGAAATATTTAGAATGCTATTATGGGGAGAAAATTATTAAAGAAAATAAAAAAAAAAAAAAAAGTCATATAGAACATTAAATAAAAGCCATATGTGCTCACCGTTCATAAAATAAACATATGTATATGTATCTTATTAATGTAAACATATTATCAGTATAAAGCAACAGAAATTTCGTCATACAAAGTCATCTTGTATCCTAGAGGAGTCGTCGATAGGGTATACCTAAATTATATGAAAACGAGTTCGTTTTCTGTTGATCGCTATTAAAGAAGAAAATATGTTTGTTCATTATGATTTAACTAATTTAAAAGTACATTTAAATTCAGTCTCATATCCGTACTTCTTAACATAAAAATTAAAAATAAATGTTATCCAATTCTATATTATACTATGTATCAAAAATTTCAAAAAAGCTGTTATATGAAACAATCTCCAGCGCTTCTAACTGCATCAGAGTTTAAGAAAAAAAAACACTCCTTTTATTCAATTTAATAGAATTTTAATTTGAAGCAGTAAGCAAATACATCAGCTTACTGCATTCTTATTCATAATCGTATAATAGAATATATAACCCCTAAAGGACAAAGTCTAAAAGTCTTATAAATTAAGAAATATAGAAAATAACATAATTTTTATAAACGCGTAAAGTTGCAAAAGTAATTCAAATGATTTCATCGCAAAAAACAAACAAAAAGCAGCGATTGTTTTCAACAATTATGAAAATAATAATTACAATATAAAACTCCCTTTTGATTTCCAATGTTTATCAATAAAAAATAAAAAATAAGTAAGTTAACTAACAACAAAAAAAAAAAAAAAAAAAAAAAAAAAAAAAAACTATCAGTACCTAAGCTGGAGTGCCGGATCAGTTTCATTTAAAAATGTTTATACATTTTTAAAAAGCAAAGCAAGTTTTCCAAAATAAATGTAGAAGGCTATAGCTAGAAAAAATTTTATATCCTATACTTTAAAAAACTGTAAATTAAGTATAAGAAATATTTCTATTATAGTTACTATTACTATAGAGTATGTAAATACATATCTTCAAGAATTCAGTTTTACTTACAACAGAAAATCCTCACAAACTTTTAAGTAAACGCAGATAAAAATGAAAATGTTTTTAATTTCAGCAACAACAGACATCACATGACAAAAAATAAAATAAAAAATGTATTCAAAGATTGAGTTGAACACTTATTTGTATGTACATATATATGTACATACATACATACATACATACATACATAAAATCAATTTGTAGATATGTATGTATACATATCAAATTTCTTATCAATGCTTAAGTATTTATTAGATCTACATCATGAAAATATATGAAGCGTCGTTTAGTTAAAGCACAATGCAAATATAAACAATCCATACACTCAGGGAAAATCTGCAGCTTAAAAATAAGAATTCATCACATTAATTCAATAATTTTTAATATAATAGAAATGTATATTGAGATATCTACAAACTAATGAGTTTAATAAATGAATACTGTAAATTAATATTTTGTCCATATTGAAATAAGAAATTTCAATATGACTAAACCTTCGCTAATGGTTCTTATTAATTCAGCATGGTTCTTACTGATTTCAAGTTGGTTTTTCACTGTGTGTAGATAACTCTTTCAGTCAAAGAAGACGAATGTAGTTAAATAAACAAAATCTGTAATATAAACAAATTTCACACAGACCGACTTCAACGCGAGACAAATTTAAGCATGAGAAAATATAAAGCAATCGTAAGTACAAAAGCATACTAGGATTAGTTAGCATTTTTGCTAACTTGCAAATTTTTACTTTTTGTTTCTCTGCTTATGACTGTAGTTAGTTGAAACTTGCTGCTTTAAAATAATCGCAGCCAAAGAAAATGATTACGTTGCAAAATATAAATGTATTCTACACAGCCACAAAATATTCCACGCACAAGTTCTTTCGATCGCACATACATACATACATACATACAAACATAATACACACATACATACATACATACATACAAACATAATACACACATACATACATACATACATACATACATGCATGCATGCATCATACACACATACATACCTACATACAAATATATTTCTTAAACAAATAAACAGAATATAAGCTTACCAGCGACAAACAAGCTGGACCCCCCACACACAAGCATTAGGGGTGTTCACATACATGAGAACGTTTTATAAATAAATAAAATAATTTATGTAATTATTTTATTCATTTATTTAATTATTTTATTTTATAAGAATTTATTAGCGTGAGGAAATCACACAAGCACATTCCCATGATTCATATGAAACCATATGACCTAGTAGTCATCAAACCTTCTTTCTCTGATATTACTGATGTAGTATTACGATAACAAATTTCTGCAGTATGGCAACACTGGGAGCATTAGAAAATAATAATCATGTTTTGCCGTCGGCATTTGAAAAAAATAATAATCATGTTTTGCCGTCGGCATTTGAAAATAATTATGTATTGCCGTAGGCATTAGGAAAAATAAGTATGTATTGCCGTAGGCATTAGGAAAAAAAATAATCATGCATTGACGTCGGCATTAGGAAAAATTATCATGCATTGCCGTAGGCATTTGAAAATAATTATGTATTGCCGTAGGCATTAGGAAAAATAAGTATGTATTGCCGTCGGCATTAGGAAAAAAAATAATCATGTATTGCCGTCGGCATTTGAAAAAATAATAATCATGTTTTGCCGTCGGCATTAGGAAAAATTATCATGCATTGCCGTAGGCATTAGGAAAAATTATCATGCATGCCGTATGCATTAGGATAAATTATCATGTTTTCCCGTCGTCATTAGGAAAAATCCTTTTCCCGTCGGCATTTGAAAAAATTATATTCATGTTTTGCCGTCGGCATTAGGAAAAATTAATAAACATGTTTTGCCGTAGACATTAGGAAAAATTAATAATCACTATTTCACCATTGGTATTAAAAAAAATTATCATGTTTTGCCTTCGGTATTACGAAAAATTAATAATCACTATTTCACCATTGGTATTAGAAAAAATCATTTTCATGATTTTCCCGTCGGCATTTGAAAATAATTATGTATTGCCGTAGGCATTAGGAAAAAGACAGACTTATTGAACCACCCTCGAAAAATATTTAAGGGACTTATCGAACCACCCTCGTAGGTATCAAATTTCAAGAATTTTAAAATTTTCAAATTTTAATTACCCAAATTTAACAATTTCAGCAACAATTTAACAATTTTAATTGTCCCAGAACCGCCAGTTCACAACTACTTGCATGCCTTTAGCGCTCTTAAGCTGGTATGTGTAGAAGCTTGTTTTATTTTTTTCAAATTCAGCAACCATTTTGCGGAAATCTTTTTCGTCATAAATTTGGACTTTAGTTTCATCTATGTTTCCACGTTTTATTGGAACAATGTGAAATTTATTCTCACCAATGACCGAAATTAATTTTTTAATAAGGGCATTTGAATTTTTTTGTCTCAAATAGATTGGTGGCGGCTTGGATATTTTATTCGAGGATACCTCGGGTTTGTCGCTGTCATCTTGCAAAATTTCGAAGCGGTTTTGGCGATTAGTTGAGGCTGCGCTGTTATCCCTAGACATTTTTGGAGCAGATGAAATTTTTGAAGAATTCGGGCTTCGCCCACGCTTTACCACGGTTATATATCTGTCCATTCCGACTTGTACCTTGAGTTTCGAGCCGCTGTTATCTGTAGTGATAACTTTGTTAAGTGATGAACACGAGCCTGAAGGGGATGATATTACTGGCTTATATGAAGAAGTACTAGGCAACTGTAATGTTAATGCATCATTACTATTTGGCATTGGACAAAGCGAAGTTGATCGCTGACGAAAAATTGGCTTTGCCGGTAAAAAAAGGTTTTCATCAGATTTATTATTTATATTTTTTTCATTAAGAGTTTCAGAACTCACAGTAAAATAAGCATTTCTGCCGTTAGAACTCACTTCAAATTTTTTTGTATTTGAGGCACTCATACAAAGAATTCCTCAAGGGATATTCGTTTGTGTTTTTTTTATGTTTGCGGTCTTTTTTTGTTTTTGTTATTTATGATTGTTTATTTGTTTAGAGGTACACATATATATAGTATTCCTCAATATGAATTTGTTTAATTTTTTTTGCTTGCGGTTTTTTTTTGTTTTTGTTATTTTTACTATGTAAAAATATCAGCAAAGCATAAAGCTTATTTATTAAAGACAGTATGTACCTATTACGAATAATATGTACTACGAATATTTTTTGTTTGTTTAATTTTTTTGTAAGTAAGAAAAATTCCGCTAATCGACTGTTCGCTATGAAGGTACCACGAGAACCTACAAAAAACATGTGTAGTGTAATTTCCTTCAATATGTAATAGGAAACACAGACATGTGTAATTTCATTGGCAACACTGAAATCGTTTTGTATACTACACATACACTAACATTTTTGTACCTTGTAAACAAAGTTTGACAACTATTTGTATTGTATACATTAACAGGATGGGCTCATGATACAATTATAACAGGTACATGCACAAGCCCAGCATGTTAATGTATACAATACGAATAGTTGTCAAACTTTGTTTACAAGCTCCAAAAATGTTAGTGTATGTGTGTGAATAAAATGATTACAGTGTGGCCAATGAAACTACGCATGGCTGTGTTTCCAATTACATGTTGAAGAAAATTACACTACATATCTTTTGTGTAGGTTAAAATTAAAACAAAAATAAATAAAAATGCAACCCAAAGTAGAATTACACACAGATTATATTTGAATGTAATTAAATAGCCTACACATGAGAGTAATTGCACACTCTGTGTAATTACACACCTATTGGCAACACTGAATGACAATAATGATGATTGAATGCCGCGTCTGCAATTGTACTTTAGTTACCCTGTAATTGTTATTTTTATAAACAAAAAGCATCTGTTTCTGACAATTATACGTTTGTTTATACCAACAAAATGCAAATGTGTAATTTTGCTGTAGTCGTGCATGTACCTGGTATAATTTTACCATGGATGGGCTTGTGCATATACCTGTTATAATTGTATAATGGCTGACACCTCATGAAACCGTATTACCAGACTTTACACACATTCGTCTTAAGCAAAATGAGCGATCCTCGGCATATGAAAAAATGAGATTTGCGAATTTGAGCTCACAAGTGATTTAATTTTGTGTTTTTCAGCACATGGGCGTATATCGCTGCCTTAGTACAACATATTCATATTTCACAATTGCCTTATTGGAATAATTTATTATATCGCATTTAATCTGATGCAAAAATTTCATTAAAACTTTTTTATTCACTATGTTGTTTGTAAATTGAAACCTGAACCTTCCTATCTTTTTTCATTTTTGTGCGACACCTTCAAATTTCTTGATCTCTCAGACCGATTTCAAGTATTTCTCGGTATCTCAAAACTATTCTAAAATTTTCAAAACCTGTGCAGTGGACATATTTAACAAACTAATCTGAAATAACTGAATTAATAAAAAAGCAAAATTAAGTTTTTTTTAGCTCACAGCATCAATTTATATTTCATCACAATACTTTGGCATTTTTAATCTTATACCTAATATAAAAAAAAAAAATTCATTCACAAAACACAACATTTATAAAATGTTGTTTTTCTATTATATATATTATATTTTATTATATATATCTTAAAAGTAAACAAAAAAATAAAATGAATTCAAGAAAAAACAGGAACACCAAAAAAAATTAATTTCAAAATGCTTAAAATATATGCCCCATTATGAGGTTAGTCTTTGTAAATTTCAGGCAGTCGTTAGAGCTTTCGCAGTCCTTGGAGTCTTCTTGTTCAATATTAGTGTTTGTTTCATACACATCAATATTATCTTCGTATTCAGTACCACTTTCCACATCAGAATCTGGATCTGAATCGATTTCATTCAGAATAGCTCTTATGCGCTCAATATCTGCCATATCTAAAGAAAATCTCACGATAATTAATTTTGAACATAATTCTTTTATTAAATCATATAAACTGATCGTTAATTGTCCATTTTTATCTAAAAATTTCTAATTTAGCAAAACCAACTTACCTAACGAAAACGTACCACTTAACTTTAAGTCGGTCTCACAGACCGTCTGATTAGCAATCACCGGTACAACACTACAGCTCAAACGCACTTGTTACACTAAACTTTGTATAATGAGAAATAATGAAGATACTGAGAGAATGACGGACTTGTCATTTTTTGTTTTCGTGATATTAACACAAAAGTGATTCATCGATCTCAGAGACCGACGAAATGGTCAGGAAGGTTAAACTCGTTTTATGCAAAACTAAATTTTCTGAGTTATGTATGTATGACTATGTTGCAATAAAGGAGCGATATGTTCTTATTGAAATATTAAAAACAAATTATGTACCTATTTTCAATAGCTTGTTTTCTTTGTTCATAAGTTAAATATTCAAAATCTAAATATTTCCACTCGTTGACAATTTCAAATAATTTCTTGTCTGTTTTTTTTGATTTACTTGTTAATACTGTATTAAAATTTCCATAAAGATCTTGATACAACGGTTTATGCTGAGTACCATGATAATATTGAATGTTGCGTGATTTATAGGTCTGTACTTCAATTATGAAGAAGCCACATGGAATCAATAAAAAATATGAAATAATCATTTTTTAGTTCAAATTTATACTTATTCACGAACGAATATTGTTTAACACAGCCGCTGTGAACTGCATCAACTGTACTGTAAACACGCACTAACATCTAACAGCATATTTAGTAATTGCTTTATAACCAAGGCTTCTACCAAACCATAGACTGATCGATATACTTTCCTTTCAGCCAAGTTCCCATTTACATACATACATGCATTCATCTATACATTGTATGTACTCGTATGTACATACATACGTATGTAAGATGACGGTGCTGTCATTAGTAAGTATATATGTGCTATAGCATTGCACAGATACATCTGTTTGCACCAGTTTTGCGTGTTTTTTGTTTCTTGTATGAAAAAATATGTTATTTAGCGTTTCTTTTACTAGTTGTAAATGTTGATTTTTTTAAGCAGTTATTGTATGGTTGGGCAATGACCAAATGAGAAGAACACGTTTGTATGTATTTGTTTTTCTATAACAAATAAGATACATAAAACTGGTTTTAACATAAGTACCACGTGGTGTGTTGAAAAAAAATCCATGCTTGATGAATGAATGAATGAAAGCAAAATTTCACATACACATGTAAGTAAATGATAGATGTACATGAAACACATGCATGTGTAATTACTCTCAGAGCAAAATTGTCTCTATCTCTCTGTATATTTGGCTGGGCCACAAAATAACATAACGAACGTCCGCAGATACATCTGTCCATCATGTATTTGTTTCAACAATGGTTGTTTTCATATGTTTGTATTACAATATGTATTTTTGGGCAAAAACAGATCAAACAGTTGCTCAGCAGCAATACAATAAGCAATTGTTATTTGTTTTCAATTGCATTGTAATATGGAAAAGCACAAACACACAATAACTCTTATACTAGTTCTGTCGCTCACACTACAATTATATGGTATATACATACCATGGTATATTTGTTTTGGCTATACAAACGAGTATACAAATGCAACCCTTTAATATGTACCATTAATTATTCCTATTAACATAATAGTTAATATACATACATACATACATATGTATGTAAATGCATATGTACGCTTGGTCAGTGTTACCATATATGAAGATTTATGTTATTTTTGAAGCTTTTAGACATGTTACAACGACAAAAAAGATTTCTTATCTAAAAATAAGATTTTTAAAAATTTTATTTTTGGTACTTTTAATTTATTATTGAGGGATTTTTGACTAAACTACTTACAAATTTTATGATTTGCTTCACAATGATCGTACACATATTTTATAGAGTAAATATTTTGTGTTATTTGACTTTACTTTTAATAGTTCACATGAAACAATATTAATTTTAACTTATTTTCATTAAAAAAAAAATTACAAAAATTTTATAAAAAAAGTTTTTTCTGCTCGACTAGAAGATTTTTAAAAAATAAATATGGCAACATCGCGCTTGGTAGATACCCGTGGATACTTGCAAACATACATATCCACATTTACTCACATATGATTTTGTATATTACCAGGGACCGCAAATAACAATGATTTTCCAAATTTAAAGTAAAATGATTAAATTAATAGAAAAGTGCTAGCTGCACAAGGAATGCACCTAGATACTCCTATTTATATTTACTACCTTTAGATTAGTGATGGCACGATTAATCGAAAAATTTTTAATAATCGATTATTTTCCTTCAATTATAGATTGAATTGTATAGTGAATTCTCCTTCGATTAATTGAATTAATCGATTATTTCAAATAATAATCCATAGACATCCAGGAACAAAAAAGATTCGTTGCCAGGCTCCAACAGTATTCATTGAGCGTTGATGGATGACTACGAAATGCCTAGAACTGCAACCCTAGTTATTAACGGCGTTAATTTAACCGTCGCTTTAGGGAAATGGAACATTCATTTCTACTGGCAGCATCAACTTTACTAGACCCAAGCGTTAAAAAAATTAATTTTGATGATCCCTTAGCTTTATCAAAAGTCACGAGACAGCTAAGAAATGAACTTATAGAAATTTCTCATATAGATGACAGCATTGAGAGCGGCAGTGAAACGTCTTCTGTAGTGATTCTGAATTTGATTTATGGGCGCACCATAAATCTTTAGCCCACAAACGAAGAAGGAAGGACAATGATTCAACACTTCCTCAAGATGAGCTAAGCCTCTTTGTCAATGCTCCAGAACTACAATTAAAGCGCAACGTAATAGACGAATGGGAAGAAATGAAATCGGTCTAACCTAAGCTATAGTCTCTTGCACAAAAATATTGCTTTTTGATTGGTACATCTTTACCATCAGACCGGTTTTTTTCCAAAGCGGGTGCAATAATAACGGAAAAACGGAACAGATTGACCACGAAACGGCTATCAAAGCTTCTATTTTTAAATTCTGTACTAAACAAATAAATTCTTTTTTAATAAATTGAATAAACAGAAAATTTTGTAATAATTAAAAAATATTATTTTTATTTATGATAATTTTTTTTTCAATTAAAATCTAAACATGTGTCACTTAATTCATCATGGAGACGTGACAAAAATATGTTCACTTGGCAATCACTGTTCACTTGGCAATCACAAATATTGGAAAGCCAAATCAACTGTAGAAAGCAAAAACAAAGTAACATAATATCCACTACTATAATACTTACATGTATGTACCGACGGTACATCGAATAAGTAAAAAATAATTAATGTGATGATTGTAAAAGATAAGCAAGAATAGTTAAACATACGTAGGTAGAGTAATATAACTTCGTGCTAACCTAAATAGAAAAATGGAAAAACATGGGAAATGAATAGTGATACTTACATACATATGTATTTACCAAAGGTAAATCAATAACTGTACACAATAATAATTTCTCACATTCCGTATCTTTAGAATTTACGTTAAATAGCTGATGTTAATAACAATCTCTACCCAAGTAGATAGACTAGGGTGCTGATGAAGTGCGTTGCTGCACTGAAAAATATCGGTATTTCCCCTAGCTTAAAAATCTAATTTAATTTTTCTTCTCTTCTTTAGAAACTCATATTAATTAATAAAAATATTTCATTCAATAAAAGAATTGAAATTACTGAACTTAAGCCGGGCTAAAAATTATTTCTGATTAAAAATATTTATGATAATTTTAAATTTTAGCTGAAAATATTAATTAATCGATTGATTGTTTCCAATTAATCGCGATTAATTATTTGTCGTTTCGATTAATCATATGATACATTAATCGATTATTCTTTTTTTTGCCATCACTACTTTAGATGCATTGGTTTTTATTTAATTAAGTTTTTATGAAAAAACTCAACTTTACCGATTATTTCTTGATTTTTATTTATTTTTTTAAAGGCACTTTTTAAGCTGCAGAAAGCGTATTTTTCGCGCTAAAATTAATGTTAAGCGATTTAAAATCATATATATTTCCAGTCTGCAAAAAGGTATTGTTTTATATTTTATTCAGTTTAAAAACTATTTTTTTAAGCAAAAAAAAAACATAAAAATCAAAAAGTAACTGAAAAAATAACTTATTTTGTGAGGAATAAATAAAAATGAAGAAATAACTTTTATTTTCTGAAGAATAAATACAAATCAAGAAATAACTGTTATTTTCTAAGGAATAAATAAAACTCAAGATATAATGATTAAAAAGTAATTTTTGAAATAAGACTTATAACCGTTACGGTCCCTGATATTAAACACTTGCTGAAATATTTTGGCAATCACTGGCTGTTATTAACCTGAATTAAAACTAGTTTATGTATGTATGTATGTATGTAAATACATAATAAATAGGATGTACATTAGAGTGGCCTTTATTTATTTATTTTTGATTTCTTATCTTCTCTTCCCCAAAATTGGTTCAGTTATATGCAAAAAAATTATAAAAAAAAATCATAGTTGAGTTTTAGGGGGTGCGTCCGGCCCTCAAAGTTGGCCTTCAAGCAAATTTTTCAATGTATTTTTTGCAAATGACTATCTTTAAAAAAAATAATTTTACAACAATATGATATATGGCAATATTTTAGCTCTTAACAACATTAGTCTGAAAAAAAGTTTTTTGCTAAAATTAATATTTTAGAAAATAATGAAGAAAATAACCAAAAAAATACCAAAAATTGTATATACCAGAATTATATTTATATGGAAACTATATACATACATATATTAAGCCTGTACAATAATGGTTTATATCTATTAAATTATTTCATACATATACATATATTCCCGCAATCTCCAGGAACATATTACCCAGCTGGAAATATGGTTGAACTTATGGAGAATTAAAGTCAATGAACAAAAGTGTGTCCATATACGTTCACCTTAAGAAGAGATACTTGCTCCCCCATTCGAACCAACAATCAAAATATTCCTCAACATTCCCAAGTGAAATACCTTGGTATACACCTTCATCGAAGACTTACATGGAAACATCATATTGACTCTAAGTTAACTCAGATGAAACTTAAGTTAACTCAAATATATTGGTTGATTGGCAGAAACTCAACACTCAGCCTAGACTGCAAACTTTTACTGTACAAGTCGCTTTTGAAGCCAATATGGTGCTACGGAATTCAGTTATGGGGCAATGCTTCAGCTTCCAATGTCGAGAGAATCCAAAGAAGGCAAAACAAAATTTTACGGTTAATAACATCGGCTCCATGGTACATCCAAAATTCTATTATACATCGTGATTTAAATATGCCACTAGTGACTGAAGAAATTGCAAAATACGCAGGCAAATATTTAACAAAACTCGAATCACATCCTAATCCGCTTGCTCGTAATATTTTGAACTTTACTGGACACATCCGCCTAAAAAAGAGGGACACACGGGCTCATACCTCACACTCCAGATGGGACTACTTGAAAATACTTCCCCCCCCCTTTTTTTGATTATCACTACTAATGTATTATTTATAACTATCACTAAGTTTATGTCCGACACTGCTCGGGACTAATAACTTTTTTTTTATAGATTTCAGATTTGAATACTTATTGTTAGTTCATATATGAAGATACAATAAATAAATAAATGCATTAAAAAAAATATATACATATGAGCATTTTCGCAAAAAGGTCAACCAAGAGTCGCAAAAAAAAGTTCCGAAGATCTTGCCAATTTTCATTATATATTATTTAGAAGTATTGAAATTTAAGATTAAGATTAAGTAAAAAATAATTGTAAGCGAAGTTGAGATTGTATGTTAATTGCACTGGGTACGTTTTATAGGCTTATTTCGTTAAAATATTTACTACATTTAGAGTTCTCTTACGGCAGAGCTTCTCTTTTTTAATTGTACTTAGATAAGTGAAGTTACGGTAAAAAGTACAAAGGGAGACAACAGAGCACGAATTAACCGTATTTGTGTTAATCTTTAATCTGGTCTTCTTTTGTCGCGTGAGTGACCGAAAAACAGCATAAGTTGTCAAAACTTTTGCATTTGTTGATAAAAGTGGAGGCAAATTTATAGTTTACGAGATTGGTTCAACAATCAGTAAAATAAAACTAAATAACGTTTTTTTCAAATAATTAATTTTTTATTCATTGCGAAAGTTTGTCGTGTGAGTGACCGTAGTAAGTGCAATCCCTTCTAAAAAAAATATTTTTGCTTAGTTATTGTTAGCTTTTTTTAATTCAAATTTAGATGACCCACAAAAACTGATGGATTATAGAGCAAAAGAAAGAGAATTGTCCCGAAAGTACAGAATAAAATTGCGAGAGAATCCAATAGAAGTCGATAGCAAGTTAAAAAAGTTATTCTCAAAAATTTTATATAAATTAATTATGTATATATATGTATGTTAAGCAAAAAAGAATTTAAAATAAATTAATTTCTTTTCTTTAGTAACATAGAGTATTTTTTAGTCGTTTGCAGCTCATGGATATCTCTTTTATTTTTTTTTCTTCTTCTTAGCTTAAATACCAATGTAGTTACTATAATTGTATATATAACTGCACACAAAACTGCAGTGGAAAAATGTCGCGTGAGTGACCCATAATAATCCTTCGAAAAAAAAAATGACAGGCCAAATTTTGAAAAATCATAAGTCTAATAATAAAGCTTGGTATTTCTTATTTATGTCAAAAATATTTAAAGTTCAAACTTTTCACACAATTCGCAGAGTTTGCCGATTAATAGCAATGATATCTAAAGCCATGTGCGTGAGTGACCGCTCTTTTGTGGCTTTTATCTCAAAAGATAAAAACCGGAGGCTCTCAATTTTTTTACCATTGATAGTACTCTCAAAATACTAAAAAAAATTATTAGTGGTGAATTGCAAAAAATTTAATTGTGTTTGATTTATTTAACATTTAAAATTTAATTTTAATTCCGAAAGTCGTGTGAGTGACCGCGGAAATGCCCATATGTATATAGTAGGGTTTCGGATTTCCGGACTTTTGCACTTCCTAGGAAACGGGAATTCCCGGGATACCCGGGAAAAGCTAATTTTCTAAATTAAGTACATTTATTACATGAAAGTTGGCGAATTTTCGACTGTTATATTAATGTAATAATTATTTTTAAATAAAAGTTAATACAAAAGCACTGAGGTAAATTTGTAAGAATTTTAAAGTGAATTCAAGCAAATAGAATATAGCTATTACAAAGTAAGATGTAAAGACTAATTGACGATTTTTGCCGCATTTAGTAAACAATTTTATAATAAGGCTTCCAAATCATTTTACTAAGAATTTTCCTTCCCTGTTTCTCATTATTCTTGAAAATTTTCCAGGAGGATTCTTATCGTTAAATACTATACAAGCAACTTACAGTATTATACTCAGCTGATCCGAATTTTAAATACCCTGAGCCACATAATAAATTTAAATATTGTCAACTCAGGGTTATTTCAGCTTATATGAGCTTAGAAGTTTTACTACACTTTCAAACATTTGTTCACTTATCCCCGGAAAATCACGTTAAGTTTGTTTGACATCGAATTATTTACTTAAGGAAACGATTTGATCATTGCAATCATTGATACTTATACAAAGTATTCCACTTTCTTATATTACTCGTATAGTGATTAAAAGATAGTCATTAAGGCTGTTTCAGACTCTAATACAAGTAACAATACTTTTGACGAAAATGCCTCCCTGATTTAATTTCTCTTTTAAAAATCTCAACAAAAAACAACTCGACATGTCGTCCCTACCACGTCAAACTATCCAATATGCAAATTTGAACTTTTCAGAAGAGCGCGAAGACCCGTCAATTATGATTTTAAAGTCAGCGAATTCCTAAAAGTGCCAGGCTAAAAATATTTCTTATTGAGTTATCTATCAACCGTGAGAATTTCAGAATTTTGAAACGAGGCACATCGTAAAAATTAGGGTACCAAGATAACTAATCTAAAATACCAATTTTGCACATTGGATAGTTAGATAGGGACGATGTTAGAGTTTAATTTTTCACAAAAGTATAATAATTGTATTATAGTCTGAAACGGCCTTTACTAAATGCATCTTGGATGTAGTTTTCGAATAGAATAATTATTCTCGTAGGAGAAATGGTATGACTTCAATTTAATGAAATTTCCGTATAAATTTGAACAGCCCACATTTTTATTTTATATTAAAAAAAATTTGATGGACAGTTAACTGCTTGTTTATCGGTGTCGAAGAAATTATTTCTTTCTTACAGTTACAATTGGAAAAAATTAAATTGGTACAATGAAAAATTTCGTTCGACATCGATAAACAGGTTATTAATGTTTAAATATCAGTATCAAGTTTTAAAGATAACACAATCATTCAAACTAACTTTTGCAATATAAAAAAAACAATAAAAATTTTTATATAAATTAAAACAGGATTATAAAACAAATTTTTTATATGAATTAAAATAAATTTGACTGTCACTTAGGCCATTTTATAAATATGTGTGTCACAAAAGTCTATGGGCCATAACCATAGTCAACAAAAAAGTCTACTCTTCTGGTTTTAGAATGCACTTTATTAAAGAATTAACTTTCGACCTACCATAGACGAGAAAAACTGCACTTTAAAGGAAAAAGTCGGTTCTAAAGCAGTGTCCCGCAAAATAAAATACGTTTGTATTGGTGAGAAAAATGAGAGTAAAATAAAGGTACACTTGAAGAAAAGTTTCTAATTTAAAACGCATGCTTCGGTTATTTATTGTTTAAAATTTTTTTTATAAATAAGCACTATAATAAAAACTTAAATAATAAGTAAAAATCTAATAATCCATTCAACAATGTGGTGTATAAATTTCAAATTAAATTCATTCACAGCGCTGTGGATACTATTAAAATGCCTTTGTAAACTATATTCCCTATTATTTTTAAATGATTCATAACATAAAATGCATTGCATATTGCGAAAAGCATTTTTTATGACGAAATATTTCTTAACTTCCATAATTATTAAACTTTTTTTTTAAGTTTAAAATTTTTAAACGCACTAATAATCCCAAATTAATATTTTACTTATTAAGTAAAATATTTTTTTTTATTAAAAATACATTGAAATTGATTATTGAGGGGTTTAGCTGGATCCTATGCGCATTTCACTGTTGCTAATGCAGATCATCAGCGAACCTTTACCCAAAGCTTCTTAGAACAACTAGAGCTAAACCCCTCAATAATCAATTTCAATGTATTTTTAATAAAAAAAATATTTTACTTAATAAGTAAAATATTAATTTGGGATTATTAGTGCGTTTAAAAATTTTAAACTTAAATTGTAATAATTCCCTTAAAAATTTTTTTTGCTGTACAAATTTATTAAATTTGAACTTTAATTTCGTTCGGTGTGCTCAAAAAAACTAAACTAAAAACCAGGAAAAAATTAGTACATGCGTTCACAACTTCATTCGTCGCTTTCTCAGTGACGACAAAATGAAAGAGCATAATCATGTATGTGATTTTCATCCCCACAATTGTGGTCAGTGTGCACACTTAATTTTTTTTAATTCGGTAGAATCGACAAAAAAAATCGGTAGATTTGAATGAAATTATGTAGAAATTTTTTTTTATTCAGAGAAAAATAAAAAATAACAATTCAAAGAAACATAAAAAATAACAAAATATATGCACTTATATATAAAGGGTAAGTGCAAGGAGTATCAAACTAAACAGGTTGCAAAATCGCATTTAAAACTTCACATGTGATTGGGGTATCACACACGCTAGTAATTTTCATGCCGGACAATTTTTGTTCTTTGTAGAACACACGAGACTAATTCATCTGGCATACAAATGTATACGTGCACACTGCTTTGTGTGTATTAGTGTTTTTTGTATTCTTTTAACATTTGCTGTTTTTTGAATTGTGTGTGTATTGGTTTTGTGCCGATGATGCGGTGTTGTAGCTGGTTGAAAAGTTATGCCAAACACAATACTCACCTACAAACTGGTATGTTATGCCAGCATAATTGTTCTTGTGTGTGATAGGTGATTGGAAATTAAACTGCCATAAACAATGAAACATTTCCAATAAAAAAAGTGTCATTCCCAGTTATTTGCCGTTACCCTTTATATAGATATGCTATTCATATATAAAATAATATACATAAATAACATGAATTCAGTTTTTGTACGTAGGTTTTCTAAAGCTACTAAAATAACTTTTATTTGTCAAACATTTGTAACTACAAAGATTATATGTAAGATCCATTTATGAATTTAACCTTTTGTGCAAAAATTATTAAATCATTGGTAGGAATAAATATTTCATCCCCAAGGCACAATTCTTTGGCAAATATTAGGTTACTTGTAGTTTCAGTTTTTAACCGATTTCTTTGTTCTGTTTTAATGATTTTCATGACAGAAAATGACCGCTCTGCGGCCGCACTGCTATGTGGCAAAATAGACAATTTACACATATATCGACTTAAATTACTAAATAACAATATTCGGTAGATTTTACAAACATATTCATTTTTCACAAACATATTCGGTAGAATCTACCGAATATCGGTAGAAGTGTGCACACTGTATGGCTTGCGGGTTACTGTTCTAAAGTTAAAACATGCTGATGCTGTTTCTAACTAGATTAGCATAGACTCTGGCTCTTTAGTTCAAGACAAAACACATTAAAATAAAAGAGAACACATATGTATGTATGTATGTATGTAAGTATGTATGACTTTCTACCCCTTGGCTTCTTTTGTTGCTATAAACAATTTATAATCCAATTATTGAACAGTTTATTGTCTATATGTGACCTTCTCCGAGAAAAGGGACCTAGATGTCAAAAAAGGAGTTTAAACTTAAGAGTGGATTCTGATACCTAAAAGGGTGTAGAATAAGATGAAATGAGTTTTTCTCAAAACTTCATTTTCACACACTACACAAAAAAAAACTAATTTTCCATTTCAAACACAAAAATCTCTGAATCAAATATTAATTTTTTCAATTTAGGTCCTACAAAGAAATTTGTAAATTCAAATACAAAATTTTTTAATAATTTGTTTGAAAAAAACCTCGATTTTTTTAATCAACAAATTGTCTGATTCAATGAAACATTTTTTATGAAAATAAAAAGCAAATAAAACAAATAACTATTTTGTACAGTATGTAATTTCTATATTGGAACAGAAATCTTCTCTTAACAATTTTGTTACAAATGTTGCTTTATACTAATTGTATGAACTATTTTCACTCCATACTGTTTTGTGTAAAAGCAAATGTGTTTGGGATGAGTCGAACCTGTAATCTCTTGACTAATAAACTAAGGCTGAGTTTACATCTATCATTTCTTGTGTGTCATTTGCCCAAAAAAGCGTAACCAACTAATTACTAATGAAAAACTTTTTGATTCAGACATATATTTATTGATTTAAACAGTTTCCAATCTTGTTGGATTCTATAAAATTGTCTATTAGTTATGTATGAAACTATTTTACTTAATAAATACGTGTCTGAATCAAACTGTTTTTCATTAGTAATTAGTGGTTTCGCTTTTTTCACGCTTGTGTGGCACATGGCACACAGATGGAAACCCGGCCTAACGTACTTACCACTCAGCTAAAGAGCAAATGGTTTTTGGATACGCAAATAATGAATACACGCAAAACATGATTTCTTTTGTTTCTTCTAATCTAAAAATAACTTTGTTGAGTAAAAAAAAGATAAAACAAGCCACGACGTGTTTCGGCTTCTTGTCCAAACGCACACGTATACAACACGAACATTCAAAGAAAACAACAACATCAGCACATGGCCACGTTGAGTCAATCAACTAGCAAGCAAAACATCAACACAAACAAATGAAATTAAATGATACAGTTTTTTTACATATAACAAAATTGAAACAAATGATTTACTGGAACAGTAAAAATATTTACCGAAACTAAATTTTATTTCAAAACACACGTTTGTTTGAAATTTTTTGGGAATAATTTTTTCCGTGTAGGTCCCTTTTCTCGGAGAAGGTCACATATTAATTATTTGTTAAGTTATGTTTGTGTTCGGTTGTTTTATTTTATCTTGTTATTAAATTTAACAGATGAGAGAGAGACAGAGTTGCCACTTTCTTATATTTTGGTTTCCATCATATGACAAATTTCCAATATTTGCTGTGGCACCCAGTTAAAGTCGATTCAACTTAACACACACTTTGTTTTTGACTATAATAGAAAAATATTTAGGAATAGGTTTTTAATTTTAAGTTGTTTCTAAAACGAACCCACTTTATTCTGTGACTATGGTATGGCCCTATATATTTTTAAAATAACGTGTGCTTTTAATTTCCCGTTTTCCCGGGAATATCAGGCAGAAATTTCCCGCCCGGGAATTCCGGTTTCCCAAACCCTAATATATGGTCAACTTTGAGGGGCAGACGCACCCCCTAAAACACAACTTATCGCTATGAAATTTTGTTGTATTTTTTTACATAAAACTGAACCGATTTAGGGGGAGAGAATATAAGAAATCAAACAAAAAAAATTCTCCATACAAATGACGGCCACTCTAATGTACATACATACCCTCTAGGAACTGTCACTAGTGAAACATTACTGAATCACTATTGAGTTTCTCACCAGTACTGCAGATTAATTATACCCCAGACAAGGCTTTTTGCTATAGACATTTCACATGCGCGTGGCATTGATAAGCAAGTACTGTTGCTGTTACTACTGACTAAGTAGTTCTTTCGGTTACGTTATGTCTGCATCAAACCAATAACCAACCGACGATATGTAGACATTGGCTGTAGATAGTCATTAGTATATTTACGCAATTCTAATCTACACTGTTGATAATGAAATTGCATGCATATTTTGTTCACACGTGTTGTATTATATAAAAATGCAAACTAATTCATAAATAAAACATATAATAAGAGGAGCTTATTCATTCATTCGTTCAGCATTAACAGCAAGTCATTTCTATTAAATAAAAATCACAAGTGAAATCCTTAACTACTAGTACAAAATCTCCTACAGGCTCAACCAAATTTGTATAACTGACACTTTCTCTTAAAATTGTTAAATTTGGTTTTGTTTTTTTTTGCAATATCCTTTTATTTGTGGCGTTTTCTTTTCTAAAAGAAAAGTGTAACATAAGTATATGTTACATGTGATTTGGAAATATTTTTAAATGCTTACCTGATTTTTAAGACGTCTTGCATATTTTACGTTTACAAAAGAACAATTTTCCAACAAGTTTCTGCATAAAACAATGTTCGTCAAAACAGAAAATGATTTGCTTTTCATAGACAATAACAGCTGTTAATATAATGCTGCACTCATGACCCTTTAATGAAAATGAGTGTTGAACATGTAGCATTTTTCTTTTTTTTAAGGGTAATATCATGAGAAAAGACACGTTCCATTTTTAAAATAATACATACTTTCAGAAAAGAACACAAAGAAATGTAAAAGGCACTATAAATGCAGCATATTGCGCAGAAAAGAAAAATCCATTAGTATTTTTTTGTGAATTGTTACAATTTTTATTTAACTTTTGTTAACGCACTAATAATCCCAAATTATAATTTAACTTATTCAGTAAAATATTTTTTATTAAAAATAGTTGTTAGTTGGATCCTATTTTTATGAAAACTTAAATTTTGCTTGACAGTTTCAACAAACCAAGAAAACATTAAAAAGAAGAGTGCATGTGTTTTCTACGCATCAAAAACAAAATTACTATGTATACGCTCCGTTGACATTTTTCGCCAAAAAGTTATCAGAATAGTAGACAAAAGTGGTGACTTGGGGACCCCTAACCCCACGCTTCCTTCAAGGTATGTATATACATATGTACATACATTCCTCTTTTAGACAAAATGTTGGTCAATGTTGAGAAATCTTTTGAACTAGTTTAGTTTTTTTTTTAATTAGTTTAAATCCACGTAAGATGTAATATATGTATGTTTGGCTTATTGCATTAACCCCATTCACCGCAGTAGGCTACACGAACCAAGACGACTTCAAGTGCCGCTAGCAGTATTTGTCGTCCCGCAGCCAGCTACTTAATTTTTTTGGAGACGGCAGCAGCACAATTAAAACATGATATTGAAGTATATATATGTATTTCAGTGGTGTCGCTTTCAAATATTTCACATTTATAAAAATATCTTATTTAAAATGTACTTATGTATATCACGTAAAATTATTAAAACGAATCAAACGGCTGGCTGTTCCGTTCAACTATGTGTTGTCAGAATATTTACAACTAACTTTGGTGTTATTTGTTCATTAATAATTATCACATGTAATTTGGCTTAAAAAGCGATACGAACTTTAGCCTGTTAAAAATCATATATATAGAAACAAATGGAGTTCGAATAATAATTAAAATTAACGAATCAATTTATTTGTATATATTTTTTGTGAATTTTACGATTTACGACTTTTGCAAAGTCCGCGATAAAAGCGACTTTTTGCTACAGCTTCCTGGATGTTTTGCCGATTTTTAAACAGTATTAGACTTTATCATCCCGCTGTTGTTAAGTTTTTGCAAATGTACGTAATTTTCGCAATTTTTTGGTTTTTTTCCGTTTTGGCGATTTTTTTCATTTTGCCGACTTTTTTTTCGTTTTGGCGATTTTTTTTCGGTTTGGCGATTTTATAATCTTGGGATTTTTTTGTTTTACAGTTTTTGAAAATTTCAAGAGTTTTGCTCCTACGGTTTCCAAGATACAGTAAGTTGTCAAAATTACATAGTCAAAATTGCATTAACTGATGGTACACCCTTTAATAAATTTTTTTTAAATTTTAGTGTTAATTGTTGTAGTCTGTATAAAAATACACTAACCTTACAAATTTTAAGTGTACATATATACATGCAGTTGTATATATATTACATGGGATTTTAACATTTTTCAATGCTCGTCTTGGAACACCCTTTAATTTCTAACTCTCATGTATTTGTTGATGTAGCGGCCAAAGGTCTACACACCAGAGACCTGCGCCGAGACGGCTTAGCCGGCTCAAAGGGAGCCGCCGCTGATTTCTCGGCTAAAAATCGGATTAAAAGTAGCCGCCGATTTTTTTTTTTATTTTGACCCTTTTTTATGCTGAATGTACTTTAAATAAGATTTTATGTGGAAGATAAATCAAAATCAAATGTCGTAAAAATGTTGGCACTACGTTTCGGCTATAACGAACATCGACTAGAATTTACCTTAAATTTTTGTGTAATTTTTTTAGCTGATTTACTTTAACAATTTTTTATATGAAAGCTAAAAGAAAATAAAATGTGTTGGAAAATTATATACAATTAAGTTCGGTTTTAACAAACATCGGTATTATGAATGATCGTCTACAACGAACAATTGAAAAACCGCATGGAAATATATTCGCTTAAATACAGGGTGGGCCAAAAGAAACCAAGGGGTGTAAAAGTTTAATAACTTTTTTGTTTATTACTTTTTTTTATTTTTTCTTTCAGATTATATAGACAACACTTGGAGAATTTATAATGGAGAGGTTCTCAACTAAACAGAGAACCAGAACAATAGAATTTTATTATTTAAGCCAGAGATCAATTATTTTAACGGAGAGAGCATATCGTCGACATTTTAACGTCAGAATTTCGCCCTCTGAAGCGATGGTTCTGGGGTTCTCAAAATCCAAGAGCCATTCATCAACGCCAATTGCACCCCATCAGGTGTACAGTATGGTGTGGGATCACATCTGAAAATGTCATTGGGCCCTACTTCTTCGAGAATGAAGATGGAAGTGCTGTAACCGTAAATGGAGAGCGGAATCGGTTTATGATAGAAAATTTTTTACGTCCTGCTCTTGAAAACAGACCTGGTATGTGGTTTCAGCAGGATGGAGCCACTGCCCATACTGCCCGAGACACAATGGCACTTTTAAGTAAAATTTTTGGAGAGCGAATAATTTCTCGAAATTCGGAAATTATTTGGCCAGCGCGATCGCCAGATTTGACAGCACCCGACTATTTTCTTTGGGGTTTTTTGAAGGAGCGAGTGTATGTGAACAAGCCAGAGACAATCCTTGAACTCAAGGCAAACATTGTTGCAGAAATTCGAACGCTACAGCCACAAGTTTTGAAAGATGTTATGGAAAATGCTCTAAAAAGAGCCCATCAGTGCGAAGCTGAAAACGGTGGTCATTTAAGAGACATCATTTTTCATACTTAGTGTAAAAAAATTTCCATTTTGTATATTATATAATCTGAAAGAAAAAATAAAAAAAGTTAATAAACAAAAAAGTTATTAAACTTTTACACCCCTTGGTTTCTTTTGGCCCACCCTGTATATACAGTTAGGTTCGGTTATAACGAGCAAGTTATAACATTCAAGGTTATTTCCAGTTATTTTTCAAGTACACATCACTCATTTATTCAAATAGCGTCACAACTCAAAAAAACCAGTTTTGCAAAAAACGCGTTTTAAGTTTTCAATTTGCATACAACTCAATGAAGACATGAAAAAATATTCTTCTCTAATGAGGTGATGGTACAGTATGTATGTATGTATGTAACGTATGGACTCCAAAAGCTGATATCAAAACGAGATATCAAACTCTTAAATCGGTTATGTAGTTCCGAAGATATTTACAAAAAACCTATGTTAATAATGATCCAATATCAAAATTTTAAAACTTGAAATGTTGCATTAAAAAATTAGAGTTTTCGGTTTATTTACAAAATATTTACATCATTCGATAACACGAAGGTGGTAGCGAAGCACACCGGGTGTAGCTGGTGTCATATAATATGCAATTTTTGCATCTCAATATATGAGGAAGCTTTCATTGTAAAACTTTCAAACTTTGCATATGAGTATTAATTCTAATTATGGTTTAAATTTTATAATTTTACGATTGAGGAGAAAAAGTTGTTATGGGGTAAAAACAGATCGAGTGGCTTCGTGTAAATGTACAAACAGCGTGCAGAGGCCCAGGGTTACCGTTCATCCGACTAAAGGCGCAATTTGACCCTTTTTTTAGCTGTGTGCGACTTTTGGTGAGACTTTATTTTATCACCGTTTTTTGCGACTTTTTTAATTTTGTTGGGACTTTTTAATCTTTTTTGTAAAGATTCTCACAGAAAAAATTAAACTGCAGTAATTTAAAAATGTCCTTATTATTTTTATCAAAAAAGAGATCGTCAAAATTTAAAAGCAATTCACAGATTATTTTTCACTTTTATTAATTCGCTAATTTTCTGTAGAAGTTCCAAAGAATAGTTTTAGCAAAATAAAATTTTTAAATAAATAAAAATTGTGCTTTTAGAGTGCTTATTTTACATCTATAGAAGGACATATAATGGAACTGTATATGTTATGAAAGATGCATTGCTTCAAATTATTTTTTATTGTGTTATGCTTTTTATTAATAAAAAAATTTAAAAAAAAGATGTGCAACTTTTATGTTCTCAAACGACCTTTTGTGCGACTTTTCAAAAATTCCTAACGGTAACCCTGCAGATGCCATAACTTGGCCTGACCACTACCATGTGCGTAGATAAAAATTTATAACCAAAGATTATATTCACCCTTATTCTAATTTTCGGCATCGACGTCACTTAAACACAATACCAAAAAATTGGGGCTTGTGTATCCGTTGTCGAAAACAACTGACTCCTGTTGGCAGGTTTATGCTATTTTGTAGGGAACGGAAATAGATTGTCAGTTGCACAAAATTGTTCTTGAGAGCGAGTACACAAGCCCCAATTTTTCGTACTGTGTTAAAGTGACGTCGATGCCGACAACTGTAATAAGGGTGATTATTTAGTCCCCGTTTGCACCATGCAAGTCTTGGTGCAAAGCTTGTTAATTTAACTGAGGGCGATACAAGGGGAAAAGAAACGTGTACTCATGTATTGTCAATACGTTTTGCTTTCTCATTCGTAATGTTAAAAAAGCATTATTTTTATTTGAGGCAGAGTGGAACAATCGATTAAGTCGAATGAAAAGAAGTTCAGCTTTAATAATGTTTTGTGCCCTTGTCCCATTCAGTATAAACATATTTCCAAATTTTTAAAGACTATACAGTGCAAACATTTAGACGTAAATTATACAGAGAAAACTATTCCAATTCGTTACTTCTTTCTCCATTTATGTTGTGTATGTACTATATACAAGATGGTGCATACGATTTATCAACATACCTATGTATGTACGTATATTTTTAGTTAAAATAACTAAATAAAGAAAAACTACATGAGCCGGCTTAGCCGTCTTTTTGTACTAGCCGCAGCGTTGTTAACTTGGTGCGTTCCGCACCATTTTGGGTGCTTTTTGAAATTTTTTGTGCGAAAAATTCCTTAGTTGGTGCGTGGTGCGCCTTTTTTTTAAATTTGGTGCGTTTCTTAATTTTTGGTGGCACCAACGCAAATTTAAGACAACAATGGGTTAAAACTGGAAAATTCTTGTTGTGAAACTTACTAACTTCCTGATAGTGTTAATTACCATATTAATACTAATGATGTTTACAAAATATGTATCACAATTTGAAATGAAATCTGTTTTATGGCCCAATGATAACAATAATGATGAAAATATTAGCTTTATTTATTTGGAATAATTAATTTTTGGTCTCTTTTTAAAAAGTTTTAAACCGAATTTATAAAATTAATATACAAAAATGTATCATCTTGTACAAATGAATGCAAAGATATGAATGTGCCCTTAATTATGAAAGTTGTATAAGTCTTATATTTTTTGGTCGAGATATTTAGTAGATTACATTGGAACAAATCCAAAAATAATTTTTTTGTTATGCAACAGTTTAATTTAGAGTTGTTCTAGTCTGATCAAAATGTACTATATCGAATCAAAAATGGTATGACCTAGACCACTTTCATATGTACACTATGTATGTACGAATTTGTTTAGTTTTTTTGTTGTTTTTTTAATTATGTACATATGGGTCATTCTACGTTAAGAGTTCATTTGATACTAGGAAGGGCGGAATGATAAAATTACTTAAAATAATAATTTTTTCCAAGATAATAGCATTTAATAATGTATTTTGTATGCATGTTTAACAATGGCCAGCCAATTGATCTACTTTTATGGGTATTTTAAGCGACCAGGGAAGATACTCTATACAGGTTAGAAACATGAAGGCCAACTTACTTTACAGGAGAATATCAATTGAAAACAAACATTATTTTCGTAAAAATCAACTTTAATTATTCACTATTTAGTGATAGTTTATATAAAAAAAAATCAGACTATAATTTCCATAAAGTCTTACAGCCTTATGCAAAAAAAAATCTTACTTTATGGTTAAAGTTCATGTCAGCTAACAACGATGTTAAGGCTAATAAACCTATGTTAAAAAATTGTATGCAAAAACACCATGTTAACTAGTGTCTGTTACAATACATTTTGCATGTTGATACTGGCAACACTATCATTCTCTCTTGTCTCTTTTATGTTAATGATGCATACAAAAGGGTTTAAATTTATCCGGATACTCGGATATATTAACAATGTTTTGTATTATTTTAATATAAAATTAAATTTTTCTTTAATTAAGATGTAAATTAATGTTTATTCTACATAAAAAACATAAACTAAATACATTTATTGTGAAGTAAATAAATAAATAGAACTATTTTTTGTAAAGGGTTTAAACCGATTATTTTAAGAACGAGCTTTGTTTACTTTTAGTGATTATATGTGCATCACTATAAAGTTTTCGATATTTTTAAATTATTTGACTAAGTGATTTTGTTGAATAGTTGCGTATATTTCGTAATTTGAGCAAAAATGGAGGATATCAAAAGGAAAAGATCAGAAAATTGGAACGAACAGGACAAGGTAAGTATAATTATTGCTCTAGTTTGGTAAAATTTTTGTTGGAAATACTTTTTAATGCTGTATGTGTTATTTACGTATATAGATGCTGCTTAAGGATATTATAAGAAAGAGGGTAAAAACTATAGAAAACAAAAATACAGATACAAATACCAACTATTCAAAGAAAAAAGCATGGATGGAGGTAGCAGAGAAGCATGTGCAATACATTTATAAACAGAAACATGGTTATTTTAATTTTTATGTGTAGCAAATTTAAATAACAACTTTTTTTTATTGTTTAGCTTCAACAGCTTATGTGTGGGGGGACAACGGACAACAACACAGCTAAAGAATCAGTGGGTGGCTACCAAAGTTGCGGCTAAAAAGCAAGTATCGGATAGACGCAAGGAAATACTTAAAACTGGTGGTGGTTCACTACCTACAGAAGACCCTGTAAACAGTGACGACATTTCAGTATGGCTGCCGAATGAATTTATTGTAGATTCCAACGAATTTGATTCGGATGCTGCGGTTAAACAAGTAAGTATAGATGACAATGCTATTTGTAGAAGTTACTAACTCAATGATTCTTTATTTTGAAGATAAGCCAGAATACTCCGACAACAAACGAAAAAAATGATGAAAGTTTGTGTGAAACGGAGAAAACGGAAATTGTAGAAAAAAATAAAGAGAATGTACCCACATGCACACCACTCCTAAAGAAGGTTTGTGTATAGTGAATATTTAAATATATTAAAAGTAATAAATAAATAAATATACAAGTAGAAAACCCCTAGGAAAACAACAAAAGAACACCATGTAAAATATATGGTAGAATTTGATATGAAGTGCAGGGAAGAGCTACATAAGAATCAGTTAGAGGTGGAGAACGCTAAATTGAAGGTGGAGGAAGCAAAATTGGAGGTAGAGAAGGCAAGATTGGAAGTGGAGAAAGCAAAACTTAGAAATTTGAATTTAGAACACGAATTAATTAAAGAAAGAAGTTATTGCTATAAGAATTATTCTGTTGGTACGTATGCATGCATTTAAGAAAAAAAAACAAAAAAATTCACAACATAAAAAATTAAACCAATGAATATTATATACATAAAACATATACATACATACATATAAGTATACATATGTATGTATGTATGTTAATTATAAAAACAAGCTTAAAATTTGTTTATATTAATTAACTATAATTTTTTCTACAGATAAGCAATGATAATAAAACGAGTGAAAAAAGTTATTACTTTTAAGTCAATTTTAAACTATTTAGAATTTCAAATGAAAAAATTAAGAAACTTGGAAAGTTCTGTAAATATGTACTTTTAAGTTAAACCTTTCGTTATAAGAAATTATTTTTTTTTATTTTCGTATACTAGTCGGCATTAGTTCAAAAGTTAAGGTGCTTTCAAAAATTTGCCCGAAAAAGCGCAACCACTAAAGACTAATGAAAACACCTTTGATTCAGTCAGGTATTTATTAAGTTAAACTTAACTAATAGAAAATTTTATAGAATTCAACATGATTGGAAACTGTTTAAAATAATAAACACCTGTCTTAATCAAAAAGGTTTTCATTAGTATTTAGTGGTTACGCTTTTATGAGCAAATGTTTGCAAAGCGTAAACATATCCTTACTTGTCGTTTAAAGCATTAAAATAAAACCAATTAATTGATTTACATTAAAATATTGCTATTGTTATTTGTTTTATTAATTTCAAATGTTAATTTTTCATATTTTCATTGCTGCTGTTTCATATTAGTTGTTGCTTTTCATATTAAATAAATAAATATTTCTAAATGAAAAATATATACATAGTTCGTACATATACATATTTATACATACACATATATAAATATATGTATATCGCACACTAAAACACAAATAGTCACAACTCAAAATTGCTTTGTTTTTCATACACTGATTATGATTTAGTGTGCGATATGTTTATATATATACATATATATATATATATATATATATATATATATATATATATATATATATATATATATATATAAATGTGTTTGTTACTTATTTTAATTTAATTATTTTTAAAAATATTTTTGAATAAATGATCTAAGTATAGCACTTTCTCTTCTTCCTGAATTTTCTTCCTCTCTTTCAATACTTTCTGTTTGAGTTGATTCGTTTTCTTCAAAGTCAGCTGAAATAATTTTTTTAAAGTAAATTCATTAAAAAATTAAGAATATACATATATAAATACATACATACACATGTATTTACTATAATAAATATGTATATAATAAAGCTTACCTGCGATATCATCGTTTTCTTCTATTGCGATATTATGGAGAACAGCTAAAGCTACAACTAATACCTTAACGTTTGAAAAGCTTACGGTCATGCCATCGAGCAAGCATCGAAATCTTTGCTTCCAAACACCAAAACATCGCTCAACGGTATTTCGAGTTGCAATATGTGCATTATTGTATTTCAACTCTTTCTCATTTTGGGGGTGAAGTATAGGTGTAAATAAGTATGGCGTTAATTTATAACCGGAGTCGCCAAGTAAACGTCCCCGAAATTCCCCGCTTTCAAATCGTTCTTTGATTGCTGATTCATTAAATATACGGCAGTCGTGTGTACTACCTCTCCATCTTGCGACAATATCTAATATTTTCAGGTGGGAATCGCAAACAACCTGTAATAATATTTTATTAAATCTTGATAAAAAAAATTTACACCTTAGGTACCTGAACATTGAGCGAGTAAAATCCTTTTCGGTTAATGTAATATTGCGCGGCATCACCTCCAGTTTTCCTAATTTTTATGTGGCAGCCATCAATTGCACCAATGACTCTTGGAAAATTTCCAATTTTTTTAAAATCTTTTGCCAATTCCACTTCTTCTTCAACAGAAGATGGCAATTTTATAAATTCTTTAGCATGTTTTGCTAAAGCCCGAGACACTTTGACACAAATTCTACTGACAGCGCTTTGTGTCACGCCATGAAAGTCACCAGCATCGTCTTGGCACTAAAAATAAGCAAATGTGCATTCAGCGTACTGTCACGGAATCTTCTACTTACCTCTCTTCGTCCCCAGCAACGTAAAGCTATCAAAACTTGCAGTTCTGGTGATGTTCCACACCCTCTGCGGTCTACCTCAATGTCCGGTTTTATCAAATTTACAATTTTTCTCACTGTTTCCTTGCTAAAACGATATTTACCTTTGAAGTGGTCATCTGGAAGGGAGAAGCCATCAATCCTCGTTTTGTAAGTTCTTGCCCGGTAATAGCCCGTCAATTGGTTTATGCGTTCTGAATGAAAAAGTCATACATTGAAAAGTAATTTTCGCATAAAATAAAAATAACGTTTACCAATTCTGCTCATTAAATTTAAAGTATCCATTTTTTATTTTAAAAATCCACACAATTCGTTGTTTTCATGAAATTGTTGCACAAAACTTTATTTGTCAAAACAATATAATATTTTAACATAGCCTTAAAGTAGGTGGGTAGCAGCTTTAAATTATTTGATGTTAACATCGATTTGAAATAAGTATGTTAAGCTAACAATCATTTTTGCATGAAACATTAAGCAATTTTGCTTAACATTGGTTTGCAAACATGTGTTAAGTTTTTTTGCATAAGGCTGTTAATTGTTTAACTTGAGTTAGGTAATAAACTTTGAAATCAAAAATACTTAGTATCTACTTACAAAAATAACATAACATCCTTTTTCTAAAATAACAAAAAAGTACTCCAAAGAAAGTTAATTATTTAATTGCACGTATTTTGCAATGTGAAATGACAAAAACATATAGAGCATCAATGCTCTGAAGTCTACTGACGAGTTACAAGAGCGGGAACGAAATGCATATAGACAATTGTTTAACCATAAAAACAAGTAAAATTTTCTAATTAAAGACTTTATATAAATATAAAAGTATATAAATATACTTCGGTATTTCAGATACTTAAATAAGAACTTTGACAGTAACACTTTCGTCAAAAGCATAAAAAATCCTCTGACCTTACATTTTTAAATTGGCGGCTTGTATGTTGATGGCTGTTCGTTTACAAACTTGCACGCCTTCTCGGAAACTGCCTGAAAACAAGACTGAGAAGATAATACAAGCTGATTTGACTTTCTATAATTCATTAGTGGTTACTCGACAGGTTCACTTTCAGTCCCATATACATACATTACTAACATTAAGGCGAGGTTTATAAATAATATACGTGAAATACTAAGAAAGAAGTAATATCTCACTTACCTACCCTGGACGCAAAGTCTCTACTATGGCATCTGGTGAAGCAGGGGAGATACGGCATTAAAAAACTGACATAATCAGAAAAATAAATGGACAGGGTGGATACTTTTTTCTTGTTAAACATGAAGTTATAACTAAACTAAGCTTATTTAGGTATTGCAATTTATTGGTAAAAAAGTATACTTTATTTATTATTAAATATGTGTGATATTTCCGCAAAATTTTCAAGTTATATGATTTTTTGATTTAACCGTCGATAGTGCCTCTTAACGTAGAAAGACCCATATATTGTAAAAGGCTGTTTATTTTTATTGTTATATTTTTAATATGGATACACATATTAAACTTCTGATAAAAAAAAATTTTAAATATTTTAATAAAATGATAAATAAAGAACTTTTATTAGTTTTGAATCCTTTCTATTAATCGTTGATCTCTTTAAAAAGTTTTGTACAGAATTTATGAAATTAAAAAAAAAAATTATCTATTTAATACAAACGAATATAAACAAATTTGCTAAGTTTTTTAGGTTTTATTTTTTTTTTCTAAGATTGGTGCGTTTTTTTGTAAATGGCGCATTTTTGCTTCATTTTGGTGCGTTTTGAAATTTCAAAGTTGACAACGCTGACTAGCCGTGCAAAAAACGGCTACCGATGTAATTGTCGGCTGACAGCCGAATTTGAGCCGCCGCCGACGATTTTCTAGCCAGCCGCCGTCACCGATGAAAATCCTTCGGCACAGGACTCTGCTACACACTCTGTCCAAATTTCAGGTCCTTAGCTCTTACGGTTCTCGAGAAAATAGCCTGTGACGGACAGACGGACAGCGTAGCGAAAACAATAGGGATTCTTTTCACCGTTGGTGTACGAAACCCTAAAACTAAGACTAATGATATATCGACAAAGAATCGAACATTGAAGTCATGAAAGTATACTTATCGCAATTTGTAGTAACAAAATCTTAAAAAAAAATTATATGTTCAATTTTGGAATTGGTTTATTGTAATTTTTTTATTTTTTATATGCATGTATGTAATTATATAATATATTATATATATATATATATTTGTATATTTTTTATATATACATATGTATATCATCTTAAACACACAAAAAACAAATCTGTTAAATGTTAAATTAAAGAAGTAAATACAAAATATTCATATAATTGTAACATTTTAAATCTGTGTTAAATATTAATAACTAACATAGTGTATTCTTAAACCTTGCTTTTAAATAATATTCACCGTTTATCTCTTTTTGGAAATGTTCTGTAGCCCTGAAAAGTGCTTATCGTTTTGTATTATATATGATTTTTTCGACCTTAGAGGGTCTAGATCGATCATGTTTTCATTTTTTCAGCATCACCTCTTGTACTATGTGGCTCTTCACCACGCATGATGGTCTTGTACCATATACAATGCATGTTACTAGTTATAAAATATGTGGTGGCAGCACTGTTGACGTAGGAATCTACAGAAAACAGATTATTCTGTAGCGAATGTCAAAAACGCCGCATTTAATGCCAGACAAAAAAATGTGCTGTGCAAACTGATACATTTTCTATAACTTGTGCACAAAGTTGAACGATATGGCAAGCTGTAAAGTAGAATGATACGATTTTACTAATTCTACCTTAAGGAGAAGCTTTAAATGCATATACATACATACATTTTATGTTCGCTGCACCCATGGTTTTTTATTTTAAGTTTTACAGTGAGACTAGATGCCATCCCAGCAAAGAAATGGGGATTGTTTTATCTCCATGTAAGCTCTGGTTGGTTGTTGGGATATAAAAAATTAACAAATAATTAAAAAGATTTGAATTATTTAACCCAAAGAAAAACAAAAAAAAACTAATAAAAAAAATAAAGCAAACAAATGTACAGGTATATGCACATCATGTGTCATTAATGCAGCGATAACCGTGAAGTAAAGTAACAAAAGGGAACGCAGGGAAAGGGGTAGTTCTTACATGTAGTGTTAGCTGCCAAAGGAATAGGGGAGAGGGACCGTAGTCTTCAGTTGGCAGGAAGGATTAAAACGTAAATCCCACTTGCTGTGCCTAGTGACGGATAAAATAAAATTTTTGAATATTATTTTTTGATACACTACAATCCCAAATTTTATTTTACTTATTCAGTAAATTCTTTATTAAAAATACATTTAAATTGATAATTGAGGGGTTAGCTGCATCCTATGCGCACTTCACTGTTGCTAACGTAGATCATCAGGGAACCTTTACTCAAAATTTCTTAGATCAACTACAGTTATTATGTTAAACTTCCATTGAAATAAATGAGAAGTTCAACAAAGAATACCAAAGTTGAAAAAAGAACTCAATAATCAATCAAGTGTATTAATTTTCTTTCTCTACATAGGCTGACTTTTTTTCAACTCTAAATGTACCTGTAAGAAGCATATACATGAAAATAAATGTAAAAAACAACAACAGCTATATTTTTGTTTTAAAACAGTACAATAATTAATAATGGCGAGTAGTAGGGAACTGCCAATCCTGCCGCAATTAAAATTGTTAAATTGTTGCTGAAATTGTTAAATTGTGGGCTGAAATTGTTAAATTGTTGCTGAAATTGTTAAATTTGGGTAATTAAAATTTGAAAATTGTTAAATTCTTGGAAATTTGTGTTTTTTGTTTACATTAGGAATTTTTGTTTACATTAGGAGTTTTTGTTTACATTAAGTGTATGTCTGTCTGTCGGTCTGTCTGTCTGTCTGTCTGCCTGATCGTAGATGTTTGTGTGTGGAATATTTTGTGTGAATGTATTAAGGCGGTTCATAGTTTGGCGGTTTTTATGTGTGTATATGCCGACTGGAAAATGATTTTTCCTAATGACGACGGGAAAACGTGAAAGTTATTTTTTCTAGTGCTAATGTAGGTGTTGCTAGACTGTGGGAATTTAAGGCTGACCGTGATTTGAGTGGGTGGCGTTGGTGCCGTAATATGTAACCATAGGCATTCGCGGATGTGTCTGTCTGTCTGTGAGAATTTAGGTGATGGTTTGATTGGAAGGGTCGGGGTGTATTTAGTTGAGGTAGATCGATTGCGTGTGTATGTGTGTGTGTATATGTGTGTGTATGTGTGTGTGTGTATGTGTGTGTGTGTGTGTATGTTTGTAGGAATTTCAATGTGTGTATTTCTGTAGGAGCTTAGGGCTGATTGTGATTTTTGAGGGGTGAGGTGTTCTAGTAATATGTAACCGGGGGAATCTGTGTGTTTGTATGTCTGTAGGAGTTTAAGGCTGACCATGATTTGGGTGGGCAGGGTTGTTGACGTAATATGTATCCATGGGGATTTGTGGATGTGTCTGTCTATAGTAGTTTAAAGCTGATCGTGATTTGAGGTAGGTGAGGATATTGTTGAGGTAAATTGGTTATTTGTATGTATGTATGTATGTATTTTTGTAAGAATTTAAGATGATTGTGATTTATTAGGGGCGAGGTGTTCTTGTAATATGTAGCCGTGAGAATCTATGTGTATAGACGTCTGTAGAAGTTTAAGACTATCTGTAATTTCAGGTAGGTGAGAGTGTTGTGTTGTTGAGATTAATCTTATATATTGTATATGTATGTATGTATGATCATGGGAATTTGTGTATGTATATCTGAGGGAGAATTTAAGGCTCGTCATGATTTGCAAAAGGTGGGGTGTTGTTGAAATTTTCTTGGATATTTCTTATATGAATTCTGCTATGTGTGTGTGTGTATTTGCGCTAATATTTATATGTAGATAGAAATAAATTGTTTTCAGTATCGACATTTGGTACTATAAAATACTATCATATGTCTGGACTTCCCTAATCTTATTATGTTTTTATACTTACGCTTGTTTTATATTTTCTCATACTTAAATTTGTCTCGCGTTAAAGTCTGCCTATATGAAATTTGTTTATATTACAGATTTTGTTTATTTCAATCTTTGAATACATTTTTTTTTGTCATTGATGTCTTTTGTTCTTCTTGTTGTTGGTGTTGTTGTTGTAAATATTCGTCTGTGTATAGATGCAATATATTCAGTTTTTTTTTATTTGAAAATAAAAACGTTTTAATTTTTATCTGCGTTTACTTAAAAGTTTGTGAGGATTTTCTGTTTTTAAGTAAAACTGAATTCCTGAAGATACATACTCTATACTAATAGCAACTATAATAGAAATATTCCTTATACTCAATTTACATTTTGTAAAGTTGATGCAACGTTAGTAAGTTAACGTTAGAAATTTTCGGGGTACATAATTTTTTCTAACTATAGACTTTTTTCTTCACTTTCTACATTTGTTTTCGAAATCTTGCTTTGCTTTATGAAAATGTATAAACATTTTTAAATGAAACTGATCCGGCACTCCAGCTTATATACTGATAGTTTTTTTTTTCTTTGGTAGTCAACTTACTTCTTTTTTTATTTTTATTGATAAACATTTAAAATCAAAAGGGAGCTTTATATTGAAATTATTATTTTCATAATTGTTGAAAACAATCACTAGTTTTTTTTTTGTGATGAAATCATTTGAAGTTGAAGCTGATATCTTTGCTTACTGTCTTAAATTAAAATTTTATTCAATAGAATAAAAGGAGCTTTTTTCTTAAATTCTGATGCAGTTAAAATCGGATATGAGACTGAATTTAAATGTACTTTTAAATTAGTCATAATGAACAAACTTATTTTCTTGTTGAAAAGCGATCATCAGAAAACGAAGTGGTTTTCAGAGACTTTAGGTATACCCTTTCGACGGTTCCTCTAGGATACAAGATGACTTTGTTTGACGAAATTTCTGTTGCTTTATACTGATAATATTTTTACATTAATAAGGTACATATATGTTTGTTTTATGAAGGGTGAGCACCTTTCACTTTTATTTGTTGTCATATATGATTTTTTTTGTAATTTTATTAAAGTTCAGCGTATTGTCTATATATTTCTGAAATGTTTAAGTGTGTTTTGTGTTGCCATCAGACAGAGTGTACGTATTAGTTGGTCAGTCAGTCTATATTTTTATTTATTTTTTTCTTCTAATGTGCCACTCCTTTTTTCAGATTTTACTACTTGGAATAGAGTATTTTTGTATAATTTTTTGCTGGGTATATACATTAGGTATGTAGAAATTAGTTTACTTACAAAGAAATGTATGTTTAATAAACAACTATTGTAGCAAATCGATCTCAAATAACTCAGTTACCTCTACCAGCAATTCACCGTCGGTGTTTTCATAAAGTGTTAGAAACAATGAAATATCTATGTTTGGGAGAATTTTTTTGCCTCAAGTAGGTATTTCTACATGAGGTTTGCTGGTTGACACCTATCGCATTCATATGTAATGATTATCCACTTAAAAAAGATCATCATCACCATCAATCACTCCCGTATACAATACATTCATGAGTTGGGTTGATCCAGATACAATTGCTGTCTCATCATCTTCTAACAGCTTTATATATTTTGCTAGTATGCATGCCTTAGCATGCTTCTATCGATAGTGACGTAAGAGTCCGAGATGTAGTAGTGTTACAATTAAAAATCTTTACTATTAGAATTTACCAGTTCGCTCTTTTGAATTTTTGCAAAGTAGATACATTTGTATGTTTGTATTTAAGTGACCACAAAATCATAAAATTTCTTTGCTTACAAAATTGTATGACGTGAGGATTTTTTTTATTTTTTTTGAAATTATTCATGCTTCGGCATGCTTTCATTTTTTTTCTGTAAATTTATTTAATACTCATACAGATACAGATATAAAGTAAGATCTGTTTGCAGTATGCATGCTTCAGCATGATTCTAGTTGAAGCGTATATTCATTCACTAAGTTTGCTTGATACTTATTCATACACATGTACATTCTTAAAGATTGGATATCAAAGTCCAAATTCCGTAGTTTATCTATATTTTCTAAAGATCTGATAGCTAAAGAAATAAATAGAGCGAAGATCTTCTATAATAATAATCCCATTTTCATATTGTAAAATTTTGCGTGCTAGCGCTTTCGATGGGAAAATGTACATACAACTTTATAAAAAGTGATAATATGATGTGCTGCTGAATATTACACTATGTTATAGTTCATTTTAAACACTGAAGTTTTACCAATATTTCATTCAGACCATCAAGTTTAGAGAATTCCACTACATTTAGTTAATTACCTTTCTTAAGACCCATCATTCCTAATCAATCCTACAAAAAACTAGATTTTTCGTTTTAATTTTATATTTATTAAATTCAACATTCATTCTTCAAATTACTTTATACTATATTAAGCAGCTTTTTCTCATTTGTGGAATGTTTAATCGTAAACATGTTAATGGTGAGATGAATTTTTCTATTTTATACACTAAGTAAATCTTTATATATACCAATCCACTTATATGAACCATTAAAGCTAATTCTTTTCACATCATTCCTTTCAATGATCTATTAAATCATTCTAGTATTGATGCTTTCATATTAAGTAATATTTAATCTTCTATTTATGTATGAGTTTTCCAAAGTATTTATTAAAAAATTCTTTAGAATCATCTGTTTGTAAGTTTTTTGGTACCCGTACCACTTCAAAAATATTTTCCATTCCCTTGGTTTTTAGAGTGCAGCTTTTATTTTCAGCTGTACTAAACTTTGAGAATGTGTCAATTACAGTCTTCAAAAATCAACAATTTCTATTTTCTGTAGAATAGTTCTCCATTTCACCTAACTTAGCTCCATAAAACTTCATATATTCCTTTCATTGCATCTCTACAAGCACAAACAATTGTTGAGATTTAATATGGAGTTCGTTTACTAAATTTCTTTTTAAAGACATTGAGTTGTTTCACAGATTTTTTCAAAAATGTTGTGATCTACATGTTGCACTTTCAGCTATTTATACTAATATACTAACATGTAGTTAATTTTCTAATCTGTATATTTAATCGTAAATTCGTCAATTTGTTTTTAATTATTTAATTTTTAGAATTGCTTTTGCAATTTTATAACTGTCTTCTTTCTCTAAATTTATATCACGTTGTAGTTCCTCAATTGGCATTTAAATATATTCTTAAATATTAATGCTTTAAGCTATATTATTAATTTGTCTTGTATTTTATCTTCATTCAGTTTGAGGTAACTATCAACAATAGTTTGTATCTGATTCATTTCTGCCTTCCAATACTGATAAGTCAGTATAAATGTCTTCAGAATTGGAAGTCTATGAGTAAAAACCATCGTCATCATCATTTTCAGTATTAGCATCATTAAATAAGATGGTATTATCAAATATTGTTTCTTCTGCTAGTTTCTTTGGGGTACTTGTCTATATCTTGAGTGAAGGTTTCTCAGGCTTTAAACTTGTATATTTTCAACTTCTGTCTTGATTTTACTTTCCTCTTTCATAAGAATTCTTTTAATATTTTTAGAACTATTTTTGAATTCTTCTGTTATAGGTTTAAATATATCTTTTAGTTGTTCACTTGTATCTATTTCACCAGTTTTTATACTACGAAGCTTTTTCTTCATCACATTTCTTGTCAACACCAAATGCTTTAAATCTTTCTCATCCATGTTTGCTAACAGCAAATAACAGGTATCAGCTACTAGATCAAGTTATCAGGAGCTGGTCTGGTTTTCAGATCAGCTTATCAGGAGCTGGTCTGGTTATCAGATCAGCTTATCAGGAGCTGATCTGATTTTCAGATATTATATTTTCTGATATATATATAATATTTTCTGATATGGTATAGCTGTATTAGTTTATTTTTTTATCATAAGAGATAATATTTATAAAATGTATTTAGCTACATAAATGCGGTTAGTAAAACAACCTAAAACACCTTGGTACGAAATATTGATGAATCATCGAACGATAGTTCAAAAATAAATCATAGTTCCCTTATACGAAATTCTATTCGTGCAACAATAGTTGACCTGTCAAATTGCAAAAAAAAAAGACGCTATGATTGGCTTGCTAGAAAGTCCTAATGGACTTAAATTTGAGAACATTTATTTATACTCAAAATCTTTATATCAACCCAAATATAAATACCTGAAGAAATTAATTTCATCAATTAAAACAATAAGATATTACAAAATTTACAGATAGTGAATCTGTTATTTCAGTCCAAAGTAATTCCAATATGATATTTAACGATGATGCGTATGGGAAGCATATTTTTGTATGGGGAGAGATAAGAATGTTGATTAATTCACTTATGTAAAACTTACATCAGAATCTCTTAGATCATCATAATGTAATTTTAATGTTTAAGTAAGGTGAGAAAAATATAAAGCATGTTGAAAGGATAAATATGGATTTTTGATTATAAGCAAAGATAGTGAATTAAATGATGATCGTTATAGAAAATAATTTTAATACATAAAAGTTTACTTTTTCGTATTTCATCTGACCTTAAACTCCATTTATATAAATGTTATAAATGGCTAGCTACTTGTATACTAATAACTAAATCTGACTCATATATCTTGAAATGAAAATCTGAACAGCTCCTGATAGCCTGATCTGTTACCTGATAAGCTGATCTGAAAATCAGATGAAAACCCGACCAGCTCCTGATAAGCTGATCTGAAAATCAGATCAGGTCCTGATAAGCTGATCTGATAACCAGACCAGCTCCTGATAAGCTGATCTGATAACCAGACCAGCTCCTGATAAGCTGATCTGAAAACCAGACCAGCTCCTGATAAGCTGATCTGAAAATCAGATCAGGTCCTGATAAGCTGATCTGATAATCAGACCAGCTCCTGATAAGCTGTTCTGAAAATCAGATCAGGTCCTGATAAGCTGATCTGATAACCAGACCAGCTCCTAATAAGCTGTTCTGAAAACCAGACCAGCTCCTGATAAGCTGATCTGATAACCAGACCAGCTCCTGATAAGCTGATCTGATAACCAGACCAGCTCCTGATAAGCTGATCTGAAAACCAGACCAGCTCCTGATAAGCTGATCTGAAAATCAGATCAGGTCCTGATAAGCTGATCTGAAAATCAGATCAGGTCCTTATAAGCTGATCTGATAACCAGAGCAGCTCCTGATAAGCTGATCTGATAACCAGACCAGCTCCTGATAAGCTGATCTGAAAACCAGACCAGCTCCTGATAAGCTGATCTGAAAATCAGATCAGGTCCTTATAAGCTGATCTGATAACCAGACCAGCTCCTGATAAGCTGATCTGATAACCAGACCAGCTCCTGATAAGCTGATCTGAAAACCAGACCAGCTCCTGATAAGCTGATCTGAAAATCAGATCAGGTCCTGATAAGCTGATCTGATAACCAGACCAGCTCCTGATAAGCTGTTCTGAAAACCAGACCAGCTCCTGATAAGCTGATCTGAAAACCAGACCAGCTCCTGATAAGCTGATCTGAAAATCAGATCAGGTCCTTATAAGCTGATCTGATAACCAGACCAGCTCCTGATAAGCTGATCTGATAACCAGACCAGCTCCTGATAAGCTGATCTGATAACCAGACCAGCTCCTGATAAGCTGATCTGATAACCAGACCAGCTCCTGATAAGCTGATCTGAAAACCAGACCAGCTCCTGATAAGCTGATCTGAAAATCAGATCAGGTCCTTATAAGCTGATCTGATCACCAGACCAGCTCCTGATAAGCTGATCTGATAACCAGACCAGCTCCTGATAAGCTGATCTGAAAACCAGACCAGCTCCTGATAAGCTGATCTGAAAATCAGATCAGGTCCTGATAAGCTGATCTGATAACCAGACCAGCTCCTGATAAGATGGTTCTGAAAACCAGACCAGCTCCTGATAAGCTGATCTGAAAATCAGATCAGGTCCTTATAAGCTGATCTGATAACCAGACCAGCTCCTGATAAGCTGATCTGATAACCAGACCAGCTCCTGATAAGCTGATCTGAAAACCAGACCAGCTCCTGATAAGCTGATCTGAAAATCAGATCAGGTCCTGATAAGCTGATCTGATAACCAGACCAGCTCCTGATAAGCTGTTCTGAAAACCAGACCAGCTCCTGATAAGCTGATCTGAAAACCAGACCAGCTCCTGATAAGCTGATCTGAAAACCAGATCAGGTCCTGATAAGCTGATCTGATAACCAGACCAGCTCCTGATAAACTGATCTGATAACCAGACCAGCTCCTAATAAGCTGATCTGATAACCAGACCAGCTCCCAATAAGCTGATCTGATAACCAGACCAGCTCCTGATAAGCTGATCTGATAACCAGATCAGCTCCTAATAAGCTGATCTAGTAGCCGATACCTGAATTTGCTGTTAGCAAACATGGATGAGAAAGTTTTAAAGCATTTGGTGTTGAGAACAAATGTGATTAAGAAAAAGCTTCGTAGTATAAAAACTAGTGAAACAGATACAAATGAACAACTAAGAGATGCATTTAAACCTATAACAGAAGAATTCATAAATAGTTATAAAAATATTAAAAGAGTTCTTATGAAAGAAAAAAGTAAAATCAAGACAGAAGTTGAAAATATACAAGTTTAAAGCATGAGAAACCATCAGTCAAGATAGAGACAAGTACACCAAAGAAACTAGCAGAAGGAACAATATTTGATAATACCATCTTATTTAATGATTCTAATACTGAGAATGATGATGACGATGATTTGTACTCAAAGACTTCGAATTCCGAAGACTTATCAGTATTGGAAGGAGGAAATGAATTAGATACAAATTAATGGTGATAGTAACCTCAAACTGAATGAAGATAAAATACAAGTTGGTGGTCAAATATGGGCTCTAACACTAGGACTATTTTCTCTAATGTTTGATAAAATAACAAAAAATTATGATAAATTTGAACTCGAAATCTATAAAAAGATTTTAATTACTACTAATGTATGCATACAGAATCATCATCGTTCTCCGTCAGAGAACGATGATATAAGTTAATTTTTCTGGAAACTGAAATCGACAAACTAAAGAACAAATTAATAATATAGCTTAAGGCATTGATATAATTCAAGAATATATTCAAATGCATATTGGTGGACTACAACGTGAAATAAAATTAGAGAAGGAAGAGAGTTATAAAATTGAAAAGGAATTCTAAAAATTAAATAATTAAAAATAAATTGAAGAGTTGTACGATTAAATATATAGATTAGAAAATTAACTACATGTTAGTATAAATAGCTGAAAGTGCAACATGTAGATCACCACACTATCGAAAAAATCTGTAAAACAACTCAATGTCTTTAAAAAGAAATTTAGTAAACGAACTCCATTTTAAAACTCGAAAATTGTTTGTGCTTGTAGAGATGCAATGACAGGAATATATGAAGTTTTATGGAGCTAAGTTAGGTGAAATGGAGAACTATTCTACAGAAAATAGAAATTGTTGATTTTTGAAGACTATAATTGACACATTCTCAAATTGTAGTACAGCTGAAAATAAAAGCTGCACTCAAAAAACCAAGGAATGAAAAATATTTTTGAAGTGGTACGGGTACCAAAAAATTAAAAAAACTTACAAACAGATGATTCTAAGGAATTTTTTAATACATACTTTGCAAAACTCATACATAAATAGAAGATTAAACATTACTTAATATGAAAGCATCAATAGTACAATGATTTAATTGAGCATTAAAAGGAATGATGTGAAAAGAATTAGCTTTGATTGTTCATATAAAAGGATTGGTATACATATATAAAGAATTACTTAGTGCATAAAATAGAAAAATTTATCTCAACATTAAAATGTTTACGATTAAGGTTAACTCAACAAATGAGAAAAAGCTGCTTAATACAGTATAAAGTAATTTGAAGAATGAATGTTGAATTTAATAAAAATAAAAATTGAATTAAAACGAAAAATCTAGTTTTTTGTAGGGTTGATTAGGAATGATGGGTCTTAAGAAAGGTAATTAACTAAATGTAGTGGAATTAGATAATTAGCTAAATGTAGGGGAATTCTCTAAACTTTCCCATCGAAAGCGTTAGAACGCAAAATTTTACAATATGAAAATGGGATTATTATAGAAGATCTTCGCTCTATTTATTTCTTTAGCTATCAGATCTTTAGAAAATATAGATAAACTACGGAATTTGGACTTTGATATCCAATCTTTAAGAATGTACATGTGTATGAATAAGTATCAAGCAAACTTAGTGAATGAATATACGCTTCAACTAGAATCATGCTGAAGCATGCATACTGCAAACAGATCTTACTTTATATCTGTATCTGTATGAGTATTAAATAAATTTACAGAAAAAAAATGAAAGCATGCCGAAGCATGAATAATTTCAAAAAAAATAAAAAAAATCCTCACGTCATACAATTTTGTAAGCAAAGAAATTTTATGATTTTGTGGTCACTTAAATACAAACATACATATGTATCTACTTTGCAAAAATTCAAAAGAGCGAACTGGTAAATTCTAATAGTAAAGATTTTTAATTGTAACACTACTACATCTCGGACTCTTACGTCACTATCGATAGAAGCATGCTAAGGCATGCATACTAGCAAAATATATAAAGCTGTTAGAAGATGATGAGACAGCAATTGTATCTGGATCAACCCAACTCATGAATGTATTGTATACGGGAGTGATTGATGGTGATGATGATCTTTTTTAAGTGGATAATCATTACATATGAATGCGATAGGTGTCAACCAGCAAACCTCATGTAGAAATACCTACTTGAGGCAAAAAAATTCTCCCAAACATAGATATTTCATTGTTTCTAACACTTTATGAAAACACCGACGGTGAATTGCTGGTAGAGGTAACTGAGTTATTTGAGATCGATTTGCTACAATAGTTGTTTATTAAACATACATTTCTTTGTAAGTAAACTAATTTCTACATACCTAATGTATATACCCAGCAAAAAATTATACAAAAATACTCTATTCCAAGTAGTAAAATCTGAAAAAAGGAGTGGCACATTAGAAGAAAAAAATAAATAAAAATATAGACTGACTGACCAACTAATACGTACACTCTGTCTGATGGCAACACAAAACACACTTAAACATTTCAGAAATATATAGACAATACGCTGAACTTTAATAAAATTACAAAAAAAATCATATATGACAACAAATAAAAGTGAAAGGTGCTCACCCTTCATAAAACAAACATATATGTACCTTATTAATGTAAAAATATTATCAGTATAAAGCAACAGAAATTTCGTCAAACAAAGTCATCTTGTATCCTAGAGGAACCGTCGAAAGGGTATACCTAAAGTCTCTGAAAACCACTTCGTTTTCTGATGATCGCTTTTCAACAAGAAAATAAGTTTGTTCATTATGACTAATTTAAAAGTACATTTAAATTCAGTCTCATATCCGATTTTAACTGCATCAGAATTTAAGAAAAAAGCTCCTTTTATTCTATTGAATAAAATTTTAATTTAAGACAGTAAGCAAAGATATCAGCTTCAACTTCAAATGATTTCATCACAAAAAAAAACTAGTGATTGTTTTCAACAATTATGAAAATAATAATTTCAATATAAAGCTCCCTTTTGATTTTAAATGTTTATCAATAAAAATAAAAAAAGAAGTAAGTTGACTACCAAAGAAGAAAAAAAAACTATCAGTATATAAGCTGGAGTGCCGGATCAGTTTCATTTAAAAATGTTTATACATTTTCATAAAGCAAAGCAAGATTTCGAAAACAAATGTAGAAAGTGAAGAAAAAAGTCTATAGTTAGAAAAAATTATGTACCCCAAAAATTTCTAACGTTAACTTACTAACGTTGCATCAACTTTACAAAATGTAAATTGAGTATAAGGAATATTTCTATTATAGTTGCTATTACTATAGAGTATGTATCTTCAGGAATTCAGTTTTACTTAAAAACAGAAAATCCTCACAAACTTTTAAGCAAACGCAGATAAAAATTAAAACGTTTTTATTTTCAACAACAACACCAACAACAAGAAGAACAAAATACATCAATGACAAAAAAAAATGTATTCAAAGATTGAAATAAACAAAATCTGTAATATAAACAAATTTCATATAGGCAAACTTTAACGCGAGACAAATTTAAATATGAGAAAATATAAAACAAGCGTAAGTATAAAAACATAATAAGATTAGGGAAGTCCAGACATATGATAGTATTTTATAGTACCAAATGTCGATACTGAAAACAATTTATTTCTATCTACATATAAATATTAGCGCAAATACACACACACACATAGCAGAATTCATATAAGAAATATCCAAGAAAATTTCAACAACACCCCACCTTTTGCAAATCATGACGAGCCTTAAATTCTCCCTCAGATATACATACACAAATTCCCATGATCATACATACATACATATACAATATATAAGATTAATCTCAACAACACAACACTCTCACCTACCTGAAATTAGAGATAGTCTTAAACTTCTATAGACGTCTATACACATAGAGTCTCACGGCTACATATTACAAGAACACCTCGCCCCTAATAAATCACAATCATCTTAAATTCTTACAAAAATACATACATACATACATACAAATAACCAATTTACCTCAACAACATCCTCACCTACCTCAAATCACGATCAGCCTTAAACTACTATAGACAGACACATCCACAAATCCCCATGGATACATATTACGTCAACAACCCTGCCCACCCAAATCATGGTCAGCCTTAAACTCCTACAGACATACAAACACACAGATTCCCCCGGTTACATATTACTAGAACACCTCACCCCTCAAAAATCACAATCAGCCCTAAGCTCCTACAGAAATACACACATTGAAATTCCTACAAACACACACACACATACACACACACACGCACACACACACACATATACACACACACACACACATACACACGCAATCGATCTACCTCAACTAAATACACCCCGACCCTTCCAATCAAACCCTCACCTAAATTCTCACAGACAGACAGACACATCCGCGAATGCCTATGGTTACATATTACGGCACCAACGCCACCCACTCAAATCACGGTCAGCCTTAAATTCCCACAGTCTAGCAACACCTACATTAGCACTAGAAAAAATAACTTTCACGTTTTCCCGTCGTCATTAGGAAAAATCATTTTCCCGTCGGCATATACACACATAAAAACCGCCAAACTATGAACCGCCTTAATACATTCACACAAAATATTCCACACACAAACATCTACGATCAGGCAGACAGACAGATAGACAGACAGACAGACAGACAGACAGACAGTCATACACTTAATGTAAACAAAAACTCCTAATGTAAACAAAAACTCCTAATGTAAACAAAAAACACAAATTTCCAAGAATTTAACAATTTTCAAATTTTAATTACCCAAATTTAACAATTTCAGCAACAATTTAACAATTTCAGCCCACAATTTAACAATTTCAGCAACAATTTAACAATTTTAATTGCGGCAGGATTGGCAGTTCCCTACTACTATGGCGCCCAACGTAGGAGCCGATAGTTTGTAAACGCGGCACACGCGAACACGTACATGTTTGTACGAGAAAGTTGTCTAGCTTATCGTAAAATTGCAGGTAAATTGTAGTAATAGAAGCATACGCATAGCATAACCATTGGGTTAAACCCAAGTTGTGATAAAGAAATTTTACTGTTTATTGGACTATATATAACGTTGAACAGTCGTGATGCATAAGTACACGAAAGAAAATTGCAACCCCTTAATACCTTACCGATGGGAATCGAATTGAAAATATTAAACAATAACTATTACGTGTGCATGAACTTTTTTTTACAAGTACCGATTAATTTAATCGAAAGTTTTTACAAATAATTATTACTTTGATCACTTTTTATTTGCAAATAAGACAACAATAAAAGTATTATAGATAGCTACTAAATATAAAAATCATGAAATCTTAAAAAAGAGTGGTCAAGTTGCGTCATTTCATATCGAATGAAATTCCAATCGAAATGAAATGCATATTTCCTTCGATATCGAATTCCGTAATTTACCCAATTACTTAAGCTTGATAAAAAAAAATTAGAGACTGTAAAATAATAAATACATATGTGACAGCGCATAGGGAAAGGGACCTAAGGGTAAAAAAAATAAATTTTCACATTTTTTTTTTTTGGTGTGGACATCTGAGCATCGAATGAGACCGATCCCATGCCCTAAAAGTGTTCCCTCCCAGAGATATGTGCGTCTTATGATGTGATGGTACACCAAAGATACACGTATTTAAATCTTTAAAACGGCTCTCCTGAACAAATCCGGTTTTTACCCTTAGGTCCCTTTCAATTTTGCGCGTCACATATATTGGACATGGTTCATATCACTTATTTACTTAAAAACCAGTATAACTGAAATAATTTACTTTGAGGAAAACCATTTAAAGTTTTGTAGAAAATTTTAAAATTCCATTCTGAAGATGATAATATAGTTATGTTATTCTTTTAAGGCATTATGCATAATTTATGTTTATACTTTATGTTTTTTTTTGTAAATTATGTTTTATAAAGATGAAGAAATAAGTTGTAATTCACTGATTTAACAACTGCAGAATTTGGAAACTTATCATCCTTAAAACAAGCTTTATTTCAGCAACAGCAATTTTCCTCCGAAAATCAGTATTTTTTTGTGGTAAAAACTCGGATATTTTTACATCGATTTTTTTTGCAATTGGCCGCATGTTTGGCTATCGAAAAAGTAGCAAAATGCGACTTAAGTCGCACAACGGCAACGCTGGTGATAAGAGCAAAGAATATAATGCTCTCAGTGTGTGTTTTGTTGCGCTTTATACTTTCCCCCCGCATCTAAAGCGTAAGCAAAAAATTTTTAATTTTTTAGCTCAGATGCGCATTCTATACAATTTATATTCTTTGATTAAAATCAGTATTGACATTTGGGACCGATTTCATCAACTTTATTTCAATATCAATTCATATTTATATGTCAATTTTCATTGATTTTTTTTATGGAAAAAAGACAAATATGAATTGATATTAAAAAAAGTTGGTGAAATCGGTCCCAAATGTCAATACTGGTTTTAATCAAAGAATATAAATTGAATCGAATGCGCATCTGAGCTAAAAAAATAAAAATTTTTTGCTCAATGGTTTAAATTAAAAAATTTTATGTTTAAAATTTTTTAAACGCACTAATAATCCCAAATTAATATTTTACTTATTAGGTAAAATATTTTTTTATTTAAAATACATTGAAATTGATTATTGAGGGGTTTAGCTGGATCCTATGCGCATTTCACTGTTGCTAATGCAGATCATCAGGGAACCTTTACCCAAAGCTTCTTACCTAGGGTTTACACGTGCAAGTGCAAGTTCGAAAAACTCAATACACTCAAACTCTTTTACTAACACATCTACACTTTCGGCACTTGCAGCCTACTGCCAACTCAACTGCCAAGGAATTTTACAAGACAGTGACTTGTTGAACTTGTAGCAAGTAAATGGAAAGTTAGTTAACAGTGTTGCCCTATTAATAGTTTAGCACAAATTAACTGGATTTGAGTGTAGTGTTAAGTGAGATTTTACTCATTTTAAATACATTTAAAAGCTAATTTAATAATTTTTTTTCTTAAATATTCATAAATCGAGCAGCTTATTAACTTTTTAGACATAAATAACATTGAAACAATACGAATAAAGTTCAACACTATCTGGTTCCCTTAAAATTAAAATTTTTTATGTTATGGACAACTCTGCACTAAAAGGCAAACATGCAAGTTGCAAGACAGTCGGGCATTTGTGAGAAATTTTCGTTGATAATACGTACACAGAGCTTGCATGCAAGGCACTTGCATATGTAAACGGAGGGTTAGAACAACTACAGTTATTATATTATAAACTTTCATTTAAACAAATGAGAAGCTCAATAACAAATAACAAAGTTGAAACAAGAACTCAATAATCAATATGTTTTTTATTTTCTTACTTTATCATTGCTACATTGGCTGACTTTTTTTCAGCTTCAAATTGTAGTCGTAAGAGTATGTAAAAGAAAATAAATGTAAATAAAAACAACAGCTATTTAAGAATAGAGTGTTGCCACACAAGAATTTTTTTTTTGACCGGGTGCAGTCAAGTTAATAATTAGTGTTTTTTATGGGGATTGTTACAATTTAAGTTTAAAATTTTTAAACGCACTAATAATCCCAAATTAATATTTTACTTATTAAGTAAAATATTCTTTTATTAAAATATATTGAAATTGATTATTGAGGGGTTTAGCTGGATCCTATGCGCATTTCACTGTTGCTAATGCAGATCATCAGGGAACCTTTACCCAAAGCTTCTTAGACCAACTAGAGTTATTATATTATAAACTTTCATTTAAACAAATGAGAAGCTCAATAACAAATAACAAAGTTGAAACAAGAACTCAATAATCAACATGTTTTTTATTTTGTTACTTTATCATTGCTACATTGGCTGATTTTTTTCAGATTCAAATTGTAGTCGTAAGAGTATGTAAAAGAAAATAAATGTAAATAATAACAACAGCTATTTAAGAATAGAGTATTGCCACACAAGTATTTTTTTGACCGGGTGCAGTCAAGTTTTGCAGGTTTTGTAATTTACCATCTAAAAGGCCAAATACAAATTGGTTCCGAAACGCTTTCGAGATGAGTCCCAAAATCACAGTTTGCTGCTAATTTACGTAGTGCCACCAGAAAGTCTGCTGCTTTTTCACCTTCTTTTTGCTTCCTCATATTGAACCAGAAATTTTCCAATAACTCATTTGGCTTTGTGTCAAAATGGTCTTGCAAAATGTCTACAATTTCGTTGTATGTTTTGGTCTCTGGGTCTGCTGGTGCCAACTTATCGCACAAAATGTTGTATGTGTCTGATCATATAAAATGAAGCAGAAGAGATTGTTGCTTTGTCCCTTTGCATTCGTACAATTCTAAGGCTGTCTCAAAACGTTTAGCCCACCTGGACCATGATGTCTTCTTTGTCTCAAAGGGCTCGAAATTAAACAAACACACATTTTTAGCTGAGATGGTAGTTCCCGCAGTCATTTTGTATTTGTTTGATGTACGCCTATGTGCTAATTTTTTTTAAACTAATTAATTGCAGTTTACTGCAGAACATGCAAAAAAAACACATTTTACTTGCACACAAAGAAAAATCTGTAAACGAAAAAAACCTTTTTTTTAAATCCTCATCGCCAGAATTGTTATAATCAGAACATCCGTTTTGTCTGATGATTTAAAAGCAAGTACATATTTATTCTTGCTTTCTTTTATACATGTACATATTCATTTTATGTACCGTATTGTTAGTGAAAACAGTGATACTAACTTAGCGATTTATATAACAAATATTAGTTTATTACACATAGAAGAAGAACAAGTTTAAAATAATTTTTTCAGTGCTGAACTCTATATAAGACGTTTGCCCCTATTACGGTCTACAACTCAACTAAGTTTAGTTCAAATTGTAACAACTTAACCTTAAAACAACTTAACTGTTTTTTAGTATTCTGAATTACAACAAATTTTAGTTGTATTCGAGACAATGCTCCAAAAGAAAAGGTTTTCATTTATGGTATGTTTTTTGAAACCACAATAGCAATCACAAAACATTTTAAATAGTTTTAGTTTTGGCCTTGTATTCTTCTTTTTTAGATTTCATGCTTTATGAACGTGGCAAAAATATTTGTTGACAAATGGGATTGGTTGGCATCTGGAGTAATGAAGCAAAGCTAATACAACACTCGAAATAAAAACCAAAATACAAAAAGGCGTCTGGCAACTCTGAAATGTATTAGCGCGGAAAATTTTTTGTCGCAAAGAAAATAAATTAATAAATTATAAATTTGTATTTTATTGTGGTTTTTATAATATCAAAGACATGTTTTGAAGGATATTAAAAGTTTTACATGAAGTTCGAATTGAATTACAGCTGTATTGATTTTGTTTGACTGAATTAAGTATAATAAGTTAGATTTTTGCTGTGTTCTTTGGTGGTGATTATCAAGGAGTATTATGTATTATATCTTACGTCTGATTTGACTGCAACTACTGGTTAGTCTACTATTTACTGCTGTATCCTGCACTAGTCTTCATCTGTGTTCTTAGCTATTCCAATTGCAAACTTTATATTGATACTGGGGCTCCATACTCAGTCTGTTTTGTTTTTATACTTTGTTCACATTGCAAAGTCTTTAAGATGTCGCCGCATAGTGATGTTTGTAAATGCCCTAATTTGTAGCAAAAATGTTACAAAAACTCAAAAAAGCGTAGGATGTGCACACTGTAATAGCTACTTCCACCTTCCGTGAGCAAATTTCTCTACTGAGCTATATAATATATGCCTAAACAACAAAATTTTAAAGTATATATGTGATTCCTGCGCACGTATGCCTAAGTACTGTAACGTTCAAGAGGAGTTAAGAAACGGATTTGCAAGTAGCAAATACCTCCCAGAATTCTCAGGTTAACTAAGCTGTTTGATGTTCCTTTTCATCGGACTAATTATGCTCGTGTTTCTCAATGAAATTAACTTTAAATTGCAAAGAGAATCAAAGTCGAAAGCTTAAATTAGCCATAACGCCATAACCATAACCAAACCAAAATTCAATTGGTTTCTATGGTGAGAGTTATGGAATTATGGCGAGTCCCTTATAATCGAATACAGTGTTGCCCATTAGTTTGGTTCGAACGGCTGCTCTCTATGGCTATGGTTATGTCACGTCTGATTGAGCCTTTATATAGAGTTCAGCATTGAGAAAAATGATTTTAAACTTGTTCTTGTAAGTGTAATAAAATAATATATTTATTTGAAATTTTGCTATCAATTTATAACTTTGTATATTTATTCGTTAAGAAATTAGCTCTGTATTTTTTGTTGATCTTTAATTACTTTACTATATATATATATAAGTTATTCAATCTTAGTTATTAAGAAAAAATGTACCTTTTTATCGTAGTCTGAAAGGACTTTCTGGTCTGTTCTGTCTGGATGAACAATTAGAACTAGGATTAAAAGCTATGGAAGCTAAGTTTCAGGAGTTGGTGAAAAAGTTTCCTAGTACTGATGTTAAAGGAGTCGATAACATACAATCTGATGTAAAAAAATTATGATACCATCATACATAAAGTAAACGCCTAGAGTACCAAAATAATATATATCAAAGACGTTTAAATACATAGATCTGATGTGATCATAAAGGGTTTACCTAGAAATATTAAAGACTTGCGTAAGCTTATCATCAAAATTGCATCACTATGCAATGTCCAGATATATAATTCTGATATTCAAGTGGTAAATCAGTGCTAATTAAATTTAATTCAGTGCAAACGCGTGATTTGATTATGATTAACAGCAGGAACAATAAAAAACAGTATCATATTAAAGGATGTAATTGGTGGCAATGCCACTATAAACGAATTCCTTAACGACCGCCTTAAGCCTAGTGGAAAGCAGTTGATTGCCATTTGTAGAAAATTGAAAGATAAAGGTAAAATAAAAAAATACACCTTCAAAAATTTTGACATTCCAAAAGCTGAGTCTGTGTTGTTGTATGGAACTGTTAAGTGTCTTACTTACGATGATTGTTTTAGTATCTTGGATGATGACCGTAGTTCCACCTCTTTGGATGCGGGCTCTGGTGCATGCTGTCTTACTACAGGAAGTTAATATTATGAATTTTTATAACTATTTTTTCTCTTCCTGCTTTTTAAGTTGTTGTTTTCATTTAAAAATATTTTTTTATGACTTAGAATTTATCTACTTTTTATATATTTGATGCCGCATATTGCCTAGTGCTAATACTTACTGTTGCCTTGTATATTTATGTATTTTATATTTTAAGGTATATCCTACAATTTTTATACTTTCTCTTCTTTCAAACCCACATGAATAATAGTTTAGGACCAGTTGTTAGTGACAACACTTTTCTTAAATCTCAATTGCGTAATAGTGGCAATAAGTTAAATGCCGGACATATTAATCTCCAAAGCTTTGCTTTAGGAGCTACTTGGAATAAGTTTGACGATTTGAACTGTGTACTTGGCAGTAACTTGTTTGATGTAATTGGTATAACAGAAACTTGACTGAAAGATGAAATATCTTCAAATGCTGTTGGTCTTCCGGGCTATGTTATTTGTAGAAATGATCGTAAAGGAATTGTTGGTGGTGGTGTTGCTTTATATGTGTCGAAAACTATTAAGTTTAAAGACGTTTATAGAGAGACAGAATACCGTCCTAATAGGAGAGGAGATAGGTCTTTTATAGCTTTTGAATATTTATTTATTGGAATACAGCTCTCTGGTAGTAAAATTCTTATAGGTGTAGTTTATCTCCCTCATGGTGACTTGGAGAATAGTATTACTGACAATATGAAATCAGCTTCTGTCAGAGACATGTGTTGCAGGCTAAATAAAAGGTGTCACCATAACTCTTTACCTACTCATCTGAGTGTTAGATATGGTTCTACATCATTAATTGATTACTTTTTATTGTCACCCTCTATTAATATACTGGTATCTAGTCAACTTCAAATTCCTGTTACTTCGCGCCATTTTTTATATATATCTCTCTTGATATTACTGTACCGACGGTTGAAGAGTTTTTTGAATATTATGATTATAATGCTGTTGACTTTCAACTCCTAAGTCATATTCTTAACTCTTGTGATTTCAATAGGATATTTTTTACCGCTGATGTCAATGAGCAGGCTAGTTTGATGTTTTCTTATTTATGTGCAATGAATCGTGCAGTAGCTCTTAGATGACGTAAAGTCCTTAAGTTTTTTGATAATTACTGGTTTAATATACAAGAAACATCTAATATACTATCAATATGAAATGCTTCTTATCGTTTATTTCTACGTGATAATACAAAGCAAAACTGGAGTAACTTCTGTCGCCTTAGAAATCGTGCAAAAACTGTTATTAGAAATGTGAAGCGAAAAGCATATGCCGAGTTTTTAAATAACAATAACTCAAAGCAACTTTGGAACAAGCTTAGGTCACATGGTTTGAGCATGGATGTGAATGCTTTGAAAGACTATTTTTCTGCAAACCAAGGTAATTCTGCAAATGAATTTGATTTTTCAAATGATGGAGGATTTTCTTTTCGTGCCGTGAATATTAATGAGATTAACATTGCTTTACAATCAATAAAGTCTAATGCTGTTGGTTGTGATGGACTTTCGCTTAATTTTTTAAAACTAGTATTTCAATATATAGGGATTTATATCTTACAACTTGTTAATAGTATTATTATTACATCTACGTTCCCTTTAGGTTGGAAAGTTGGTAAGGTGGTTCCCATAAAAAAAGTTAGCGAATCTAATGAGATTGATAACTTACGTCCGATTTCTGTTCTACCTGTTATTTCGAAAATAGTAGAAATTCTACTGAAGGATCAGCTCATGTCTCATATTGAAGATGTCTCTTTTTTACCGATGCACAGTATGGGTTTAGATGTGGTAGAAATACAACTTCTCTTTTGTTGGGAATGACTGAAACTATAAGGCTATCTTTGAGTAAATGCCACCTAAATGTTATTTTACCTTTGCATCTTACCAAAGCCTTTGATAAAATAGATTATGGAATTTTAATTTCGAAATTGCATCGAAATCTTGGTCTTTCGTCATCTTGTAATCTTTTATATTCATATCTTAATTATAGATATCAATACGTCACAATTGGATATAAAATATCAAAGCTTTTACCTGTCACGAGTGGTGTTCCACAAGGTTCCGTCCTCGGACCTATATTATTTAACTATATTAATGATCTTTTCTCCAATTTTGAATTTATTTCATCCTGTATTCCATTTGCTTTTGCAGCTGATTTATTTTTTCTATTTTGTGGTGAAAAACAGTTCCTGGACGTCATGCAAAATATAATTGATTATAGTATCGAAACTATTTTTCGTTGGATGAGCGATAATAAATTATTTATAAATACCGCTAAAACTAAAGCAACGTTCTTTGGGCCCCCCAAAACTAATTTGGCCATAAAGATTGATGGTACTGACATTCAGTTTGTTAGCCAAATTAAATGTCTTGGTTTATGGTTCGACAATAGACTTACCCCCTTATGCAAAAACGAATGTTAAACTTAAAGTTGGTTTAATAAACGAATTTTGTATGGCACAACCGCTTTTAATACATGCTTTTACTTTAACAAACGTTTTTGCATAAGGAAGTTAATTTTGAAAGACATTTTAATTTCGTAGCATCCAAGGTTAATTTTGCACTTCGACAAATTAATAACGTAAATCTTATACTGCCCGTGCAGGTAAAAATAAAGCTTGTTCACACTTTGATTATGCCCATATTTTTGTATGGGGTTGAAGTTTATAGTCTCACTTTGGGTTACAACATTAGTAAACTTACGAAATTATTCAATAGAAATGTTCGTTTTCTGTATAGTCTTAGAAGGCGCACTCATATGTCGAATTATATATGTAGATTTTTAGGATGTTCATTCTTGAACTACTTGAAATTAAGACTATTAGTATTCTTTTATAAAACATACAAAGATGGGAAAATATTGCGTATAAATGCATTTTTTACCTTCTGTCGGTCTCAACGAAATCGTCAAATACAAATTACAAGGCTAACTTCAATTTTGGAACGATCATTACAGTTGCAAGAATTTTTAATAATCTGCCCTTCAGCCTTAAATCTGTTGTTTCTTCACATCAAACTTATAAAAATAAAGTTCTTTTATATCTTGAACACAATAACTTATAGTTGCATATTGATATATGAAATTCGTACATACATATATGTCATACTCTGTTACAATACAAACTCAATTGTTAATTTATTTTCTTTCTTACAATACAATATCTGTCCTAAACTCTCTCCTCTACTGTAATATTTATGTGATATATTGATAAATATTCCTTACATATGTTACATTTATTATAATAGTCTACATTAGTTGTTAAGATTTTCACCAAATATTTTATTATAAAGTTTTGTTATATGTAGTATTATATAACTGGCCCATTGGGCTCAGTTACTCAAAGTTGAATAATAAAATAAATTGAAATTGAAAATATAGGGTGTCTGAGAAACAGCAACTGCCGAAAATTAGGGCATCTGATGAACAATTTGTTACTTTCTTTTTTAATAAAAAAATAAACGTACCTTTGAAACAAAACCAAAAAAATTAATGATCGAACTGCAATGTTTCTGACACTTCAATTCTAAAGTGCATTTTATTTTGTCAAGATCACTTTTTTTATGGCTTTCTAAAAAAAATTCGAGTTTAATCAGCTCCACCAGCTATAATTTTTATCGAATTAAGAAAATTGAATTGGTATCAGCAAGAAGCTCTTTATACGATGTGTTCATTCATTTTACAAAATTCTGTAATCAAATTTTGTATTTCTGCCACGGTTTTTGGGAAAAGGCAGCTTAATGAAGATTTTTTGCATTGCAAAGTTTTCATACTTAATAACAATTTTCTGCACTGCCTGCCCTCGGCTGGGCTTAAGCCTTCGGCGCAGCCTAGTAAAGATTTTCTACCTCATAAATTTTTCTTGCCTAATAATGGTTTCCTGCATGGCCGACCAATACTGCATTTTACAATTTCATTAAAGGTATTCTCAAAAGCTTTAATATCATATCGATATTGGTCATATTCGTTGGAAAACACGGTATAATCACAATATTTTGCTAGAATTTCAGAGGCCCATGACTCCGAAACTAAGCCTCGCCGCCAATTTTTTTGTTTTTGTTTTCTTATTTTTTCAATTTTCTATAGGATAAGATACTTTTTTTAAAATTTTGAGAGGTGCCCCTAAACTTGTTTTAAGCTAGAATTTCAACGATAGGAAATGCCCTTGGTCCACCGAAAAGAGCAGATTGCGGTTGGCAAAAGGTAAGACGAATAGTACTGAAAGGATTGTTGTATGAAAACATTTTTCTTAAAGGTTTGACGGGATTTAAAATTTACTCAGAAAAAAATTTGTCACAAACATTATAAACAAATGGAAGAAGCTGTGGCAATGCAGTGTGCTAATAAAAAAATAACTACTGGCAAATAGAAAGAACAGTTTTAATTTGTTACTTACTTCTCATCAGGTATTTGAAATATGTTTAATTTCTGCCTCATTAATCTTCTTTGTATTACCACTTTTTTATTTTTTATCATTGGGATCAGAATTCCAAAGAGCAACAAAATACACTTTGGTCGTTTAAAGTAATCAAGAAATTTTTTTAATAAAAACTGTAAACAAAACAAACCAGCTGTCTAAATTATTAGAGATGTGCTTTAAAAAATGATAAGCAACCGACATGGTTATGCTATGTTCTGTAATGTATTTTACTTAATTTATGAAGGCTTTTGTCTTAATTTATTTTTGGTGTCCATTCAAAGGAAAGACTTCCAATTTTATTTCAAAAGGTTTTTTATTTTATTTACCAGAGCTCAACTAGGAGCTTAAAGGTTTGTTGCCTAATGATTAGTCTAAAACTAAATTACATCTGCTTATATACTAACCATGAGAATAATGCTTAACCTATTTTAACATAAGAGGGAAAAGAAAAGGTATATGATTACTAGCTAAAATGTTCCTTTTAGGTTCCCACGGTAGACGTGCGGCGTGTGTCCCATAAGAAATTTAGAAAACATAGATCTTGTATTATTTATATTTATATAAATAAACACGTGGTTATTAAATAAATATGTTTTATTCAAGTGCTTTATGCTGCGGCCTTTGATCAGACTTGCGAGTGTCAAATGGCCGTTATACAAAATACATATTTACGTTGCAGTCTGTCAATGCATTTATCTTACACTTCATGCAGCGGCATTTGCCCGCATTTGCATGAGTGTCAAATGTCCAGTGCACAAAAATACTTTCAATGTAATTGGATGTTGTGTACATATGTTGCGGTCAAGTTGACTTTAAATGTTTACTAAACAATGTTGGTCGTAGTGATAGTTAGAACACGCTACAGTTCAGACGGCAACAAGAACCACTTGGTTCGCTCTCTGAGCCATGATTGCGAATCATGCTGTTCACACGACACATCCGTGGTTCGTTTTGACAAATCTTTTTGATATGCATACATACATGCATACATACATACATACATACGTGAATAGTTGCCACAAGTTTTATTCTGTGCTATTTGCTTTTTGCAATAGATAAACAAATTAAGTAAAAACTATGAATAAAATGTGTTCTAATTTTTTTAATTCATACACACACCCCATTGTTTTTGGTATGCTTTTTGTTTACACGTAAATATAATCATTTTTCGTCAAAACTAGAGATGATAGCAATTTCTTCATGGTTCGCATTAATAGCCTTTTCACACTTACTCACATCTTTGAGGAATGAGTGGAATATGTTGAAAATTTAAAAAACCTGTTCACATTACAACATCTTTAATTTGATAGGTATTATAATACTAGTTTTACGTGGGTGAGCAAATAAAAACTGAATAATAAAATGGAATTTAAAGATTCAGCAGCAATTGATTTAATTGCTGCTCTTGAAGAGCAGAAACAATTAATAATACAATATGCAGCAATTAGTATATATTATGCTAGCAGACGATGATGAAGAAATGTTACATGAATTGTAGACTTTTGTAACTACTTTTTGTATATAATAAAATATTGGAGTAGTTACGGAACATTCCAAAAGGTAGCCCTGTACCCGTGGTCGGCAACCTATACCATTACATTTTACTCGTATGAGTTTTACAGGTATGTTCTGCATTCCACATGAAATTAAAACGAGTAGAACTGCCATAAAATTGTTGTTGGAAATATGTAATTATAACAACAATGCTATGGCAATTCCATTCGTTTTAATTTGACGTGGAATGCAGAATATATTTATAGCCATTTCACACTTACTCACATCTTTCATCAATTTGACAAGATGATAACATCTTCCCATAAGAATTATACAGGGCTGAATGTTCAACATCTTTTAACATCTTCAAAAGATGTTCCTATCTCACTTTGTTCCATTCAACATCTTTCGATTATTTTAGTGTCATCACTGGAAAAAATGTATACAACTGTATACATACATGCATACATACTATAAAAATTTACGCAAATTTATGTACGTATATCTACATATGCATGTACATATGAACTTACATTAAAGGCTGCATTTTGGAATATCCTTCCCACAGAAAGATCTGTAACTACTCCAAGATTTTAATATATGCACATGTATATGTACATATGTATATAATATAATCTTGTATATATTTTTCCAAATCGAAATAAATTACATAAAAGTAGTTGCAAATGTCTACAAGCTGCTCGGACGTGAAATCTTTGCGCATAAAGCTTAAATTAGACGTGACATAGCCATAATGCCGTAGCCATAACTCTCACCACAGAAATCAAAATTCAATTGGTTTCTATAGCTTAAATTAGACGTGACATAGTCATAATGCCGTAGCCATAACTCTCACCATAGAAACCAAAATTCAATTGGTTTCTATGGTGAGAGTTATGGCGTTATGGCGAGTCACATATAATCAAATACAGTGTTGCCCATTAGTTTGGTTCGAACGGCTGTTCTCTATGGCTATGGTTATGTCACGTCTGATTGAGCCTTATGGTGAGAGTTATGGCGTTATTGCGAGTCACCTATAATCAAATACAGTGTTTCCCATTAGTTTGGTTCGAACGGCTGTTTTCTATGGCTATGGTTATGTCACGTCTGATTGAGCCTTGAAATATGTAATATTTCTACATCATCATTGTCATAATTTCTACTAATTCTGCATATTGTAGCATTATTTGTTTCTGCTCCTCAAGAGCAGCAATTAAATTAATTTCTGTCAATTTTTAAATTCCATTTAATATTTAGTTGCTCACACTCGTAAAAATAGTATTATAATACATGACAGATGAAAGATGTTGTAATGTGAACAGGTTTTTATACTCTCACCCCAAACCGGTGTTGCCAGTGAAATTTCGTCTCATTTCCCAAATTTGAAATTTTATATTTCCAAAGGCAAACTTGATTTTATTATGGTCAGAAGAAACTCTCTAGTTTTGTTTATAAAGGCTGGGGCACAATGAATCCGTCATACGTTAAACTTCGCCTTTTTCAACTGATATTAACGGCACGACGGATAAGGTTGGCACAATGAGTACTTTATTGACGGAAGTATTTGAACAGCTTCAAGAGGTCGATTCTCCATTTTTTTTTATTAAATTCAATTTTTTTATTTATTTCGTGTATTTCTTTTGCTTAATTTTATTTTTGCTGCCACAAAACACAAGTCTAAATCAGAACATACCAGAAAAACTAACCATTATCTGTCAAACTACTCAACGTAAGCACAAAGTTAAAAGTTGACCAAATTTTGTACTTTTCGTTGACGGACACGTACTGAATATAACAGACCTCATAAGAAACCATGTATTTCAACTTAGCTGTCAGTTGAAAAAGGCGAAGTTTAACGCATGACGGATTCATTGAGCCCCGGCCTTAAGGAAGGGCATCTATTTTTGTTACTACGTCAATGTAATGGTGAGTTAAAATATGGTTTTGTATATAATTTCGTTAAAATAATTTAAATATATGCTTGAAAATGCCTTTGCATGTCACGTTTCATCATGCATGATAACGCACGTTGACAAACCAAACCTTCTGGCTTACCATAATAATTTTCTGAAAATAAAAATTTAGTAAATTCTCATCACACATATTTTCTTTAGGGATGTAGCGATACGCCGTTTTGCCGATCCGATGCTCAAAAAGAAATATCGACGATACCGATACGCATACAGAAATTGAACTCAAGGTTTTCAAATTGAACCAAGAGGGTTAGCTTTCAAAAATTTGTATGGCGAACCATGTCGATTCAATCAAGATTCGACCGCGAACCGTGAATGAGAGAGCGAACCTCGATAATTGCTGTCCGTGTGAACATGCTATTACATCGCCGTTATGGAATACAAGATTTGTATCGAATTGATGACGTCGATAAAAATTGATGTTGATATTAAATTGAATGCCGCTAGCAGCATTTGTCGCCTCGTAGCCGGCTACTTAATTATTTTGGAGCAGCAGCACCATCTGCACCTGATATTCAAGTACAAATACATAGTTCAGTATTGCCACATTCATATATTTTGCATTTATAAAAATTAATTACTCATTTAAAATGTATTTATTTCACGTAAAAGTACAAAAACTAATCAATTTATTCTTAACATCAATTTTTGTATATAATAATAATGTGAAATAGTTCCACAAAATCATTCATTCAACATTTTGTATTATACTGGCAGCACTGAATTTTCTCATTGTAGCCAAAGAAATAGAAATTAGTTTAATTAGACTACAACGACTTAATCAGCATAGACAACAACCTGTCGCCCTGTTGCCTTGCTGTCTTCAAAAGAATCATTCTTATATAAACATGTGTTTAATGCATTAATGTTCAAACTCAGCCCATTAAGAAGACACCAACCACTGAGATTATAGAGCTCAGTTTTCATAGTTTGAGCATCATGAATCGAGTCTAATTTCGAGAAGAATTTTAAATCGTCAGCGTATAATGGATAATTTGATTTCAAAAAACAACTACCAATATCGTTCGTTAATGAACAAGTTAAACAATAAAGGCCCAAGTATACTACCCTGAGGTACACCCGACATTTGGTGATAAGGTAAAGAACTATAACCTTCAATCTGAACTGAGCATATTCTATTGGATAAGTAAGACCTAATCCAGACTAAGAAATTAGAATGGAACACCATTAATTTAAATTTAGATAACAAAACTGAATGCGACAACTTATAATATTTTGAAAAGTCAGTGTAAATCACCTCAACTTGGGTACCGTTAACCAAGGCCTCTAAACAGTATTCTTTAAAGAGCGACATATTCATTACAGTAGACCTTCCAGCATAGAAGCCATGCTTATAAGGGGAAATCCAACTCTTTGTTAGGAAGAACAGTTTTTTATGAATTTTTTTTAATGCATGTTTTTATTTATTGTATCTTCAAATATGAACTAACAATAAGTATTCAAATATTAACTAACAATAAGTATTCAAATCTTAAATCTAAAATATAATTATTATGCCCAACCAATGTCGGACATAAGCTTAGTTATCGTTATTAATAATACGTAAGTAGTGATAAGCAAAAAAAAGTGTTTTCAAGCAGCTTCATCATCTGGAGTGTTGAATATTAGAGCCCGTGTATCTCTCTTTTTTAAGCGGATGTGTCCAGTAAAGTTCAAAATATTACGAGCAAGCGCATTAGGATGTGACTCGAGTTTTGTTAGGTATTTGCCTGCGTATTTTGCAATTTCTTCAGTCACTAGTGTCATATTTAAATAACGATGTGTATTTGAATTTTTTATGTACCATGGATCCGATGTTATCAGACGTAAAATTTTGTTTTGCCTTCGTTGAATTTTCTCAACATTTGAAGCTGAAGCAGTGCCCCATAGCTGAATTCCGTAGCACCATATTGACTTCAAAAGCGACTTGTATATTAAAAGTTTGCAATCTAGGCTGAGGGTTGAATTTCCACCAATCAATCAATGTACCTGAGTTAATTTTAGTTTCATTTGTGTTACCTTAGTGTCAATGTGGTATTTCCATGTAAGCCCTCGATCAAGGTGTATGCCAAGGTATTTTACATGTGAATGTTGAGGAACTATTTGATTATTTATTCTAATGTGGGAGCAAGTATATTTTAGTAGGGTAAATGTTACCTGAGCACACTTCTGTTCATTTACCTTTATTCTCCATAAGTTTAACCATAGTTTCATCTAAGTAATGTGTTCCTGGAGTTTGCGGGATGCCTCATCAGGGGTTTCGTGCATACTAAGGCAGGCTGTATCATCCGCAAAAGTAGAAGTATGGATACTACTGCTCACAGGCATATCACAAGTATAAATCAAATACAAAACCCACTGCGTATACACAACCATATTCGTTCAGCGGAAGGATAAAACTAATTATCTGTCAAATCAGACATGAGCTAAATGTTACCATTCACGAAATAAGGACTAGTTGGAAAAAAAACGTTAGATGGCGGACCCTATATATATATTAATTCCATTTAATTTTTTTAAAGATCTTGCTTTGTATGCAAAAAGCGTACAAATCATGTAACGAAATTTTCAGAGCGAACCATTCAGACCGCAAAATCACGCTTCTGGGAAAGGATGGCGTATAAAATGCCAATGTTCGAAGTACGCGGGATGATCGATATCTCAAACGACATGAGCAACAGCATTGGATATCACCAAAAAATGGTAAAAGGGTCAATATAGGTTTGTCATTCCGTTTGTAATCTCCACAGTATTAATAAGCGAGCCATAAAGTATTTATATATATTCTTGATCCTTATGCATAGGGAAGACGAATAAGCGATGTCCGTCTGTCTGTACGTGAAATCGGTTTTCCGACACTAGCAGAAAAGCTACAGACTTCGGTCTAGGACTAATGTGTCAGAAATAGTCTGAAAAAGATTTTTATTAAAAATCAGCAAAATCGAGCAGACGATTTTAGAGCTGGAAAACTCAAACTTTATTTTGTCATACTAAAGTAACTACCGAATACTAATTTTTATTATTTTTTTTTATTAAATAAACTTATTTTATACTGAAGTATAAACAAAACTGGTATTTCTAATAAAAAAAATTTTGAAAAATTAAAAAAGACGTTTCCAGGGTTGGAAAACTTTAATTTTTTTATACAAAATTAACTTACTAAAACAAATTTTTCCTTTTTTCTATCGATTAAATATATTTTATATATGTTTCTGAATTGCAAACGGCATTCGCCAACATAAAAATGAACTTGAGCACGTCCTCATGGAAAAAAATATTGATATAATGTTGGTTTCTGAGACTCATTTGACCTCAAGAAGCTTATTTAAAATAAATGGTTACACTTTATATGATACAAAGGACTCGAGAGGGAGAGCATGCGGTGGATCAGCAATTCTGATTAAGTCAATACTCAAGCACTATGTCCTTGACAACCTTAGCGAAGAATATTTGCAAGCAACGAATATTTTCGTAGAAAATTTTTGTGCGAATTTCGTGATATCATCAATTTACTCACCTCCCAGATTTTCAGTTACCGAAGATCAGTGTGAGAAGTTCTACAAATCGCTTGGATCTTGTTTCGTGGCAGTTGGTGACTACAATGCAACACATACGTACTGGGGATCGCGTCTTGTTACACCTAGAGGTCGAGCCTTGTTCAATACAATTTCAAAAATGGGCTTAGATGTCATTCGAGTGGACGGATTCCAGATGTTATAGATTTTGCCATCACGAAAAATATTCATAGGGACTTAGTTCACTTAGAGGCCTCTCTAGATCTGTCCTCCGATCACTCTCCAACAATAGTTACAATTTTCAAGCCACTAAGAAGTGATTTAACTAACTCATATTGAAGATGATTAATGGAATCAACTGGCTGGCATTCAAAAAATATCTTAGTAGTCACTGCGTAGATAACATTCAGCTTAGATCATGCGATGATATTGAATTTAACATTGCCAATCTTAACGAAAATATTAAACAGGCTGCTGAACACGCCACTACCTCCTATCTGCAGACCGGCTTTAACAGAATTTATTCTACGGAAATTGAATGTCTTGTATGTGAAAAAAGGAGAGCTAGAAGAGAATGGCAACAACACAGATCACCCCTAAATAAAATCAGACTTAAAGAATGTACTAAACGACTCAAAAAGCTGCTATCGTCGGAAAAAACTGCACTACTGGAAAAGTATTTAGAAGGTCTTGATGTAACGTCCGCATCTAATTACTCCTTATGGCGCGCTACTAGAAATCTTAAGCGACCCGTTGATCTTAAATCACCACTGCGTACTGCGACCGGAGGCTGGGCAAGAAGCGATAGTGAGAAAGGTATCTTATTTTCTGAGCATTTAAAATCTGTATTCACTCCCAATTCATGTACGGGAGCTGCTGATTTACCTCGTCCCTTAAGGTTTAAGATGCGTGAAGTACAAAAAGTAATTGCTGTACTCAACCCGAGGAAAGCTCCAGGTATTGATGGCATGAGTAACAAAATGCTCCTGAACTTGCCTCATATTGCAATAAGAATCCTACTATTTATTTTCGATGCTATTTTAAGAATGCAGTATTTTCCACATAACTGGAAACTTGCCAAGATCAAAATGATTCCAAAGGCGGGCAAAGATCTTACCAAGACTGAGTCATATAGGCCTATAAGCTTACTATTTACAATCTCAAAACTTTTCGAAAAGCTGCTCATGACTAAATTGTCCAAATTTTTAATTGATAATGGGTGCATCCCGGACCATCAATTTGGCTTTAGAAGTCAGCACAGCACGATTGAACAAACGCATAGACTGGTCCAAGTTGTAAGAAGAACATTTGAAGAAGTGTTGAATATTAGAGCCCTCTCTCTTTTTTAAGCGGATGTACCCAGTAAAGTTCAAAATATTACGAGCAAGCGCATTAGGATGTGACTCGAGTTTTGTTAGGTATTTGCCTGCGTATCTTGCAATTTCTTCAGTCACTAGTGTCATATTTAAATAACGATGTGTATTTGAATTTTTTATGTACCATGGATCCGATGTTATCATACGTAAAATTTTGTTTTGCCTTCGTTGAATTTTCTCTACATTTGAAGCTGAAGCAGTGCCCCATAATTGAATTCCGTAGCACCATATTGGCTTTAAAAGCGACTTGTATATTAAAAGTTTACAGTCTAGGCTAAGTGTTGAATTTCTACCAATCAGCCAATGTACCTGAGTTAATTTAAGTTTCATTTGTGATAGCTTAGAATCAATGTGGTGTTTCCATGTAAGTCGTCGATCAAGGTGTATACCAAGATATTTCACATGTGAATATTGAGAAACAACTTGATTGTTAATCCGAATGGAGGAACAAGTATCTCTTCGTAAGGCAAATGTTACTTGAACACACTTTTGTTCATTTACCTTAATTCTCCATAAGTTTAACCATAGCTGCATCTGGCTAATGTGTTCCTGGAGTTTGCGGGATGCCTCTTCAGGGTTTTCGTGCATATTAAGGCAGGCTGTATCGTCGGCAAATGTGGAAGTATGGATACACAGGCACATCACAAGTATAAATCAAATATAAAACTGGTCCCAGTATACTCCCCTGTGGCACACCGAATAAAATAGTTTCAGGCATACTCGTAAAGTCTCCTTCCACAACAGTGAACTTACGGGAAATAATGTAACTTTCCAAAAGATTTAAAATGTTTATTGGTAAGTAAGTCTTTAATTTTAAAATTAGGCCTTCATGCCACACTTTATCAAATGCCTGGGAAATGCCAATAAACAGCGCAGAACAATACTTTTTTTCTTCAAAAGTTCTTCTTATTAATTGAACCAATCTATGAGTTTGTTCAATGGTGCTATGCTGACTTCTAAAACCAAATTGATGGTCTGGTATGCACCCACTACTAATTAGAATTGGGGACAATTTTGTTTTGAGCACTTTTTCGAAAAGCTTTGACATAGTTGATAGTAGACTTATTGGCCTATATGACTCAGCCTTGGTTAGGTCTTTGCCCGGCTTTGGAATCATTTTAACCTTGGCAAGCTTCCAGCTGTGTGGATAATACTCCAGTCGTAAAATGGCATTAAATATGAATAATAGGATTCTCATTGCAATACGAGGCAAGTTCAGCAGCATCTGGTTACTAATTCCATCAATACCCGGAGCTTTCTTCTGGTTGAGTTCGGCAATTAATTTTTGGAAATCACGCATCTTAAACTTTATGTGTTGAGGGGGTTGAGCAACTACACTCGGCAAATCAGCAACACCAGTACATATGTTTGGCTTAAAAACGGATTTTAAGTGCTCAGCAAATATTTTACCTTTTTCAATATTGCTTCTTGCCCAACCTCCGGTAGATGTGCGTAGAAGTGGCTTAAACTCAACGGGTGTTTTCAGCTTTCTAGTAGCGCGCCACAAAGAGTAATTAGACGCTGGTGTGACATCAAGACCTTCCAGATAATTTTTAAGAGATGCAGTTTTTTCAGATGCAAGCAACTCTTGGAGTCGTTTAGTGCACTCTTTAAATCAGATTTTATTTTGGGGTGATCTGTGCTGTTGCCATTCCCTTCTAGCTCTTCTTATTTCACGTACGAGACGTTCAATGTCTGTAGAATAAATTCTATTAAAACCAGTCTGCGGATGGGAGGTAGTGGCATGTTTAGCAGCCTGTTTAATATTCTCGCTGAGATTGGCAATGTTAGATTCAATATCATCGGGTGTTCTAAGCGTAATGTTTTCCGTACAATGACTACTGAGATATTTTTTGAACCCCAGCCAATTAAAACGATTGATTATCTTCACATATGGGTCAGGTAAGTTACTTCTTAATGGGCTACAAATTGTAATGATCGTCGGAGAGTGATCGGACGACGCCAAAATCTATAATATCCGAAATTTTTTGTATGTCAGTAGGCCAATAAGTGGGCTCCCCACTCGAAATGACATCCAAGCCCATTTTTGAAATAGTGTTGAACAATGCTCGACCTCTGGGGGTAATAAGACGCGAACCCCAGAATGTATGTTTTGCATTATAGTCGCCAGCTGCTACAAAACAAGGTCCAAGAGATTTGTAGAAATCCTCATATTGATTCTCAGTGATTGAAAATCTGGGAGGGGAGTAAACTGATGATATAACAAAATTTGTACAAAAACTTTCAATGCCAATATTTGTTGCTTGTAGGTGTTCTTTACAAATGTCAAGAATATAGTGCTTGAGTCTTGACTTTATTAGAATTGCTGATCCACCGCATGCTCCTCCTCCTGGGTCCTTTGAATCATATAAGGTGTAGCCATAAATTTTAAAAAGACTTCTCGAAATCAAGTGAGTCTCAGGTACTAACATTATATCAATATTTTTTTCCGTGAGGAAGTGCTGAAGTTCATTTTTATGATGGCGAATACCGTTTGCGTTCTAGAAATTTATTGTTAACGTGTTCATGGCTTATTAATTAATGCTTGAAGCAGAGTATTCTACATTCGCAGCATTCTAGTCATATTTGTTTTAAAATTGTTTATAGTTTGCACCAGATTTTAAACAGTACTTTCAAGGCGATTAAAATTAAAGTTTGCGTCAGTATTTTTTGAATTATTTGGCGGGGAAACATTTTATGTTGGAATTGAATTTGTCTTAGCAGCACATGCATACGATACTGGTTGGCTCATTTGCGCAAAAGTGGCAGAGTAAGCGTTTGCTGATTGAGCTGGATCTAATTTAGGTTTTTGCACCATAGTCTTCTTTACGAAAGAGTACACAGGACAACCTCTGTAGTTAGTTAGTGTAATTACCTCCACAATTACTGAATTTTTTATCACTTTGATCTTTTGGCTTATTGCAACTAGCAGTGCCGTGTAATTCGCTGCACACACAACAAACAGTAGGTAAATTGCAGTAAGTTTTCGTATGGCCATATTCTTGACAATTATGGCACTGTACGGGCGCAGAATGCTTGTGTGGTTCCTCAACTGATATTTTTCGTTATAACAGGTATTTTAAGCTGTAAATTAAGTGCGTCTCATTTTTTTCAATTTTATATCATTAGGCTCAAGTTCAACACGAAATAGGGGTTGGGGAATCTTCTCCCTATTTATTAAATTGGACACATTTTTTACCTTAAACCCCTGGAGGACGAGTGCATCTTGTATTTCCTCGGGAACAACATAAGAATCTATTCCCTTCAATACGATCTGCAGGCCTTTAGCGCTCTTAAGCTGGTGTGTGTAGAAGCTTGTTTTATTTTTTTCAAATTCAGAAACCATTTTGCGGAGATATTTTTCGTCATAAATTTGAATTTTCGTTTTCGATGTTGCCGCGTTTTATTGGATCAATATGAAATTTATTCTCACCAATGACCGAGATTAATTTTTTGATAAGAGCGTTTGAATTTTTTCTCTCAAATAGATTGGTGGCGCCTTGGATGTTTTGTTCGTGGATACATCGGATTTGTTGTTGTCATCTTGCGATATTTTAAAACGGTTTTGACGATTAGTAGAAGATGCGCTGTTATCCCTAGACATCTTTGGAGCAGATGAAATTTTTGAAGAATTCGGGCTTCGCCCACGCTTTACCACGGTTATATATCTGTCCATTTTGACTTGTACCTTGCGTTTTTAGCTACTGTTATCTGTAGTGATAACTTTGTTAAGTGATGAACACGAGCCTGAAGGGGATGATATTACTGACTTATATGAAGAAGTACTGGGCAACTGTAATGTTAATGAATCACTACTATTAGACATTGGACAAAGCGAAGTTGATCGTTGACGAAAAATTGGATTTGCGGTTAAGAAAAAACTTTCATCAGATTTATTATTGATATTGTTTTCATTAAGAGTTTCAGAACTCACAGTAAAATAAACATTTCTGCCGTTAGAACTCACTTCAAAATTTTTTGTATTTGAGGTACTCATAGAGTATTCCTCAATGGCACTTTATTTGTGTTTTTTTTTTGTTTGCGTGTTTTTTGTTTTTGTTATTTCTACTATGTAAAATATTAGCAAAGCAATAAAGCTTATTTATTAAAGTCAGTATGTACCTATTACGAATAATATGTACTACGAATATTTTTTGATGTGTAAACATCTATGTATACGCTAGGGGGTAAAATTTTTTTTCACAACACAATCACAAATTTTGCTGAGATTCACACCGCGTTGTCAAATCGGTGTGAGCTACATATGTATGAGTGATTAGTATTTGAAAGAAGCCAAGGCACATCAATCAGGTACCCGCGATTATACAACAAATATTGCAACAGCAACAACCACATGTACTTTGTTGGTATAAATTACCTTCTCACTTTTCAAAACAGGGTAGCATCGCCAGATTGCATGTTTATTATAGAAAATGTCAAACACCATACAAAACTGAATATTCGAAAGGTGGTTATGTATACCCAAATAAAAGCATGCTTTTAGGCTTATACCTACACAATCCAAATTTTATATTTAGGTTGGTATAATGACATTAGTCACCTGGTGTAATGCTGCCACCTAATAAATACGCCTTGAAAGAAGCAATACCAAGCAGAGAAACAAGCCGTCTTAAAAAGTCGGCGGCGGCTGCTGAGGAAAACATAGTCGACGGCGGCTCATAAGCCGGCTTGAGCCGGCTGACATTGACAGCCACTTTTTATGAGTTTTTAAACACATTTCTATTTAAAAAAAGAGCAATGTGAGTCCGATCACAGGGGAGATGTGTAAACATCTAGTAATGAAAAATTTTCTTAAGTTGGAAGTACTATGCTTTAAGTAATTAATATTTTTTAATTAATCAATTAAAAGTATCAAAACTGGTTTTTGTTTGTGTTATTTAACTTATTTGGTTAGTAAATGGGCATGTATGTAGTTATTTTACAGCAATGGTTTTCGAACTATACAGCGCTAGCACAATTATATGTTAGTGAAAATTAGTAGCTACTAACACCTGATGTCTTCCATATAATTTGTAAGATGTAGAAATATTGTAAGTACATAGCAATTTGCTGGTTTTTAGGGTTCCGTACACCAAAGGTTATAAGGAACCCTATTGTTTTCGCTTCGCTGTCCGTCTGTCCGGTCACACGGTTCTCAGGAACCGTAAGAGCTACGGACCTGAAATTTGGACAGAGTATGTAGAACATTGGCCGCTACAACAACAAATACATGAGAATTAAAAATTAAAGGGTGTTCCAAAACCAGCAACAAATATGTTAAAATCCATTGTAATATACATACAATTGTATGTACATATATATATTGACAATTGAAATTTGTAAAATTAATGTATTTTTATACAGACTACAACAATTAACACTAAAAATTTTAAAAAATTTAAATTAAAGGGTGATCCATCAGTTAACGCAATTTCGACTATGTAATTTTGACAACTGGCTATATCTTGGAATCCGTAAGAGGCAAACTCTTGAAATTTTCAAAAACGATAAAACTAAAGAAATCCGAAAATTATAAAATCCGAAAATTATAAAATCGCCAAACCAAAAAAAATCGCCAAAAACCAAAAAAAAATCGCCCAAACGAAAAAAGCACCAAATTAAAAAAAAATCTAACACTAAAATAAATTGGCAAAACCGAAAAAATTTAAAAAATTAAAAAATCACCAAAATGAGAAAAACGCAAAAAACCGAAAAAAATCGCCCAAAACGCGAAAAAGGCGTCAAAACTAAAAAAATTGCCTAAATGGAAAAATTAATAGCCAAAATGAAAAAATCGCCAAAATTAAAAAAAAATCACCAACATGAAAAAGAAATCTCCGAAATGGGAAAAACGCCAAAAGCCGAAAAAATTGACAAAACAGGGAAAAAAACTATTTGTTATATAGGGTAAAGTTTGTATTGAATTACATATCTAGTGTCCGCACGGATCCCTTCGTGCGCGGGTCAAAGTCGCACTTTACTGAGTTTATTACTAATTGTCGTACATTATGTTATCGTAGGCAAATAAAAACAAATAAATAAAATGAATACAAAAATTTAATTTTAATAACTTTTAAAAAGATTTTTTGCACTTTTAATAAGAAATTTACTAAAACAAAGCAAAATAAGGAAAACAAAAACCTAAACTTGTCAAACTAAAAGTCTTCTTCGTCTTTGAAATTGTCATTCATACGGACAACAAGAAGTACAGAGAAACTTAACAGCTTCATATAAACACCATCTAGTGTGCAATAGTAGCTACAAATTTTCACTAACATATAATTGTGCTAGCGCTGTATAGTTCGAAAACCATTGCTGTAAGATAACTACATACATGCCCATTTACTAACCAAATAAGTTTTTACACATCTCCCCTGTGATCGGACTCACATTGCTTTTTTATGAATGTATATATTTATTTAGCAAATTTGCAATTGAAAAAAAAAATAATAGTTAAGTTTCCAATTAATAATTTTTACACATTGTACACGCAATTAAAAAATTTCTCTAACATAATCTGTAGTTTTACGCTTAAAGACATAAAAATTGGTTTCGATTTTAAGTTCTAACGGAATGGAATTATAAAGTTTAAGGCCATTATAAAATAAAAGATTCTGATAGAAATTCGTTGTGCTAAAAAAAAAGTTTAATCTAAAATTATTGATGTTACGAAGATAATATGGTTGCACATCTGCTACATATACCGACTGATTACTCAAATAATTGGGCAGCATTCCATTTTTGATTTTATGTATAAATAACAGCATGTTGAACATTAGCTTTTGTATGACTGTTATACCCTTTTCACACTTACTCACATCTTTGAAGAATGCGTGGAATATGTTGAAAAGTGAAAAAACCTGTTCACATTACAACATCTTTCATCTGTCATGTATTATAATACTATTTTTACGAGTGTGAGCAAGTCATAATTAAATAATAAAATGCAATTTAAAAATTCAGTAGAAATTGATTTAATTGCTGGCTCCTGAGAAGCAGAAGCAAAAAATTATGTAGAAATTATGCCAGCGGACAATGATGATGAAGATATATTAAAAATTTTATCCGCAAAGATTTTGCGTAGACATTTGCAGCTATTTTTATGTAATTTATTTCGATTTGGAAAAATATATAACAGATTTTATTATATGCATACATATACATACATACATATGTATGTATATAATAAAATCTTAGAGTAAATACGTATCTTTTTTTGGGAAAGATATTCCAAAATGTAGCTTTAAATGTATGTACATATGTACATGCATATGTAGATATACATACATACATACATACATACATATGTATACATTTTTATAGTATGTATGCATATATGTATATAGTTGTATACATTTTTTCTAGTGATGACACTAAAATAATCGAAAGATGTTGAATGGAACAAAGTGAGATATGAACATCTTTTGAAGATGTTAAACATTCAGCCCTGTATAATTCTTATGGGAAGATGTTATCATCTTCCCAAATTGATGAAAGATGTGAGTAAGTGTGAAAAGGCTATTAGCCATTGCAACTTATTCAACATATAAGCCACAGAGGATATACAGAGATGACACGAGACGGAAGATAATTAGTGTTTTCTGAGGTCTCGCTCACTCAGTCACTGCGTATTCTTTAAGCTTCTTTCGTGGTGGCATTTTTTCTTTGTGCTTTGTGTTTTTCATTCGTTTTGTGATTTTGGTAAGTACAATGTGAAAATTTATTAGTTTTAAAGAAATATGCTTTAAATTTTATTTATTTGCAGATTTTTGTAAGAAAAACATAATCTTTGTTGAAATTAAAGGTGAGTAGTTTCTGCAATTGATAATTTATGTCTGTATATTGTCATAAAGCTAGTTTTTTCTCTATATTTTCAGAAGCACATTTTTGCCAAAATAGAAAAATACCTATGTAAAAAACTATAATTTTATCTAATATACACGTATATTAATTTAAATCGTTTTATTTTTTAGGAGCAACAAATGCATAAAAGACTGCCCGCTTGGCAGATCTTCCGGATCCCTCAGAACAGTCATTTAATTGTGGGAAAATAATCAGTTAAGGTAGGATTCTTGCCGGAGGCAACATATGGATCGGCAACATGAGCTGCCGTGGCAAAACTTAACCTAATTTTACTCAGAAACACCAAGAGAGTCACTAATTATGGACGTCGCTTTTGTGAACTCACTAGTACGACACAGCCTGGGAACTTGACAAATTGGCACAAGTGGAAATGCAACGCAAAATCTAACAAAAACATTTGGAAGCCCAACACCAAAGGCAGCAACAAATCAAATCTCTTGGAAGTGCACTTATACAGGCTTTCACCAAAATTGGAGATGCACCTACTACATCGGCAAAAACAACAAAAAAAAAATTGTAAGTATATTACAACTAGACTTACATACTTATAAATTTTTAAAGTAAAATAATATCTAATTTTAACTTTGACTTTATTTCAGCGGGCACGCAGCGGAAAAGATTAAAAAATACTACAACAGCAACTGTAACCAGCATCAAACAGTACACGGCCAACAATGATGCAGAAGACCTGTTGCAGGCTACTTTGATCGAAAATCTTGAACTTAAAACACTAAAATTTAATTGTGTATTTATTTTTATAAGTTTTTATTTGTGTTTAATGCAATATTTAACTATTTTTTGTGCATTTATATAACTGCAATTGTACACCCTTTACTGGTTTTAAATTTTTTAAACAAACATTTTGACAACAATAATAAATTATATTAAGTAGTTAAAAATTCAAATTTCAAGACAAAATAGAAAAACAAAATGCATAAATTTATTTGCAAAATAAAATATGTTGTTTTTAATTAGTTACATAAAGAAAAATCCAAACGTTTGTACACAAATAATCACCCTTATCGGGAATAAAAGGCGAACATTTTGTTCACCTGAAATATTTCCCATGAACAAGTGGTGGACAAAATGGAAAATAGTATACCGACACAACGCAAACATTGGCGATCACAAAGGGAAAGGGAACACATTCCAAGCGAACTTTCATTCCCGATAAGGGTGAATAATAGCTCCATCTTTCCATAAATCAATTTCATTATTTTTCCGAAATTGAAAAGTTAGATCAAGTAATGTATAACCACAATGGACATACATAGCATAACATCCGGATGTTTAGAACACCATGTTTCAAACGCACTGAATGATGAAAAGAAACCAAATCATTATTTTCTTTAAATAAATAAAATACTGGTTCATTACCTTCGCAATAGATATCGTATTATCATCATCAGATGCATGTCTGGCAGCCAGCAACCCTAAATCCAAATAAGACACATGACGTACGCCGGAGCAAATATTAGTCCTTCAATGCTTGAATATATCTATTTGCTCCTCATTTTCACTTTTATTTCTTTTAAATTTCATGTTTTTTATATATTGGCCAAATTTTTCTTTTAAGCAGGGACTTAATTGTGGCATTTTAATTTTTTATATATACACACACACACCATGTACTATTCAAACACAAATCTAATACGTATGTACACATTTTAATGCAAATAATCTTTTCCACATTATATTTTTCCAATTAGAAACAAATAAATACTTTTAATTTAAATTACTTTAATTTAATATTGTAAAATTAAATTTCTTTATTATATTTTCTGTTTGTTTTGTTTGCAATTTTCATAACAAATACACACTATTTGTCCCTTTCTCGCAGTTCCTGTACCACAAATGATTTTAGCTTTTTCCTTACGTCAGTTATTACAACTCTGGTCTACTTTGTGATATAAGCTACGTTTGTCAGCCTATGACATCTCATGCCTTATTATGTAATTTTTGCAGTCTGCTCTTCATTCCTTGACTTCCGAGAAACAGTAATGTAGAACAATATTCAAAATGTGGTTTTATAATAGTATTATATATTGTTATACATGTTATTGTAGATACTTTGTCACGAATTCGCCCCATAAACGCTATTTTTTTTGGAAATCTTTTGACAGATATAATTAAAATGCAAATCAAACTTCAGTTTCTTATCGAATATTACACCAAGATATTTAATTTATTCAACCTTTTCTATTGTTTCCCCATCAATTAGGATATTTTAGCGGTACATCTGTACCGCTTATATAAATAAGGGCATCATCCGCAAACATGCACACCTTAGCTCTTTATAGCACTCTTCCTAAGTCGTTAGTCGTTAATGTAAATTAAGAAAAGTAGTGTTCCCAAAACTGCTCTTTGAGGTACTCCTGTATTGACATTTTTTATAGTTGACATAAATTCTCCACATTTTGTCCGTTGCGTTCTATTACAAAGGTAGCTATCGAACCATTTTAAATCAATCCCTTTTATACCGTACTTGTTTAATTCACCCAATAAAATTTTTGTATTAACCGTAGTAGTAGGGGATTTTCAATTCTAAATCAATTAAAATTGTTAAATTGTTGCTGAAATTGTTAAATTTGGGTAATTAAAATTTGAAAATTGTTAAATTCTTGGAAATTTGTGTTTTTTTTTTTTTTGTTTACATAAGGAGTTTTTTGTTTACATTATGAGTTTTTTGTTTACATTAGGAGGTTTTGTTTACATTAAGTGTATGTCTATCTGTCTGTCTGTCTGTCCGTCTGTCGGTCTGCCTGACCGTGGATGTTTGTGTGTGGAATATTTTGTGTGAATGTATTAAGGCGGTTCATAGTTTGGCGGTTTTTATGTGTATATATACAGACGAGGAAAATCATGAAAATGAATTTTCCTAATACCAATGGTGAAATAGTGATTATTAATTTTTCCTAATGCCTACGGCAATGCATGATAATTTTTCCTAAAGCCGGGCAAAACATGATTATTATTTTTTTCAAATGCCGACGGCAAAACATGATTATTATTTTTTTCAAATGCCGACGGCAAAACGTGATTATTAATTTTTCCTAATGCCTACGGCAATGCATGATAATTTTTCCTAATGCCGGGCAATACATGAATATTGTTTTTTCAAATGCCGACGGGAAAATGATTTTTCCTAATGACGACGGGAAAACGTGAAAGTTATTTTTTCTATTGCTCTCTAGGTGTTGCTAGACTTTGGGAATTTAAGGCTGACCGTGATTTGAGTGGGCAGGGTTGTTGACGTTATATGTAGCCATGGAGATTTGTGGGTGTGTCTGTCTATAGTAGTTTAAGACTGATCGTGATTTGAGGTGGGTGAGGATGTTGTTGAAGTAAATGGGTTATGTGTATGACCATGGGAAGTTAAGGCTGACCGTGATTTGAGTGGGCGGCGTTGTTGCCGTAATATGTAACCATAGGAATTTGCGGATGTGTCTGTCTGTCTGTGAGAATTTAGGTGAGGGTTTGATTGGAAGGGGCGGGGTGTAGTTGAGGTAGATCGATTGCGTGTGTATGTGTGTGTGTGTGTATGTTTGTAGGAATTTCAATGTGTGTATTTCTGTAGGAGCTTAAGGCTGATTGTGATTTATGAGGGGTGAGGTGTTCTAGTAATATGCAACCGGGGGAATCTGTGTGTTTGTGTGTCTGTAGGAGTTTAAGGCTGACCATGATTTGGGTGGGCAGGGTTGTTGGCGTAATATGTATCCATGGGGATTCGTGGATGTGTCTGTCTATAGTAGTTTAAGGCTGATCGTGATTTGAGGTAGGTGAGGATGTTCTTGTGGTAAATTGGTTATGTGTATGTATGTATGTATGTATTTTTGTAAGAATTTAAGATGATTGTGATTTATTAGGGGCGAGGTGTTCTTGTAATATGTAGCCGTGAGAATCTATGTGTATAGACGTCTGTAGAAGTTTAAGACTATCTGTAATTTCAGGTAGGTGAGAGTGTTGTGTTGTTGAGATTAATCTTATATATTGTATATGTATGTATGTATGATCATGGGAATTTGTGTATGTATATCTGAGGGAGAATTTAAGGCTCGTCATGATTTGCAAAAGGTGGGGTGTTGTTGAAATTTTCTTGGATATTTCTTATATGAATTCTGCTATGTGTGTGTATTTGAGGTGGTATTTATATGTGGGTAGAAATAAATTGTTTTCAATATCGACATTTGGTACTATAAAATACTATCATATATCTGGACTTCCCTATTCCTAGTATGTTTTTATACTTACGATTGCTTTATATTTTCTCATGCTTAAATTTGTCTCGCGTTAAAGTCTGTCTGTGTGAAATTTGTTTATATTACAGATTTTGTTTATTTAACTACATCCGTCTTCTTTGACTGAAAGAGTTTTCTGCACACAGAGAAAAACCAACTTGAAATCAGTAAAAACCATGCTGAATTAATAAGAACCATTAACAAAGGTTTAGTCATATTAAAATTTCTTATTTCAATATGGACAAAATATTAATTTACAGTATTCATTTATTAAACTCATTAGTTTGTAGATATCTCAATATACATTTTCTATTATATTAAAAATTATTGAATTAATGTGACGAATTCTTATTTTTAAGCTGCAGATTTTCCCTGAGTGTATGGATTGTTTATATTTGCATTGTGCTTTAACTAAACGACGCTTCATATATTTTCATGATGTAGATCTAATAATACATATCTACAAATTGATTTTATGTATGTATGTATGTATGTATGTACATATATATGTACATACAAATAAGTGTTTAACTCAATCTTTGAATACATTTTTTTATTTTATTTTTTGTCATGTGATGTCTGTTGTTGGTGAAATTAATAACATTTTATTTTTTATCTGCGTTTACTTAAAAGTTTGTGAGGATTTTCTGTTTTAAGTAAAACTGAATTCCTGAAGATATGTACTTACATACTCTATAGTAGTAGTAACTATAATAGAAATATTTCTTATACTTAATTTACATTTTTTTAAAGTTGATGTAATGTTAGTTAGTCAACGTTTGAAATTTTAAGGGTATACAATTTTTTCTAGCTATAGCCTTCTACATTTATTTTGGAAAGCTTGCTTTGCTTTTTAAAAATGTATAAACATTTTTAAATGAAACTGATCCGGCTCTCCAGCTTAGGCACTGATAGTTTTTTTGTTGTTAGTTAACTTACTTCTTTTTTATTTTTTATTGATAAACATTGGAAATCAAAAGGGAGTTTTATATTGTAATTATTATTTTCATAATTGTTGAAAACAATCGCTGCTTTTTGTTTGTTTTTTGCGATGAAATCGTTTGAGACTTTTAGACTTTGTCCTTTAGTGGTTATATATTCTATTATACGATTATGAATAAGAATGCAGTAAGCTGATGTATTTGCTTACTGCTTCAAATTAAAATTTTATTCAATTGAATAAAAGGAGCTTTTTTCTTAAACTCTGATGCAGTTAGAAGCGCTGGAGATTCTTTCATATAACAGCTTTTTAGGAATTTTTGATACATAGTATAATATAGAATTGGATAACATTTATTTTTAATTTTTATGTTAAGAAGTACGGATATGAGATTGAATTTAAATGGACTTTTAAATTAGTTAAATCATAATGAACAAACATATTTTCTTCTTGAATAGCGATCAACAGAAAACGAACTCGTTTTCATATAATTTAGGTATACCCTATCGACGGCTCCTCTAGGATACAAGATGACTTTGTATGACGAAATTTCTGTTGCTTTATACTGATAATATGTTTACATTAATAAGGTACATATACATACATATGTTTATTTTATAAAGGGTGAGCACCTATAGCTTTTATTTAATGTTCTATATGATTTTTTTTGTAATTTTATTAAAGTTCACCGTATTGTATATATATTTCTGAAATGTTTAAGTGTGTTTTGTGTGCCCATCGGAGAGAGTGTACGTATTAGTTGGTCAGTCAGTCTCTATTTTTATTTATTTTTTTTTCTTCTAATGTGCCACTCCTTTTTTCAGATTTTACTACTTTGAATAGAGAATTTTTGTATAATTTTTTGCTGGGTATATACATTACGTATGTAGAAATTAGTTTACATACAAAGAAATGCATGTTTAATAAACAACTATTGATTCAAATCGATCTCAAATAACTCAGTTACCTCTACCAGCAATTCACCATTGGTGTTTTCATAAAGTGTTAGAAACAATGAAATATCTATGTTTTGAGAGAATTTTTCCCCTCAAGTATTTCTACATGAGGTTTGAGGGGTCAACCACTGTCGCATTCATATGTAATGATTATTCACTTAAAAAAGGAAGGTCATCATCACCATCAATCATCTCCGTATACAATACATTCATGAGTTGAGTTGATCCCGATACAATTGCTGTCTCATCACCTTCTAATAGCTTTATATATTTTGCTAGTATGCATGCCTTAGCATGCTTCTATGGATAGTGACGTAAGAGTCCGAGATGTAGAGTGATACAATTAAAAATCTTTACTATTAGAATTTACCAGTTCGCTCTTTTGAATTTTTACAAAGTAGATACATATGTATGTATTTCATTGACCACAAAATCATAAAATTTCTTTGCTTACAAAATTGTATGACGTGAGGTTTTTTTTTTTTTTTTGAAATTATACATGCTTCGGCATGCTTTCATTTTTTATTTTTATTTTTTTTTCTATAAATTTATTTAATACTCATACAGATATAAAGTAAGATATGTTTACTGTACATTTTAAAATTTATGCATGCTTCAGCATGATTCTAGTTGAAGCCTATATTCATTCACTAAGTTTGTTTGATACTTATTCATACACATGTACATTCTTAAAGATTGGATATCAAAGCCCAATTTCCGTAGTTTATCTATATTTTCTAAACATCTGATAGCTAAAGAAATAAATAGAGTGAAGATCTTCTATAATAATAATTCCATTTTCATATTGTAAAATTTTGCGTGCTAGCGCTTTCGATGGGAAAATGTACATACAACTTTATAAAAACTGATAATATGATGTGCTGCTGAATATTACAGTATGTTATAGTTCATTTTAAACACTGAAGTTTTACCAATATTTCATTCAGACCATCAAGTTTAGAGAATTCCACTACATTTAGTTAATTACCTTTCTTAAGACCCATCATTCCTAATCAATCCTACAAAAAACTAGATTTTTCGTTTTAATTTTATATTTATTAAATTCAACATTCATTCTTCAAATTACTTTATACTATATTAAGCAGCTTTTTCTCATTTGCGGAATGTTTAATCGTAAACATGTTAATGGTGAGATGAATTTTTCTATTTTATACACTAAGTAAATCTTTATATATACCAATCCACTTATATGAACCATTAAAGCTAATTCTTTTCACATCATTCCTTTCAATGATCTATTAAATCATTCTAGTATTGATGCTTTCATATTAAGTAATGTTTAATCTTCTATTTATGTATGAGTTTTCCAAAGTATTTACTAAAAAATTCTTTAGAATCATCTGTTTGTAAGTTTTTTGGTACCCGTACCACTTCAAAAATATTTTCCATTCCCTTGGTTTTTAGAGTGCAGCTTTTATTTTCAGCTGTACTAAACTTTGAGAATGTGTCAATTACAGTCTTCAAAAATCAACAATTTCTATTTTCTGTAGAATAGTTCTCCATTTCACCTAACTTAGCTCCATAAAACTTCATATATTCCTTTCATTGCATCTCTACAAGCACAAACAATTGTTGAGATTTAATATGGAGTTCGTTTACTAAATTTCTTTTTAAAGACATTGAGTTGTTTCACAGATTTTTTCAAAAATGTTGTGATCTACATGTTGCACTTTCAGCTATTTATACTAATATACTAACATGTAGTTAATTTTCTAATCTGTATATTTAATCGTAAACTCGTCAATTTGTTTTTAATTATTAGAATTGCTTTTGCAATTTTATAACTGTCTTCTTTCTCTAAATTTATTTCACGTTGTAGTTCTTCAATTGGCATTTAAATATATTCTTAAATATTAATGCTTTAAGCTATATTATTAATTTGTCTTGTATTTTATCTTCATTCAGTTTGAGGTAACTATCAACAATAGTTTGTATCTAATTCATTTCTGCCTTCCAATACTGATAAGTCAGTATAAATGTCTTCAGAATTGGAAGTCTATAAGTAAAAATCATCGTCATCATCATTGTTTCTTATATTGTTTCTTCTGCTAGTTTCTTGGGGGTACTTGTCTATATCTTGAGTGAAGGTTTCTCAGGCTTTAAACTTGTATATTTTCAACTTCTGTCTTGATTTTACTTTCCTCTTTCATAAGAATTCTTTTAATATTTTTAGAACTATTGTTGAATTCTTCTGTTATAGGTTTAAATATATCTTTTAGTTGTTCACTTGTATCTATTTCACCAGTTTTTATACTACGAAGCTTTTTCTTCATCACATTTCTTGTCAACACCAAATGCTTTAAATCTTTCTCATCCATGTTCGCTAACAGCAAATAACAGGCATCAGCTACTAGATTAAGTTATCAGGAGCTGGTCTTGTTTTCGGATCAGCTTATCAGGAGCTGGTCTGGTTTTCGGATCAGCTTATCAGGAGCTGGTCTGGTTATCAGATCAGCTTATCAGGAGCTGGTCTGGTTATCAGATCAGCTTATCAGAAGCTGGTCTGGTTATCAGATCAGCTTATCAGGAGCTGGTCTGGTTATCAGATCAGTTTATCAGGTCCTGATCTGTTTATCAGATCAGCTTATCAGGAGCTGGTCTGGTTATCAGATCAGCTTATCAGGACCTGATCTGGTTATCAGATCAGCTTATCAGGAGCTGGTCTGGTTTTAAGATCAGCTTATCAGGACCTGATCTGGTTTTCAAATCAGCTTATCAGGAGCTAATCTGATTTTTATTTAATTTAATGTTTAAGTAAGGTGAGAAAAATAAAAAGCATGTTGAAAGGATAAATATGGATTTTCGATTATAAGCAAAGATAGTGAATTAAACGATGATCGTTATAGAAAATAATTTTACTACATAAAACTTTACTTTTTCGTATTTCATCTGACTTTAAACTTCATGTATATAAATGTTATAAATGGCTAGCTACTTGTACACTGATAACTAAATCTGACTCAGATATCTTGAAATGAAAATCTGAACAGCTCCTGATAGCCTGATCTGTTACCTGATAAGCTGATCTGAAAATCAGATTAGCTCCTGATAAGCTGATTTGAAAACCAGATCAGGTCCTGATAAGCTGATCTTAAAACCAGACCAGCTCCTGATAAGCTGATCTGATAAACAGATCAGGTCCTGATAAACTGATCTGATAACCAGACCAGCTCCTGATAAGCTGATCTGATAACCAGACCAGCTTCTGATAAGCTGATCTGATAACCAGACCAGCTCCTGATAAGCTGATCTGATAACCAGACCAGCTCCTGATAAGCTGATCCGAAAACCAGACCAGCTCCTGATAAGCTGATCCGAAAACAAGACCAGCTCCTGATAACTTGATCTAGTAGCTGATGCCTGTTATTTGCTGTTAGCGAACATGGATGAGAAAGATTTAAAGCATTTGGTGTTGACAAGAAATGTGATGAAGAAAAAGCTTCGTAGTATAAAAACTGGTGAAATAGATACAAGTGAACAACTAAAAGATATATTTAAACCTATAACAGAAGAATTCAACAATAGTTCTAAAAATATTAAAAGAATTCTTATGAAAGAGGAAAGTAAAATCAAGACAGAAGTTGAAAATATACAAGTTTAAAGCCTGAGAAACCTTCACTCAAGATATAGACAAGTACCCCCAAGAAACTAGCAGAAGAAACAATATAAGAAACAATGATGATGACGATGATTTTTACTTATAGACTTCCAATTCTGAAGACATTTATACTGACTTATCAGTATTGGAAGGCAGAAATGAATTAGATACAAACTATTGTTGATAGTTACCTCAAACTGAATGAAGATAAAATACAAGACAAATTAATAATATAGCTTAAAGCATTAATATTTAAGAATATATTTAAATGCCAATTGAAGAACTACAACGTGAAATAAATTTAGAGAAAGAAGACAGTTATAAAATTGCAAAAGCAATTCTAATAATTAAAAACAAATTGACGAGTTTACGATTAAATATACAGATTAGAAAATTAACTACATGTTAGTATATTAGTATAAATAGCTGAAAGTGCAACATGTAGATCACAACATTTTTGAAAAAATCTGTGAAACAACTCAATGTCTTTAAAAAGAAATTTAGTAAACGAACTCCATATTAAATCTCAACAATTGTTTGTGCTTGTAGAGATGCAATGAAAGGAATATATGAAGTTTTATGGAGCTAAGTTAGGTGAAATGGAGAACTATTCTACAGAAAATAGAAATTGTTGATTTTTGAAGACTGTAATTGACACATTCTCAAAGTTTAGTACAGCTGAAAATAAAAGCTGCACTCTAAAAACCAAGGGAATGGAAAATATTTTTGAAGTGGTACGGGTACCAAAAAACTTACAAACAGATGATTCTAAAGAATTTTTTAGTAAATACTTTGGAAAACTCATACATAAATAGAAGATTAAACATTACTTAATATGAAAGCATCAATACTAGAATGATTTAATAGATCATTGAAAGGAATGATGTGAAAAGAATTAGCTTTAATGGTTCATATAAGTGGATTGGTATATATAAAGATTTACTTAGTGTATAAAATAGAAAAATTCATCTCACCATTAACATGTTTACGATTAAACATTCCGCAAATGAGAAAAAGCTGCTTAATATAGTATAAAGTAATTTGAAGAATGAATGTTGAATTTAATAAATATAAAATTAAAATGAAAAATCTAGTTTTTTGTAGGATTGATTAGGAATGATGGGTCTTAAGAAAGGTAATTAACTAAATGTAGTGGAATTCTCTAAACTTGATGGTCTGAATGAAATATTGGTATAACTTCAGTGTTTAAAATGAACTATAACATAGTGTAATATTCAGCAGCACATCATATTATCACTTTTTATAAAGTTGTATGTACATTTTCCCATCGAAAGCGCTAGCACGCAAAATTTTACAATATGAAAATGGGATTATTATTATAGAAGATCTTCACTCTATTTATTTCTTTAGCTATCAAATCTTTAGAAAATATAGATAAACTACGGAATTTGGACTTTGATATCCAATCTTTAAGAATGTACATGTGTATGAATAAGTATCAAGCAAACTTAGTGAATGAATATACGCTTCAACTAGAATCATGCTGAAGCATGCATACTGCAAACAGATCTTACTGTATATCTGTATGAGTATTAAATAAATTTACAGAAAAAAATGAAAGCATGCCGAAGCATGAATAATTTCAAAAAAAAAAAAACCTCACGTCATACAATTTTGTAAGCAAAGAAATTTTATGATTTTGTGGTCAATGAAATACATACATATGTATCTACTTTGTAAAAATTCAAAAGAGCGAACTGGTAAATTCTAATAGTAAAGATTTTTAATTGTATCACTCTACATCTCGGACTCTTACGTCACTATCCATAGAAGCATGCTAAGGCATGCATACTAGCAAAATATATAAAGCTATTAGAAGGTGATGAGACAGCAATTGTATCGGGATCAACTCAACTCATGAATGTATTGTATACGGAGATGATTGATGGTGATGATGACCTTCCTTTTTTAAGTGAATAATCATTACATATGAATGCGACAGTGGTTGACCCCTCAAACCTCATGTAGAAATACTTGAGGGGAAAAATTCTCTCAAAACATAGATATTTCATTGTTTCTAACACTTTATGAAAACACCAATGGTGAATTGCTGGTAGAGGTAACTGAGTTATTTGAGATCGATTTGATACAATAATTGTTTATTAAACATGCATTTCTTTGTATGTAAACTAATTTCTACATACGTAATGTATATACCCAGCAAAAAATTATACAAAAATTCTCTATTCCAAGTAGTAAAATCTGAAAAAAGGAGTGGCACATTAGAAGAAAAAAAAAATAAAAATAGAGACTGACTGACCAACTAATACGTACACTCTCTCTGATTGGCACACAAAACACACTTAAACATTTCAGAAATATATATACAATACGGTGAACTTTAATAAAATGAAAAAAAAATCATATAGAACATTAAATAAAAGCTATAGGTGCTCACCCTTTATAAAATAAACATATGTATGTATATGTACCTTATTAATGTAAACATATTATCAGTATAAAGCAACAGAAATTTCGTCATACAAAGTCATCTTGTATCCTAGAGGAGCCGTCGATAGGGTATACCTAAATTATATGAAAACGAGTTCGTTTTCTGTTGATCGCTATTCAAGAAGAAAATATGTTTGTTCATTATGATTTAACTAATTTAAAAGTACATTTAAATTCAATCTCATATCCGTACTTTTTAACATTAAAATTAAAAATAAATGTTATCCAATTCTATATTATACTATGTATCAAAAATTCCTAAAAAGCTGTTATATGAAAGAATCTCCAGCGCTTCTAACTGCATCAGAGTTTAAGAAAAAAGCTCCTTTTATTCAATTGAATAAAATTTTAATTTGAAGCAGTAAGCAAAAACATCAGCTTACTGCATTCTTATTCATAATCGTATAATAGAATATATAACCACTAAAGGACAAAGTCTAAAAGTATCAAACGATTTCATCGCAAAAAACAAACAAAAAGCAGCGATTGTTTTCAACAATTATGAAAATAATAATTACAATATAAAACTCCCTTTTGATTTCCAATGTTTATCAATAAAAAATAAAAAAGAAGTAAGTTAACTAACAACAAAAAAACTATCAGTGCCTAAGCTGGAGTGCCGGATCAGTTTCATTTAAAAATGTTTATACATTTTTAAAAAACAAAGCAAGCTTTCTGTTAATTAACTCGTTTGTTAATTAGATGCTTGTTTTAATCTCAGCACATAAACTGGATTAAAGTGTTAAAGTGTTAAGGTTTATTCAACAACAAACAGTACTTGAACCGAGTTGTTTGAAGAAATGATTTGATGTAGACTCTTTAATGTTCAATAACAAAAAGGTTTTCTTTATTTAAAGTTTTCTTCATTTTATACAGAAATATTGATTACTATTAATTTAATATAAAATGTTATTTACTGTTAATTTTACATACTTAGCATTTATGGTATTATGTATCATATTTTAAGTTCATTGGCTGTGTGACCATGAACATGAGGCGAACAAAATACTTAGCATGCAATTTAATGTCTAAAAGGTGATCGTACTACAAAAAGCAAACAAATTAACAAAAAATGCATAATAGACAAGAGTGACTTACAAACAGACTATATAATTGTAATAAAATACTTAAGAGTGCAACGAAACTAAAAATGCATAATAAGCAAGAGTTAATCAGAATTATAAAGACAAAAGAATAAAACCATAATAATAAATTTATAAATAAAAAACTATGTTAATTATAAACATGCTCCCCCCGTTGAGCGCAGCTCAAAATCGGTGTTGAATTGCGGTTTGTTGAAGATGCTGGACTGACATTTCTTATCTTCTTGAGTTGAAGTGCTGGGTAAACATATTTTGGTCTAAATATGGACTGTGAAATCTGGTGTGAGTTGCAAGTTACGAGGAGCTGGAGTTGGTGTGACGTTGGTATTCCTTTTAATGATAAGATAAACAATGATGACACCAGTAATGAATAAGGTGGAGTAGCCGATCGTTATGTGGTGGTAGTTTTGGGCTTCAATTTAGTTTGGAAGCTGGAAAATATTTTGTTCTGCTAATGAGGTTTGTAGTTCTGTTAAGTTTTGGATTAAGTAATGACGGGCTTATAATGCCATGATGTGTATTTGTTAGGATATCAACAATTAAGGATTGAGTTTGGTCTAAAGTGGCTGCCATGATTGTGAGTTGTGTGCATAATGACGAAAAAATACGATAGGTTCTGTCTTCTTCACCGTAGCTATTTATCCTATTGTATATTTCTGCTATTTGGGCATCCATTTTATCAAACTTTTTCTTTACCGCTTCTTGATCCAATTTAATTATGTTAATGGTAGAATCTATAATTGATGTTTGATTCTTTAATGGATTGAGTAAGTGGGCTTCATTTTGGTTAACTTGTGCTATTGTGTGTTCCATTGTTTTTGCATATTCGGAGTCTAGCACTCCAAATAATGTATGCGCAATGTTTCCCACAAGATCGATTGCAGCTCTTTTATGTCTTTTCCCGGAAAGTAATGTGCTGTCCATGAGTAGCCTAGCCTCAGCATGTTCAAAATAATTGACTAGGTTTGTGCATGTTGCCTTTTGTTGCATTTCTTTGCACAAATGACTAAGTGCCTTGGTTCCATTTGAGAATAGCGTTAGTTCAGACCAGAACCCCTCCAAATCATAATAAATTAAAAATTGCCATTCTGTGGGTGAAATAAATGCTTTTCCGATTCCCTCATAATAAATTCCAGGTTGTGTTTCAAATTTTTCATTGTAGATATTTATTCCTAATACCAGTGGTAACAGTATCATAGTCATTATCATCAAGGGAATATTTGAATTGATTGAAGTGCGTCTCCTTTTCGTAGGCATTTCAGATTCATTATCGTTTGCTTCAATTGCTTGGTCTTGTACAGATATTTCGTTATCGTCTTCAGTATTTATTGGTAACGGTGCTAAACGTGTAATAGGCCTTCTGAAGTTGCCTGTTAATGTTTTAACATCAGCTACTCGGACGAGACCGTCATCTCCTTGATGTATCTTTATATTTCTACCCAATGGCCATTGTAACGGTGCTGTGTTGTCTTCTTTGATTATTACCATATCCCCGGTTTTAATATTGTTTGCTTGAGTTTTCCATTTATGTCGATATTGTAGTTCATTCAAATATTCCCTCGACCATCGTCTCCTAAATTCATTTTTGAGATGAGTTACTAGTTTCCACCTGGTCAATAAGTTACCTCGTTCTTGGGTGCAATTTACGTCAACTTGAGCATTGAGGGGTTCCCCAATAAGGAAGTGGCCCGGAGTTAATGCTGCTAAGTCATTGGGGTTTTCTGACATTGGGCTTATTGGTCATGAATTGAGGATTCCTTCAATTTCAATGATTACCGTGTCAAGTTCTTCATACGTGAGCGATGCTGTTGACACACTTCTGACGAGAAGATGTTTTGCTGACTTGACCGCAGCTTCCCACAAGCCACCGAAATGTGGTGCTCTTGGGGGTATAAAATGAAATGTTATCCCTCTTGATGTACATTCTCGGTTAATTATTTCTTGAGCTGAGCCAGAATGGATAGTTTCTGATAATTCTGTTAATTGATTCTTTGCTCCTACAAAATTGGTAGCGTTGTCACAATAGAGGTTTCGGCATTGACCTCGCCTACTTACAAATCTTTTTAGTGATCCTATAAACGATTCGGTGGTAAGATCACTCACTAATTCCAGGTGTACTGCCTTGGTAACAAAACAGCAAAACACTGCGATGTAAACCTTTTGAGGCCTTTTCCCTCTGACTTTATAATGGACATAAAATGGTCCGCAAAAATCAACTCCAGCGTTTATGAATGGTCGAGCTGGTGTGACACGCGCCGCTGGTAAGTTGCCCATAATCTGATTGAGCAGCCTTGGCTTGGCCTTGGAGCATCGTATACAATGTTGTACAGTAGATCTTGCTGCGGATTTTCCCTTGATTGGCCAATATCTTTGTCTAATGTATGACAGGAGTGCTTGTGGACCGCAATGTCTGTTTTGTTCATGCACCATTTGCATGAGTAGCTTTGCGATTGGGTCATTGTAGGGAAGCAGCATCGGATGTTTGGCGTCATATGAAAGGGAAGATGTGCTTAATCGTCCCCCCACTCTAATTATACCATTTGAATCCAAGAATGGGGTAAGGTTGCTGAAAGGACTTGTCTTACTAACTACATTACTTCTTTTTAAATGTTTTAAGTCGTCTTCGAAATCTGACTGCATTGCTCGTACAATAACTACAAGGGCTTGTTCGAGTTCCATTACTGTCAAGGCGAGTTCTGGACGTGTGTTTATTTTTCTTGTCTTGTTAATAAATCGTAGCATATAGGCTACAATTCTTTGCAATGTTCGAAATGATCCCTTGTGATCAACATTGCAGATTATTGGTGTTGTATTCTCAATTGCTAACACGGTAGCTGTTTTCTTTCGCTCCATGTTACCTTCCAGTATTTCTGTGGCCTTCGAGTATCTTTGTGGCCAAACTGCTTCATGCCCATGTAGGAAGATTGGGCCATAGAACCATAAGTTGCATGATGGTAATGCCTTTGGAGACAGTCCTCGCGATATGATGTCAGCAGGATTTTCTTTTGAAGTTACATGTCGCCATTGTTCGGCCATTGTTAACTCCTGAATCGCGGCTATTCGATTGGCCACAAACGTTTGATGAGATGATGACTGCGAGTTAATCCAGGCCAAAATAATCATTGAGTCTGTCCAGAGGAAGGTAGGCTTATCCTCAAGTTTTAAGTCCTCTTTCACTCGAGCCGTTAGTTGAGCACCTAAGCGTGCTGCACAGAGTTCAAGACGGGGAAGGCTTTGTTGTTTTAAAGGTGCTATTCGTGATTTTGAGCATAGTAGCCTTACTATTATTTGGCCATTTTTTATAATTGACCTTATGTATATTGCTGCCCCATATGCTCTCTCTGAAGCGTCTACAAATGTATGAATTTGCATTTCTGATGCAATCTGCCCTTGGAAGATATGTCTCGAAAACTTGAGGTTGTCTATGTGTGTTAAGTCGTTCCGAAAGTTCATCCATTTTGTATGTAGTTCTGCTGGTAGGGCTTCATCCCATTCAAGTTTTAATTGCCACAATTCCTGAATGAACATTTTTGCCGTGACTACAATTGGAGATACAATTCCCAGCGGGTCGAATAATCGAGCCAAATCTGAGATAACTGTTCGTTTAGTAACACGTTTGGTATCACCCAAACATACCTTTATACAAAACTCATCGACTTTTGGTATCCATGTCAATCCCAGGGTTTTGACTGTTTGATGATTTTCGTTGTTAAAATCAATGTTTACTTCTTCGTTCGTTGAGATGTTTTGGAGTAGTTGGTGATGATTTGCACTCCACTTTTGCAAAGTTAGGCCATGCTGTTTTAATATGTGCTTCAATTCTTGCTGAATGGTGATTGTTGTACTCAAACTATCATCTCCTCCCATCCCATCATCGACGTAAAAATTATTGAGTAGAAAGTTGGCTCCAAGAGGGTATCGTGCTATATTCTTTTTTGCGATTTTTTCCAGGCATTTAGTTGCTAAATACGGTGCAGCTCGGGTGCCATAGGTTATTGTGTTCAATTGGTAATGCTTGATTGCTGCAGTTGGACTCTCTCTCCAAATGATGGTTTGAAATTTCCTGTCTTCCGGATGTATAAGCATTTGTCGATACATTTTTTCCACGTCTGTGGTAAACACAAAGCGTGGTATTCGAAAACGGAGTATAATGGAAAAGAGTTCGCTTTGAACGGTTGGCCCAGTGTACATTAAGTCATTTAATGATACACCAGTAGAAGTCTTCGCAGAGGCATCAAAGACTACTCTTAATTTAGTTGTTGAACTTTCAGGCTTGAGTATGCAGTGGTGAGGAATGAAGTAGTTAGGTTTATCTATGGAGTTGGTGTCTATTTCGGTCATATGTCCTAACGACTTATACTCTTCCATGAATCGCATGTATTGCATTTTAATTTCTGGTGTCTTTGCAAGTCGACGCTCTAAAGCAAGAAACCTGTTGAATGCTATTCCCTGAGACTCCCCTAGTTCCTCGGGATTACTGCAAAATGGCAGTCTCACGACAAATCTTCCATTCTGATCGACTGTATAAGTATTTGCGAAATGATTTTCACAAAGCCTTTCTGAAGTAGAAAGTGTTTTATCTGCTGCTTCCACCTTTTCTAGCTCCCATAGTTGCGTAATTGTTTCTTCCAGCTTGATTTCCTCCTCAGTACACATTCCACAGGTTGTCGATGATAGCTGAATTTCACCAACCCTTCCTGAAATAACCCATCCCAATACCGTATTTTGCAAAGTCGGCAGCTCCTTGCCCAATTTTATTTGTCCGATTGAAAATAACTGATGATAAAACTCTGCACCTAGAAGCACATCTATTTTATCAGGACGATTGAATTCCGGGTCTGCAAGTTTGATGTTTTTGGGAATTGGCCAATTGTCAATGTTAATTGTTTGTGACGGTTGTGAAGATATTATCTGAGGAAGAACAGCTGCTTCGAGTTGCGTCGTGAAGTTGTTTAGTCTAGAATGTAACGTGATATTGACTCTGTGCCGAACCTTAGCGTTGCTTGCTCCGATTCCATTTATATATATAGAAGCGGGTTTTGTTGAAAGTCCTAAGCGCTTAACTAGTCGCTCACTGACGAAATTAAGTTGAGATCCGGAGTCAAGAATTGCTCGGCATTGTATTTCTTTTCCGTTTGCCTTGACGATGATTAATGCTGTGCTAAGAAGCACGTAATTGCTTGAACTTGAATTTTTAGCTGTGGTTAATGTGGCAGCTTCTTGTGCATTAAGAGTTAAGCTTCCTTTAGATGTCTGGTTCTTTGAAGCCGTGTTGCTTCTGGTTTGTTCTGAGGTTTCTAGGTGAAGAAGTGTGTTGTGTTTTTCGTTACACTTCATGCAGCTTCTAGAAATGCAATTCTTTACGTTATGGCCTGTTTTTAAGCAATTGAAACAATATTTTTTCTTTTGAACGAATTGAAGCCGAGCTACCGGTGATGATTGAAGGAAAATCTTGCAAGCAAATAAGGGGTGTTTACCATTTCTGCACATGACACAGGAATCGTTTTGAGTTACCACTGAAGTGCAAACCTTCGAAATTGGGTGTTTCTTTTTGACCCCCATTGCTTCAATGGACTGGAAGTGTTTTTCCAAAAACATCAAAAATTCTTTAACTGTTGGAACTTCTCGTGGTTGTAATAGAGACTGTTCAAAGCGCAATCGTGTGTTTCGATCTAGCCTTTTTAGTAATAAGTGCAGCAGAAGCGGGTCCCAAGATGATGTATCAATTTGAAGGTTCTGTAGTGCTAAAAGGCACTCTTGAGTCTTGTCATGAAGCTCTTTAAAGTTGTCACTTATTCTATCATCTGCATCTTCGACCAATTCATGAACTAATCTGCTGACTAGTAATCTCTTGTTGTTGTAGCGGTCTACGACCATCGTCCATGCGGCTTCAAAATTTTCTTCTGTTGCAGCAAAATGTTTTATCAAGTTTGCTGCCTCTCCTACTAAGTGGGTTTTTAAGTACCAAATTTTTTGAACTCTTGTCATTGGTTGATTTACAACCAGTGATAAAAATAGATCATGAAATTCCTGCCATTTCATCTGGTTTCCATCAAATTTGGGTATAGTGATTTTCGGAATAGGTACTGTCAATGTGTCTGAATGCCCAATGTTTTGCCCATGATTACTCTGAACTGTGTTGTCTCTAAGTCTTCTGGAGGCTGCTCGGACCTGCCCTTCAAGCTGGATAAACCTCTCCATATTGTATACATTCTGATTTCCTTCATCACATATTTCTGAGATTTTGTAGTGTAGCTCCTCAATGTCTTGCCATAACCTGGTGGCGGCTATGGCATCGTCATGACTAACGTCATCTGTTAATAGTCGATTGACCGATGCCATCATGGCTGCCTGCCTTCGCATAAGTTTTACCAGCTCACCAACTGGTGCCGTGGCTTTCTTAGCGAGTTCTACCTGTATTTGATCATCTGTATTCGTGGCTTCAGGCATAGGTAGTTTCAGCATTGATACTTCAAACTCCCTCCTGTATTGCTGCACGATATTTAGGATAGATGTGTAATAATCCTTTTGGAAGTAGTCATGGTCGAGTTGAATCTTCTCCAGCTCGCGAATTTGGCTGTCATTGACTTCAAAGGCTGTCCATTCCTCGTCCAGTCTTCTTAATCGCTCTTGGAAGTAGCTTGTTGATGTCTTCCTCGATGCTGCATCCTTTTTATAGTTGCGGATGATGGTTTCGATCCGCTGACCAATTTGCTGCTGAGAAGTAACCAGTTCCGTAAATGAGCTCATGTTGAATTATTTTTTCTTGATGAAAAGATGATATTAACCAATCAATAAACTGACGATCACGTCGGGGTCACCAAAATGTTAATTAACTCGTTTGTTAATTAGATGCTTGTTTTAATCTCAGCACATAAACTGGATTAAAGTGTTAAAGTGTTAAGGTTTATTCAACAACAAACAGTACTTGAACCGAGTTGTTTGAAGAAATGATTTGATGTAGACTCTTTAATGTTCAATAACAAAAAGGTTTTCTTTATTTAAAGTTTTCTTCATTTTATACAGAAATATTGATTACTATTAATTTAATATAAAATGTTATTTACTGTTAATTTTACATACTTAGCATTTATGGTATTATGTATCATATTTTAAGTTCATTGGCTGTGTGACCATGAACATGAGGCGAACAAAATACTTAGCATGCAATTTAATGTCTAAAAGGTGATCGTACTACAAAAAGCAAACAAATTAACAAAAAATGCATAATAGACAAGAGTGACTTACAAACAGACTATATAATTGTAATAAAATACTTAAGAGTGCAACGAAACTAAAAATGCATAATAAGCAAGAGTTAATCAGAATTATAAAGACAAAAGAATAAAACCATAATAATAAATTTATAAATAAAAAACTATGTTAATTATAAACACTTTCCAAAATAAATGTAGAAGGCTATAGCTAGAAAAAATTGTATACCCTTAAAATTTCAAACGTTGACTAACTAACATTACATCAACTTTAAAAAAATGTAAATTAAGTATAAGAAATATTTCTATTATAGTTACTACTACTATAGAGTATGTAAGTACATATCTTCAGGAATTCAGTTTTACTTAAAACAGAAAATCCTCACAAACTTTTAAGTAAACGCAGATAAAAAATAAAATGTTATTAATTTCACCAACAACAGACATCACATGACAAAAAATAAAATAAAAAAATGTATTCAAAGATTGAGTTAAACACTTATTTGTATGTACATATATATGTACATACATACATACATACATACATAAAATCAATTTGTAGATATGTATTATTAGATCTACATCATGAAAATATATGAAGCGTCGTTTAGTTAAAGCACAATGCAAATATAAACAATCCATACACTCAGGGAAAATCTGCAGCTTAAAAATAAGAATTCGTCACATTAATTCAATAATTTTTAATATAATAGAAAATGTATATTGAGATATCTACAAACTAATGAGTTTAATAAATGAATACTGTAAATTAATATTTTGTCCATATTGAAATAAGAAATTTTAATATGACTAAACCTTTGTTAATGGTTCTTATTAATTCAGCATGGTTTTTACTGATTTCAAGTTGGTTTTTCTCTGTGTGCAGAAAACTCTTTCAGTCAAAGAAGACGGATGTAGTTAAATAAACAAAATCTGTAATATAAACAAATTTCACACAGACAGACTTTAACGCGAGACAAATTTAAGCATGAGAAAATATAAAGCAATCGTAAGTATAAAAACATACTAGGAATAGGGAAGTCCAGATATATGATAGTATTTTATAGTACCAAATGTCGATATTGAAAACAATTTATTTCTACCCACATATAAATACCACCTCAAATACACACACATAGCAGAATTCATATAAGAAATATCCAAGAAAATTTCAACAACACCCCACCTTTTGCAAATCATGACGAGCCTTAAATTCTCCCTCAGATATACATACACAAATTCCCATGATCATACATACATACATATACAATATATAAGATTAATCTCAACAACACAACACTCTCACCTACCTGAAATTACAGATAGTCTTAAACTTCTACAGACGTCTATACACATAGATTCTCACGGCTACATATTACAAGAACACCTCGCCCCTAATAAATCACAATCATCTTAAATTCTTACAAAAATACATACATACATACATACACATAACCAATTTACCTCAAGAACATCCTCACCTACCTCAAATCACGATCAGCCTTAAACTACTATAGACAGACACATCCACGAATCCCCATGGATACATATTACGCCAACAACCCTGCCCACCCAAATCATGGTCAGCCTTAAACTCCTACAGACACACAAACACACAGATTCCCCCGGTTGCATATTACTAGAACACCTCACCCCTCATAAATCACAATCAGCCTTAAGCTCCTACAGAAATACACACATTGAAATTCCTACAAACATACACACACACACATACACACGCAATCGATCTACCTCAACTACACCCCGCCCCTTCCAATCAAACCCTCACCTAAATTCTCACAGACAGACAGACACATCCGCAAATTCCTATGGTTACATATTACGGCAACAACGCCGCCCACTCAAATCACGGTCAGCCTTAACTTCCCATGGTCATACACATAACCCATTTACTTCAACAACATCCTCACCCACCTCAAATCACGATCAGTCTTAAACTACTATAGACAGACACACCCACAAATCTCCATGGCTACATATAACGTCAACAACCCTGCCCACTCAAATCACGGTCAGCCTTAAATTCCCACAGTCTAGCAACACCTAGGGAGCAATAGAAAAAATAACTTTCACGTTTTCCCGTCGTCATTAGGAAAAATCATTTTCCCGTCGGCATTTGAAAAAACAATATTCATGTATTGCCCGGCATTAGGAAAAATTATCATGCATTGCCGTAGGCATTAGGAAAAATTAACAACCAGGCCCACTAATTGCTTTCGACTCGTTCGAGTAGTCGTCTCAGTCACTCACTTTTTTTCGTCTGTGAGGCCCACTATCTATCTACTTATCGTTCGCTTAGCCTTACGTGTGCAACGTAAGCCATTTAAATATTATTGTTACCATATCAATAAATTCAGAAATTAATCGGCTATTTAAATAAAAAATCGCTAAAACAAGTAAAATCTAGTTTTAAAATTACAACTCTACAGTACTTTACGATGTGCTTAATGACAGAAGAAATGTAAACAAAACAAAAAAAAATAAACAAAAATATTATAAACAGAAAATTTTAAGCAAAACTGTTCCAAAATTTTTATTTTTTTATAAAGTGCGATGGAAATATACATAAATGTAAACAAAAAACAAAATAAACAAAAATATGATAAACAGAAAATTATAAGCAAGTGTTCCAAAAATTTTTTTTTTATAAAGTGCGATGGAAATATCGGTGGCAGTATATTTTTTAAGTGATGATGAAGAGGCGGTAGAAATACCTCGAAGACAACTTCGAGATGCTACAAATGTTTTGGACCTGACGACAAACCAGTAAGTAAATAATTAATTATTTATGTATGCACATGTATATAAATACATATACTATAAACTGAAGCAGTGTTCTTTTATATGCATTAACTATATAACCTTGCATTATTTTAGATTTGTTGCAAATTTTCGAGTATCTAAAGATATATTTGTTATGATACTGGAAAAATTGCAGAACAAATGGGTACAAGGAAGCCGTGCCACTTATGTTCGGCCTGATATTAAGTTGGCAACGTTTTTACGTTTCCTAGCAACTGGAGGTTACCAGAGGTCGCTTGGAAATGAAAGTGTTTCATCAACAGGTAAAGCAACGGTTTATAGAATTATAAACGAATGCCTTAAGCTGTTTGCAAGTTTCATTTGTCCGGAGTGGATTAAAATGCCCGCACCTAATGAGGAACAGGAAGTCATCCAAAAATTCTTTGAACGCTTCGGATTTCCAGGTGTGTTAGGATGTGTTGATGGAACACATATTCGCATAAAAACTCCGGGAGATGAAGTTAAGCATTTGTACTTCAATAGGAAGAGCTATTGCAGTTTAAATGCAATGATGGTAAATATATGTATGTGTAGTCTAATATCGTTATAGTTTTTAATAAACTTTTCTTATTTTTAGATATGTGATTACAAAATGAGGATAATGTTTGTAGATGCTAGGTATCCCGGCTCCAACCACGATTCATTCACATGGGAGTACAGCGTCGTTAACCACAAATTACAAAATCAATTTGAAACCGGAAAAAAAAATATGTGGATTCTAGGTAATATATACATAAGTATATAGAATATGTTTATATACTCATTTATTTATTATGTTGTTTTAGGGGATAGCGGTTATAAATTAAAGCCCTTCCTGATGACGCGATTTAGAAACCCAACAGATGTGTATGAAAGGTTGTACAACCAAAAACATACAAGCACACGAAATGTAGTTGAACGTTGTTTTGGTGTGCTCAAAAATCAGTTTCGGTGTATTCTTGGCTCACGAGGGCTTCACTACACCCCCGAAAAAGCAACACAAATCATAAATGCTTGTTGCGCTGTCCACAATATGTGCATAACATATAAATGCTTTGATGAAGCACTTCAACATTTGGAAGCTAACATAGATTCCGAAGATGATGCATACAACGCTAATGACCCAGTAGAAACGGCTGCTGTTGCAATTCGACGTAACATTGCAATTAATTTGTAAATTTAATTATTATTATCATTATTATTATTATTATTATTATTATTATTATTATTATTATTATTATTATTATTATTATTATTATTATTATTATTCTTACCTCTTATTATTTCAAACACCATACAAAAAGATCATATTTTCTTATCAGTTTTGTCATTTTAGTTAATTTTATTACATTTTTATATTTTTGTTTCCATAAATTCATTTCTTAAATAATATTGCATAAAATAAAAAAAAAATTATCATAAAATAATTTGTTAATTCAAAAAAAAAGTAAATAAATTTAAATTATTATATATATATATAAAAAACAAATAAAAATAGTTAAACATTAATTCATATACATATCTAAGTAAAGCTTTGGCATATATTTGAGATCAAAAGTACTCGTATATAAAAAATTTATTATTAATTAGGCTGTTTTAGGCACTTACTTTAAATTATTTGCTAAAATTTCAATTGCCTGCAGCATTTTTAGTTGGATTTCTGATTGTTTTTCCACTGCTTCTGCCACTCGATTTACGGCAACAACCAAGTTTTTCGTAGCTTCAACCTGCTCTTGCGACGTTGAAGCTAACTTTTCACTGGCTGCCAACTGTTGTGAAATTAGGGCATGTTGATTTCCAGCTACCAGCACTTTCTTGTTTTTTGAAGATGATGGTAAAAAAACATTTTCAACATTGCCCTCAAAACTCTTCTGTTATTGTGTTTGCTGTTGTAGCTGGTTTTTTTCAGTGCCTTTATTTTGATGCTGCCTGGTGGGAGTAATTACTGCAACTGACTTGCTAGTCTTTGGTGGTGAATCCGTAAGCGCTATGAAGCAGTCATCTATTGAGTCAATAGTCTGCGAACAGTGTGCTTCTGAGTACCCAAACACATCCCCACTTGGTGCTGCAGATTTGGAAAGCGACAGAGTTCGGTCAACTACTTCCTCAATTGAAGACAACTGGTTCATACGATACGGGCCACCACCAGTTGCATTCATATTTTTTTTATTTTCCGCTACTTTTTTTTTTGTTCGGGATTTCAAGTCAGCCCAGGTCTATAAAAATATTCGTTAATGTACTCGTATGTACACACTTACATAAGTATTAAAACATGCAATTTTACTTACCTTCTTCCACTCAACAACAGAACGTAGAGGCGGACCCATAGCATTTAATTTGGTTGTTAGTAGCTTCCACTGCTCTTCAAGGGACATCCTACTACTTCCAAATATAAAAAGGCCTCTAGCGAACTCCGGATTTTGCTCCATATGTTCACCTAGAGCTTGTAATTGTCCTGGTGTAGACTTCTTAATGCTGCAATATAAAATATTTATAAGTACCACTTTTTTAACAACATATACATATATATATATATATATATATATATATATATATATATATGTATGTACAAATGTATGTAAATGTAAAAAATATATTACTTACCATTTAGATTGTTCCATTTTTTTAAAATTATTTTTTTTTCAAATTGCACTTCACTGGTCGCTAATAAAAAAATAAGTGACTTCTTTGACATTTGTTTTCTCTTAGATACCATATGTTTTTACTTAGCGGGCCGCAAATTTGTATGTAGAGTTTTACGTTATCGTTTTCTTGTCGACTTGTCGAGATAAATGTTGTTAGTGGGCCGCAAATCAGCTGTTTTCGTTAGGTATGCGACAACTCGAAAACGAAAATCATCGTGGGCCTGGCTGTAAATTAAAATGAAAATAACATTTATGTATATTCGTTTCTTTTTTCTGCATATACGTGTGTATGTACGTACATACATATGTTTTTGCACACATACATACATATATACAAACATATGCTTTTGCTTACAATTTATTCAGTGTTGTGAAATGAATTTATATATAAATATATTTGCCTTTTTCAAACACTAACACAAAAACTCGATTCGCTTGGTAGCGAGTGACATCATCGGAAAATTTCTTGCCATCGAAATTAATTTCTATTCGAATGCAATTCCCATCACGAGTGCAGGAATTAGACCCCTGGTCAGGTTAAGTATTATATATGCCATGAGAATTCATTTAAAAAACAAGACGTATTTACATTTCAAAACTGTTTACGCAGGCTTCTAATACATACTTTTGGATCTTCGACGACGATATATAAAAAAGTCACGTGGCTGACTTTTTTAAAACAAAAAAAAATCCTAAAAAATATATTTTTAGCTAAAATTTTTTATTATAACTCAAAAGTACTGAGGCGATTTAAACGCAATATGTTAACGGATTATAGGCTATGTAAATAATAATTTTTTTAAATTTAGTTTAACAAAATCAGACTAGTTCTTTTTGAGTTATGCCAATATAAGTGGAGACATGTCTCAATATATTGACAATTTTACTTAAAAATTGTTTTATAAAAAATTATCCATCGAATTTAAAGATTTTACCATTTTTGTACTTAGTTAAGTTGCCATCATATCTATATAGTGGTTATTTAATCAAGCATTTGTTTGCTGTTAATATTGGTTCCTTTTTACTCCTGTAAGGAGCATAGGGCCGCAATTTCTCTTGTAATGGTTTCGGTAGTCGGGTTGTTTTAAGACGAACGACTGATTAGGTCATAGCCTCCGATCCTGGTATTGGGGCTGCCAACTATGCACCCATGCATGCTGAGTTGCTGTAGGTATTTACTCCATGCTGCGTTTAGGGTTATACCGCCCCCGATCGGTCGTCAGAGCCTCGCTAGCGTGACAGAGAACACCAAGTCTCAAGTGGACAGTGGGCTGTATCCGCATCACTTTCCCATTTGTTTGCTGTTGACCTGTGTTATTTGAGAGACCGACAGAACTTCTGCCCAAAACGTTCGTATCTTAAGCCTTTTGTTTTATACTGTTAAAAAGTACAAAAAAAATCAGATATTGTTCTTAAGAAATTTAAGCAAGAACTCTAAGATTTGAAAGAATTTTTTCGTGAACTGAGAATTATTAAGGGCTTTTTGATGTGTAAACATCTATACGCTAGGGGGTAAAAATCTTTTTTCACAATACAATCACAAATTTTGAGTAAGATCACATCGGTGTGAGCTATGAATGATTGTATTAGTGTACAAACCCAGCTAGCATTTGGCTGATCATATTTTGCAGAAATCTCTTATATGATTCTCCTCAGATCACTTTTGATGATTAAAAACCGATTTATCGGTGGGGTGATTGAAAAAGGATTCATTTATGATTCATCGATATGATCAAATAATGATTTCTTGAAAGTAGAGGAACAAAATGCAAAGAAATCGCCAAAAAATTTATGATGTTTTTTTAGCATAATTTTTAAATCACATATTGCTCAACTTGAAGATAAAGAATTCTCTGCTATGCTGTTGCTTTTGTTTATAACGGTAAACTTTTTTACGTTCAATGAAGCATTAGCTTCAGCATTTAAATGTTTTGAATTTTTGTTTATTCGTCTCGTTAAAGTCGCGCAGAGAACATTACTACTTTTTTAAAAAAGTGAAAATTTGTGTAAGTAAACTAAAATTTAAAAACAATAATTAAATAGAAACGAAAGTGATGTCAGCAAAACAAATAAACAGATTGGCTACAAAAGAAGCCCAAAAATTATTATCAATTACTGAAAATAAAAAAATAAAATTACAGAACAATTGTGAAGACATGTTTGACAGTTCTGAAAATGATAGGTGTGAACATGACAATTGTGAAAATGCCAGTTTCGAAAGCAAAAGTGAAAGTGACAGTTGTGAAATCAAAAGTGAAAGTGAAGAAGACGAATTTAACTTGTGCGAGGAGCTGGCTAAATGGGCAAAACTTTGAAGTTAGTTTTGTTGCAATAAATGCGCTTTTAATTTTGTTATTAAAATGCAATATTAAAGTGCCCAGATATGCCAGAATCCTTTTAAAAACTCCTTCCACTGTTGTAGAGAGAAGAGTTGGTGAAGGTAAATATATTTCTTATGGGTTTAAAAGCGGTTTAACTGATTTTTTGATAAGCAATGACTGGAAATTATCTAACATAACGTTAGATTTTGGCATTGATGGTTTACCATTATTTAAAAGCAGCAGCAAACAAGTTTGGCTAATACTTGCCAACGTGGTGGGATCTAGTTATACTTTTCTTACTGGAATATATGAAGGCACCGCAAAACCAAACTGTCCAAATATTTTTTACGTTCGTGTAGAAAAATATTTCGGTGACTAAAATATTTTGGATCACGGTATTCGATCGTAATTCATGTTATCCACTACTAACGATTACGGCGATCTAACAGTTTTAACAACCGTTAACAACATTTCGATGACAAAGTACTCGATTTCGAATGCGGTGATTTGCCCCCTGGTCATGAGAATTCCCTCAAGATGTATTATGCATGCCCTTTCATGCAACCATGCTTATAGTTTAAAAATAATTTTCTGCTGGCGTTTGGTATATGGAAATATAGACAATGAATTTAATTTTCTAGTGCAAAACGTTCATCTTCCTCAATCTGATAGTACGCAAATAATACTTGAAATGCGAGAGGGGAAACGGAAAATTTCAGCAATTAAAAACGGTATTAAGGAATTGGCGAATGAATTTAAGCCGTTACTAAATTGACAGAGGAGGTTATCGCTATTAAGTTGGAAGGTAGAAAACAATACAAAGAGAAAATATCAGCCGACCAATATAAGGTCATGGAGCATCAACAATTTTTGCATTTTGATAATTCTAAACCATGGGTAGGCCCATAAAATTTTAAGTTCAATAAAAAAGTATATTTTCGATAATATGCCGCTTACGATAAAATCGAAAAAAAGGCTTGATATATTTTTATATACTAATGAAAATGTTGAGGACTCTGGATTTTTTTCGAGTCAAATGTAGTTTATGTGGCAACTTTTATAAAACTATTCGATACTATCGATAGTTTTACATAAAACTATCGAAACTATCGAGTGGAGCGACTATCGATAGTTTTGCAGCTCTATTCCTCAAGTAGCGATTGTAAATTGCGGCCTAAATAATGTGAAAAAGTTGAAATATTTGCAAAAACAATTCCATGAGTTTTCATTGCCACAAAATAATTTTAATTTAAATGTACTTTTTTACGGTAATGCGCTTTAAATACAATAAATGTTGATGTAATCGGTAATAAAAATAATCGCATTACGTGTTCTCGATGATATCTTCCAATGCATCGCTCTGGAATTGGTTGTTTTTATAAAAAATTTGATGTTAGTAGATGGTCGCTTGTTAAATTTATCAATTTTGTCTAATAAAAAAGCTAAAATTGAAAAAAGAAAACTAGCTGGAATTAATAAAGACTGCGAAAAGTGAAGATGACTATTTTAACGTGCCTTTGGAGGATGTTAAACGCGGCATTGTCGAATGCCAAAAACGCGGTCTGATGCAAAATGCCAAATGGCTGGCCTGGCTGAAATGGAACCATGTGCGATATACATAGACATCGATGCAAATAGTGAAAAATTTCAGCGAGGTAACATTACAAGGCATAAGCAAAGTGGTATACGACAATTACTTTTTGGCCAAATGTTATTTTGATGTACGGGAATATGACCGGGCGGCGTATTTGGTGCGTAATGCCGAATCGCCAGTGCCTAGATTTCTGCATCTCTATGTTATATTTATGGGCTTGGAAAAGCGTAGCTTGGACTTAAGTACAGACCAGTCGAATCTTAATGATTCGGGCCACGTAAAAGATTTGGCAATTTGTTGGCAACTGAATACTCTCGGGGACGTTTGGATGGTTATGGCATGTATTTCTATGGTGTAGCATTGAAAGCAGATGATCTTAATCAAGCAGCTCAGGAGGTACTGGTACAATCGATACCTTCAGCACCTATGTTTGGGGTTCTTAAGCGGATGTGATCATTTTATGGCCATTGCATACCTTCAAAGAGCCTTGAAACTAAATCCCAAATATCTGGCGGCTTGGAATTTAATGTTTCATGAGTTTCTTGAGCTGAAAAACACGAATGCTGCGATACAAAGCTATAGAAAAGTTGTAGGTAAGTTTTAAGTGTTGATTCAATCCATATTAGATTAATATATTATTCTAAAATTATTTTTATTTTAGGAGAGACCTATGAAAAACTAGATAGATTTTAAAATGCCATAAAATGTTACAGTAAAGCATGTGGTGTGGGTGATGTCGAAGGTGTTTCTATGTATAAAATGGCCAATCTGCATGAAAAATTTGGAGCCTTAGAGCTGGCTGTTAAGTCCTACATTATGTATTGCTGCGATGAAAGAACAGCGGCTGATAAACAAAGTTTATATCATGGCTTCATGTACCCTCGTGAGTTATTATGAAGGCAAAGAGTGAGTTATTATAATCGGGCATCATATTATGCATACAACTGCTTGGGGTCGGATGATGTAAGTTAAATCACAATGACTTTGAAAACAAAATACTATTTATAATTAAAACTTTATTTTCTTTTTTGCTCTAGCGTAAATCGGAAGCCAAATCTTTACTTAAAACTATCGAAAATAAACGCAAAATATTAATAACGCTAGGAACAAACAAACACCAACAACATAGCCCAACAATGTGGCCAATGCCAATACTTCCTCCGATGGTGACATGGAAACGGATTTGAAAATGAAATTCAATGAGTATTTTTGGAAATTACTCGAGCATGTTTGGTGCTTCCGCCAGTGATACTTCTGCAAGCTTATTTGTTTACTTGTTAAAATGAGAATACTTAAAACATTTATTTATTTAATAACATTTTGGTGCTTAAAAATTTAAAAAACTAACAGCCTTATTTATAAAAATTATTGAGGCTTTACAAAGGGTTTTAAAAACAAATTTTCATACAAAATTTGTTTTACTAAATGCCAGGTTATAGGAGACAAGTAAAAATTCTCGTCAGTCTAATTATATTGTAAACAAAAACAAGTTTTGAGTCGATAATTTTTTACTTGTCTGCTATAAACTTGTAGTAAACCTTTATAAAGCCTTAATAACATCTACATATATAATTGCCGTAAATTTTTTTTGTCTTTCCAGAACTTTCTGAGGCCACCCGTTGGCCTAGAAAGCTAAAAATTGGTATACTTATAGTGCTAACTGCGACAAAAAACCTAACGAAGCCGAATTTTTGATTTTCGGTATGGGAGTTGCGGTGCGTGGAAAATACCATTTTTGAGAATTGCCAATTTTTTCACCTGCCTAATGTGTTTGTCTTTCCATAACTTTTTAATGCCAACAGTCAGCGTAGAAAACTGAAAATTTGCGTATTTATAGAACTAATCACAAGAAAGAACGTAGCGTAGTTGGGTTTTCGATACTCGATCTTAGGGCTGGGGAACGTGACAAAAACCATTTTTGACATTTTCCAATTTTTTACAGTATTTTTTTTTTAGCTTTCCAGAACTTTCTGAAGCCACCAGTCAGGCAAGAAATCTAAAAATTTGCATGCTTATAGTACTAGCTGCGAAAAAGAACCTAACGTAGCCGAATTTTTGATATTCGATCTGGGGGCTGCGGGGCGTGGTAAAAATCATTTTTGAGATTATACAGTTTTTACACCTTCCTCATTTGTATTCCATTCCAGAACTTTCTCTAGCCATCAGTCGGTGTAGAAAGCTGAAAATTGGCATATTTATATTAATAACCGCGACAATCAACCCAATGAAGACGTATTTGGATTTTTTGTAATTGGTCTGGGAATGGAGTGCATGATAAAAAGCATTTAATTAAATACAAAATTTCTTAGGCCTGATTATGCCTGCCATATATATGTACAAAATTGCAAGTGACAAAACCCACAAAGAATCTTATTTGTACTACAATTTTGACAGGCACTGCTGAAGAAAACTGGGCGTTTATACCAAGAATAGATCTTGCTCCCATAAATCCAGATCTTCCATTCGTTTTGCACAGAACACAATTCCCAATAAAGCTGGCCTTTTCCATCACTATTAATAAGGCGCAGGGTCAAACATTACAAAAGGTAGGGGTATACTTGCGAAAGCCAGTCTTTAAACATGGTCAACTGTATGTTGCATTTTCAAGGGCTAGAGCCATAGATGATGTTAAGGTTAAAGTGATTTATGAAGACGGAAAGCATGGTATGCTTTGTGAGAAAAGTGCCGATACCTTTACAAAAAATATTGTATACAAAGAAATTTTTTGCCTTTTTTTCCATATAAATCTTTTTAATAAAGCCGCACTAAACTTCCAAAATTTGTTTTTAATGCAAGCCTTTATTTTTCACTTGCTTTTATATTAAAAAACATATATTGATGCCTGTCATGGACAGGCTTATATACTAGTTTATAAATAAAGCTGTTATTTTTTTTTAATTTAAAACATCAAAATGTTTTGAACATTTATCTATTTTACCAAGTAAGCAATAAGAAAATTCTTTTTAAACTGCACTAATATTTTGTTTAAGTCACTACATTTTTTCTGAAACTTTTTGATTTATTTGTATGTGTTATTTTGAGCTTCTGTTCAAATTTCAATATAATTTGTAAATATTTTTTCAACAAAAGACCATCAATTCAAAATACAACAAAATTTAACTAAATAAATTTATGTGCAGTCCTTAACATACAAGAAAGCAACTTGCCTAAAACTATAGATTAAAAACGTTCCAACTTTTGAGTGATTTCCATAGAAATTTTTTAAACAAGTTGCTTGCTTAACATAATGTAAAAACAAGTTATTTCTTAATTAAGCGTATACTCACCCCAATTTATAGTAACAAAATCTTATTATAATTTTTTTTTGTTTCTGTATAAATGTATTTATATTTGTAAATCATCTAAAATTATTACAAAAAGAAATCTGCACTACATACATATTTAAACAAAAATAAATCCCAAAATTTGTAAACTGAAAAACAAAATTTGAGTAATTACCAATATAATTAATTAACATCTTTTAAATAACTTTGATTTTTAATAATTACAATTAAACATTTTATTCAAAGAAATATATGTCAGTTTTGACTCGTAGCTTCATTCAAGGCAGACGTCTCTCGATCTTATTCTCTGATTTATATTGATATTGTTTGATTTATTAGTCTTATCACTAAAAGTTTATAATTATTTAAGGTGGTTATATATGTTTTAATAAATAAAAGACAATAGATCTCAACCGCAACTTTAAAAAATAAAATACATATTTAAATAAACTAAATTTGCGCAATTTGGTGAAATTTTTCTAAATTCCGTAATACGGAAAATTTTGTAGTTTCTCAACGAAATACTTCTCCATAATCTCATACTTGTATTATTCCTCAAGGGAACTTTGTTTGTGTTTACGGTTTTTTTTTTTTGTTTTTGCTATTTCTTGCTATGTAAAAAATATTAGTAAAGCCAATAAGCTTATTTATCAAGGTGAATATGTATTACGAATATTTCCTGTATGATTTTTGATTTTTTTGTTTTTTTATATTTGTTTCGTATGTATGTATGTACGTAAAAAAATCCGCTTTAACGTTTCTTCACTATGAAGGTTCAACGAGACCCTTTTATATAGTATATTTTTTAGTATTCCTTATTATTGCACATAAAATTCCGCACCAGCTGTGATCATGAAGAAAACACAGCTCATTGTCAAAATTACATAAACGCATTGTATTATTTTTGTTTTGAAATCAGCTCAATAAATTTTTGAACATTTATCTTTTTCTTAATAAAATTTTTTTATAACAATTTTCATTTCGGAAACAGCCAATAAAAAAACCCACAGGGATCTTGTAAAATATGCTAATCTCTGCCCGATAAGCTTTGAACATTTTAAAGAATATACTAATGTTACGGAGTTTAGTGCTGCGCATTCGCATGTGAAAAGAAGTCAGAGATATTTGGAAGCAAGAAAGAAATACATATTTTTTTTATTTGAATCCTGAGAAAAGAGCAGTCATGCCTCTGAAGGAGTTAAGAGTGAAGAATTGCTGCCCTCCCGAAATAAAATCGAAAATTTCCGATTTTCCGGAGGGCATTCCTTCAAGAGCAATATCCCGCCCGTCCAACAGGCAGCAAAGGTAAGTGTTTTCCAGCACACATAATATAAATTTAAATGTAAATTTGTTTATAATATTTCTTCTGCCAGCAATCAATGTACCACTACCAGCTGCATATTTCACTATGTTTATGAAATTTATAAAAGAATCAAATATGTTTAGCTTTGTAACAGAACCGGAACTGGGGATAATAAAAAACCATTTCCACACATTTATTCAAAATATTACAAAAGACGTAAAGCTTTGGAAGGTCCTGAAATAAAGAAACATATGCGCGAAATGCGATAATGAAAGGTATTGATATTAACCATTCATTCTTCTAATGATTTGCATACATACCAGGGTTTGAAAGTACTTCCATTTTTTTATTTCATTTGCTGTGACTGTGCTGTGATTGCCAAAAGTTTCAAAGCCGACAGCAAAGCGAGAGCACAAAACAAAAAACGAACGAACGACTGTCGACTGTGCTGTTAAACGAAAAAAAATAACTTTACTGTTGCTGTGCTGTGAAGATCTTCGCAGCTAAAACCAAAGCAACAGCAACAGCACACAAAATTCTACTGTTGGTTTTGCTGTCGCACCTTCATACATGAAAAAAAATTTTCTGTTTCTCCTTGTAGAGCTTCAAATGCGATTTGGACTTTCATTTCAAAACCAAAATTCCCAATGACCTGATTTCTACAAAAAAGTGGTTACTATACAAAACAAACAACAAAAGAATACATCGTTGTGATAGCGAAACTCAAAAAAATACCCACGCAACAATAATACTGTTAGAATTGCTTGTGCATATTTTACTGAAAATCACCCTTTTAAGCAGGTAGGACCTGCATTCAGTGTTTTTGTTGTTGTGCTATTAGCAACCAAAATTGTTGATGAATAATAAGACCACCACTTGATTGTTTCTATGCAGCTGTTTGTGACTTTGTTTTACCTGTTTTGCATAAAAAATTAAAAAAATAAATTCCATTTACAAAAATGAAAGAAAACAGGCAAACTTGCTGGACAAAAGGGTTAGTGAATATGACGCAATGGATTTTCCCGCAATTAGTGTGTTTGAAACTAAAAGAAACAATTTTAATACAGATTTCTGAATTTTATAAATAAGGTACTACATACATATTTTTTTTTGCATGTATTTATTTATTGTATCTTCATATATGAACTAACAATAAGTATTCAAATCTTAAATCTATAAAAAAAAATTATTAGGCCAGACCAGTGTCGGACATAAATTTAGTGGTAGTTATAAATAATACATTAGTAGTGATAATCAAAAAAAAGGGGGGGGGGGAAGTATTTTCAAGTAGTCCCATTTGGAGTGTTAGGTATAAGAGCCCGTGTGTCCCTCTTTTTTAAGCATATGTGTCCAGTAAAGTTAAAAATATTGCGAGCAAGCGAATTAAGATGTGATTCGAGTTTTGTTAAATATTTGCCTGCGTATTTTGCAATTTCTTCAGTCACTAGTGGCATATTTAAATCACGATGTATAATAGAATTTTGGATGTACCATGGAGCCGATGTTATTAACCGTAAAATTTTGTTTTGCCTTCGTTGGATTCTCTCGACATTGGAAGCTGAAGCAGTGCCCCATAACTGAATTCCATAGCGCCATATTGGCTTCAAAAGCGACTTGTATAATAAAAGTTTGCAGTCTAGGCTGAGTGTTGAGTTTCTGCCAATCAACCAATATATTTTAGTTAACTTAAGTTTCATCTGAGTTAACTTAGAGTCAATATGATGTTTCCATGTAAGTCTTCGATCAAGGTGTATACCAAGGTATTTCACTTGGGAATGTTGAGGAATATTTTGATTGTTGATTCGAATGGGGGAGCAAGTATCTCTTCTTAGGGTGAACGTTATATGGACACACTTTTGTTCATTGACTTTAATTCTCCATAAGTTCAACCATATTTCCAGCTGGTTAATATGTTCCTGGAGATTTCGGGATGCCTCATAAGGGTTTTCGTGCACACTCATACAGGCTGTATCATCGGCAAAAGTAGAAATATGGATATTATTGCTCACAGGCATATCACAAGTATATATTAAATACAAGACAGGACCCAGAATACTACCCTGTGGCACACCAGAAGATATAGATTCGGGCACACTCGTGAACTCTCCTTCCACAACAGTGAACTTCCTATCAATAATATAACTTTCCTAAAGCTTTTTAATGTTTATTGGCAGATATGTCTTCAATTTTAAAACTAGGCCTTCGTGCCATACTTTATCAAACGCCTGAGAAACATCAATAAAGAGAGCAGAACAATACTTCTTTTCTTCAAATGTTCTTCTTACAACTTGGACCAGTCTATGCGTTTGTTCAATCGTGCTGTGCTGACTTCTAAAGCCAAATTGATGGTCCGGGATGCACCCATTATCAGTTAAAATTTTGGACAATTTAGTCATGAACAGCTTTTCGAAAAGCTTTGAGATTGTAGATAGTAAGCTTATAGGCCTATATGACTCAGTCTTGGTAAGATCTTTGCCCGCCTTTGAAATCATTTTGATCTTGGCCAGTTGCCAGTTATGTGGAAAATACTGCATTCTTAAAATAGCATTAAAAGCAAATAGCAGGATTCTTATTGCAATATGAGACAAGTTCATGAGCGTTTTGTTACTAGTGCCATCAATACCTGGAGCTTTCTTCGGGTTGAGTTCAGCAATTACTTTTTGTACTTCACGCATCTTAAACCTTAAGGGACGAGGGGGTAGAGAAACTACACTCGGTAAATAAGCAGCACCCGTACATGAATTGGGAGTGAATACAGATTTTAAATGCTCAGAAAATAAGTTACCTTTCTCACTATCGCTTCTTGCCCAGCCTCCGGTCGCAGTACGCAATGGTGATTTAAGATCAACAGGTCGTTTAAGATTTCTAGTAGCGCGCCATAAAGAGTAATTAGATGCGGACGTTACATCCAGACCTTCTAAATACTTTTCCAGTAGTGCAGTTTTTTCCGATGATAGCAGCTCTTTGAGTCGTTTAGTACATTCTTTAAGTCTGATTTTATTTAGAGGTGATCTGTGCTGTTGCCATTCTCTTCTAGCTGTCCTTTTTTCACATACAAGACGTTCAATTTCCGTAGAATAAATTCTGTTAAAGCCGGTCTGCGGATAGGAGGTAGTGCCGTATACAGCAGCCTGTTTAATATTTTCGTTAAGATTGGCAATGTTAAATTCAATATCATCGCATGATCTAAGCTGAATGTTTTCTACGCAGTAACTACTAAGATATTTTTTGAATGTCAGCCAGTTGATTCCATTAATCATCTTCACATATGAGTTAGTTAAATCACTCCTTAGTGGGTTGAAAATTGTAACTATTGTTGGAGAGTGATCGGAGGACAGATCTAGAGATGCCTCTACGTGAATTAAGTCCCTATGAATATTTTTCGTGACGGCAAAATCTAAAATATCTGGCATTTTTCTTACGTCAGTAGGCCAGTAAGTAGCCTCCCCACTCGAAATGACATCTAAGCCCATTTTTGAAATTGTATTGAACAAGGCTCGACCTCTAGGTGTAACAAGACGCGATCCCCAGTACGTATGTTTTGCATTGTAGTCACCAGCTGCCACGAAACAAGATCCAAGCGATTTGTAGAACTTCTCATACTGATCTTCGATAACTGAAAATCTGGGAGATGAGTAAATTGATGATATCACGAAATTCGCACAAAAATTTTCTACGAAAATTTTCGTTGCTTGCAAATATTCTTCACTAACGTTGTCAAGGACATAGTGCTTGAGTCTTGACTTAATCAGAATTGCTGATCCACTACATGCTCTCTCTCTCTCGGGTCCTTTGTATCATATAAAGTGTAACCATTTATTTTAAATAAGCTTCTTGAGGTCAAATGAGTCTCAGAAACCAACATTATATCAATATTTTTTTCCATGAGGAAGTGCTCAAGTTCATTTTTATGTTGGCGAATGCCGTTTGCGTTCCAGAAACATATTTTTAACGTGTTCATGATTTATTAACTAATGCTTGAAGCAGTGTATTCTGCATTCGCAGCATTTCTTGCATCATACTTGTCATATTTGTAGTAAAGTTGTTTATAGTTAGCACCAGATTCTCAATAGTAGCTTCAAGGCGACTAAAGTTAAAGATTGAGTTTGAATTCGTTGAATTATTTGGCGGTGGAACATTTTGCGTGGGAATTGAACTAGTCTTAGCAGCATCAGCATACGATACACGTGAAGTAACTGGTTGGCTGATTTGAGCAAAAGTGTCAGAGTTCGCGTTTACTTGTAGAGCTGGAGTTAACTTGGGTTTTTGACCCATAGCCTGTTTAACGAAAGAATATACAGGGCACCCTCTATAGTTAGCTGTGTGATTACCTCCACAATTACTACATTTTTTTTCTGCTTGATCTTTTGGCTTAGTGCAGCTAGCAGTACCATGTAATTCACCGCAGATAAGTCACACTGTAGGTAACTTGCAGTAATTTTTCGTATGGCCATATTCTTGGCAATTATGGCACTGTACGGGACCTGAATGCTTACGTGGCTCTTCAACTGTGATTTTTCGATGTAAGAGATACTTTACGTTATAAACTGGGTGGGTTTAATTTTTTTTCAACTGTATGTCATTCGGCTCCAGTTCAACCCGAAATAGGCGTTGGGGGACCTTTTCTCTATTAAATATGTTGGTAACAATTTTTACCTTGAATCCTTGGTCGACAAGTGCACATTTTACTTCGGGTTCAACATATGAATCTATGCCCTTTACTACTATCTGTAGGCCTTTAGCACTCTTAAGTTGGTATGTGTAAAAATTTGTTTTATTTTTTTCGAATTCACTAACAATTTTTCGGAAATCGTTTTCATTATATATGTGGATTTTAGTTTCATCAATATTACCTCGTTTAATTGGAACGATGTGAAAAGTATTTTCACCAATGGTCGACAGTAGTTTTTTTATAAGCGCGTTAGAATTTTTTTCTCTCAGATAAATAGGTGGTGGCTTAAAAGACATTTGCGATGATGTAGAGGGCTTGTCGTCGGTGTCTTGCAATAATGAAAAACGATTTTGACGATTGGTAGATGATGCGCTGTTATCCCTAGACATTCATGGGGCAGATGAAATTTTTGAAGAATTTGGGCTTCGCCCACGCTTTACCACTGTTATATATCTGTCCATTCCCACTTGTACCTTGGGTTTTGAGCTACTGTTATCTGTAGTGATAACTTGGTTTAGTGATGAACGCGAGTCCGATGCGGATGATATCGCAGACTTGAATGAAGAAGTACTAGGCAATGGTAATGTTAACGATTCACTAGTTGGCATTGGACAAAGCGAAGTTGATCGCTGATGAAAAATTGGCTTTGCCGTTAAAAAAAAGATTTTCATCAGATTTATTATTTATATTTTTTTCATTAAGAGTTTCAGAACTCACAGTAAAATAAGCATTTCTGCCGTTAGAACTCACTTCAAATTTTTTTTCCTTTGAGGTACTCATACAGAGTATTATTCCTCAAGGGAACTTTGTTTGTGTTTACGGTTTTTTTTTTTGTTTTTGCTATTTCTTGCTATGTAAAAAATATTAGTAAAGCCAATAAGCTTATTTATCAAGGTGAATATGTATTACGAATATTTTTTGTATGATTTTTGATTTTGTTGTTTTTTATATTTGTTTCGCATGTATGTATGTAAAAAAAATCCGCTTTAATGTCTCTTCACTATGAAGGTTCAACAATATATACATATGTATGTATGTATATATTTATTCAGTATTATACATATGTATGTCAAATAAAAAAAAATGAATTCAATTTAAACAAAAGATAATTCAAAGTAAAAATATGTGCATGTATATACGGTCTAATTCATAAAAAATATTTTAGGTTTATTACAGGTTTATTTGACAAATTACCCATAGAAATATGTCAAATAAGCGCTTAATAAACCTGAAATATTTTTTATGAATAAGGCAGTTAAAATATAATACTTTGGGATCCACATCCTCAAATAGTGTTTAGCAAATTAAAAAAATCATAATTCAAATTACATAAAAAAATTATTCCTAAAACATTAATCGTGGAGTTCTTCTGAAACTACATCTTCAAATAGTGGTAAATTATTAATCGCGTCATTTAAAAATAACGAGTTAAGCTTCACTAATAAGATATCCTCCAAAGTCTCATGGCTCATACGGTTGCGGTTGTCGGTTAAAATTAGTTTCATGGATGAAAAGGCTCGTTCTATGGTAACCTATAAAAAAATTTAAAATAAATAACTAAATGAATGCGATAAAAAATAGGCTGCTGCCTACCTGAGTTGGAGGAATGCCGAAACAAGCATTGCTTAACGCATAGAGCTCAGGTTCGGAGTGCTTCTTATCTTTCCAAAATTCCAATACATCAGTGTCACATCGCATAAATGGAAGATGAAGATTTCCTTTTTTTGAGTGAACGTCAGTATAAACAACTTCACCGGAAAATGTTGGGAGATTTTCTTTTAAAAATGAATGTAGCATTTCATCTGCTTCATCTTTAAAGTTGTTGCTATTTGACACTAATGTGTTATCGCCATTAATATTTCTTGTAATATTTTCTGCAGCAGAAACTGAACACAATTTTCCCCAAATATGTTTCAAGTATGTCACGGCTGCCTGTCTTTTTTCTGAACTCAAGATGTGATGGAATCTTGGATCAAGAAATAGGCACGCGTTAAAACTTTCGTTTTCTAGCAGTTTAACTGTTCTTTTTTCAATGATTTCCAAGAGTTTCTTTCCAATTTGTTTTTGCATTTCTTTGGTGCTATTTTGCACTATTTTGTTTGTAAGCATCTTACATTTTAGCCATTGAGCATACAAATTTCCATAATGCAAATGCTCTGCCTGAAATTTTATTATTACGTCCTGCAAGGGAGCGAAAACGGCATCATAGCACTCCATAAAGTCCCAAAGAGATTCACTATTGTCAAAATTTTCTTCGGAGGTCTTATTTATTATAGACTCGACAGCAATCAAGGAATTTTTTGCAGCTAGAAGAGTGTGAATCATATTGTACGTTGAGCCCCATCTCGTGGAACAATCGAGTTGAGGAAGTTTGATATTTCGCAATTCAAAAGCGTCCCTGAATTCATTGGAAGGTTTCCGTATGAATTTTGTAAAATTCCTTCAGCTCAATAAAAATCCTTTTACTTCCGTATCTTTCATAACATCAAGAGCGCATAATTGAGCAGTGTGTACTGCGCATCTACAAACTTGAATATGTGCAACACAAAGATTTGTTGAATTTTCTTCATTTTTAATATTGTTTAAATGTGTTCTTCACATTCCTCGCTAATATTACAGCCCGATGGAATCTTTGTTGTTTTTAACATGTTTGCTCCATCATCAGAAGTAATTGAAATTATCTAGTTCAGGTTTACATCATATTTTTGCAAAATCTTTAAAATTTCTGCAGCAAGATTATTTGACGAATAACGGATTTGATTTCGTTTTCCTTAATGTATTGTGCACTGATTCCGAAGATATTGCGGGAGAGTCTCGATGCGTTATCAATCTTTACTCATTTCAGTTTTTTACTTCATACGAATATTTTCGGCAACTTTATTTAAAGTAGGTTTGCAATTTTGAGCATTTAAAATAAATCGCTTGCCAAGCTTCTCCCCCAAACCGACGCAAATTGGATCAATTATATTTTTCAAATTGGGAGAATTTAGAACATTAAATGGTAAACTGTCTTCGGTAATTCCCCCCAGGGGAGTCTATTTATAGACTACGAGAGCGGAAATCCCGGGGCCCCAGCTAGGGTAATGTAGCTTTTTCCACTGGCTCATTACCCGTAAAACTTATGTGTTACTACCCGATCTCTGAACATAAACAGAGCAAAGGATGTGCACATATTTATAAAAGGAAAACAAATATTGTACGCCCGTTGTTGTCAGTTAGGTGCAGCGTCACCTAGAACTGCCCCTGAGTTCAAAAGACAATAGAGGTGAAGCCCTTGTGGTGGAACTTCGAGGTCTAACCAGAGGCTACTTCTGGTACCACGGGTGCCAGTTGCCCGACAGCTGGCCTGCTTAGAGATAAATGCATTGCGGTTGTCAATTTGTGCGTCCTACCTCCTGGGTTCAAGGGGCGTTTATCAAGCATGATCGATTGTAGTAGGCACAGGATCTTGGCGGGGAGCTTGCGTTCTTCTCGCGTAAGTGGTCCTCGCTACTCTGAAGTTTTGAGTGCATGTAGCGGTCGTCAGTTTCCTTTACTAAAATGCCGAGTTCGTCCTATCCCACGGGGTTTACCCCACGGGGTTAAAGGGATGATTTTGGTATGTGTGGAGTAGGCACTGGTTATTTGGTGACACAGGCATGCGTTCATTATGGATGAGTGGTTAGCTGTGCCGGCAATGGTTGAGGAATTTTCTTGGAGATCTCGCTAAGTTGTATACACAACACCATAGCGTGGAAGCCGGAGAATTATCGTGGTGGTTGTGGTTGCTACCAAAATCGCTGGGAGAATAGTATTGGCTTCCCAGTGTGAAATCAATGCTAGTGGTTGGTCTGACGCGGTCAGCCAGACACTATTCTATGTGCTGTTGCCATTCAACAGAGCTGCTATGGTGACGGACATAGCAGCAGAGTTTAGATAGCTCAAAGTACCTCAGCAAGGTACTTGAATATAGAACAGGGATAACTATATTCAAAGATTGCAACCTATGTGCCTTATGGAGTGGGCCATAAGTTCATTCTAAAAGGGTGCATGGGGGCGTTGGTCTGGTGTCTAACCCACACCCAGTGCTTTGGCACACGTGAGATTAGGCCGTAATGGCAGGTACTCACGTAAAGCAATTGCACATCTGTCTTCGGCAATTAGTCCAATGTATGATCTGAATAATGTTTTTTTATTTATTTGTATTTTAATATTTTGTTTTCTTGTAATTGAAGGCACTATAACGGAAAAAAATGACTTTGTTGATGTATCGTCATTCTTAACATCTATTTTATGTAGTTTCATTAAGTGGTTTTTTAAATTAAAAATTTTATTGTTTTTCATTTCAAATTTGCACAAATTGCACACTGCCTTTCCAATGTCCTCTTTATTCACAAAATATTTCCATACAGCCGTTGAAGAATTTTTGCGTGGTGTCATTGTTAAAAAAATAAAAATAAACGAGCCGATCGCGACCAATTTTCTCAAAGTACTAAACAAATAATGCAAAAATGTGCTGTGCTATGCTGCAATATACTGTTCGTATATAGCTTCGGTTATATAATAAAAAGGACCACGAACCTTTGAAACTGTGCTTTTGAAATTTCGAATTTAAAGCAACAGAATAGTCATCAGCAATGCCCAATGTAGCTGTGCTGTGACTTAACTGGAAACATGTGCGAAGCGCAGCACAGCAACAAAAGTAAAAAAAATATATATAAACTTTTCGCAGCACAGCAAAAGCAGATTTTATAGTGCTGTTGCTATTTTGCTGGCAGTTTTTCAAACACTGATATTTTTGGCAATAAAATATATTTATGGTAATTATACCATATGTTTTTCCATGTACGTGTAGTTAATGCTAATAACAGGTAACCATTTAACGAATAACAACACACATTTTTAATGGATAAAAAAAGGTTTTCGCGCATTATTTTACAGCGGCATCGGGAGGTGCTACCTGATTATGCTATTACTTAAAATAAATAACACTTCACATTACCAGGTAATTAGACAAAACTAGCAAAGGTGCTTATAAAGTATGCTGTATTGTATAAAAAATTGGAAAAGTTTTATTTGTATGTATTGTTTTTTATTATTATTTACCAATAGATAATCTATTTAATATTACGCGATAACTTAGAAAAGCTTTTTAACACTAAATAAAGTATTTATTTTTAAATTACATGTTTTAGATATGTTAATTACCATCATTTTACAATTTATTTATTTCAATTATTCTTAAGAAAACAATCCGAAATATCGAAGCTTAAGAGGTTATTTATTTGAACTGCTTCACTGTCGTCTTTCTCTATTTCTTTAGTTATCTTTGGTAACCATTTCAATCGTATTCCTTGTAAAACTGGATCTGAGGATAACAATAAATGAAGCATTAAATCATAATTTTCTGCTAATTTTGAACACTTTTGACTATTAATTAATCTGTACTGCTTTACATCTCTGTTCCTTGCTTCTTGAGCTTCTTCTGTAAGTTCTCCCAGAGGTAGGATGTTGGTTTCAATGATTTCTTTTCCATGAGTTAATACCTTATGTACAGTTGGCGTCATCGATCTCCATGGATATACATTTTTTATCAGTACTTTTGTTTCATTAGCAAAAGCATCAAATTTGTCTGCATTGATTTGCTTTTTACTGTTAATAGTTGCCAATATTATTTTGAAGGTACTTATGAATTTTTTATCCAAGCTACCATAATCGTTAATTGGCTTATTAATTATAAGCTTATGATTTCTAAATTCATCTTGTATCATTTTCTTCTCAGTTCTTTGTGTCTCTGCCAAGCCTTTGTTGTTTCGTGAGGAGACAGTTTCATTACCTTTGATATTTCTATATTTTATATCATATGATAGATGCACGCAATACTCCATAAATCTAATGAGAGCATGAAGTGGGAAAATTCCAAATTTAAGGGTTTCCTCTTTTATAGTTTCATCAGATTTATCTTCAAACTCAAAGCTTTTTTCCAACATTTATTGCATTTCCAGTATGACTTGGTATCCGTTAGGCCATTGGCAACTTTTCCATCTATCATAGTCAATTGTAAATCAAATGTCGCTGTAAAATAATGCGCGAAAACTTTTTTTATCCATTAGAAATGTGTGTTGTTATTCGTTAAATGCTTACCGATTTGGGGGGTGAGAATAAAAGAAATCAACAAAACAAAATTCTCCATTCAACTAACGACCCCTCTAATGCAGGTCTTCAATTGCACAAAAATAGTAATTGGAAAATATTTTCTACAGAAAAGGACGGCACTGAACGTTAAAGAAAAGAGAAAACTAATGTGACCTTGAAACTGTTGCCGGTGCGCGCGTTTAATTGATAAAATTTAAAAAGTAAAACTATTAAAGATGAATTTAACGGGTAAGTCCATATATAACAATACATTAAGGATTCAGAACACTAGTTTGCAGTGGATACAAATACGGCAGTTAAAATTTTAACTGCCGTATTTGTTTAATTTTTTAAATTATATTATATGATATCTGCAAATATTTCAAAACGTTACCATTTATTTACTATTTATTTTATAGCGGCGTACGATTAAATTAATGCATTGTTTGTGACCGGTGGCGGCTGTTAGACGGCTTACAGCTGATCGGCTGTATTGTCTGGTTTATGCTCATGTGCAAAATCAAAACAAAAAGGAATTGAGAATTCGTTCTCATTGTTTTTGTTTTGTTTTAATTTACTCACTGCAAAGAACGAAACAAAACAAAATCAAAGAATTTATTTCATTTATTTATATTATCGTACTCTGCTTTTGAGTATAAAGAAATTAAAACAAAAATAAATTTATAACTAATAGTGTCGATTATTTTTTACGAAAATCAGGTCATAACACCTGCATTGCGCAATAAATAGCATAGCTATAATAAACAGTACAAGAAATTTTACCTATATCTCCTATAAACTATAGAGCTGGGCTACTAAAATTGTTGTTTGCGAACCCAGTATTTCCAATTGACAAATTCTTTCCAATAAGAAACATAAGAACATATTGGTCAGGTTAGAATACTAGTTTTCTCAGTAGAAATTTTTAGGATATTCCAGTCAGAATCCCTGAACAGTTACACGATTACATGTTTCCTCATCTCCCTTTTTGTGAAACACAAAAAAAGCATTTCTGCAGCCAATATCTTTATTTGAAGACAATTAAAAACAAAAAATCTTCCAAAAATTTAATTGTTTCAATGAAACTTTTTTACTTAATTAATTTTCTAACAAAAGTTCTATTGACTCAATTTTTTTAAATAATATTTAGCGCACTAAGAATCCCAATTTATTACTTTACTTATTCAGTAAAATATTTTTTATTAAAAATACACGGAAATTAATTATTAAATTTGATATTTTTAAACATAAGTTTAATTGACTCAATTATATTTTGTTATTGATTATTCAGTTCTCGTGGTACCTTCATAGCGAACAGTCGATTAGCGGAATTTTTCTTACAAAAAATTAAACAAACAAAAAATATTCGTAGTACATATTATTCGTAATAGGTACATACTGTCTTTAATAAATAAGCTTTTATGCTTTGCTAATATTTTTACATAGTAAAAATAACAAAAACAAAAAAAAAAACCGCAAACAAAAAAATTAAACAAAGTGATATTGAGGAATGCTATATATGTGTACCTCTAAACAAATAAACAATCATAAATAACAAAAACAAAAAAAGACCGCAAACAAAAAAAAACACAAACGAATATCCCTTGAGGAATTCTTTGTATGAGTGCCTCAAATACAAAAAAAATTGAAGTGAGTTCTAACGGCAGAAATGCTTATTTTACTGTGAGTTCTGAAACTCTTAATGGAAAAAATATAAATAATAAATCTGATGAAAGTCTTTTTTTAACGTCAAAGCCAATTTTTCGTCAGCGATCAACTTCGCTTTGTCCAATGCCAAATAGTAATGATGCATTAACATTACAGTTGCCCAGTACTTCTTCATATAAGCCAGTAATATCATCCCCTTCAGGCTCGTGTTCATCACTTAACAAAGTTATCACTACAGATAACAGCGGCTCGAAACTCAAGGTACAAGTCGGAATGGACAGATATATAACCGTGGTAAAGCGTGGGCGAAGCCCGAATTCTTCAAAAATTTCATCTGCTCCAAAAATGTCTAGCGATAACAGCGCAGCCTCAACTAATCGCCAAAACCGCTTCGAAATTTTGCAAGATGACAACGACAAACCCGAGGTAGCCTCGAATAAAATATCCAAGCCGCCACCAATATATTTGAGACAAAAAAATTCAAATGCCCTTATTAAAAAATTAATTTCGGTCATTGGTGAGAATAAATTTCACGTTGTTCCAATAAAACGTGGCAACATCGATGAAACTAAAGTCCAAATTTATGACGAAAAAGATTTCCGCAAAATGGTTGCTGAATTTGAAAAAAAATAAAACAAGCTTCTACACATACCAGCTTAAGAGCGCTAAAGGCATGCAGATCGTATTGAAGGGCATAGATTCTTATGTTGTTCCCGAAGAAATAAAAGATGCACTCGTCCTCCAGGGGTTTAAGGTAAAAAATGTGTCCAATATAATAAATAGAGAGAAGATTCCTCAACCCCTATTTCGTGTTGAACTTGAGCCTAATGATATAAAATTGAAAAAAAATGAAACGCATCCAATTTATAATTTGAAATACCTCTTGTACCGAAAAATCACAGTTGAAGAGCCACATAAGCGTTCAGGTCCTGTACAGTGCCATAATTGCCAAGAATATGGCCATACAAAAACATACTGCAATTTACCCTCCGTTTGTGTTGTATGCGGCGAATTACACGGCACTGCTAGTTGCAATAAGCCAAAAGATCAAAGTGATAAAAAATGCAGTAATTGTGGAGGTAATCACACCGCTAACTACAGAGGTTGTCCTGTGTACTCTTTCGTAAAGAAGACTATAGTGCAAAAACCTAAATTAGCTCCAGCTCAATCAGCAAACGCTTACTCTGCCACTTTTGCGCAAATGAGCCAACCAGTTACTTCCCGTGTATCGTATGCAGATGCTACTAAGACAAATTCAATTCCCACACAAAATGTTTCCTCGCCAAATAATTCAAAAAATACTGACGCAAGCTTTAATTTTAATCGCCTTGAAGCTACTATTGAAAATCTGGTGCAAACTATAAACAATTTTACAACAAATATGACTAGCATGATGCAAGAAATGCTGCGAATGCAGAATACTTTGCTTCAAGCATTAATTAATAAGCCATGAACACGTTAACAATATGTTTCTGGAACGCAAACGGCATTCGCCAACATAAAAATGAACTTGAGCACTTCCTCATGGAAAAAAATATTGATGTAATGTTAGTATCTGAGACTCATTTGACTTCGAGAAGTCTTTTTAAAATTTATGGCTACACTATATATGATACAAAGGACCCTAGAGGAAGGGCTTGCGGTGGATCAGCAATTCTAATAAAGTCAAGACTCAAGCACTATGTTCTTGATAACATTTGTGAAGAACACCTACAAGCAACAAATATTGGCATTGAAAGTTTTTGTACAAATTTTGTTATATCATCAATTTACTCCCCTCCCAGATTTTCAATCACTGAGAATCAATATGAGGATTTCTACAAATCTCTTGGACCTTGTTTTGTAGCAGCTGGCGACTACAATGATAAGCATACGTTCTGGGGTTCGCGTCTTATTACCCCCAGAGGTCGAGCATTGTTCAACACTATTTCAAAAATGGGCTTGGATGTCATTTCGAGTGGGGAGCCCACTTATTGGCCTACTGACATACAAAAAATTCCGGATGTTATAGATTTTGGCGTCATAAAAAATATCTCTAGGGATTTAATTCAAGTTCAAGCTTCTATTGATCTTTCGTCCGATCACTCTCCGACGATCATTACAATTTGTAGTCCATTAAGAAGTAATTTACCTGACCCATATGTGAAGATGATCAATCGTGTTAATTGGCTGGGGTTCAAAAAATATCTCAGTAGTCATTGTACGGAAAACATTACGCTTAGAACATCCGATGATATTGAATCTAACATTGCCAATCTCAGCGAGAATATTAAACAGGCTGCTGAACATGCCACTAACTCCCATCCGCAGACTGGGTTTAATAAAATTTATTCTACAGACATTGAACGTCTCGTACGTGAAAAAAGAAGAGCTAGAAGGGAATGGCAACAGCACAGATCACCACAAAATAAAATCAGATTTAAAGAATGCACTAAACGACTCCAAGAGTTGCTTGCATCTGAAAAAACTGCATCTCTTAAAAATTATCTGGAAGGTCTTGATGTCACACCAGCGTCTAATTACTCTTTGTGGCGCGCTGCTAGAAAGCTTAAAACACCCGTTGAGTATAAGCCACCTCTACGCACATCTACCGGAAGTTGGGCAAGAAGCGATACTGAAAAAGGTAAAATATTTGCTGAGCACTTAAAATCCGTTTTTACGCCAAACATATGTACTGGTGTTGCTGATTTGCCGAATGTAGTCGCTCTACCCCCTCAACACATAAAGTTTAAGACGCGTGATTTACAAAAATTAATTGCCGAACTCAACCCGAAGAAAGCTCCGGGTATTGATGGAATTAGTAACCAGATGCTCATGAACTTGCGTCGTATTGCAATGAGAATCCTATTATTCATATTTAATATTAATGCCATATTTAATGCCATTTAATGCCATACGACTGGAGTATTATCCACACAGCTGGAAGCTTGCCAAGGTTAAAATGATTCCAAAGCCGGGCAAAGATCTAACCAAGGCTGAGTCATATAGGCCAATAAGTCTACTATCAACTATGTCAAAGCTTTTCGAAAAACTGCTCAAAACAAAATTGTCCCAAATTCTAATTAGTAGTGGGTGCATACCAGACCATCAATTTGGTTTTAGAAGTCAGCATAGCACCATTGAACAAACTCACAGACTGGTTCAATTTATAAGAAGAACTTTTGAGGAAAAAAAGTATTGCTCTGCGCTCTTTATTGACGTTTCCCAGGCATTTGATAAAGTGTGGCATGAAGGCCTAATTTTAAAATTGAAGACTTACTTACCAATAAACATTTTAAATCTTTTGGAAAGTTACATTATTTCCCGTAAGTTCACTGTTGTGGAAGGAGACTTTACGAGTAGGCCTGAAACTATTTCATCCGGTGTGCCACAGGGGAGCATACTGGGACCAGTTTTATATTTGATTTATACTTGTGATATGCCTGTGAGCAGTAGTATCCATACTTCCACATTTGCCGACGATACAGCCTGCCTTAGTATGCACGAAAACCCTGATGAGGCATCCCGCAAACTCCAGGAACACATTAGCCAGATGGAGCTTTGGTTAAACTTATGGAGAATTAAAGTCAATGAACAAAAGTGTGTCCATATAACGTTCACCCTAAGAAGAGATACTTGCTCCCCCATTCGGATTAACAATCAAGTTGTTCCTCAACATTCACATGTGAAATATCTTGGCATACACCTTGATCGACGACTTACATGGAAACACCACATTGACTCTAAGTTAACTCAAATGAAACTTAAATTAACTCAGGTACATTGGCTGATTGGTAGAAATTCAACACTTAGCCTAGACTGCAAACTTTTAATATACAAGTCGCTTTTAAAGCCAATATGGTGTTACGGAATTCAACTATGGGGCACTGCTTCAGCTTCAAATGTAGAGAAAATTCAACGAAGGCAAAATAAAATTTTACGCATGATAACATCGGCTCCATGGTACATCAAAAATTCAAATATACATCGCGATTTGAATATGCCACTAGTGACTGAAGAAATTGCAAAATACGCAGGCAAATACCTAACAAAACTCGAGTCACATCCTAATCCGCTTGCTCGTAATATTTTGAACTTTACTGGACACATCCGCTTAAAAAAGAGAGATACACGGGCTCTAATATTCAACACTCTAGATGATGAAGCTGCTTGAAAACACCTTTTTCTTTTTGTTGCTTATCACTACTTATGTATTATTAATAACTATCACTAAGCTTATGTCCGACATTGGTCGGGCCTAATAATTTTTTTTTATAGATTTAAGATTTGAATACTTATTGTTAGTTCATATTTGAAGATACAATAAATAATAAACATGCATTTAAAAAAAAAAAAAAAAAAAATTGATTATTTGTATGTTTTCTTAAATTAAATATGTTAAGTAGATAGAAAATTTTTTTTGTTTTTATGAACTTGATTGAGCACCGACTGGAGACTCCGAACATTCTGTGATTTTTGATAATTAACGAATCCCGAAATCCGGAGATTTTTTTCATGATAACTTTTAGGACTAAATCAAATCCGGAATTTGCATGTAATTTCCTTCAATAAATCCTGTATTAATATTAATAGCCATTCCTTTCTTATAATTCTATCGTTTATGTTGTATACAATATAACATATTTAGGAGTTCACAATAGAGTTTTTAAATATGTCTTAATATTGCAACGTTTAGATGTTAATAATTTAATATGGGTTGGCAAGTTTGTTGTTTTTGTTTGTGTGTTGCATGTTTTAAAAATCGAGTCATTTTCAATATGGCAATATGGTAATATGAAACTAAACAAGTTAAAAGTGTCAGCGCAGCTGTAGTTGATGAACAAATATTTGTGCATAATTAGTAAAGAACAAACGACAATGGCAAGACTTTTGTAAATTTGGAGATGGTAAAATTGAGCTTTCATTACAAAAAAGCTGTCAGCAAATTGTAATACGATTAATCAAAAATAATTCACATATTCCATTTGCAATAACGGCAGTATATAAAGCAGAAATCTACATCAGCTGACACCACACACACAGTGGACCAAACACAATGAACGCTAATAATGAAGGCGTAGTGGCCTTTGGAAACAGCTAGTTGCTCCGTTCTACTACATATTTGTCAGAATATTTACAATTAACTTTGGTTTTAGTTGTTCATTAGTAATTATCACATGTAATTTGGCTTACAAAGCGATACGAACTTTAGCCTGTTCAATTAACAAAATATAGGAATATTTTTATTTTTCGCTGTCTAGGCGTTTTGCAGAACAAAATTATTCTGATAAATTTATCGAACAATAATTTCTAATTAAAAAAAAAATTTGTTATTTTAATACTTCCATATAATGTGTTTTATTATATCGTTGCCTGCTCACAATGAAAATTTCAAGATGACACAATATTGCCATATTAAAATTTTAAGATACTCATTGTGAATTCCCTAATTATGTTGAAGCTAAAGGGAAATGAACAGTTTATTCTCCAGCTTAACAAAAACACACGTCACAATGATCAAGAGTTGATATTAATTATATTTTTACTATATTTTATACATGTATGTAATGTGATAAAATTAAAAAAAAAAAAACTTCAAAGATTTTTCGTATTATTATTGCACTATGGCTTTAAAAATTTCAAGTTTTAAATAAAACAAATCAATAAATGAGCCCGCAAAAACCAACTGTGACACCGCGGTCAGATTATACGTGTGAAATAAATTAATAGCGCTCATGATGACACCTGCTAACAAGACCATGCTAATCCAACACTTGATTTTATGCTACACAGCATGCAAAATATCAATAATGTAACTTAAATTTTATTGGTTTTGTATGAGCCACGATTTCTTTGCCACCAAAAATAACGTTTGTACTACGAATGATATAAAAGAGCGCACGAAAAAGCAGTCATGTTTTTCTTATTAAAACTCTTCTAACCATTTTATTATTATAATATTAAACTGCATAACGTGTTATACTATGTTTAGACGACGAGTTGAATCACATGCTTCGATCTCTGAATCATGTTTTTGAATCTTGCCGTTTATACGACGCCTTCGTGATTCGTGTGCAGCGTGCCAATTTAGTGCTTTTCGCACTATATTTAGTGCTTTTTAATTCATAACAGTCCGGAATTTTTTTAACTAGGTGCTTTTTTTAAAAAGGCACTAAATTGGCGCTTTTTCACCTTTGACTTTAGTGCGTTTTTAGATTCATATTGAATCTACTTGATTCGCTCCCATAATTTTGTATGGCGAAGCAAGTCGATTCAGTCATAATTGGGGTGTGAAGCATGAATAGAGGCGAAACACGTATCATGTAAACATACTATTAAGAAATTTAAATTTTTGTCCATTAAATCGGCATTATAAAATGAAAATGCGACAAATAACAGACGGGTGAGATAATTGCCAATCTTGTAGGCCTGTCACAGAAATTATTCGGAATGGTTTTGATTCCGAGTTTTCAATTCGATTGATTTTATTTAACCTTCTCCAGACTTTGATCGATTTACTTCATTCCGATAAATTTTAATTTAGTTATTTTAAAGTGAAGTGTGGCAATATTGTTCGTTAAATGTTCGTTAAATGTAACAAATTGTGAAAACCAAAACAAAAACATATTATTATTCAAGAAGAAAGCAAAATAAAAAACGCCGCGAATTTATTTTTAAAGTTAAATTGAGCAAAATTTAAGCAAAATGCCTGGAATTTCAATTGTTGCAGTATTGAATGAGCAACGACGTCTGCAATCCACCGAAAATTTGCGCCGAAGGAGTTTAAGGGATGCCTCAGACCCACTTTCGTATCCAAACGCAGTGTAAGTGGTCTAAATTTTTCTATTATATCTACATACATATAAATGAAATTGCATTAAATATATTTTAAGATTTATAAGTTACTATCGCCTGAACAAAGAATCGTTTGTAATGGTTTTAAGCAAATTGAGTCCTCACCTTAAAAGTTCTACCATTCCATCAGTTATACAACTGACGACTACACTACGGTTATTAGCCACAGGATCATTTCAAGGTGTTATAGGTGAGTATATATTGTATACATTTCCAACACCAAGTAATACAAATATCTACATAAAATTATTATCAGCTAAAGATAATGGCGCTAATTTGGGGAGAAGCACGGTCTCAACATTGATGTGGAGAGTAATAAATGCAGCGGAAAATATTTTATGCCCACACTGGATAAAGTTGAAGATGACGGAAGAGGAGATGGAAAATTCTAAAATTAACCTTTTCCAGAAATTTCAAATACCGGGTGTGATTGGCTGTATTGATGGCACGCACATCAAGCTATGTAAGCCATCTGAAGATGAATCTCTGTATTTAAACATAAAGGGAATATTTAGCATTAATGCGATGATCGTAAGAAGCATTGAAATTGTTGTGTTTTTTATTAATAAACACTGTGTTCATATATTTTATTTGTTGCAGATATGTGATTATAAAATGCAAGTACGTGCTGTAGACGCGTGCAGGCCCGGATCATGTCATGACTCATATATTTGGAATATGAGCAGTTCCAGAAAAGTATTTCACGACAGATATTTAAATGGGAATAAAAATTCTTGGCTACTAGGAGATTCCGGGTATGGCTTAGAGCCATTTTTAATTACGCCATATAAAAATGTAGTGGCCAGGAGCTTAGAGCACAAATTTAATCTGAAACATGCTTCAGCCCGAAATATTGTTGAACGCACCATTGGCGTTTTAAAAAGTCGTTTCAGGTGCTTGCAAGGGACCCTTCTATATACCCCTCGAAAAACTTCGCAAATTATTAACGTTTGCTGTGCATTGCACAACATTTGCAAAAAATATAATGTTCCTTTTGAGGAAAGTGTGGCAGAAAATATGGAAGAAAATATTGTTGCAGATGCAGAAAATCATTTGGAAAGAGAGATGTTTAGAGTAGCACAACGCATACGTGATAATATTGCCGCACAAATAATTTGATATACACCTTAAGGTTTTTTAGTTTTAACAAATTTATTAAATTAAAAATTTATTCCATTAAGATAAAAAGTAATTTCAAAATCTAAAATGAAAGCTATTTCTTTGTGTTCGCTTTCCAGCACGGCGACACGGATACGGTGACACGGCTGCATATGTCGACATTTCGTAGGTGCCACCGGCTGGAAAGCAAACACAAAGAAATAGCTTTGATTTTAGATTTTGAAAATTGGCTGTAATAGCAAACAATAAACATAAAAACTAATTTCATTAAATTTATAAAAAAGAGTCACTAGAATTCATTTTTTTAAGTAGTAGTTTAAAAAAGGAACTTTTTTATTTAGTCTTTCAAGTTTCATGGAAATTTTTATCATTGGCAGTGTTCATAGTAGTTGCTCAATTGTTGGTGCAACCATTGTTTTTTTAAATTTTTTTTTTCGATTTTTCAATTTCAAGCTTAAGGGTCTCTATTTCTAAAAGTTTCGCTTTTATTTCATTTTTTTCTTTTAATAACTTGTGAAGTTCTTTATCGTGTTTTTTTTTATATTCGAAGTAGCCTTTACAAATATCACTAAATGTACGGTCACACTTGTCAAATATTTGCCCAAAAAAACGTAACCAACAAATACTATTGAAAAAAGTTTAGATCCAGACACTTGTTTTTCATATTAAACTGTTTCGAATACAACTTATGGACAATATCATAGATTCCAACACTATAGGCTGTTCTTTAACTTGACAAACTTTTGTCTGAATTTAAAGATTTTTCATTAGCATTTAGTGGTTACGCAAATGGGCAAATGTTTGACAAGTCTGACCGTAGCTTAAGTCTACCCAACTTTCGGGTTTGGCTTTTTAGTTCCTCCCTTTGTTCCTCCATTAACTTCACGATAGACTGTAAGTGATTATTTTCTTCGAAAAGAAGGTTGTTTCAATCACTTTGTGGTACAGTTTTGGTGGTACATGTGCGCGTTTTCTTCCTGTTTAGCTTTGGTGATAGAGTTGAACTGAGACGTTTTCTTATCGAAAATTTGTAGTTATTGCCGCCTGATTTTTGTTCTTCATTTTTTTTTTTTCATTAAGTGAAATCAGGTCAAGATGTGCGGAAGTTTGGAAAGTTTTTTCGGCTTCAAGATGCTTTAAAGCGTTGTTTGAAGTAGAAGGTGTGCAGTGAAGAGAAGTTGCATTATTTGAGTGAACAGGTTCTTCATTAACACTTCGAAAAATTTTCTCTGCACTTTGTGTGAACATACGGGTTGTAGATTATTGTCATCATCGGAATCTTACAAAATTGTTCAATCTGGGTCCCCAAAATCTCTTGCGCCCACAATACCTTCAACACTTCTATAAATCCCACTCAATCTTGCGATAGATTCTTCCATATCTGACAATACAAATTTATTGTATTGACCACCTCCGGTTTTTTCATTTTCTTTCTTGTTGTGGCTTAATTTATTTTTGATATATGCTTTCCAGTCGGTCCATGTTTTTTTTCATCCATGACAATCTTTGCTTGGCGGACCAGAGGCATTTAGATTTTCTGTTAATGATTCCCATAGGAAATCTTTTGCCACTCTGTCCCCTTTTACATATCCCCTTGCTATGTCTTGGTTGTTTTCCATGAATTCAAGGAAGATTTTTTCCTGATTTTGATTTCTATGTTTACGCCTATAAAAAATATTTTGTGATAATATATTAAAATATTGTTTACAAATTTGCAATATTTACATTTTTCAAAAATTGTCCAATCTTATGTGTTTTTATTTTGTTATGATGCCACTATGTTAATATATTGAACAATGAAAATTTTTGTAGAGGAATTTACGTGGTTTCGATTAAAAAATAGTGTGGTAGCACTTCATTTCAGTGTTTGCTGTTTATTAACTTTTAACATACAAATTTGTTGCAAATAATAAAAATTATATTAAAAATACGAATAAAATGTTATTAAAAGTTAATAATATAGATTATAAATTGAAATAAAAACGTTTTAAATTTTTTTTACTCTTTCACAAAAATAAACTACTAATTCGAGCACAAAATAAAACGTGATTTCAATTCCGAGGAGTTTGATCGATTTTAACTTTCTGAAGAAGCTTTTTCGGAATTGATTTTACTTTCGATCGAACTTAATTTCTGTGACAGGCCTGTTAGTTATAAAGCCTAAGTCCTCCTCTACGGATGTTCGAAGTTTCATATAAATCCAATCAGTAGTTTAGAAGTTCCAGATTTATTACCATTTATTTTGCAAAAGTCCCCACTGTGGAGTGTTGTATCAGCTTTACTTCATTACTCCAGACGCCAACCAATCCCATTTGTCAACCAATATTGTTGCCACGTTCATAAAACATGAAATCTAAAAAGAAGAATACAAGGCCAGAACTAAAACTATTTGAAATGTTTTGTGATGGCTACTATGGTTTCAACAAATATAGCACAGATGAAAACCTTTTCTTTTCGAGCATTGTTTCGAATACAACTAAAATTAGTTGTAATTCAGAATACCAAAAAACAGTTAAGTTGTTTTAAGGTTAAGTTGTTACAATTTCAACTAAACTTAATTGAGTTGTAAACGGTAATAGGGTCAATAAATTATATTGAAACTTAACAATGGACGATGCAAAACTCATCACTTTAGAGGAAAACTGCAACCCTTATGGCCAGAAACAGTTGATAAGTTACTGCAAAAAAGTAAGTAGTCAAAATTAGAAGCAGAACGTCAGAGCACAGAACAGCAACAGAAAGTAAAGACTAATGAATGTTAATTTTTATTAATTGTTTTTTCGCAGTTTAACGCGATTAATACAGAAAATTGTAAGCACCACTCACTTTGAAATTTAAGGCCAATTGTATACGGAAAATATTTGTAAAATTTGCTGAGTCTTCCTCAATCGTCAATTTACATACATACTCACTTCTATCGTATATACAAAGAAAAAAAAGAATTGTAAATACAACTAATTTATTTGTGAATACAAATAAAATATTATTTACAAAGGCTCCTACAACGATTTTTGTAAATACAAACACACATTTGTAACATAAGAAAACAAAATCAACTCAAGTATGTATTTCCAATTAAAATTATTGTGTTATTTACAATTGAGTTGTTTACAAAAAACAAAAATTTTTAATGAATTTGCTTTTCAAATTATAATGTGTTGTTTTTCGTTGTTTGTTTAATTTTTTTTACAAATTGGTTTTTTATTAAATTTTAATTTAAAGACGTTTGGGATGAGTCGAACCGGCAACCTCTTGACTAATAGACTAACGTTTTACCACTCAGCTAAAGAGCAAATCGTTATTAGGTACGCAAATAATGAATACACGCAAAACATGATTTCTTATGTTTCTTCTGCATTGCGCATTTCGTTCATATAATCTAAAAATAACTTTGTTGATTAAAAAAAAAACAATCCACGACATTTTTCGGCTTCTTGTCGGAATTTACACGTATACAACACCAACAATCAAAATAAACAACAACATCAGCACATGACCATGTTGAGTCAATTAACAAGCAAGATAAACACCAACACAAACAAAGTAATTTAAATGATATTTTAAAATACGCAGTATTGATAAATACAATATTTAAGTTAATGCCAAATATTATTGAAATTAAAAATTTTATTCAACAACATGGTTTTGTTGAACATATGTAAATCTTGTATATTTTTTTCTGTGTAGGAATACTTTAGAAAAAGTTGCAAATAATAATACTGTTTTTCAAGCATTGTTTGTGAATTCACATTTTGATAAACGAAATTAAGAAAAGTTTAAAATTCACTATTATTGAATTTTAATTATTTTGTAGCATATTGGGCAGTATACCACACAACAATCAAAGTTCAATACAAATTGAGAATAAGCTTATAGAAATAGTGAATTTTAAGCTTATCATACACAAATTTTTCTAAAGTGTGCTTATAAACAACATACATATGTACGTATGTGTGTATGCATGTACATATATTGAACAACATAATAACAAATAATTTCGCAAATTGATTAAATATTTCGCGTGTACAATTGGTTTTAAATTTCAAAGTGAGCGGGCGTGCAATATTGTGTATTTGTGTATCAAACTCCAGAAAAAATCTAAACATAAATCATAGCATGAAAAACAAAAATTGTTACAGTTACTCGTAAAATTGAAGTAAATAATTAAAATTTTTATTTTTCAAAAGTCAAAAAATAAATAAATATTGAATAAATAAGCCTATTATACAATTGCAATGATAAGGTTATAGTCAAGGCACATTCACCAGTAGGCTTGCCAGTTTGAGATTAACAAAAAGCTGGACATTTGAATTAAAAAAGCGGGATTATTACAAAAAAGCTGGACATTTTGAAAGAATAGTAACTTTTTTGTTATACAATCTTATTAAAAAATATATGTTTACATTGTTTTTTAAATTTTTTATATGATACTCTAATACACTATTAACATAGCCAAATAAAACTAAACTTAAAATTTTTCACTCCATTTATCCATGTCTATACATGTACAGCTACGATCAAAATAATAGTAACACGAAATAATATGGGTATCTAACGTTAAAATTCAAAAGGGTTTATCTTTAAAATGAAATCGAACATTACGGAAAAATAAAAAGTGTTTTTAAAATAATTTATCTAGCTTTTATTTTTGTCTATCTAGAACAGATTTGTGTTGTTAGAGAAACCCGTTTTCAGTCCTTTTAATTTTAACCTTCAATATTTTTGATAACTAAAGAAGTATTTTATTGTTTATTAATTTTGTTATATCTTTGTTTAGAGTAATAAAAAAATAAGCAAAAAATATTTCATTAGCTAATAATAAATTTAAGGTCAAAAATTAAAAGGACTGAAAAACGGCTGATTAACTAGATTAGTACTAAAAATACATAATTATTTATTTAAAAAAAGTGAGATATAAAAAAATTGACAAACCGATATCTTAAAAATGTATTAAAATAATTTGATTTTCCAGTTACACCATCGTAGCATATTCATTAATTATATAATATTTTATAGAAAAGATGTTAGTATAAACTACATATGTAAATTGTCTACAAAACAATTTATTTTCTAATAATGGTCAATTTAGTTTTAAAGATAAGCCTCTTTGAATTTTAACGTTAGGTGTCTATATTATTTCGTGCTTATATTATTTGATCTTAGCTGTACGTATGCAAATTAAATAACGAAAAAATCATACTAAAAAGATGCAAACAAAAACGTTTTATATATATGTATATGATTTGAACGGGCTAAGGTTCGTATTGCTTTTTAAGCCAAATTACATGTGATAATTATTAATGAACAAATAACATCAAAGTTTCTTGTAAATATTCTGACTAACAACACATAGTTGGACGGAATAGCTAGCCGTTTTCGTTTGTCTGTACACAAACAGTGAGTATTGTCAAAGTTTTTACTGTGTCATGCACACTTTGCTTCACGCTTTCTTCCCAAAGTCAGAAACGTCACGCAAAGCATTAAGGTTGTAACTGATATCACCTTTAATATCTGTTTCATGCTCACATGTTCTTATGCTTCAGCTCCTCTTTTTTGTTCCTATGTTTTTTTTTAAAGAGAAGTAACACTCAGACATTTAATGCCTACTACTATTATTACTAGGTGGTACCTTCTTTAGGAAAGGGATAGTGATAGAAGACAGGTGGTGAAGGAAGAGATAGAAGAAAGCTTCATTCTTTTATAACCCTGCTTTTTTTTTTGATTTGATACACAACATTGCTTTGAAAGTGAAAAATTTCCTAAATTTTTTTAATTTCATTTGTTTTGCGGCTACCTTAACGGTGTTAAGAATAATAAAATAATAAGATAAACGGAACGAAACGGAAAAAAATTTAATTTTTTTTTACATTTTTGCGGTTTTTATCTTGAAGATGAGTTTTTATGGCTCGATTATGGCTGGCAACCGAACTTCAGTTGCCGAACTCCAGTTGCCAAAAAGTTATCGAAAATACGCTTATGACAGATTGGCAACTGAAAATAATATAAACAAATATTTAAAATATAAGAAATACATGTGCTAAAAAGAAAATTGTTGAGTAAAAGTGCTTAAAAACATCACTGATCACAAAAATTCTTAGTTAAGTGGAATTAATTATTGGTGAAGAGAAGGAAGTATAAAAGTTTAATCTATTAGACGACTCTTTAGAATTACCGCCTCTACTGTGAGTAAATGTTATTGCCTACAATAAGTTTTAACAATCTCTGTTTTAGCTGCAAAGCATATTTTCTTTAAATTTGCATAGAAGAAATTCAAAAATAAACTTAAAAAAATATTGCAATTATTGTTTAATTTTAAAATTTTTTTTACTTTAAACTATGCAGCAACTACAAATTTGTGGTTGCCAATATGGCAACTGAAATAACCAGCTGCTAGTTGCCAGTTGCCATCCGTAATACCATTTCGGCAACTAGCAACGCAACCAAAGTTCGGTTGCCATCCATAATCGAGCCATTATTTTATATGTTCACAATGTTTGTTTTTTATGACAAGAGCCTCAGAGAGTAAATCAAAATTCTGAGCGCTTTGCAGATATGAGCCTGAGAAAATGCGAAAATGACACCGAGACCCCAAATCTTTGGGCCCATAAGAAAAAAGTAGATGACTTGGGGCAAAACTGGGAGACACGTGTCTTTTTTGGACTTTTATCACGTAGTGGTATCCGCATATGGTTATATTTCCATGAGATGAAAAATTACACACATTGTAATCAATTTCAATGCGTTTTTAATTAAAAAAAATATTTTACTAAATAAGAAGAATAATAATTTGGGATTATTATTGCGTTAACAATTTTAAACTTAAATTGTTACAATTCCCATAAAAAACACTAATTATTTTTCTATTTTCTACCACACAGGTTAATTTTTTTTGGAACTGCTGCTTCACTGGACTGGATTTGTGTTTTTTATATTGAAAGCAATGCCACACAACAAAAAAAAAATCGGAAATGAGAAACGTTGCCATTACTACACCCTAGTGATGTAACGAATGTCAATTTTTGATATTCGCGAATACGAATGCGAATACGAATATTTGAAACGATATTCGCGAATACGAATACGAATATTTCGTGTGAAATTTATAAACATTAAATTAGGGCTCTATTTACGCCTGCAATATGAAATATTAAAAAATGTTATAAAAAAGAATTTCATACTCCTGTTGGCGTACTTTAAAGTTAATAAAAAACTACCCAAAATTTTAATGATCGTCAGTAAATTATATTTGAAAATGATACAAAGCACAAATTTCTATAAAAAATTTAATGGATTCGTACAAACTAATATTTTTATCCATTTATTTAAATTTAGTTTAGGATTTATGCATTTATTTATTTAATTTTTTTTTTTGGAAAAATATTCGTATTCGCCTGAATTTGACGAATACGAATGCTTCGTATTCGCATTAAAAATGGCCGAATATTCGACTATTCGAATACGAATACGAATATTCGTGCATCACTTCCACACACTATTGTGCTGTCACGAAATACCATAGTGTGTGCTCAGAATTAGTTTAGCAATGATTCGTCTTATAGTTATTTCAGTTTTTATATGAATCAGCCTGTATAAAATAGGACAACCAATCACCCTTATTCCATTTAGCATCATCGTCATCAATTTAATATCAACATCAATTTTTATCGACGTCATCAATTCGATAGAAAACTTGTATTCCATAACAGCAATGTAATAGCATGTTCACACGGACAGCAATTATCTAGGTTCGCTCTCTCATTCACGGTTCGCGGTCGAATCTTGATTGAATCGACATGGTTCGCCATACAAATTTTTGAAAGCGAACCCTATTGGTTCAATTTGAAAACCTTGATTTCAATTTCAGTATGTGTATCAGTATCGTCGATATTTCTTTTTGAGCATCGGATCGGCAAAACGGCGTATCGCTACATCCCTAAAGAAAATATGTGTGATGAGAATTTACTAAATTTTTTATTTTCAGAAAATTATTATGGCAAGCCAGAAGGTTTGGTTTGTCAACGTGCGTTGTCATGCATGAAGAAACGTGACATGCAAAGGCATTTTCAAGCATATATTTAAATTATTTTAACGAAATTATATACAAAACCATATTTTAACTCACCATTACATTGACGTAGTAACAAAAATAGATGCCCTTCCTTAAGGCCGGGGCTCAATGAATCCGTCATGCGTTAAACTTCGCCTTTTTCAACTGACAGCTAAGTTGAAATACATGGTTTCTTATGAGGTCTGTTATATTCAGTACGTGTCCGTCAACGCAAAGTACAAAATTTGGTCAACTTTTAACTTTGTGCTTACGTTGAGTAGTTTGACAGATAATGGTTAGTTTTTCTGGTATGTTCTGATTTAGACTTGTGTTTTGTGGCAGCAAAAATAAAATTAAGCAAAAGAAATACACGAAATAAATAAAAAAATTGAATTTAATAAAAAAAAATGGAGAATCGAACTTTTGAAGCTGTTCAAATACTTCCGTCAATAGAGTACTCATTGTGCCAACCTTCTCCGTCGTGCCGTTAATGTCAGTTGAAAAAGGCGAAGTTTAACGTATGACGGATTCATTGTGCCCCGGCCTTTATAGACAAAACTAGAGAGTTTCTTCTGACCATAATAAAATGAAGTTTGCCTTTGGAAATTTAAAATTTCAAATTTGGGAAATGAGACGAAATTTCACTGGCAACACCGGTTTGGGGTGAGAGTATAAAAACCTGTTCACATTACAACATCTTTCATCTGTCATGTATTATAATACTATTTTTACGAGTGTGAGCAACTAAATATTAAATGGAATTTAAAAATTGACAGAAATTAATTTAATTGCTGCTCTTGAGGAGCAGAAACAAATAATGCTACAATATGCAGAATTAGTAGAAATTATGACAATGATGATGTAGAAATATTACATATTTCAAGGCTCAATCAGACGTGACATAACCATAGCCATAGAAAACAGCCGTTCGAACCAAACTAATGGGAAACGCTGTATTTGATTATAGGTGACTCGCAATAACGCCATAACTCTCACCATAAGGCTCAATCAGACGTGACATAACCATAGCCATAGAGAACAGCCGTTCGAACCAAACTAATGGGCAACACTTTATTTGATTATAGGTGACTCGCCATAACGCCAATTGAATTTTGGTTTCTATGGTGAGAGTTATGGCTACGGCATTATGACTATGTCACGTCTAATTTAAGCTATAGAAACCAATTGAATTTTGATTTATGTGGTGAGAGTTATGGCTACGGCATTATGGCTATGTCACGTCTAATTTAAGCTTTATGCGCAAAGATTTCACGTCCGAGCAGCTTGTAGACATTTGCAACTACTTTTATGTAATTTATTTCGATTTGGAAAAATATATACAAGATTATATTATATACATATGTACATATACATGTGCATATATTAAAATCTTGGAGTAGTTACAGATCTTTCTGTGGGAAGGATATTCCAAAATGCAGCCTTTAATGTAAGTTCATATGTACATGCATATGTAGATATACGTACATAAATTTGCGTAAATTTTTATAGTATGTATGCATGTATGTATACAGTTGTATACATTTTTTCCAGTGATGACACTAAAATAATCGAAAGATGTTGAATGGAACAAAGTGAGATAGGAACATCTTTTGAAGATGTTAAAAGATGTTGAACATTCAGCCCTGTATAATTCTTATGGGAAGATGTTATCATCTTGTCAAATTGATGAAAGATGTGAGTAAGTGTGAAATGGCTATGAATATATTCTGCATTCCACGTCAAATTAAAACGAATGGAATTGCCATAGCATTGTTGTTATAATTACATATTTCCAACAACAATTTTATGGCAGTTCTACTCGTTTTAATTTCATGTGGAATGCAGAACATACCTGTAAAACTCATACGAGTAAAATGTAATGGTATAGGTTGCCGACCACGGGTACAGGGCTACCTTTTGGAATGTTCCGTAACTACTCCAATATTTTATTATATACAAAAAGTAGTTACAAAAGTCTACGATTCATGTAACATTTCTTCATCATCGTCTGCTAGCATAATATATACTAATTGCTGCATATTGTATTATTAATTGTTTCTGCTCTTCAAGAGCAGCAATTAAATCAATTGCTGCTGAATCTTTAAATTCCATTTTATTATTCAGTTTTTATTTGCTCACCCACGTAAAAATAGTATTATAATACCTATCAAATTAAAGATGTTGTAATGTGAACAGGTTTTTTAAATTTTCAACATATTCCACTCATTCCTCAAAGATGTGAGTAAGTGTGAAAAGGCTATTAATGCGAACCATGAAGAAATTGCTATCATCTCTAGTTTTGACGAAAAATGATTATATTTACGTGTAAACAAAAAGCATACCAAAAACAATGGGGTGTGTGTATGAATTAAAAAAATTAGAACACATTTTATTCATAGTTTTTACTTAATTTGTTTATCTATTGCAAAAAGCAAATAGCACAGAATAAAACTTGTGGCAACTATTCACGTATGTATGTATGTATGTATGCATGTATGTATGCATATCAAAAAGATTTGTCAAAACGAACCACGGATGTGTCGTGTGAACAGCATGATTCGCAATCATGGCTCAGAGAGCGAACCAAGTGGTTCTTGTTGCCGTCTGAACTGTAGCGTGTTCTAACTATCACTACGACCAACATTGTTTAGTAAACATTTAAAGTCAACTTGACCGCAACATATGTACACAACATCCAATTACATTGAAAGTATTTTTGTGCACTGGACATTTGACACTCATGCAAATGCGGGCAAATGCCGCTGCATGAAGTGTAAGATAAATGCATTGACAGACTGCAACGTAAATATGTATTTTGTATAACGGCCATTTGACACTCGCAAGTCTGATCAAAGGCCGCAGCATAAAGCACTTGAATAAAACATATTTAATAACCACGTGTTTATTTATATAAATATAAATAATACAAGATCTATGTTTTCTAAATTTCTTATGGGACACACGCCGCACGTCTACCGTGGGAACCTAAAAGGAACATTTTAGCTAGTAATCATATACCTTTTCTTTTCCCTCTTATGTTAAAATAGGTTAAGCATTATTCTCATGGTTAGTATATAAGCAGATGTAATTTAGTTTTAGACTAATCATTAGGCAACAAACCTTTAAGCTCCTAGTTGAGCTCTGGTAAATAAAATAAAAAACCTTTTGAAATAAAATTGGAAGTCTTTCCTTTGAATGGACACCAAAAATAAATTAAGACAAAAGCCTTCATAAATTAAGTAAAATACATTACACAACATAGCATAACCATGTCGGTTGCTTATCGTTTTTTAAAGCACATCTCTAATAATTTAGACAGCTGGTTTGTTTTGTTTACAGTTTTTATTAAAAAAATTTCTTGATTACTTTAAACGACCAAAGTGTATTTTGTTGCTCTTTGGAATTCTGATCCCAATGATAAAAAATAAAAAAGTGGTAATACAAAGAAGATTAATAAGGCAGAAATTAAACATATTTCAAATACCTGATGAGAAGTAAGTAATAAATTAAAACTGTTCTTTCTATTTGCCAGGAGTTATTTTTTTATTAGCACACTGCATTGCCACAGCTTCTTCCATTTGTTTATAATGTTTGTGACAAATTTTTTTCTGAGTAAATTTTAAATCCCGTCAAACCTTTAAGAAAAATGTTTTCATACAACAATCCTTTCAGTACTATTCGTCTTACCTTTTGCCAACCGCAATCTGCTCTTTTCGGTGGACCAAGGGCATTTCCTATCGTTGAAATTCTAGCTTAAAACAAGTTTAGGGGCACCTCTCAAAATTTAAAAAAAAGTATCTTATCCTATAGAAAATTGAAAAAATAAGAAAACAAAAACAAAAAAATTGGCGGCGAGGCTTAGTTTCGGAGTCATGGGCCTCTGAAATTCTAGCAAAATATTGTGATTATACCGTGTTTTCCAACGAATATGACCAATATCGATATGATATTAAAGCTTTTGAGAATACCTTTAATGAAATTGTAAAATGCAGTATTGGTCGGCCATGCAGGAAACCATTATTAGGCAAGAAAAATTTATGAGGTAGAAAATCTTTACTAGGCTGCGCCGAAGGCTTAAGCCCAGCCGAGGGCAGGCAGTGCAGGAAATCGTTATTAAGTATGAAAACTTTGCAATGCAAAAAATCTTCATTAAGCTGCCTTTTCCCAAAAACCGTGGCAGAAATACAAAATTTGATTACAGAATTTTGTAAAATGAATGAACACATCGTATAAAGAGCTTCTTGCTGATACCAATTCAATTTTCTTAATTCGATAAAAATTATAGCTGGTGGAGCTGATTAAACTCGAATTTTTTTTAGAAAGCCATAAAAAAAGTGATCTTGACAAAATAAAATGCACTTTAGAATTGAAGTGTCAGAAACATTGCAGTTCGATCATTAATTTTTTTGGTTTTGTTTCAAAGGTACGTTTATTTTTTTATTAAAAAAGAAAGTAACAAATTGTTCATCAGATGCCCTAATTTTCGGCAGTTGCTGTTTCTCAGACACCCTATATTTTCAATTTCAATTTATTTTATTATTCAACTTTGAGTAACTGAGCCCAATGGGCCAGTTATATAATACTACATATAACAAAACTTTATAATAAAATATTTGGTGAAAATCTTAACAACTAATGTAGACTATTATAATAAATGTAACATATGTAAGGAATATTTATCAATATATCACATAAATATTACAGTAGAGGAGAGAGTTTAGGACAGATATTGTATTGTAAGAAAGAAAATAAATTAACAATTGAGTTTGTATTGTAACAGAGTATGACATATATGTATGTACGAATTTCATATATCAATATGCAACTATAAGTTATTGTGTTCAAGATATAATAGAACTTTATTTTTATAAGTTTGATGTGAAGAAACAAAATATTTAAGGCTGTCAGGCAGATTATTAAAAATTCTTGCAACTCTAGTATGAAATGATCGTTCCAAAATTTAAGTTAGCCTTGGAATTTGTATTTGACGATTTCGTTGAGACCAACAGAAGGTAAAAAATGAAATTTATATGCAATATTTTCCCATCCTTGCATCCCAGCAAAAAATTTCAAAAAAGGTAATCGAGTTTGGAATTAAGCGTTTTTGGTGGAAGCACTTCCCTACTGGATTACCAACTTAATGATTTTAACAAGGCCTGAGACTAAAATAATCGATTCTTGAGAAGTATTTACATTTTTTTTATTTTTCAACATTTCACGTAATCTATTTCGTCTAAAAAAATCATTCTCTTCATTTAGCAACTTGCACGTCATTTTTTTAAATTTTAGGTAATGTGATTTGTAAGCGAGTAATGAAAATTGGCAATCAGAAAAGTAAGTCACTATATGGCAAGTAGTTTTAATGGTAATGTGTAATTTTTTGCTGGAATATTTTATAAAAAAAATAGTAATATTCTTAATTTCAAGTAGTTCAAGAATGAACATCCTAAATTAGGCATATGAGTGCGCCTTTTTCAAATATAATAGAGCATATCTAAAAATGGCAAAAAATGCTTCCGCCTATATTTTCTGAGAATATTTGCTACATAATACTTTAAATAAATTAACTAAATTTGTCCACAAAAAAACACAGGTTTTCTTGATGAAGAAAGCTGTTACAATCTCAGCGAAAACGAGAATATTTTTTCACCATTTTTCTTCAAAATGTGAGAAGAAATAAATAATAAAAAAGGCTCTTCAAAATTGTTTCCACTGCAGCACGTACTGGTTACATTTTTTTGTTACATATTTTTATTGTATATTTTTATTGCTTCTCGTTAATAATACGGGATTTACATGATGACTTTTTCCCCTGCATTTTTCTTGAATTTTCTTTTACATATATTGCTACACCTTTGATCGCCTCTGTAGCTCGTTCTTCAATAAACTCTAAAACAGTCACGGTAAAAAGTCATCGTATGAGCCAGTGATGGGAAATGCGATTTGCATTTCGGTATCAAAAAAAAATTTTTGAGTACTTTTTTGATCCCGAGAGTACCAAAAATTAAAATTTTTTTATTTACAAATAAATAAAAAAGGAACACAAAGGATATACATACATATATACAAATACATAGGTAAAAATTTTACAGTTCCCTGCAGGAAATGGAATTGACACAAGTCACGTGATCGGCCCCTAAGTGACAGAGACTAGTCCGAGTTCCAACACTTCATATAAAGCGTACCAGTCACTTTTACATGGGTATGGCCTAATATGTGGTTAATTAATATTTTGTATGCAACTATCTCACAGGGGGCTAATCGGTGTAGAGTAATACAAATTATTTAAAAATGTCATTCCGACACTTAGACTTATAATTTCTTTTTATTGTTGAAATGCAACTTATATTTTATTTTTAAGCAGATATTTTTTGGAATTCAAACTGACAACCTCCGGCATGACAGGCTTGCACACTAGCCACTCGGCCACAGGGGCACTCATATTTAAAAGTATAAACACCACTTAAGCTTACATGCCGACCACACTAGCAATAATCTTGGCAATTATTGCCATGGCAATTGTCAAATTTGATTGCCGACACAAGATATTAGCGTGTGGACCGTATGAATATGTGTTCAAATATATATTCAGTAACAAATGTTAAAATACATTGCTGAGCAACAATCTCTTAACACATGCTGTCAAATACAAAATATATTAAATTTTTTTCAACGTAAAAATAGAAAACAAAAGTTTTAACTGCATAGAACAACTAAAAGTTCAATTTAAAATTAGAAAAGGATAAAATTATTGACAATTTAAGTATTTTCGTCAATAAAAAGCAAATATATTTGAATATACGTGTTCACCACTTCTAAATACATTGTTGAACACAAGCAATTTGACGTCATCATTCTGCCGGCGTTATTGCTTGTGTTAAGACACATCAAATTGCTCGTGTGGTCGTAGTGTTAGGTTAATATCTAAGTACAGTTATGGGACTGGTTCCAGAGTGGCTTGGCGGTATCATTGGAGGGAACAATTAACATTATATTTATACTATGTGACAGGTCCTGGATAAAGCACATGGAGCTTATTCACTGCCATTTACTATAATACTAGGCCAAGTCCCAATTAAATTGATAAAATATCAAGGCAATACATCACGACAATGGTGAATATATAACTATTTACAGGATATGTCTGTTTTTCACCATACACTACTCCCTACATTTTCTCAAGTCATAGGACGAGTACGTTTGGATCAATTGTCAGCTAATTTTCTGCAGCGTTATAACAAGAAGAGTTTTTAGACTTCAATAAATCTTTGGTCTGGATAACACTTGATACTGTTGGAACATAAAGCCTGTTCCTTTGTGTTCTTTTCAGGAGATTTTGGTAAGAGAACATTTTTTGACATTTGCAGGGGAGTGAGGTATGGACTAAATTTCGTAAGCTACTCCCGATTAATCAGGAAACATATATTCATCTAATGGGTTTTTAGTTATCGACACTGTAGACCAGAAACTGCATATATTTCTGTTGTTAATGGTTTCAGTTCTTCCAATACAGATAATGCTCTATATTGGTTGTTAATATTTACAAAATTTTGCTTTTCGCTGGGAAACATTTTAATTAAAAGTGGTATTACTACTAGATAAAACCTTTTCTGGGGGAAACTTACTAAACCAAACTAACATTTCGTTGTCAAAGTCCACTTTTGCCCTTAGAACTTGACAAAATTTAATACAAACTTTTGACAACTTTCTTTTAGCTGATTTAAAACAGTTATTTCAACATGATTTCTGTTTATATAAGATCAACTTTTCTAAAATATCTTTACTAGTAGTTTCGCGTCACTTGCCGAAAAAGAAATTTAAATCTGGACAAAAATATCTACATACACACGTCGTCCTAAGTTGGCCGTTAGAATCTCAAATGTGTTGCGCGAGTACTACGGCACTTTTTCAATTCAAATAGTATCAAAAAAAGTACGACTGGTATGAACGTATAAATAATAAGCAATATTTTGCTCTATTGGGTATTGTGGAAAAATTACACGATTTACCAGGATACCATGAAAAGGAGGTTAAAATCAAAATTTACTTGGTTCACTTGAAAATTAACCAAAAAAAATGAATTTCCTCAAACCGTACGACAAAAACATTTATTGAAAAGAACTCAGACTGGCTAAATGGATAAAAACTTTTGAAAAAATCGAAGGACCGCATACACCTTCTGACAGCAGAAGAGGAAGACCTGCAAAAACTATAAACGAGTGTTCGGAGTACATAAAAAAACGTAAACTTCAAAATGTCACAAAAGATATATCTAAATTGCATCTTTCAGAAGCATTATATCATAAGAGAATATTCCAATTCATCCAAATGCTTTACCCACAAAGTATAGCATAGATGAAGCCTTAGCGTTATTTATGGACTTGGGATTGTCAAACTAAAAACATTATATTTTACATTCTATTTCTAATGTGAATATTCTTCCTGGTTACAAAAAGGTTACATCTGCCAAAAAAAAGTAGTGCCTTTTAAGTAGAGCTGGCAAACTATCGATAGTCAGCGCATTCGATATTTTTGATAGTTTGTTGGAAAACTATCGATAGTATCGAATTATTTTACACTATGTTCACACGGCAACACGAAGAGTCGTTTTGACTGTTGATATATGAATACGGATAAAAAAATTTGGTAAAATTATAACGCCTTATTCAGAAAAAATTATTTTTTACAAAAGGTTTATACAACAAATTTTGTATGGAAATTTGTATGTTAAACGTTTTTTAAACTTAAATCATTTTTTTCTGAATAAGGCCTTAAAAAATTACTTTTTGTTTAATTTTATTCTAATTTTTCAATTTTAAACACACATCTATTTTTTGTTTTTGTTTTTTTTTACAAAAACATACCTATGTAAATTAAGGTGATAACATTTGACATTTTTCGTAAATATCAAAATTTGACAGATAGGGCTGAATAGTCAATGGAAATACAAGAATTGCATTTTTACTTCTACGCAATCGTTAAAAGAGGTTCCGAACCATCGTTAAAATGGGTTCCGCGATTAAGTTTGGAGTTAGAATTTTTTGATGGCAGTATTTGAAGTAATTTTTCAAATTTAAGTTACTTAATGCAATTTTTACTGTAATATCTAGGGAGATATTGAAATGTACATATATCATTTCAACATTTAAAATTTTTCTCTCGTGGTTTATTGAATTTTTATTGTTATTAAAAAATTATTTGGAAGGTTTCAGAAATGTATTTGGAGCGGAAGGTTTTTGTTTCAAACTGGCCTAAGATATCGGTTTATATGATCAATACAATATTCCCTATAACGTAGTGCCTGTCAAATTTTTTAGCCAAAAATAAGTTATATGCCTAATGTACATATGTATATCATAATTTTGTTTTAATAGCCAGTTCATAATTTGTTGTCAAAAGATTCAGTTCAGCTCAGTTCTCGTGGTACCTTCATAGCGAACAGTCGATTAGCGGAATTTTGCTTACATACTTACCAAACAAACAAAAATTATGCAAAAAAATATTCGTAGTACATATTATTCGTAATAGGCACATACTGACTTTAATAAATAAGCTTTATGCTTTGCTAACATTTTTTACTAGAAATAACAGAAACAAAAAAAAACCCCAAACAAAAAAACATAAACAAAGTGACATTGAGGAATACTATATATGGGTACCTCAAAACAAATAAACAATCATAAATAACAAAAACAAAAAAAGACCGCAAACAAAAAAAAAAGGAAACGAATATCCCTTGAGGAATTCTATGTATGAGTGTCTCAAATACAAAAAATTTTGAAGTGAGTTCTAACGGCAGAAATGCTTATTTTACTGTGAGTTCTGAAACTCTTAATGAAAACAATATAAATAATAAACCTGATGAAAGTCTCTTTTTAACGGCAGAGCCAATTTTTCGTCAGCGATCAACTTCGCTTTGTCCAATGTCAATTATTAGTGATTCATTAACATTACAGTTGCCTAGTACTTCTTTATATAAGTCAGTAATATCATCCCCTTCAGGATCGTATTCATCACTTAACAAAGTTATCACTACAGATAACAGCGGCTCGAAACTCAAGGTACAAGTCGGAATGGATAGATATATATCCGTGGTAAGGCGTGGGCGAGGCCCGAATTCTTCAAAAATTGCATCTGCTCCAAAAATGTATAGGTATAACAGCGCAGCCTCAACTAATCGCCAAAACCGCTTTAAAATTTTGCAAGATGACAACGACAAACCCGAGGTATCCTTGAATAAAACATCCAAGTCGCCACCAATCTATTTGAGAGAAAAAAATTCAAATGCCCTTATTAAAAAATTAATTTCGGTCATTGGTGAGAATAAATTTCACATTGCTCCAATAAAACGTGGCAACATCGATGAAACTAAAATCCAAATTTATAACGAAAAAGATTTCCTCAAAATGGTTGCTGAATTTGAAAAAAATAAAACAAGTTTCTACACATACCAGCTTAAGAGCGCTAAAGGCATGTAGATCGTATTGAAGGGCATAGATTCTTATGTTGTTCCCGAATAAATAAAAGATGCAGTCGTCCTCCAGGGGTGTAAGGCAAAAAATGTGTCCAATATAATAAATAGGGAGAAGATTCCCCAACCCCTATTTCGCGTTGAACTTGAGCCTAATGATATAAAATTGAAAAAAATGAGACGCACCCAATTTATAGCTTAAAATACCTGTTATACCGTAAAATAAAAGTTGAAGAACCACACAAGCGTTCTGGGCCCGTACAGTGCCATAATTGTCAAGAATATGGCCATACGAAAACTTACTGCAATTTACCTACTGTTTGTGTTGTGTGCGGCGAATTACACGACACTGCTAGTTGCAATAAGCCAAAAGTTCAAAATGATAAAAAATGCAGTAATTGTGGAGGTAATCACACCGCTAACTACAGAGGTTGTCCTGTGTACTCTTTCGTAAAGAAGACTATGGTGCAAAAACCTAAATTAGCTCCAGCTCAATCAGCAAACGCTTACTCTGCCACTTTTGCGCAAATGAGCCAACCAGTTACTTCCCGTGTATCGTATGCAGATGCTGCTAAGACAAATTCAATTCCCACACAAAATGTTTCCCCACCAAATAATTCAAAAAATACTGACGCAAGCTTTAATTTTAATCGCCTTGAAGCTACTATTGATAATCTGGTGCAAACTATAAACAATTTTACAACAAATATGACTCGCATGATTCAAGAAATGCTGCGAATGCAGAATACTCTACTTCAAGCATTAATTAATAAGCCATGAACACGTTAACAATATGTTTCTGGAACGCAAACGGCATTCGCCATCATAAAAATGAACTTGAGCACTTCCTCATGGAAAAAAATATTGATGTAATGTTAGTATCTGAGACTCATTTGACTTCGAGAAGTCTTTTTAAAATTTATGGCTACACTGTATATGATACAAAGGACCCTAGAGGAAGAGCTTGCGGTGGATCAGCAATTCTAATAAAGTCAAGACTCAAGCACTATGTTCTTGTTAACATTTGTGAAGAACACCTACAAGCAACAAATATTGGCATTGAAAGTTTTTGTACAAATTTTGTTATATCATCAATTTACTCCCTCCCAGAATTCAATCACTGAGAATCAATATGAGGATTTCTACAAATCTCTTGGACCTTGTTTTGTAGCAGCTGGCGACTACAATGCAAAACATACGTTCTGGGGTTCGCGTCTTATTACACCCAGAAGTCGGGCATTGTTCAACACCATTTCAAAAATGGGCTTGGATGTCATTTCGAGTGGGGAGCCCACTTATTGGCCTACTGACATACAAAAAATTCCGGATGTTATAGATTTTGGCGTCATAAAAAATATCTATAGGGATTTAATTCAAGTTAAAGCTTCTCTTGATCTCTCGTCCGATCACTCTCCGACGATCATTACAATTTGTAGCCCATTAAGAAGTAACTTACCTGACCCATATGTGAAGATGATCAATCGTGTTAATTGGCTGGGGTTCAAAAAATATCTCAGTAGTCATTGTACGAAAAACATTACGCTTAGAACATCCCATGATATTGAATCTAACATTGCCAATCTCAGCGAGAATATTAAACAGGCTGCTGAACATGCCATTATCTCCCATCCGCAGACTGGTTTTAATAAAATTTATTCTACAGATATTGAACGTCTCGTACGTGAAAAAAGAAGAGCTAGAATACAATGGCAACAGCACAGATCGCCCCAAAATAAAATCAGATTTAAAGAGTGCACTAAACGACTCCAAGAGTTGCTTGCATCTGAAAAAACTGCATCTCTTGAAAATTATCTGGAAGATCTTGATGTCACACCAGCATCTAATTACTCCTTGTGGCGCGCTACTAGAAAGCTTAAAACACCCGTTGAGTATAAGCCACCTCTACGCACATCTACCGGAGGTTGGGCAAGAAGCGATATTGAAAAAGGTAAAATATTTGCTGAGCACTTAAAATCCGTTTTTACGCCAAACATATGTACTGGTGTTGCTGATTTGCCGAATGTAGTCGCTCTACCCCCTCAACACATAAAGTTTAAGATGCGTGATTTCCAAAAATTAATTGCCGAACTCAACCCGAAGAAAGCTCCGGGTATTGATGGAATTAGTAACCAGATGCTGCTGAACTTGCCTCGTATTGCAATGAGAATCCTGTTATTCATTTTTAATGTCATTTTACGACTGTAGTATTATCCACACAGCTGGAAGCTTGCCAAGGTTAAAATGATTCCAAAGCCGGGCAAAGATCTAACCAAGGCTGAATCATATAGGCCAATAAGTCTACAATCAACTATGTCAAAGCTTTTCGAAAAACTGCTCAAAACAAAATTGTCCCAAATTCTAATTAGTAGTGGGTGCATACCAGACCATCAATTTGGTTTTAGAAGTCAGCATAGCACCATTGAACAAACTCACAGACTGGTTCAATTTATAAGAAGAACTTTTGAGGAAAAAAAGTATTGCTCTGCGCTCTTTATTGACGTTTCCCAGGCATTTGATAAAGTGTGGCATGAAGGCCTAATTTTAAAATTGAAGACTTACTTACCAATAAACATTTTAAATCTTTTGGAAAGTTACATTATTTCCCGTAAGTTCACTGTTGTGGAAGGAGACTTTACGAGTATGCCTGAAACTATTTTATTCGGTGTGTCACAGGGGAGTATACTGGGACCAGTTTTATATTTGATTTATACTTGTGATGTGCCTGTGTATCCATACTTCCACATTTGCCGACGATACAGCCTGCCTTAATATGCACGAAAACCCTGAAGAGGCATCCCGCAAACTCCAGGAACACATTAGCCAGGTTAAACTTATGGAGAATTAAGGTAAATGAACAAAATTGTGTTCAAGTAACATTTGCCTTACGAAGAGATACTTGTTCCTCCATTCGGATTAACAATCAAGTTGTTTCTCAACATTCACATGTGAAATATCTTGGTATACACCTTGATCGACGACTTACATGGAAACACCACATTGATTCTAAGCTATCACAAATGAAACTTAAATTAACTCAGGTACATTGGCTGATTGGTAGAAATTCAGCGCTTAGCCTAGACTGTAAACTTTTAATATACAAGTCGCTTTTAAAGCCAATATGGTGCTACGGAATTCAATTATGGGGCACTGCTTCAGCTTCAAATGTAGAGAAAATTCAACGAAGGCAAAACAAAATTTTACGTATGATAACATCGGCTCCATCGTACACCAAAAATTCAAATATACATCGTGATTTGAATATGCCACTAGTGACTGAAGAAATTGCAAAATACGCAGGCAAATATCTAATAAAACTCGAGTCACATCCTAATCCGCTTGCTCGTAATATTTTGAACTTTACTGGACACATCCGCTTAAAAAAGAGAGAGGGCTCTAATATTCAACACTTCTTCAAATATTATTCTTACAACTTGGACCAGTCTATGCGTTTGTTCAATCGTGCTGTGCTGACTTCTAAAGCCAAATTGATGGTCCGGGATGCACCCATTATCAATTAAAATTTTGGACAATTTAGTCATGAGCAGCTTTTCGAAAAGTTTTGAGATTGTAGATAGTAAGCTTATAGGCCTATATGACTCAGTCTTGGTAAGATCTTTGCCCGCCTTTGGAATCATTTTGATCTTGGCAAGTTTCCAGTTATGTGGAAAATACTGCATTCTTAAAATAGCATTGAAAATAAATAGTAGGATTCTTATTGCAATATGAGGCAAGTTCATGAGCATTTTGTTACTCATGCCATCAATACCTGGAGCTTTCCTCGGGTTGAGTACAGCAATTACTTTTTGTACTTCACGCATCTTAAACCTTAAGGGACGAGGTAAATCAGCAGCTCCCGTACATGAATTGGGAGTGAATACAGATTTTAAATGCTCAGAAAATAAGATACCTTTCTCACTATCGCTTCTTGCCCAGCCTCCGGTCGCAGTACGCAGTGGTGATTTAAGATCAACGGGTCGTTTAAGATTTCTAGTAGCGCGCCATAAGGAGTAATTAGATGCGGACGTTACATCAAGACCTTCTAAATACTTTTCCAGTAGTGCAGTTTTTTCCGACGATAGCAGCTTTTTGAGTCGTTTAGTACATTCTTTAAGTCTGATTTTATTTAGGGGTGATCTGTGTTGTTGCCATTCTCTTCTAGCTCTCCTTTTTTCACATACAAGACATTCAATTTCCGTAGAATAAATTCTGTTAAAGCCGGTCTGCGGATAGGAGGTAGTGGCGTGTTCAGCAGCCTGTTTAATATTTTCGTTAATATTGGCAATGTTAAATTCAATATCATCGCATGATCTAAGTTGAATGTTATCTACGCAGTGACTACTAAGATATTTTTTGAATGCCAGCCAGTTGATTCCATTAATCATCTTCAATATGAGTTAGTTAAATCACTTCTTAGTGGCTTGAAAATTGTAACTATTGTTGGAGAGTGATCGGAGGACAGATCTAGAGAGGCCTCTGAGTGAATTAAGTCCCTATGAATATTTTTCGTGACGGCAAAATCTATAACATCTGGAATTTTTCTTACGTCCACTCGAATGACATCTAAGCCCATTTTTGAAATTGTATTGAACAAGGCTCGACCTCTAGGTGTAACAAGACGCGATCCCCAGTACGTATGTGTTGCATTGTAGTCACCAGCTGCCACGAAACAAGATCCAAGCGATTTGTAGAACTTCTCACACTGATCTTCGGTAACTGAAAATCTGGGAGGTGAGTAAATTGATGATATCACGAAATTCGCACAAAAATTTTCTACGAAAATATTCGTTGCTTGCAAATATTCTTCGCTAAGGTTGTCAAGGACATAGTGCTTGAGTCTTGACTTAATCAGAATTGCTGATCCACCGCATGCTCTCCCTCTCGGGTCCTTTGTATCATATAAAGTGTAACCATTTATTTTAAATAATTCTTGAGGTCAAATGAGTCTCAGAAACCAACATTATATCAATATTTTTTTCCATGAGGAAGTGCTCAAGTTCATTTTTATGTTGGCGAATGCCGTTTGCAATTCAGAAACATATATAAAATATATTTAATCGATAGAAAAAAGGAAAAATTTGTTTTAGTAAGTTAATTTTGTATAAAAAAATTAAAGTTTTCCAACCCTGGAAACGTCTTTTTTAATTTTTCAAAATTTTTTTATTAGAAATACCAGTTTTGTTTATACTTCAGTATAAAATAAGTTTATTTAATAAAAAAAATAAAATAAAAATTAGTATTCGGTAGTTACTTTAGTATGACAAAATAAAGTTTGAGTTTTCCAGCTCTAAAATCGTCTGCTCGATTTTGCTGATTTTTAATAAAAATCTTTTTCAGACTATTTCTGACACACCAGTCCTGGACCGAAGTCTGTAGCTTTTCTGCTAGCTTCGGAAAACCGATTTCACGTACAGACAGACGGACATCGCTTATTCGTCTTCCCTATTCATAAGGATCAAGAATATATATAAATACTTTATGGCTCGCTTATTAATACTGTGGAGATTACAAACGGAATGACAAACCTATATTGACCCTTTTACCATTTTTTGGTGATATCCAATGCTGTTGCTCATGTCGTTTGGGATATCGATCATCCCGCGTACTTCGAACATTGGCATTTTATACGCCATCCTTTACCAGAAGCGTGATTTTGCGGTCTGAATGGTTCGCTCTGAAAATTTCGTTACATGATTTGTACGCTTTTTGCATACAAAGCAAGGTCTTTAAAAAAATTAAATGGAATCAATATATATATAGGGTCCGCCATCTAACGTTTTTTTTTCAACTAGTCCTTATTTCGTGAATGGTAACAGTTAGCTCATGTCTGATTTGACAGATAATTAGTTTTATCCTTCCGCTGAACGAATATGGTTGTGTATACGCAGTGGGTTGTGTATATAAGTGGGCCTGCGATCGACTTACAGATGATGCCGATTTTGCCAAAAAAAAAAAATCATCTTTTGAGATGAAGCTCATTTTGATCTTGGCGGGTATGTAAACAAGCAAAATTGTCGCATTTGGGGCACAGAAAACCCACACGCATACATTGAAAAGCCGACGCACCCAAAACGAGTCACTGTTTGGTGCGGATTTTGGTCCACAGGCATAATTGGGCCATTTTTTTCGAAAAGCAAGGAGTCGCCGTTGCAGTCAATGGCGATGTTGAATGAATTTTTGTTCACAAAAATTGAAGAGGAGGATATTGGCAACATTTGGTTTCCACAGGATGCTGCTACGTGCCACACAGAAAATATTCAGCATTTATAGCATTTTCAAAAAAAAAAGTTATCTGGCGGACCCTTTATATATATATATATATATATATATATATATATATATATATATATATATATAAATATTATTGTTCATTGGAAGATACTAGAGTTCGCTTCGAAACTTTGTTATTATGTAATAGATTAGATGAAGTGATGTGATCTCAGTGCTGCAAATTTTACATTACATTCATATAGGCAAAGCGTAATTGAAAAATATTTAGAGTTTTAAGAATTTTTTATTTAGAAATAACTAAAACTTTCTTTGGTAGAGGAAATGTACAGATATATCAATGTATTTATACATATATATGTATGTTTTTGTATGCATGTATGTAAAGATATATATTTATATATAATTTATAATTAAGAACATTAAAAATAATTTTAAATTATTTTACAATTACTAATTTTTTATTCTATTGTGTATTGTTTTTTTGTACACTGTTTTTATAGACTATTCCTTCGCGAATGGATAGTCATCTTTTCGTGATGAGAAGGATTAAGTGCAAGGGGTTTTAGAGCAGAGGTGACGTTAGTGACTTTAGTCGCTACGGGTATGGTCACCCACGTCAGACGGGTCTAATCTGAATGCAGCTAGTTAGTTATTAAACAATAAAGTGTTTCCGGTCAAGGATTTCATAATCTCTGGACACCCACCCACTGCAGCGGTAAGTTGTGATAAGGTGTCTGCTACTGAGATATTGCCTGGTGGAGGGATACTGAGTCTATGGGCGGTCGAAACCCAAGTTTGGTGTAGTGTGGTCCTTTGAAACCAGGCATCTCCAAGGTTTCTACGTAAAGTACAATAAGCTGTCTAAAATGGCATTGACTATCAAGCGTTCAAAGCTATATATATATATATATATATATATATATATATATATATATATATATATATATATATATATATATAATTGCAGTCCTGGACATAGGAGATTCCTTAAAATTTCATGGTGGTGCTCTGCGGTGGTATACTAAAGAATTGCACCTAGAATATTTAAAAACACAACTTTAAACTTTAAAAAAATCATTTAGAACCCAGAATTTGTGTATTTTTTACTATTAAAATTTGCCTGAATTTAAATTAATTTTTAAGCTTTACAAATCTTCCTTTTTTACATTCACTGATACTGATAACATTTTTATAACATTTTACTGATAACATTTTTTATGAAAATTTAGCATGAACAAAAATTCCACTTGCTGTTTAACAATAGGGCTGATTAAATCTCTGCTTAGTCATTGCATAAGCCCATGACACGTATCAGTAGCAGTATCGAGCAGATTCAATGACACTCTCAGTAGTATTGGAAACTGCCATTGAAAGTTTGACAAAATGGCTCCAGAACTGTAGATTGAGAGTATATCCAACCAAACCTAACTGGTACTATTTACAAAAGATATAAGATCCTTGAAGTTTTTGTACTTAGAATTAAAGCTATATTACTAAAATTCATATATCAGAATGGCTGCGACCATGAAAACGGCACTTATCTCTGGTTATTATACTTAACTGATTATCAGCTGATATTTTAATGAAACAGTAGCAATGGACAATGCAACAAGTATAAAAGCCAAAAATATCAATTATACTCGTACAATGATTCTTAGTACTATTAAAATGGAACACTCTATTGGTTATCCAATATTTGAACTTATTTTTGATCCAGGTTTTGTTAAGAGCATGCCTGATTGATCATTATGTAAAAATGGTATACTCTTTCTAATAAATGAAATAAAAATATTCACTGGCGGATCTAAGTCATTTCACAAGGTTGAGTCTAGATAGGTTAAACTTAAAACTGTCCTGTGCCTATGTTCTGTAACTTTGGTGAGAGCTTTTCCAGACGAAAAGTGTGTTATCATTCTGTGAAACACAGGATGAGTATCAAAAAACTTACTTCGATGCTCCTATTGCTTGTAAGCTTCTTTCAGGTTTTATATGAATCAGCCTGTGGAAAACAGGATACCCAATATAATTGTTTGATTTTTCCGACGCGAAAACTTTTCGCAAGTTACAGAACACAGGTACTGAAGAATATCACATCACATACAATTCGAAATTGCAGTTATTAAGTTAGCAGAGCAGCAAAGCCCAATTTCGTTTTATTTTGGTAGAGATTAGTCTCCTGCACAAGACATCTTATAAGAACTTTCAAGACATGAGGGATTTTTCAAATGCTTTACTACAGCGAAATCTTAAAAAACAAACGCTAACAACACTGTTTGCAAGAAATTTGTTTCAGTATTGTAGGTATAAGAGTAAAGAAGAAAACACTTCGTAACGGAAGAATTTGTGATACTTGCTTATTTCTACGCGTGAGCGCGTGTACAAACGTCATGCATGTATGTGTGTATGATCTTTTATTTTTCTGCGCACATGCAAAGGACCACACATGCATTAACATTAGTTGTATGCGGTTAATCACATAATAGCTAACCATCTATATATTACACACGCTCAAACGTACAATATGAAAAATAAAAAGCATACACTAATTAACAGTACTTCTTTTGAGTGTTTGTTTTGTTTTGCTGTCTTGGCGACATCGCTTGTTAACACTGATATACACGTACACCAATGCATCCATCGTGCTTCGCTTATAGTACGACAGCATTTATTATTGGTTTAGTATAATACATGCGACGTGAATACATTTAAAAATCATGACGTATTTACATTTAATATCCACATTTTTACTGACAGCAAAGGGCTAATTAAATACATGACATCAAAAGGTGTTCAAGAATGTCGGGTGTCTTTAGAAGAGATAGCGAGACATTCGCCGCTTGAGTCAATAAATATACATATATAGTGTATGAGATACCGCCAAAGAACTGGGTTCAGTAGAATAAACAACTAGGGGAAGGCTTGCAATCGAGATACAATTTAAATAAAGATAAAAGACAAGGACCAATGTTGCAAACAAATAATATTTATTCTAACAACTTATTACTTTAAATTTTTTGTTAGTTTCTCATTTACAATTTTTCAAAATTTGCCACAGTATTTGATTTTGTTGGTTATTCTTTAAAATGGTTCGAAAATACCCACAATGACGTTAAGGTTGGAACTTTCCTAACGACAATATAACAATTAAATGGAAAGTATCAGTTCTCACTCAATTTAAAAACAAAACTATGGGCATTTTAATTCCTTTCACCAGTATATTTTTAATGCCTATTTATTTAGGCTATTGACTATAACGAAATCTACTCGCACACCAGGCTTGAAATCAGATTAAAAAGGGTATACGTTGTACAACAAAAAGCACGGAATTCACAGATGTTATTAAGCATCGGCTTATCATATTATTTAAAAATGTAACAAATTATAAATGCTTCAATAAGTTGTTAGACTTCGTTGCGAATTAAAGTTTTACATGCCTCTAATAATCTAAACTTTTTTTATATTTCTCGACAAACTTTAATGTACTTGCCTTAAGCGATTTCAACAAGAATCAGTATGCACAAAACATATTAAGGCAACAATGGTTCTAGTCCACATGTGATATTTTTCAGGAATTAATTGCGATTATTAAATGTTAGGTATGAAATAAATCAGGGCTACCAACAAATTAATGCCCCTATTACGGTTTACAACTCAACCAAGTTTAGTTGAAATTGTAACAACTTAACTTTAAAACAACCTAACTATTTTTGGCATTCTGAATTACAACTAATTTTAGTTGTATTCGAAACATTGTTCGAAAAGAATAGGTTTTTATATATGCTCTGTTTTTTGAAACCATAGTAGCCACCACAAAACATTTTAAATATTTTAATATTTTATTTTTATATTTCATGTTTTATGAATATGGCAACCATATTGGTTGACAAATTTGATTGGTTGGCGTCTGGAATAATGAAGCAAACCTAATACAACACTCGAAATAAAAACCAATATACAACTGATAAAAAGCAGTTGGCTCATGGTGAAAAAAGTTGTAATCCATAATAAAAATTTTGCAACTACAACTAAACTATTCATTTAGTTGTAAATCATGATAGGGGCCTAAAATTATTTTATGTTTGATAACATAGCATTACACATACAAAATCAATGGTCTGGAAATCATCCAAGCCTTAAACTATTTAGAGTGTACCCTATTCTGGTAATTTTCGAGTTAAAATTTCCATTTACTTCAATTTAAGAGATCTCCAGTTTCTATAAATATTACCGCCGCTTTTTATGTATCTTCTGAAGTTTACGCCTTTTGAGAATCATATCATATAAGGCTTCAAGACCCTCTTGAAGACCTTCACCTGTTATAGCACAAGCTGGTTGTATGTACCAGCCCTTGTATTGAGTTGAAATGCTGCTAGTGTTGTTGTAGGATTTTGTGTTAGCAATTTTATTTTGAAGTATCGCCGAATTATTTATATTTGATGTTGTGGCAGATGATGTTAATTTTGATATATTATCATTATGATGACCCATGCTGCTTTTAGATAAACTAGATGATGTTGGAGAACACAGTATTGAAGATGGAGAGGACTGGTGAGTTACTAAAGAGGATCGCAATTCTTGCGTTGCAAACTTCTTTTGTGAAGTATTTTGCGGATTTAGTTTAAGTTGTTGTTGTTGTTGTTGTTGTTGTTGTTGTTGAGAATGGTAAGTGTCTAACAACGAAGCTGATGAGTAATTTGCATCATTATTTACGCGGGTGTTTTCGTGATTTGATGGTGAAGCTGACAAAAGTTTTGAGTTAACAGCTGACGAAGATGTCTTTCCAATACCGATTTCATGATAATCATCCTCCTCTTCTTCATTTTCTTGTCCTTTTGTATTGGACACAATGTTGCCAGTTGAAGAGGAGCAGGATTTCAGAATTGAATTTATTTTCAAAGCGTTAGGTGCAAGCAGTTCATGCAATGCTAAAAATTTTTCCAACTCTTTTGGTTCGCGAGCACCAGGCAAGTCTTGCTTATTGGCCAGTATTAGGACTGGGACGCCCTGGAAGGAAATTTTTATGTATTTTATTTGTTTGATTTATTTTAATGATTAGAAGTGGATCATATGCAGTTTAGTAAAGCAGCTCTAAACAATAAATAAAAAAATAAAAATTTATCTACATATGATGTGATAGATAATTGAAAAAAAAGAAAATATTTATTTATTTATTGGTACACATTCTACAAAGTAAATTTGCCGAATATGGTTGCACAAAAATGGACGGAGTGACTAGACCATATGTCCATGATGTTATTAAAAATATTCTTAAAAATGTTTTTGTGACTGAATATACCCGACCTATCCTTTCACATAGGAAGTAGCAACGTGGTTGTCATGGAAAATCCACAAAAGAACCGCAAGATGTGGCAAATCAGACAACCACTAGAAGCGAGACGAAAAACTCTCGAAGGCCAAACAACACACACAAGCCTGACCGAACTTAAGCTAAAGGTCCATACCTTCCGTTTAATGCGTCGTTGCGTTTTATGCATGTGTCAAAAAGTAGAATCAGGGTAAATGTATGTGGCAAGTTGCAGAGCAAAACGCAAAGAATGTATAGACGCATAGGACGGATAAAGTAAGGATAAAGAAAGGTTTACTTTCTACTTTTGTACCCGTCGCATGCATCATGAAAACAGGTCAGCTGTAATTGATAGCCAAAGATGGCAAATTATATTATATTTTCAATGATGTCGATAAAAATGTTCGTATCATGGATTTAAATTGTAATATTTTTTGGTATAAAAAAAGTTTTTAATAAAAGAAAAAGCTTTTGTAATAAAGCTTACAACTATTTTCAAGAATAAAATATATTAAAATCAGTTTTTAATATAGTTATTTCAGGAACAAAATTTACATTTTAGTTATCGATTGCTTTTATGTACTAATGTACAACAAAAATACTTGGCGCATAGGACGTATTGCATGTAACTTGCATTTAGAATCGGAGAGAACGTGCAGAAACGCATACAACGCATATGCATAGAATGGATGGTATGGACCTTCAGCATTAAGAAATAACTACGATGACGCGAGGGCTGTTCTTCACACAAAGTCGGGCTTGTTTTGGCTAGATTGTCCCGCTTTTTAAGTACCTGTCCAGTTTCAAGCTAAAATAAAATTTGTTCAGCTAAAACATTTTTCCACATAATGTTCTTAATATTTATTGCCTTAAATTTCTAACGATAAACTATACATCAACTATTGCTAGTTTATAACCAATTACTAAAAGGTTTGTAAAATTACAAAATATGGCCCTACTTTTTAATGAAAATTGAAAGCAATGAATTAGAAACTTTACGAAAAGTTGTATGTTTCGTCCCTTCAATAGCATTTTGTGAAAGAGTTTTTAATATCTTAAGCAATTTATACAAAAAAAAAAAGTAATAAATCGAATGTCTTTCGATCCTATTAGAGCGGAAATATTAATAAGAACTATCTTAAAGGAATCTTGCAAAGATTTTCAAAGATTTCTTCAAACACCTAAAGGTTTGGAATGAGCAAAATCCGTAAGCGCAAATAGAAAATATATGTGGTAGAAAAATAAAATTGGGCTGTTGAGCTCAACAGTTGTGAAACTATTGGCAACCATTGGCCCCAACAGTTACGTCTTAGAAACATCTTGAGGGATATAATTTAGTTTTATATATTTATGTCGTTACTTTATCGCATTTGTAGTGTAAAATTTAACAAATATTTGCTCCTGCGATCTAACAAAGCATATAAACGGTATAACTCTATTCTATCAGCTGTTCAGGCTGAGCACAACATGTTGACTATAGGTAGCGAAAAAATTTTATGATGGAAAATTACTCAACTGTTGAGTGGAGCGGAACTACTCAACTATACGTTTCTAAGACAAATACTCAACGGTTGCGCAACAGCTACGTCTTATGAATGCACCCATTTTTATTGAATTTATAATTTTTTTCACCAATTACAGACAAACGAAAACGTTTTTTTTTTAGTTAATTTTAATTATTATTCGAACTCCATATGTTTCTACATATATATTTATGATTTTAACAGGCTAAAGTTCGTTCGTTTTTTTTGTGTCTTTTTAGTATGAGTTTTTTTCGTTGTTTACGATCAAAATAATATCAGCATGAAATAATATGGACATCTAACGCTAAAATTCAAAAAGGCTTATCCTTAAAATTAAATTGAACATTACTAAAAAATAAATTGTTTTGTAGACAATTTATGTAGTTTATACCATCATCATTTCTATAACAGATTATATAATTACTGAATATGCTACGATGGTCGAACTGGAAAATCAAATTATTTTAATACATACATTTTTAAGATATCAGTTTGTAATTTTTTTTTATATCTCGCTTTTTTAAATAAATAATCATGTATTTTTAGGTGCTCAGTTTCAGTCCTTTTAATTTGTGACCTTCAATTTTTTATTAGCTAATGAACTATTTTTTTTTGCTTACTTTTTTATTACTCTAAACAAAGATATAACAAAATTAATAAATAATAAAATTCTTCCTTAGTTATCAAAAATGTTGAAGGTCAAACTTAAAAGGACTGAAAAACGGGTTTCTCTAACAACACAAATCTGGTTATACAATCTGTTCTAGATAGACGAAAACAAAATCTGGATAAATAATCTACAAAACAATTTTTATTTTTCCGTAATGTTCAATTTCGTTTTAAAGATAAACCCTTTTGAATTTCAACGTTAGATGTCCATATTATTTCCTGTTACTATTATTTTGATCGTAGTTGTACATATATACACATGGATAAATGAAGTGAAAAAATTTAAGCTTAGTTTTATTTGGCTATGTTAATATTGTATTAGAGTATTATATATATATTATTGTGTGTATAATAAAAATGTCACTATTCTTTCGTGAAAATTTTATTTCAAAATGTCCAGCTTTTTGTTAATCTCAATCTGGCAAGCCTAGGCAATTTGCCTGACGCGTGTACCTGTTTGATATGCCTTGAACGTTTCGTTGAAAAAATCTAACTTAATCAGGGATGTTTTTATTTACTAATCTGGTAACCTGGTTTTAACAGAAAAAATATAAAAATAAAAATTTTAGCAACTTATCATTACAAAGTGGTTTTTATGATACATACAACATATATTCAGCCATACTACGGTTCTCGAAAATGTTCTTCGACTATTGTCGTATTGGTTCTCGAATTTGTTTTTTTGTGGTACTACGTAAAATTGTCGACTGCAAGGAATTTGTAACAGAATAAAAAGAATAGAGTGACACAAAATGTTAAAATAAAGTTAAATATTATGAAGCAGTCTATTGCAAACTGTCAAAAATAATATATATAAAAATAAATTGGTGCTAACAAAAATGAAATATTTTAATTTTTTTCTGATAATTAAATTTAAATTAGATTAAAATCAAATAAAAATGTTGAGTTGTGCCTTATTTTCGCTCTCTGATGATGAAGATAAGTATATATTTATTGGTATCAATATATGATAGATACATACATATATAGGTTGTTTGAACCTCCATCCGTTGCACGCCATTCATTTTTGTTATGTAGAAGTTCTTTTAATTATATTTATAGTCTGTCCTCACTTTCATCCATTCAGACCCCATACATATGGTGCTCTAAAGTATTTCTACCCATTCTGTCCATTTTTCGAATGCCATTGTGGTACGATTGAGCCAGTTATGTATATTTTTAAGCATTTTTTTTTTAACTGCTTCCGTGTGATTATTTTCAATCTAAGATTATTTTGATGATTTTGATGCTTTAAAAGCTTGTAAATTTTGTTTTCTTTTTTGTCGAATGAAATAAAATGAACGACTATTATTCCTACTTTTGACTGATTTCAAGAATCGTAGTATGAAAATTGTAAAAGAATTGTTAACAGCGATATATTTTTATGACTTTCGAGAAACGTAGTACCATTGTGTAAAAACGAGAAGTCTAAAGCTCGAATACGAGAATCATAACAAGGCTGATTGTAAACATAATTTTGATTAAGAACAATCGTTACCTAATCATCAACATACAAAACATATAACATGAAATCAACGACACCATTCTTAATATTAACATCACAGTAAAACTAAAATAAAACAATAGATTAGTTGGCATTTGCGTTGTCTTTGTCTTCCTTCTTATTAGTTGCACTGTTCCCTTTTTGTTGCATCCTCAGGCTATCAAGTGTATATCGTTTATTCTTTCTTTCTCCCGTATTTTTACATTCGTCAAGTCAGCTCTATGATCGTTCTCCGTGCAGTGTTGTGATAGTGCGGTTGAATGTTTTAAGGCCGGGGCACAATAAATCCGTCATACGTTGAACTTCGCCTTTTTCAACTGACATTAACGCAACGACGGAGAAGTTGGCACAACGAGTACTTGAATTACGGAAGAATTTGAACAACTTTTTGGTGTTTTACCGTACCTCCACTCGGAGACCCGATTGGGTCCATTGTAATTCCCTTCTGCTGCCCAAAAAGTAATATTTACCCTCCCATTTGCAGCCAGAACTGATATCTGGCTTTCACCCAGAAGGCCCGGGTTCGATGCCCGGTATGGGTTCCATTTTATTTATTAAATTCAAATTTTTAATTATTTCGTTTATTTCTTTTGTTTAATTTTATTTTTGCTGCCACAAAGCCGAACTCAGAACATACCAAAAAAACCAACCAATATCTGTCAAACTACTCAACGTGGACAAAAAGTTAAAAGTTGACCAAATTGTGTACTTTGCGTTGGCGGACACATACTGAATCTAACAAACCTCATAAGAAACCATGTATTTCAATTTAGCTGTCAGATAAAAATTTTGCTTCGCGTTGCGTTGAAGATTCGCTTTGACATCTAAGATGAAATGTACGTGCTTAAATAAAACATGTCACATAAAGAACTTTTAACGCAAAGTGAAGCGAAAAGTTAGGCAACTCTCAACTTTTTGCGTGTTTTGACAATCAGTTGGTATACTTTATTTAATTTGTTTGACCAAACTCGCATGTAAATATGAAATTTTTATTAAAATGTCGATAAATTTACATAAAAAACGAGTTCGTGGCATCAGAGTAATCGAATTGTGCTGTGTTTTATACATAAAACCGAGTAGAGAAACAAACAGTGAGTATTGTCAAAGTTTTTACTGTGTCATGCACACTTTCCTTCACGCTTTTTTCCCAAAGTTAGAAACGTCACGCAAAGCGTTAAGGTTGTATCTGATACCGCCTTTAATATCTGTTTCATGTTCACTTGTTCTTATGCTTAAGCTCCTCTTTTTTGTTAAAATTTTTTTATTTTATTTTTTTTTAAAGAGAATTAACACTCAGACATTTAATGCCTACTACTATTATTACTAGGTGGTACCTAGGAAAGGGATAGTGATAGAAGACAGGTGGTAAAGGAAGAGATTGAAGAAAGCTTCATTCTTTTACAACCCTGCTTTTTTTTTGATTTGATACACAACATTGCTTTGAAAGTGAAAAATGTCCTAAAATTTTTTAATTTCATTTGTTTTGCGGCTACCTAAACGTCGTTAAGAATTATTCCTAGGAAATTCATATGATCCAGAAAGTTGTTTATTGAGATCTTGAATTTTGAACTGTTTGCTACCTATGGACCTGAACAGGGGAAAAACGGAACGAAACGGAAAAAAATTAAATTTTTTTAAATTTTTGCGGTTTTTATCTTGAAGATGATTTTTTATGGCTCGATTATGGATGGCAACCGAACTTCAGTTGCCGAACTCCAGTTGCCAAAAAGTTATCGAAAATACGCTTATGACAGATTGGCAAATGAAAATAATATAAACAAATATTTAAAATATAAGAAATACATGTGCTAAAAAGAAAATTGTTGAGTAAAAGTGCTTAAAAACATCACTGGTCACAAAAATTCTTAGTTAAGTGGAATTAATTATTGGTGAAGAGAAGGAAGTACAAAAGTTTAATCTATTAGACGACTCTTTAGAATTACCGCCTCTACTGTGAGTAAATGTTATTGCCTACAATAAGTTTTAACAATCTCTGTTTTAGCTGCAAAGCATATTTTCTTTAAATTTACATAGAAGAAATTCAAAAATAAACTTAAAAAAATATTGCAATTATTGTTTAATTTTCAAATTTTTTTTACTTTAAACTATGCAGCAACTACAAATTTGTGGTTGCCAATATGGCAACTGAAATAACCAGCTGCTAGTTGCCAGTTGCCATCCGTAATACCATTTCGGCAACTAGCAACGCAACCAAAGTTCGGTTGCCATCCATAATCGAGCCATTATTTTATATGTTCACAATGTTTGTTTTTTATGACAAGAGCCTCAGAGAGTAAATCAAAATTCTGAGCGCTTTGCAGATATGAGCCTGAGAAAATGCGAAAATGACACCGAGGCCCCAAATCTTTGGGCCCATAAGAAAAAAGTAGATGACTTGGGGCAAAACTGGGAGACACGTGTCTTTTTTGGGCTTTAACACGTAGTGGTATCCGCATATGGTTATATTTCCATGAGTTGAAAAATTACACACAGTGTAATCAATTTCAATGCGTTTTTTAATAAAAAAATTATTTTACTAAATAAGTGGAATAATAATTTGGGATTATTATTGCGTTAACAATTTTAAACTTAAATTGTTACAATTCCCATAAAAAAACACTAATTATTTTTCTATTTTCTATCACACAGGTTAATTTTTTTTTTTGGAGCTGCTGCTTCACTGGACTGGATTTGTGTTTTTATATTGAAAGCAATGCCACACAACAAAAAAAAAATCGGAAATGAGAAACGTTGCCATTACTACACCCTAGTGATGTAACGAATGTCAATTTTTGATATTCGCGAATACGAATGCGAATACGAATATTTGAAACGATATTCGCGAATACGAATACGAATATTTCGTGTGAAATTTATAAACATTAAATTAGGGCTCTATTTACGCCTGCAATATGAAATATTAAAAAAATGTTATGAAAAAGAATTTCAAACTCCTGTTGGAGTACTTTAAAGTTAATAAAAACTACCCAAAATTTTAATGATCGTCAGTAAATTGTATTTGAAAATGATACAAAGCACAAATTTCTATAAAAAATTTAATGGATTCGTACATACTAATATTTTTATCCATTTATGTAAATTTAGTTTAGGATTTATGCATTTATTTATTTAAATTTTTTTTTCAAATATTCGTATTCGCCTGAATTTTCGACTATTCGAATACGAATACGAATATTCGTGCATCACTACTACACACTATTGTGATGTCACGAATTACCACAGTGTTTGCTCAGAATTAGTTTAGCAATGATTCGTCTTATAGTTATTTCAGCTTTTATATGAATCAGCGTGTATAGAACAGGACAACCAATCACCCTTATTCCATTTAGCATCATCGCCATCAATTTAATATCAACATCAATTTTTATCGACGTCATCAATTCGATACAAAACTTGTATTCCATAACGGCGATGTAATAGCATGTTCACACGGACAGCAATTATCGAGGTTCGCTCTCTCATTCACGGTTCGCGGTCGAATCTTGATTGAATCGACATGGTTCGCCATACAAATTTTTGAAAGCTAACCCTCTTGGTTCAATTTGAAAACCTTGAGTTCAATTTCTGTATGCGTATCGGTATCGTCGATATTTCTTTTTGAGCATCGGATCGGCAAAACGGCGTATCGCTACATCCCTAAAGAAAATATGTGTGATGAGAATTTACTAAATTTTTATTTTCAGAAAATTATTATGGTAAGCCAGAAGGTTTGGTTTGTCAACGTGCGTTATCATGCATGATGAAACGTGACATGCAAAGGCATTTTCAAGCATATATTTAAATTATTTTAACGAAATTATATACAAAACCATATTTTAACTCACCATTACATTGACGTAGTAACAAAAATAGATGCCCTTCCTTAAGGCCGGGGCTCAATGAATCCGTCATGCGTCAAACTTCGCCTTTTTCAACTGACAGCTAAGTTGAAATACATGGTTTCTTATGAGGTCTGTTATATTCAGTACGTGTCCGTCAACGAAAAGTACAAAATTTGGTCAACTTTTAACTTTGTGCTTACGTTGAGTAGTTTGACAGATAATGGTTAGTTTTTCTGGTATGTTCTGATTTAGACTTGTGTTTTGTGGCAGCAAAAATAAAATTAAGCAAAAGAAATACACGAAATAAATAAAAAAATTGAATTTAATAAAAAAAATGGAGAATCGACCTCTTGAAGCTGTTCAAATACTTCCGTCAATAAAGTACTCATTGTGCCAACCTTATCCGTCGTGCCGTTAATATCAGTTGAAAAAGGCGAAGTTTAACGTATGACGGATTCATTGTGCCCCAGCCTTTATAAACAAAACTAGAGAGTTTCTTCTGACCATAATAAAATGAAGTTTGCCTTTGGAAATATAAAATTTCAAATTTGGGAAATGAGACGAAATTTCACTGGCAACACCGGTTTGGGGTGAGAGTATAAAAACCTGTTCACATTACAACATCTTTCATCTGTCATGTATTATAATACTATTTTTACGAGTGTGAGCAACTAAATATTAAATGGAATTTAAAAATTGACAGAAATTAATTTAATTGCTGCTCTTGAGGAGCAGAAACAAATAATGCTACAATATGCAGAATTAGTAGAAATTATGACAATGATGATGTAGAAATATTACATATTTCAAGGCTCAATCAGACGTGACATAACCATAGCCATAGAAAACAGCCGTTCGAACCAAACTAATGGGAAACACTGTATTTGATTATAGGTGACTCGCAATAACGCCATAACTCTCACCATAAGGCTCAATCAGACGTGACATAACCATAGACATAGAGAACAGCCGTTCGAACCAAACTAATGGGCAACACTGTATTTGATTATATGTGACTCGCCATAACGCCATAACTCTCACCATAGAAACCAATTGAATTTTGGTTTCTATGGTGAGAGTTATGGCTACGGCATTATGACTATGTCACGTCTAATTTAAGCTATAGAAACCAATTGAATTTTGATTTCTGTGGTGAGAGTTATGGCTACGGCATTATGGCTATGTCACGTCTAATTTAAGCTTTATGCGCAAAGATTTCACGTCCGAGCAGCTTGTAGACATTTGCAACTACTTTTATGTAATTTATTTCGATTTGGAAAAATATATACAAGATTATATTATATACATATGTACATATACATGTGCATATATTAAAATCTTGGAGTAGTTACAGATCTTTCTGTGGGAAGGATATTCCAAAATGCAGCCTTTAATGTAAGTTCATATGTACATGCATATGTAGATATACGTACATAAATTTGCGTAAATTTTTATAGTATGTATGCATGTATGTATACAGTTGTATACATTTTTCCAGTGATAACACTAAAATAATCGAAAGATGTTGAATGGAACAAAGTGAGATAGGAACATCTTTTGAAGATGTTAAAAGATGTTGAACATTCAGCCCTGTATAATTCTTATGGGAAGATGTTATCATCTTGTCAAATTGATGAAAGATGTGAGTAAGTGTGAAATGGCTATGAATATATTCTGCATTCCACGTCAAATTAAAACGAATGGAATTGCCATAGCATTGTTGTTATAATTACATATTTCCAACAACAATTTTATGGCAGTTCTACTCGTTTTAATTTCATGTGGAATGCAGAACATACCTGTAAAACTCATACGAGTAAAATGTAATGGTATAGGTTGCCGACCACGGGTACAGGGCTACCTTTTGGAATGTTCCGTAACTACTCCAATATTTTATTATATATAAAAAGTAGTTACAAAAGTCTACAATTCATGTAACATTTCTTCATCATCGTCTGCTAGCATAATATATACTAATTGCTGCATATTGTATTATTAATTGTTTCTGCTCTTCAAGAGCAGCAATTAAATCAATTGCTGCTGAATCTTTAAATTCCATTTTATTATTCAGTTTTTATTTGCTCACCCACGTAAAACTAGTATTATAATACCTATCAAATTAAAGATGTTGTAATGTGAACAGGTTTTTTAAATTTTCAACATATTCCACTCATTCCTCAAAGATGTGAGTAAGTGTGAAAAGGCTATTAATGCGAACCATGAAGAAATTGCTATCATCTCTAGTTTTGACGAAAAATGATTATATTTACGTGTAAACAAAAAGCATACCAAAAACAATGGGGTGTGTGTATGAATTAAAAAAATTAGAACACATTTTATTCAGAGAGCGAACCAAGTGGTTCTTGTTGCCGTCTGAACTGTAGCGTGTTCTAACTATCACTACGACCAACATTGTTTAGTAAACATTTAAAGTCAACTTGACCGCAACATATGTACACAACATCCAATTACATTGAAAGTATTTTTGTGCACTGGACATTTGACACTCATGCAAATGCGGGCAAATGCCGCTGCATGAAGTGTAAGATAAATGCATTGACAGACTGCAACGTAAATATGTATTTTGTATAACGGCCATTTGACACTCGCAAGTCTGATCAAAGGCCGCAGCATAAAGCACTTGAATAAAACATATTTAATAACCACGTGTTTATTTATATAAATATAAATAATACAAGATCTATGTTTTCTAATTTTCTTATGGGACACACGCCGCACGTCTACCGTGGGAACCTAAAAGGAACATTTTAGCTAGTAATCATATACCTTTTCTTTTCCCTCTTATGTTAAAATAGGTTAAGCATTATTCTCATGGTTAGTATATAAGCAGATGTAATTTAGTTTTAGACTAATCATTAGGCAACAAACCTTTAAGCTCCTAGTTGAGCTCTGGTAAATAAAATAAAAAACCTTTTGAAATAAAATTGGAAGTCTTTCCTTTGAATGGACACCAAAAATAAATTAAGACAAAAGCCTTCATAAATTAAGTAAAATACATTACACAACATAGCATAACCATGTCGGTTGCTTATCGTTTTTTAAAGCACATCTCTAATAATTTAGACAGCTGGTTTGTTTTGTTTACAGTTTTTATTAAAAAAATTTCTTGATTACTTTAAACGACCAAAGTGTATTTTGTTGCTCTTTGGAATTCTGATCCCAATGATAAAAAATAAAAAAGTGGTAATACAAAGAAGATTAATAAGGCAGAAATTAAACATATTTCAAATACCTGATGAGAAGTAAGTAATAAATTAAAACTGTTCTTTCTATTTGCCAGGAGTTATTTTTTTATTAGCACACTGCATTGCCACAGCTTCTTCCATTTGTTTATAATGTTTGTGACAAATTTTTTTCTGAGTAAATTTTAAATCCCGTCAAACCTTTAAGAAAAATGTTTTCATACAACAATCCTTTCAGTACTATTCGTCTTACCTTTTGCCAACCGCAATCTGCTCTTTTCGGTGGACCAAGGGCATTTCCTATCGTTGAAATTCTAGCTTAAAACAAGTTTAGGGGCACCTCTCAAAATTTAAAAAAAAGTATCTTATCCTATAGAAAATTGAAAAAATAAGAAAACAAAAACAAAAAAATTGGCGGCGAGGCTTAGTTTCGGAGTCATGGGCCTCTGAAATTCTAGCAAAATATTGTGATTATACCGTGTTTTCCAACGAATATGACCAATATCGATATGATATTAAAGCTTTTGAGAATACCTTTAATGAAATTGTAAAATGCAGTATTGGTCGGCCATGCAGGAAACCATTATTAGGCAAGAAAAATTTATGAGGTAGAAAATCTTTACTAGGCTGCGCCGAAGGCTTAAGCCCAGCCGAGGGCAGGCAGTGCAGGAAATCGTTATTAAGTATGAAAACTTTGCAATGCAAAAAATCTTCATTAAGCTGCCTTTTCCCAAAAACCGTGGCAGAAATACAAAATTTGATTACAGAATTTTGTAAAATGAATGAACACATCGTATAAAGAGCTTCTTGCTGATACCAATTCAATTTTCTTAATTCGATAAAAATTATAGCTGGTGGAGCTGATTAAACTCGAATTTTTTTTAGAATGCCATAAAAAAAGTGATCTTGACAAAATAAAATGCACTTTAGAATTGAAGTGTCAGAAACATTGCAGTTCGATCATTAATTTTTTTGGTTTTGTTTCAAAGGTACGTTTATTTTTTTATTAAAACAGAAAGTAACAAATTGTTCATCAGATGCCCTAATTTTCGGCAGTTGCTGTTTCTCAGACACCCTATATTTTCAATTTCAATTTATTTTATTATTCAACTTTGAGTAACTGAGCCCAATGGGCCAGTTATATAATACTACATATAACAAAACTTTATAATAAAATATTTGGTGAAAATCTTAACAACTAATGTAGACTATTATAATAAATGTAACATATGTAAGGAATATTTATCAATATATCACATAAATATTACAGTAGAGGAGAGAGTTTAGGACAGATATTGTATTGTAAGAAAGAAAATAAATTAACAATTGAGTTTGTATTGTAACAGAGTATGACATATATATATGTACGAATTTCATATATCAATATGCAACTATAAGTTATTGTGTTCAAGATATAATAGAACTTTATTTTTATAAGTTTGATGTGAAGAAACAAAATATTTAAGGCTGTCAGGCAGATTATTAAAAATTCTTGCAACTCTAGTATGAAATGATCGTTCCAAAATTTAAGTTAGCCTTGGAATTTGTATTTGACGATTTCGTTGAGACCAACAGAAGGTAAAAAATGAAATTATATGCAATATTTTCCCATCCTTGCATCCCAGCAAAAAATTTCAAAAAAGGTAATCGAGTTTGGAATTAAGCGTTTTTGGTGGAAGCACTTCCCTACTGGATTACCAACTTAATGATTTTAACAAGGCCTGAGACTAAAATAATCGATTCTTGAGAAGTATTTACATTTTTTTTATTTTTCAACATTTCACGTAATCTATTTCGTCTAAAAAAATCATTCTCTTCATTTAGCAACTTGCACGTCATTTTTTTAAATTTTAGGTAATGTGATTTGTAAGCGAGTAATGAAAATTGGCAATCAGAAAAGTAAGTCACTATATGGCAAGTAGTTCTAATGGTAATGTGTAATTTTTTGCTGGAATATTTTATAAAAAAAAATAGTAATATTCTTAATTTCAAGTAGTTCAAGAATGAATATCCTAAATTAGGCATATGAGTGCGCCTTTTTCAAATATAATAGAGCATATCTAAAAATGGCAAAAAATGCTTCCGCCTATATTTTCTGAGAATATTTGCTACATAATACTTTAAATAAATTAACTAAATTTGTCCACAAAAAAACACAGGTTTTCTTGATGAAGAAAGCTGTTACAATCTCAGCGAAAACGAGAATATTTTTTCACCATTTTTCTTCAAAATGTGAGAAGAAATAAATAATAAAAAAGGCTCTTCAAAATTGTTTTCACTGCAGCACGTACTGGTTACATTTTTTTGTTACATATTTTTATTGTATATTTTTATTGCTTCTCGTTAATAATACGGGATTTACATGATGACTTTTTCCCCTGCATTTTTCTTGAATTTTCTTTTACATATATTGCTACACCTTTGATCGCCTCTGTAGCTCGTTCTTCAATAAACTCTAAAACAGTCACGGTAAAAAGTCATCGTATGAGCCAGTGATGGGAAATGCGATTTGCATTTCGGTATCAAAAAAAAATTTTTGAGTACTTTTTTGATCCCGAGAGTACCAAAAATTAAAATTTTTTTATTTACAAATAAATAAAAAAGGAACACAAAGGATATACATAAATATATACAAATACATAGGTACAAATGTTACAGTTCCCTGCAGGAAATGGAATTGACACAAGTCACGTGATCGGCCCCTAAGTGACAGAGACTAGTCCGAGTTCCAACACTTCATATAAAGCGTACCAGTCACTTTTACATGGGTATGGCCTAATATGGGGTTAATTAATATTTTGTATGCAACTATCTCACAGGGGGCTAATCGGTGTAGAGTAATACAAATTATTTAAAAATGTCATTCCGACACTTAGACTTATAATTTCTTTTTATTGTTGAAATGCAACTTATATTTTATTTTTAAGCAGATATTTTTTGGAATACAAACTGACAACCTCCGGCATGACAGGCTTGCACACTAGCCACTCGGCCACAGGGGCACTCATATTTAAAAGTATAAACACCACTTAAGCTTACATGCCGACCACACTAGCAATAATCTTGGCAATTATTGCCATGGCAATTGTCAAATTTGATTGCCGACACAAGATATTAGCGTGTGGACCGTATGAATATGTGTTCAAATATATATTCAGTAACAAATGTTAAAATACATTGCTGAGCAACAATCTCTTAACACATGCTGTCAAATACAAAATATATTAAATTTTTTTCAACGTAAAAATAGAAAACAAAAGTTTTAACTGCATAGAACAACTAAAAGTTCAATTTAAAATTAGAAAAGGATAAAATTATTGACAATTTAAGTATTTTCGTCAATAAAAAGCAAATATATTTGAATATACGTGTTCACCACTTCTAAATACATTGTTGAACACAAGCAATTTGACGTCATCATTCTGCCGGCGTTATTGCTTGTGTTAAGACACATCAAATTGCTCGTGTGGTCGTAGTGTTAGGTTAATATCTAAGTACAGTTATGGGACTGGTTCCAGAGTGGCTTGGCGGTATCATTGGAGGGAACAATTAACATTATATTTATACTATGTGACAGGTCCTGGATAAAGCACATGGAGCTTATTCACTGCCATTTACTATAATACTAGGCCAAGTCCCAATTAAATTGATAAAATATCAAGGCAATACATCACGACAATGGTGAATATATAACTATTTACAGGATATGTCTGTTTTTCACCATACACTACTCCCTACATTTTCTCAAGTCATAGGACGAGTACGTTTGGATCAATTGTCAGCTAATTTTCTGCAGCGTTATAACAAGAAGAGTTTTTAGACTTCAATAAATCTTTGGTCTGGATAACACTTGATACTGTTGGAACATAAAGCCTGTTCCTTTGTGTTCTTTTCAGGAGATTTTGGTAAGAGAACATTTTTTGACATTTGCAGGGGAGTGAGGTATGGACTAAATTTCGTAAGCTACTCCCGATTAATCAGGAAACATATATTCATCTAATGGGTTTTTAGTTATCGACACTGTAGACCAGAAACTGCATATATTTCTGTTGTTAATGGTTTCAGTTCTTCCAATACAGATAATGCTCTATATTGGTTGTTAATATTTACAAAATTTTGCTTTTCGCTGGGAAACATTTTAATTAAAAGTGGTATTACTACTAGATAAAACCTTTTCTGGGGGAAACTTACTAAACCAAACTAACATTTCGTTGTCAAAGTCCACTTTTGCCCTTAGAACTTGACAAAATTTAATACAAACTTTTGACAACTTTCTTTTAGCTGATTTAAAACAGTTATTTCAACATGATTTCTGTTTATATAAGATCAACTTTTCTAAAATATCTTTACTAGTAGTTTCGCGTCACTTGCCGAAAAAGAAATTTAAATCTGGACAAAAATATCTACATACACACGTCGTCCTAAGTTGGCCGTTAGAATCTCAAATGTGTTGCGCGAGTACTACGGTACTTTTTCAATTCAAATAGTATCAAAAAAAGTACGACTGGTATGAACGTATAAATAATAAGCAATATTTTGCTCTATTGGGTATTGTGGAAAAATTACACGATTTACCAGGATACCATGAAAAGGAGGTTAAAATCAAAATTTACTTGGTTCACTTGAAAATTAACCAAAAAAAAATGAATTTCCTCAAACCGTACGACAAAAACATTTATTGAAAAGAACTCAGACTGGCTAAATGGATAAAAACTTTTGAAAAAATCGAAGGACCGCATACACCTTCTGACAGCAGAAGAGGAAGACCTGCAAAAACTATAAACGAGTGTTCGGAGTACATAAAAAAACGTAAACTTCAAAATGTCACAAAAGATATATCTAAATTGCATCTTTCAGAAGCATTATATCATAAGAGAATATTCCAATTCATCCAAATGCTTTACCCACAAAGTATAGCATAGATGAAGCCTTAGCGTTATTTATGGACTTGGGATTGTCAAACTAAAAACATTATATTTTACATTCTATTTCTAATGTGAATATTCTTCCTGGTTACAAAAAGGTTACATCTGCCAAAAAAAAGTAGTGCCTTTTAAGTAGAGCTGGCAAACTATCGATAGTCAGCGCATTCGATATTTTTGATAGTTTGTTGGAAAACTATCGATAGTATTGAATTATTTTACACTATGTTCACACGGCAACACGAAGAGTCGTTTTGACTGTTGATATATGAATACGGATAAAAAAATTTGGTAAAATTATAACGCCTTATTCAGAAAAAATTATTTTTTACAAAAGGTTTATACAACAAATTTTGTATGGAAATTTGTATGTTAAACGTTTTTTAAACTTAAATCATTTTTTTCTGAATAAGGCCTTAAAAAATTACTTTTTGTTTAATTTTATTCTAATTTTTCAATTTTAAACACACATCTATTTTTTGTTTTTGTTTTTTTTTACAAAAACATACCTATGTACATTAAGGTGATAACATTTGACATTTTTCGTAAATATCAAAATTTGACAGATAGGGCTGAATAGTCAATGGAAATACAAGAATTGCATTTTTACTTCTACGCAATCGTTAAAAGAGGTTCCGAACCATCGTTAAAATGGGTTCCGCGATTAAGTTTGGAGTTAGAATTTTTTGATGGCAGTATTTGAAGTAATTTTTCAAATTTAAGTTACTTAATGCAATTTTTACTGTAATATCTAGGGAGATATTGAAATGTACATATATCATTTCAACATTTAAAATTTTTCTCTCGTGGTTTATTGAATTTTTATTGTTATTAAAAAATTATTTGGAAGGTTTCAGAAATGTATTTGGAGCGGAAGGTTTTTGTTTCAAACTGGCCCAAGATATCGGTTTATATGATCAATACAATATTCCCTATAACGTAGTGCCTGTCAAATTTTTTAGCCAAAAATAAGTTATATGCCTAATGTACATATGTATATCATAATTTTGTTTTAATAGCCAGTTCATAATTTGTTGTCAAAAGATTCAGTTCAGCTCAGTTCTCGTGGTACCTTCATAGCGAACAGTCGATTAGCGGAATTTTGTTTACATACTTACCAAACAAACAAAAATTATGCAAAAAAATATTCGTAGTACATATTATTCGTAATAGGCACATACTGACTTTAATAAATAAGCTTTATGCTTTGCTAACATTTTTTACTAGAAATAACAGAAACAAAAAAAAAACCCCAAACAAAAAAAACATAAACAAAGTGACATTGAGGAATACTATATATGGGTACCTCAAAACAAATAAACAATCATAAATAACAAAAACAAAATAAGACCGCAAACAAAAAAAAAAAAGGAAACGAAGTACCCTTGAGGAATTCTATGTATGAGTGTCTCAAATACAAAAAATTTTGAAGTGAGTTCTAACGGCAGAAATGCTTATTTTACTGTGAGTTCTGAAACTCTTAATGAAAACAATATAAATAATAAACCTGATGAAAGTCTCTTTTTAACGGCAGAGCCAATTTTTCGTCAGCGATCAACTTCGCTTTGTCCAATGTCAAATATTAATGATTCATTAACATTACAGTTGCCTAGTACTTCTTTATATAAGTCAGTAATATCATCCCCTTCAGGATCGTATTCGTCACATAACAAAGTTATCACTACAGATAACAGCGGCTCGAAACTCAAGGTACAAGTCGGAATGGACAGATTGTTATGAGTAATTGTGCGAGCCTGGCGTGTGATTACACGCCACTGGCGAGGTTTCCGACTAGCTGTTAACCTCAGGTAGGTCCCAACTCTCTCACCAGTTGCGATATACTCAAACAAGAAAAAAAATTCCAAATAAAAACAAAACAAAATCAAACATACAAACATTACTCACAGCACACCACAAACGAAAGAACCAGAGGTAGGTGTCTTCCTCTATTTTGCCCCCCCCCCCCCCAACCTTGTTATGGTAAGTACCCTAAAGCAAACATTCGACCATAACCCGTGTATCCACTCGACCGTTTTCTTCCACTTACCAATCCATTATTACCGTGACTTCAATAAATTTAAGCTATCATTTTTTTTTCGAATTTCTACAGTCTCAAAACATAATTTATTAACAAAAATGGATTCAAAATCTTATACAGGGTGGGCCAAAAGAAACCAAGGGGTGTAAAAGTTTAATAACTTTTTTGTTTATTAATTTTTTTTTTATTTTTTCTTTCAGATTATATAGACAACACTTGGAGAATTTATAATGGAGAGGTTAATAACTGAACAGAGAACCAGAACAATAGAATTTTATTATTTAAACCAGAGATCAATTATTTTAACGCAAAGAGCATATCGTCGACATTTTAACGTCAGAATTTCGCCCTCTGAAGCGATGATTCGTTGCTTAGTTAATCGTCATCACCAACATAGCAGCGTAAGAGATTTGCCTCGAACCGGTAGACCACGTTTAAGTCGCACTGCGGAAAATATTGAACGAGTACAGCAAAGTGTTAATGAAGCACCAGAAACATCTGGCAGAAGGCGTTCTGCTCAGCTAGAAATGTCTTGTACGTCACTACGGCGCATTTTAAAAAAAGATTTACAGTTATACCCATATAAGGTGCAATTGGTCCAAGAATTAAAACCCGCAGATCATCGGCAAGGTCTAAATTTTGCAGTTAAATTTCAAGAGTTGGCCAGAAATGAAATCAACTTTATTGAAAATTTGATTATGAGTGATGAAGCTCATTTTCATTTGAATGGCTTTGTTGATAAGCAGAACTGTAGGTTCTGGGGTTCTCAAAATCCAAGAGCCATTCATCAACGCCAATTTCACCCCATTAGGTGTACAGTATGGTGTGGGATCACATCTGAAAATGTCATTGGGCCCTACTTCTTCGAGAATGAAGATGGAAGTGCTGTAACCGTAAATGGAGAGCGGTATCGGTTTATGATAGAAAATTTTTTACGTCCTGCTCTTGAAAACAGACCTGGTATGTGGTTTCAGCAGGACGGAGCCACTGCCCATACTGCCCGAGACACAATGGCACTTTTAAGTCAAATTTTTGGAGAGCGAATAATTTCTCGAAATTCGGAAATTATTTGGCCAGCGCGATCGCCAGATTTGACAGCACCCGACTATTTTCTTTGGGGTTTTTTGAAGGAGCGAGTGTATGTGAACAAGCCAGAGACAATCCTTGAACTCAAGGCAAACATTGTTGCAGAAATTCGAACGCTACAGCCACAAGTTTTGAAAGATGTTATGGAAAATGCTCTATCGCCCATCAGTGCGAAGCTGAAAACGGTGGTCATTTAAGAGACATCATTTTTCATACTTAGTTTAAAAAAATTTCCATTTTGTATATTATATAATCTAAAAAAAAAATAAAAAAAAAGTTAATAAACAAAAAAGTTATTAAACTTTTACACCCCTTGGTTTCTTTTGGCCCACCCTGTATTTACTTAATTTGTCTTAATTTTAATTTGTGTTTTACTATACTCTATTTTACAAATTTATATATCCTAGATTTTCTAAGTCAATATGGACATAAATCTCTATGGTTCGTTTACTTTTACTCTTATTAACTAATTGATTTTCTTTTCTTTCACTTCCTAGTTAGAGCTCAAATTGTTTATTTTATGACCCTAATAAAAGGCTAGCGATCAACTATTTTTTTTTATTTTTCTCACTGAAGGAGCTCCCTAAGTTCGACTATTTTCTGATTTTCAATATTAAGACTGACTATTCGCGACTAATTTGAGCGCCTAACACTATTTTATACTTTTATTTTACTAACAACAGAGATTTATGTGGACAATCATATGGACAAAATACTTAACACCTATAATTTTTTATTCCTACCATATTGTTATAAAAATAATACTTCTTTATATACTTAACGCTAATTTTTCTTATTTCCTTTTTTGACGGACACACACATGTACATACGTTACATTAATTTCATATTCCCTATCACTGTTTTTATTTCGATGATCCTTTTTTTTTCTTTCAGTATTAGTGGGACCACGATTGGTTTCAAATATTCGGAGCCACTTGGTGTGAAATGACTATATATATAATTTTTTTTAACGCTGGTGCTTAAACCTTTTTCCCGGCTTACTTTCGCACTTTGTGCTCTTTTCTTTGTATCACAAAAAATGTTCTATATTTATAGTTTTACCTGGCTGTTTCCGGTGAAATAACTCAGTGCACCTTATTTTGGGTCCGGGTTTCCTTATTTTTAGTACAGCCAGGTTTATTTGTATTTGTATTTTAGATATGTTTTGTTGGCACAGATTTTCCTATGACCTCTTATCTCCGGAAGTATTAAGAGTTTTGCTTGTTTTTTCTATGGGTTTTAACAACAAAAAAAAAATTTTCTAAATAATGGCTTTATTTATAACACAGCTCAAATTTTACTTTGGTTTTTCTCTACATTTTTCCCATCCGCTCTATTTATACCACCATCCAATCCTATATACTATATTGGAAGGATCTTTCCGCGTACATATGTATCTATTATGTATGTACTTATGTATTTTACGGCCTGGTTTTCGCGCCTATCCTTAAGATATTTATGAAAGACAAAGACAACAACTCGACTCCTTTTCTAACTAACTGCTCGTTGATCCTGATAAATAGAAGTTTAACTGTATACTATGTAATATGTTTATTTTTACCAGGTCATCAGCATTTTCAGTAGCAGTTTTGAATACGTTAGAAAGTTTTCTTTCCTTTCTATCCTACCCTAAAGATGAATGAAAATACGACTCTTCATTCCCCATTCATTTGTTTACGTTGGCAATTCCGTTTCTCCTTATGTACTAAAACACTCACACTAGTAACCACATCAACTGTCATACACAGACACTCGACAATTTTAACCTGAAGCACATTTAAGTAGACTTGCATTGATAATTTTTATAAATCTTTTATTTTAGGCAATTCGCTCGATTAAAGGACTTGTAAGTATACAAAAAAAATGACCTGTATCGTTCTTCCCAATGTAGATGAACGTGCCTTGGGTTCATCACCTATTTGCTAATTTCCTAACCTTTTCTTTTCTCTTGTTCTTTTTCAGCCTGGCAATTAATTGTTTTACACACAGGGACACGGGCTGGAGTTTGTGTATCCAAATAAGCAATGCCCCTCTCTATTACTAATATTAAGATTGCGGGACTCGTGGCTATTAAGTTTATTTTATTATGGCCACCTCCTGCATGAATTGCCTCATAGGACTCGTGGATCTCGTTTCGGGCCACCTCCCTGTCGAACTGTTCCATGGGACTCGTGGATCTCGTTTCGGGCCACCTCCCTGTATGGGTACGATTTACAGTGAGGGACTCGTGGCTATCATTTGGGCCACCTCCCTTCGTGAATTTTTCTTTCTCACCGAAATCGCAACAAAACTCCGGTCTCTTTGGTTCTAGCCAGAGGGGACGGTGTGCGGTTGAGCTAGGTTCTGGGCGATTAGAACTCACGCTCTGAGAAGAGTCTCGCTAGGGGTGAATTAGCCGGGCTATCCACATATATACATGTACTACTGTTTTACTGTGGTTGTTGGGTCGTATTACGGGAAATATATGAGGTTCATTTTCTTATATGCTTTTACTTTGTTTACCCTTTTTTTATCCTTGCAGTCGTTAAATTTATTTGGTTTTTTCTACTATGGAACAGTGGGATTTCACAACATTTGCTGGTCGAACACTACTACAACTCAAGGTATGTACGCCTGAACTTTCGGTACATATTGATCTTAAGGAAATCTTGCTACCTTTCGTGTCTGTGCTATAATTATTTTTTGAAAGACTATATGCCAACGCAAAGGAATGTACCATGCCAGGTTATCTTTTCGATAATATTGAATTCTAATATTGCACGTTATCTTGGCCTCACTCCACAAAACTTAAGGATTAAAAATCAGGTACTTGGTTTTACAATTAGACAACACGAACAAATACGAATTTTAAAATAATTGTCATGGTGGGTGTCCTTATTCTAATATTGCACTAATTACCGAATATATCACAGATTTTTAATTCTTTGGATTCGTTTCTAAGCCTTTATATCTTTCACATGGAATATACCTATGCTCCTTCCATTCAAGTCTTCCAACTCATACATGTTATTACCTATTGGTCTGACTATTCTACTTTTTAGGAACTTTCTACAAAATTTGGCATTTATATTTTTGCTAAAATCGCTCAGTGTAGTATTTCTTCGGAAAACTTCTTGTCCGGGAATAAATTTAACTTTTCTGGCCCTCTTGTTGTACCTCACCGCGCTGTTTTCATAGGCTTTATGCATATTAGTTTTAATTTTCTCTCTAATTATTTCCAATCTATCGTTAGGCTTAATATTTATAATTTCATGGTCTGTAAGCGATATTAGTTTTCGTGCTAATCTATAATCTGCTCCGTTAGTAAACATGTGAAACCCGAATAGTGCAAAGAAAGGTGTACACCCAGTGGCTGAGTGGACAGAATTCCTCAAAGCACATTCAATCTCAGGCAAATACAAATCCCAGTCCCTATGGTCCTCATTCAGGTATGCCCTTATAGCTGCAATCACTGATCTGTTTACTCTTTCAGCTGCATTCGATTGCGGAGAATACACAGCTGTTCTCATATGTTTTATCCCAAACGTTTCTACTAACTTTTCGAGATAAATTGTGCCAAATTATCGCTATGGATGATTTCAGGCACACCGAATTTATAGAATACCTCTTGCGTCAAAAATTTTACCACATTCGCAACATTAGCTTCTCTCATTGCTTTTAGGAAAATAAATTTAGTGAAATGATCCATAACTATAAATATGTAGCAATTGCCGCTTTTCGATCGGGGATATTTGCCTAAGAAGTCAACATACAATTTTTGAAAAGGCCGTTCGGTGACCACTTCTTGACCTATTCCAGGCGTTAAATTACAATTCGTTGGCTTCGTTTCTTTGCATATTCGGCAGTTTCTGACAAATTCTTTTATTTGTACTACCATTTTCGGCCAGTAATAATATCTTTTTACCCTTTCTGCCGTTTTTGCTATGCCTCCATGGGCAGAAGTGTTAGTTGAATGAAGCTTTTCGATTATAGCTCGCGTTAAATTTGGGGGTACTCACAATTTCCATTGATTCGGCTCTTCCAAACTGGGTTCACAACTAGTTCGCTTGTAGATTTTTCCATCCAATATTTTAAGGTCTGGTAGACGATTTATGTTAGTTTGTATCTGTTTCACCAGGTCCGTATATTCTTCGGAATCGAACTCGGTGGTTTCAAAATCTAATAGTTCTTCTGTCTGGACTTCTTCAACCTTTTCTTGTGGGATTCGTGACAGCATGTCAGCAACCACGTTATCCGATCCTTTTCGGTGTTCAATTAGGAAATCTAATGCTTGCAATTGCAGCGACCACCTAGCGAGTCTGCCACTTAAATCTTTAAGGGTCATCAGCCACTTCAGGCTGGCGTGGTCAGTTATGATTGTAAAAGGCATCATTTCCACATAGGGTCTGAATTTTTTTACTGCCATCACCGCTGCTAAGCATTCTTTCTCCGTAACTGAATACTTCCGTTGACATTGATTAAGTTTCTGGGAGAAGAAAGCGATGGGATGTTCCTCATTTTTTTCATTATATTGACATAGTACGGCTCCTATCCCATAATCCGATGCATCACATTGGATATAAAAATGCTTGGAGAAATCAGCATGTCGCAAGACAGGTGCGGACGTTAAGGCCCTTTTGAGTTTTTCGAACGCTTCTATTGCTGCAGGTGTCATAATAAACTTCTTAGACTTTTTTAAAGTGTCCATCAAAGGCGCAGATATAGTGGCGAAATCTTTTATGAATCGCCTATACCAGCCCGCAGTACCTAGGAAACTCCTAACTTCTCTCACTGTCTTAGGCATTTTTATGTTACGTATTGCTAGCACTTTATCTGGGTCTGTTTTTAATGTTCCACCTCCGATTATAAATCCTAAATATTTTAACTCTTGGAAACAAAATTGGGATTTTTTAAGACCTATAGTTAAATTAGCCTCCTTCAAACACATCGCTACTTCTCTCAACAATTCTACGTGATCCTCAAAGGTACTGGATATAACAAGTAAATCATCTAAATAACTAAATACTTTTTCCTTCAATCTATTCAGTATTACCTTATCCATGAGTCGGCATAGTCTTTGCGCCGCGTTGCATAAGCCAAATGGCATTACCCTAAACTGATACAATGGTCTGCCTGCTACTGTAAAGGCTGTATACGCTTTGCTTTCGTCGTCCAATTCAATTTGCCAGAAAGCATATTTGAGATCGACGCTGCTTATTAAGTGAGTCTCATCGATCCTACTCAGAATACCATCGATTTTTTGGAGAGGGTAAGCATCTTTAATCGTGAGTTTATTCAGCTTACGCGCGTCTAAGCAAAATCGGTTCTTGCCGGGTTTTCTTACAATGGTAGTTCGGTTGGACCAAGGGCTTTCACTTATTTCTATCACCTTTAATTCGAGCATTGTGTCTATTTCTTTGTACGTTATTTCTTGAACTGCTGGAGAAATCGGATAAAAACGGTCCTTTATAGGTTCGGCTCCCTCCACCAATTTTATAGTATGTTTTTCTAGGTGAGTTACTCCTAAGCCTTTCTCCTCAAACGTATCAAATTCTTTTATGACATCTTCCAGCCTTTGCTTTTGCTCTGTATTTAACTCGTGTGGCCTTAATTTATATTCTTCTGACTCGGACTCGTACTCATTTCTCAATTTTTCTATATCCAGTTCTTCTATTCCTACCACTTCTGGGGCTAACTTAAAAAGTCTCCAAAAATCTATTCCTAAATAAAGATTTTGTTCCAAATCGGGACAAAGATACAAAACCATTGTACGGTCTTGATCCTTATACCTTATGGATATGTTTACTTTACCCAATATTCTAAAATATTGACCACTGGCTGTTTTGGCATTTGTCAATATAGTTTGCATATTTAAGTTTAGCTCTTGCAATAATTCTCTGCACCCTTTACCTAAAATACTAACTGATGCTCCCGTATCTAATAAACCCATAATTTTTCTGCCTTCTAACATTACCTCCGCAAAAACTCTATTATCCTTACGTACTTCACTGGCTCTACTAATCGATTCTACCACAAGTTGTCTGTTCTTTCGGCGTTCTGCGAATTTTTTTCTTAATTTAATTATTTGGTTTGATATACCAGCAGGTCTCTCCTCACCAAATATTGGTTCCCTAAAATTATTATAATTTTCCAATCTTATGTCCCTAGGTAAATAGTGTCTTATGTTGGCCATATTTTCTATTTTATTCGAATGAGTTTTGCCGTCATCGCTTATATGTTCATTGTTGGTGGATTTCCGGAAGAGCGTGAGTCCCCCATTGTTCCCAGGCTCCGGTTCTGGTTTCCCTGCTGACACTTCGGGCACCTAGGTGTTATTACATTCGGGTATCCACACTTATAACAAAACAATGACCTCTCTAGGGAAGTACAGTCCATAAAGACGTGTCCTGTCTGCTTGCAGTGCCAACAGTTTGGTGGTTGTTTTCGTTGCTGTTGATTTATTTTTAGGGCCGCTACCTCTTCATAATCTTCTGCTGGATTTATGAATTCTAAATCCTCTTCCGACTGATCATAGCAGACTTCGTTGACATATCTAGTGGGTCGCATCAGCGGCTGCATATTTCGCATATCTCTCTTAGGAAAGTTCTTTTCTGCTTCATTGCACTCAACTCTGAGTTGTTCTACCGAAGATGCTGCTATCGGGTATACGATTCTGCCTATACTTTCTTTCACATTTCGTTTTAGTATTTTTATTAAATCATACTCCGGAATAGGTTGAATTAACCGCGACCTGATCTGACACATCGCATGGAAATAGTTGTCCACTGTTTCTCCGTTTTGTTGTTTGCGCTCAACTAACTCCCTCATTATTTCAAAGTTAGACCTTTTTATTTGATATTGCGCCAACAAAGCGTGTTTTAGTCCTGGCCAGTCTACCATTCCATGTGTTTTTACATACAGCCAGTACCATTCTCTAGCAGGTCCCGATACGAGCAAATGAAAATCTCTTAACACTTCTGCCCATGGCAGTTGATAGTGGGCTTGAAGGTGTTCAAGACGAAAAACAAAGTCATCAACGCTGATATGCATAGGATTCCCATCAAATATTATACCAAATTTATCTACCCTGATCCTAGCAATTTCTATGTTTGGTGCATTAAGCATGGATATGCCTGCGCTTCGAATGGGCAATGCTACATTTTCTCCTACACTGTTTGTTCCATTTCCAGAACTATTTTCTGAGCCCAATCTCAGGTTAAGTCTACCTCCTGAGTGTGATGAATTCTCACTGTTACTCGAATTGCCAACATTCCCTCGTATTTCTGGCGTGTTCTGATTATATGCAGCCATACTAGACATATTGCCAACACTCCTCGCTAGGTCCGCGATACTTTTTCTAACTTCGGCCATTTCTGCCCTGACCATTTCTTGAACCTTGTCTTCTAAGGACTTTTGCACTACTCGGGCTTCATCTATGACTAGTTCCCTGACTTCTGGAGTTACATTCATTCCCTGAACAGGCGGAGCATTCTTTGAGGTACTCGGCTGCGGATTATCTAGTTGATTTCCAACGTTTATAGTGCGGGAAAGATCTATAAACTGATCCCTACTCGGCTCAGCTGAATTGGGCATTTTTGAGTTTTTCTCTAATTTTCTAATTTTTTTTTTTCAACTAGGGGCATAGACAAATTGAAATTAGTTGTTCTAGGTCTTTTCCTATTATTAGCTTGTGAGCGGGTTTCTCTATTCATAAGGGCTTGGTTTATTAAATTTTTATTTATTTTTTTTTTCAGGACTGTAAGACAAATCAAAGTATTCGCAAAACCAAAGGTATATATTTAAGTAAAGAAAAAAAATCTGAATAAAGCCAAAAAAAATTAATTTAGGTGAGTAAATTTACCAATCAATTTTTCTGTAATTTAATAATTTAAGGGATATTTGAATGAACCGAAATGATTAGGGTGCCAAAAAAAAAACTGATAATTTTGGAAAGTAACAAATGCTAAATGAATAAGGGTTTTAATAAAAATCACTCTGTAAATATGAACTTCATAAGTAAGGATTAAAGTATGTATGTAAATAAGAAATAGTAAAATATGTAAAAAAAAATCACAAATAAATAAATGAATATGTATATATATCTAAATAATATTTTTACAATAATTCTATAAAATTTTTATTACTATATTTTTTTAAACCCTATAATTTTGCTTTAAAATTTAAATTTCTTCCTTCTAGTCTGGTAATAATAGACGGACGTGGAGATCGCAGCGGCATTATGCTTTTTATTATTCTTTCGAGTGCGGCATGTAATCAAACTACATACAATTAATCTACTTTATGTTTTACTAGGCCCGTGAGCCGTCATACATCGTTCATTTCACACTTTTTGGTTCAGACACGAGACTATGACAACATGTAAACATTAAATACAACAATAATTATAATCACAATAAACATGGCTATTTAACTTTCTTACCAACACTTAGACCTATTATTCAATAAACAAATATTACACTTAATTAAAACAAATCTGGAACAAGCACTGTACATTGAAAACGTTCACTAAACCGTTCAGCTACAGTTGGCTGTCCCAAGGAGTATTCTTTTAATGAAACCTAAATAAATTCATCGTACAACTTTGCAAACAACTGCTGATTGCAAATGCTACGAGTAGTTCATTCAGGAAATCCATCATTTTTGGGTTATTGCTGAAACATTTAATGGGCTATTGCCACATGTATAGGTGTTAACACATGGTCTTACCATATTGTTATAAAAATAATACTTCTTTATATACTTAACGCTAATTTTTCTTATTTCCTTTTTTGACGGACACACACATGTACATACGTTACATTAATTTCATATTCCCTATCACTGTTTTTATTTCGATGATCCTTTTTTTTTTTCTTTCAGTATTAGTGGGACCACGATTGGTTTCAAATATTCGGAGCCACTTGGTGTGAAATGACTATATATATAATTTTTTTTAACGCTGGTGCTTAAACCTTTTTCCCGGCTTACTTTCGCACTTTGTGCTCTTTTCTTTGTATCACAAAAAATGTTCTATATTTATAGTTTTACCTGGCTGTTTCCGGTGAAATAACTCAGTGCACCTTATTTTGGGTCCGGGTTTCCTTATTTTTAGTACAGCCAGGTTTATTTGTATTTGTATTTTAGATATGTTTTGTTGGCACAGATTTTCCTATGACCTCTTATCTCCGGAAGTATTAAGAGTTTTGCTTCTGTTTTTTCTATGGGTTTTAACAACAAAAAAAAATGTTCTAAATAATGGCTTTATTTATAACACAGCTCAAATTTTACTTTGGTTTTTCTCTACATTTTTCCCATCCGCTCTATTTATACCACCATCCAATCCTATATACTATATTGGAAGGATCTTTCCGCGTACATATGTATCTATTATGTATGTACTTATGTATTTTACGGCCTGGTTTTCGCGCCTATCCTTAAGATATTTATGAAAGACAAAGACAACAACTCGACTCCTTTTCTAACTAACTGCTCGTTGATCCTGATAAATAGAAGTTTAACTGTATACTATGTAATATGTTTATTTTTACCAGGTCATCAGCATTTTCAGTAGCAGTTTTGAATACGTTAGAAAGTTTTCTTTCCTTTCTATCCTACCCTAAAGATGAATGAAAATACGACTCTTCATTCCCCATTCATTTGTTTACGTTGGCAATTCCGTTTCTCCTTATGTACTAAAACACTCACACTAGTAACCACATCAACTGTCATACACAGACACTCGACAATTTTAACCTGAAGCACATTTAAGTAGACTTGCATTGATAATTTTTATAAATCTTTTATTTTAGGCAATTCGCTCGATTAAAGGACTTGTAAGTATACAAAAAAAATGACCTGTATCGTTCTTCCCAATGTAGATGAACGTGCCTTGGGTTCATCACCTATTTGCTAATTTCCTAACCTTTTCTTTTCTCTTGTTCTTTTTCAGCCTGGCAATTAATTGTTTTACACACAGGGACACGGGCTGGAGTTTGTGTATCCAAATAAGCAATGCCCCTCTCTATTACTAATATTAAGATTGCGGGACTCGTGGCTATTAAGTTTATTTTATTATGGCCACCTCCTGCATGAATTGCCTCATAGGACTCGTGGATCTCGTTTCGGGCCACCTCCCTGTCGAACTGTTCCATGGGACTCGTGGATCTCGTTTCGGGCCACCTCCCTGTATGGGTACGATTTACAGTGAAGGACTCGTGGCTATCATTTGGGCCACCTCCCTTCGTGAATTTTTCTTTCTCACCGAAACGCAACAAGATATATATCCGTGGTAAGGCGTGGGCGAAGCCCGAATTCTTCAAAAATTGCATCTGCTCCAAAAATGTATAGGTATAACAGCGCAGCCTCAACTAATCGCCAAAACCGCTTTAAAATTTTGCAAGATGACAACGACAAACCCGAGGTATCCTTGAATAAAACATCCAAGTCGCCACCAATCTATTTGAGAGAAAAAAATTCAAATGCCCTTATTAAAAAATTAATTTCGGTCATTGGTGAGAATAAATTTCACATTGTTCCAATAAAACGTGGCAACATCGATGAAACTAAAATCCAAATTTATAACGAAAAAGATTTCCGCAAAATGGTTGCTGAATTTGAAAAAAATAAAACAAGTTTCTACACATACCAGCTTAAGAGCGCTAAAGGCATGTAGATCGTATTGAAGGGCATAGATTCTTATGTTGTTCCCGAATAAATAAAAGATGCAGTCGTCCTCCAGGGGTTTAAGGCAAAAAATGTGTCCAATATAATAAATAGGGAGAAGATTCCCCAACCCTTTTTCGTGTTGAACTTGAGCCTAATGATATAAAATTGAAAAAAAATGAGACGCACCCAATTTATAGCTTAAAATACCTGTTATACCGTAAAATAAAAGTTGAAGAACCACACAAGCGTTCTGGGCCCGTACAGTGCCATAATTGTCAAGAATATGGCCATACGAAAACTTACTGCAATTTACCTACTGTTTGTGTTGTGTGCGGCGAATTACACGACACTGCTAGTTGCAATAAGCCAAAAGTTCAAAATGATAAAAAATGCAGTAATTGTGGAGGTAATCACACCGCTAACTACAGAGGTTGTCCTGTGTACTCTTTCGTAAAGAAGACTATGGTGCAAAAACCTAAATTAGCTCCAGCTCAATCAGCAAACGCTTACTCTGCCACTTTTGCGGAAATGAGCCAACCAGTTACTTCCCGTGTATCGTATGCAGATGCTGCTAAGACAAATTCAATTCCCACACAAAATGTTTCCCCACCAAATAATTCAAAAAATACTGACGCAAGCTTTAATTTTAATCGCCTTGAAGCTACTATTGATAATCTGGTGCAAACTATAAACAATTTTACAACAAATATGACTCGCATGATTCAAGAAATGCTGCGAATGCAGAATACTCTGCTTCAAGCATTAATTAATAAGCCATGAACACGTTAACAATATGTTTCTGGAACGCAAACGGCATTCGCCATCATAAAAATGAACTTGAGCACTTCCTCATGGAAAAAAATATTGATGTAATGTTAGTATCTGAGACTCATTTGACTTCGAGAAGTCTTTTTAAAATTTATGGCTACACTATATATGATACAAAGGACCCTAGAGGAAGAGCTTGCGATGGATCAGCAATTCTAATAAAGTCAAGACTCAAGCACTATATTCTTGACAACATTTGTGAAGAACACCTACAAGCAACAAATATTGGCATTGAAAGTTTTTGTACAAATTTTGTTATATCATCAATTTACTCCCTCCCAGAATTCAATCACTGAGAATCAATATGAGGATTTCTACAAATCTCTTGGACCTTGTTTTGTAGCAGCTGGCGACTACAATGCAAAACATACGTTCTGGGGTTCGCGTCTTATTACACCCAGAAGTCGGGCATTGTTCAACACCATTTCAAAAATGGGCTTGGATGTCATTTCGAGTGATGAGCCCACTTATTGGCCTACTGACATACAAAAAATTCCGGATGTTATAGACTTTGGCGTCATAAAAAATATCTATAGGGATTTAATTCAAGTTAAAGCTTCTCTTGATCTCTCGTCCATCACTCTCCGACGATCATTACAATTTGTAGCCCATTAAGAAGTAACTTACCTGACCCATATTTGAAGATGATCAATCGTGTCAATTGGCGGGGGTTCAAAAAATATCTCAGTAGTCATTGTACGGAAAACATAACGCTTAGAACACCCGATGATATTGAATCTAACATTGCCAATCTCAGCGAGAATATTAAACAGGCTGCTGAACATGCCATTATCTCCCATCCGCAGACTGGTTTTAATAAAATTTATTCTACAGACATTGAACGTCTCGTACGTGAAAAAAGAAGAGCTAGAATACAATGGCAACAGCACAGATCACCCCAAAATAAAATCAGATTTAAAGAGTGCACTAAACGACTCCAAGAGTTGCTTGCATCTGAAAAAACTGCATCTCTTGAAAATTATCTGGAAGGTCTTGATGTCACACCAGCATCTAATTACTCCTTGTGGCGCGCTACTAGAAAGTTTAAAACACCCGTTGAGTATAAGCCACCTCTACGCACATCTACCGGAGGTTGGGCAAGAAGCGATATTGAAAAAGGTAAAATATTTGCTGAGCACTTAAAATCCGTTTTTACGCCAAACATATGTACTGGTGTTGCTGATTTGCCGAGTGTAGTCGCTCTACTCCCTCAACACATAAAGTTTAAGATGCGTGATTTCCAAAAATTAATTGCCGAACTCAACCAGAAGAAAGCTCCGGGTATTGATGGAATTAGTAACCAGATGCTGCTGAACTTGCCTCGTATTGCAATGAGAATCCTGTTATTCATTTTTAATGCCATTTTACGACTGTAGTATTATCCACACAGCTGGAAGCTTGTCAAGGTTAAAATGATTCCAAAGCCGGGCAAAGATCTAACCAAGGCTGAATCATATAGGCCAATAAGTCTACAATCAACTATGTCAAAGCTTTTCGAAAAACTGCTCAAAACAAAATTGTCCCCAATTCTAATTAGTAGTGGGTGCATACCAGACCATCAATTTGGTTTTAGAAGTCAGCATAGCACCATTGAACGAACTCATAGATTGGTTCAATTTATAAGAAGAACTTTCGAAGAAAAAAAAGTATTGTTCTGCGCTTTTTATTGACATTTCCCAGGCATTTGATAAAGTGTGGCATGAAGGCCTAATTTTAAAATTGAAGACTTACTTACCAATAAACATTTTAAATCTTTTGGAAAGCTACATTATTTCCCGTAAGTTCACTGTTGTGGAAGGAGACTTTACTGGATACAGTATGTAGAACCTTGGCCGCTACAACAACAAATACATGAGAATTAAAAATTAAAGGGTGTTCCAAAACGAGCAACGAATAATGTTAAAATCCCATGTAATATACATACAATTGTATGAACATATGTATATTGAAACTTGAAATTTGTAAAATAGTGTATTTTTATACAGACTACAACAATTAACACTAAAATTTAAAAAAATTAAAATTAAAAGGTGGTCCATCAGTTAATGCAATTTTGACTATGTAATTTTTACAATTTGCTATATCTTGGAAACCGTAACAGGCAAACACTTGAAATTTTCAAAAACGGTAAAACTAATAAAACCGAGTTATTAAATCGCCAAACCAAAATAAAAAAATCGCCAAAAATTAAAAAAAATCGCCAAAAAGGAAAAAGTCGCCAAAATTAAAAAAAAATTCTAACACTAAAATAAATTGCCAAATTCGAAAAAATCGCCAAAATGAAAAAAAAAACGCCAAAATGAAAAAAACGCCAAAAATCTAAAAAAAAATCGCCAAAATAAAAAAACGAAAATAATGCCAAAACTATATATTATATACGATGAAGTTTGTATTAAATTACATATCTAGTGTTCGTACGGGACCCTTCGTGCGCGAGTCAGAGTCGCACTTTACTTTTTTTTTTTATGCATTTTTTTTTATTTATTGCATCTTCAAATATGAACTAATAATAAGTATTCAAATCTTAAATCTATAAAAAAAATTATTAGGCCCGACCAATGTCGGACATAAGCTTAGTGATAGTTATTAATAATACAAAAGTAGTGATAAGCAACAAAAAGAAAAAAGTGTTTTCAAGCAGCTTCATCATCTAGAGTGTTGAATATTAGAGCCCGTGAATCTCTCTTTTTTAAGCGGATGTGTCCAGTAAAGTTCAAAATATTACGAGCAAGCGGATTAGGATGTGACTCGAGTTTTGTTAGATATTTGCCTGCGTATTTTACAATTTCTTCAGTCACTAGTGGCATATTCAAATAGCGATGTATATTTGAATTTTTGATGTACCATGAAGCCGATGTTATCATGCGTAAAATTTTATTTTGCCTTCGTTGAATTTTCTCTACATTTGAAGCTGAAGCAGTGCCCCATAGTTGAATTCCGTAACACCATATTGGCTTTAAAAGCGACTTGTATATTAAAAGTTTGCAGTCTAGGCTAAGTGTTAAATTTCTACCAATCAGCCAATGTACCTGAGTTAATTTAAGTTTCATTTGAGTTAACTTAGAGTCAATGTGGTGTTTCCATGTAAGTCGTCGATCAAGGTGTATACCAAGATATTTCACATGTGAATGTTGAGGAACAACTTGATTGTTAATCCGAATGGGGGAGCAAGTATCTCTTCTTAGGGTGAACGTTATATGGACACACTTTTGTTCATTGACTTTAATTCTCCATAAGTTTAACCAAAGCTCCATCTGGCTAATGTGTTCCTGGAGTTTGCGGGATGCCTCGTCAGGGTTTTCGTGCATACTAAGGCAGGCTGTATCGTCGGCAAATGTGGAAGTATGGATACTACTGCTCACAGGCACATTACAAGTATAAATCAAATATAAAACTGGTCCCAGTATACTCCCCTGTGGCACACCGAATAAAATAGTTTCAGGCATACTCGTAAAGTCTCCTTCCACAACAGTGAACTTACGGGAAATAATGTAACTTTCCAAAAGATTTAAAATGTTTATTGGTAAGTAAGTCTTCAATTTTAAAATTAGGCCTTCATGCCACACTTTATCAAATGCCTGGGAAACGTCAATAAAGAGCGCAACACAATACTTTTTTTCCTCAAAAGTTCTTCTTATAAATTGAACCAATCTGTGAGTTTATTCAATGGTGCTATGCTGACTTCTAAAACCAAATTGATGGTCTGGTATGCACCCACTACTAATTAGAATTGGGGACAATTTTGTTTTGAGCAGTTTTTCGAAAAGCTTTGACATAGTTGATAGTAGACTTATTGGCCTATATGACTCAGCCTTTGTTAGATCTTTGCCCGGCTTTGGAATCATTTTAACCTTGGCAAGCTTCCAGCTGTGTGGATAATACTACAGTCGTAAAATGACATTAAAAATGAATAACAGGATTCTCATTGCAATACGAGGCAAGTTCAGCAGCATCTGGTTACTAATTCCATCAATACCCGGAGCTTTCTTCGGGTTGAGTTCGGCAATTAATTTTTGGAAATCACGCATCTTAAACTTTATGTGTTGAGGGAGTAGAGCGACTACACTCGGCAAATCAGCAACACCAGTACATATGTTTGGCGTAAAAACGGATTTTAAGTGCTCAGCAAATATTTTACCTCTTTCAATATCGCTTCTTGCCCAACCTCCGGTAGATGTGCGTAGAGGTGGCTTATACTCAACGGGTGTTTTAAGCTTTCTAGTAGCGCGCCACAAGGAGTAATTAGATGCTGGTGTGACATCAAGACCTTCCAGATAATTTTCAAGAGATGCAGTTTTTTCAGATGCAAGCAACTCTTGGAGTCGTTTAGTGCACTCTTTAAATCTGATTTTATTTTGGGGTGATCTGTGCTGTTGACATTGTATTCTAGCTCTTCTTTTTTCACGTACGAGACGTTCAATGTCTGTAGAATAAATTTTATTAAAACCAGTCTGCGGATGGGAGATAATGGCATGTTCAGCAGCCTGTTTAATATTCTCGCTGAGATTGGCAATGTTAGATTCAATATCATGGGATGTTCTAAGCGTAATGTTTTTCGTACAATGACTACTGAGATATTTTTTGAACCCCAGCCAATTAACACGATTGATCATCTTCACATATGGGTCAGGTAAGTTACTTCTTAATGGGCTACAAATTGTAATGATCGTCGGAGAGTGATCGGACGAGAGATCAAGAGAAGCTTTAACTTGAATTAAATCCCTATAGATATTTTTTATGACGCCAAAATCTATAATATCCGGAATTTTTTGTATGTCAGTAGGCCAATAAGTGGGTTCCCCACTCGAAATGACACTTACTGAATTTATTCCTTTTTGTTGCTTAGTCCCAAATCACACTATGCAAGTCTTATTGCTAAGCTGATTCGTTTCAGGGAGAGAGAGACGAGGGGAACAGCAACGTTTCTTTTCCCCCTGTCTCTCTCCCTTAACAAACTAATCAGCTTAGCAATAAGACTTGCATAGTGTAAATTTGGACTTATCACTACTTATGTATTATTAATAACTATCACTAAGCTTATGTCCGACATTGGTTGGGCCTAATAATTATACTTTAGATTTAAAATTTGAATACTAATTGTTAGTTCATATTTGAAGATACAATAAATAAAAAACATGCATTAAAAAAAAACAGTAAGATTCAGAATGGAACAAAATGGTTCACTCACAAAATTTTGTACATTTCAATCAATATTCGAGCGTGAATCGTGAATGTGAGAGCGAACCTCGATATTTGTTCTCCGTGTGATCACGGTATTAGGAATGTTGAATTTCATTTTTCAAAACATATCGCTCATTTATTTATTACTAGATATAGCAAACGGACGACACAATCGTCGTAAATAATTTTGTTAATATTCGAAGAAAATTTATCTAATCGTCATAAAAAATTCACTAAAACACAGCCACACACATACTTACATACATATGCAACCATAATTAAATAATACATGCAATTAAAACAAACATAAACAAAATCCCTTTAACCAAGCTAATTCAATTTATTGAACTCTTTTCCTATCCTTCCTTCTTTAAGTATTATGGATTTCAGATTAAGAGATATACTACAAACACACACACACACACTAATGTTTTCTTTCTTTTTTACTAGTAAGCTAATAAATACGTGTGTAATAAATGTGCATGTAGTAGTAGCAAATTTAAACGCTTATGGCTCCCAAAATACTAAACCGATTTCAATAAAATATAGATTGTGCACATCAGTACAGTAGTACCATCGTAAAAGGGATTACAAAAAACATGTTTGCCTATTAATTATATAGATAGATCAGAGTTTTTTCTGCGAGAAAGTGAAAAGTAATTTCTTAAGATGCTTAGACTGACAATAGACTGCTCAAAGAAGGGGTATGAAAATACTAAAGATATATATATCTACAGAGCATTTTTTTGAAAATGATGAGGTAACAGCCCGAATTACTGTGGTCGACAATTATATTATAAAAAGGTTGGCAGTTATCCTAAATGATATAAACTCCAGAGAGATGGTAAATAGCATAAAGTTTCATGATTATGCATCAAAAACTGCACAACTTTTGGCTCAAGTGTACCCTGAAAAGAAACTTATTTCTATATCTCATAAGATTTTGGCTCCTGGTAAAAATTTTTGAATATTAATGCTTACCAATTGTGGGGTTATCAGAAGAAACCCAGGAATGCAAAAACAAAGACTATTCGAATACCCTTTCAATATGTTGGCGGCCTCTTCAGACCCACTAATTTCATCACGGTGACATGTAAGAGCTCAAAAGTATTTGGAAGACCATAATTATAGCTCCCATATGTTAAATCTATTAGATATCGCTCCCAATGTTAATGGCTATTTTAAAGAAAACTAACTAATAAAAACAAGTTATACTAGTTTGAAAAAAATATACTAAATAATAATGCCTATCACAATGCGGTAGCACTTATTTTGAAACTAAATTACTCAAAATTCAAGTTATTTTAAACTATTATTAACTTCAAAATTATGATTTGTGTAACGAAAGCACCACTGTGTATAGTGACACTGTGGGCCGATGGCCATGGAGGTTACTTATTTTTAAGCGGAAAGGGTTATCTTTTAGATGCTTTATAAATTTTTAATATATCTTTATTACTTTAAAAGTTATGATGTTTGTAATGAAAACAGTCAAAAGCCGGCACTGTGCACAGTCCCGCGGCTAACCTATGACCATGCAAATCATGTATGTATATTCAAGCTTGAGGAGTCTTCTTTCAAATGCTTTTTGAAATTTTTAACTATCTTCATTACGTTAAAACTTATGATTTTTGCAACGAAAAAAAGTCAAATGGTGGAGAAAATCCTTAAGCCCGGCCGAAGGATGGCACTGCAGAAAAACGTCAAGAAAAATTGCAAATCAAAAAAAATCTTTGTTAGACTGCGCCGTGTCAGGAAATAACATGGTAGAGAAAATTCTTATAGCCTAATTCTGTTCGACAATTGTCTTGTCTTGTCAATAGACGGAAAACAAGTCGCAGTCGTTAGAAAATACACCATACCATCACAACTTTGTACTACAACTTCAGAGACCCATAACTCGGAAACTAAGCGTCGCCGCCAACTTTTTTAACAAAATTTTTTCTCTAATTTTTAAATTTTTTATAGGTAGGATACTTTTTTTAAATTTAAGAGGTGCCCCTAACTTAATTTGTTCCCACTAATTTATTGAATTTGCCAGTGTTTGGATTTTTTTTAATTTTTAATTTTTTTAATTCAAGATGATTGAAAAAAATCTAAAGGAATAAAATTGTTTTAACACCAATAAGACTGACGACAAAATCAGTGTCAGTTTATATCGATGCCGACGTTAACGTTGCGTACGGGATACCAAAAATACATCGATTATCGATAAAATATAATATTGAAAATGGGCATACAGATTTACAACAATCAACACAATACTATATCGTTTCGTATTGATGACGCTAAATGGAAAAAATGGTGAATATAACTGCTTGACGCAAAAACGACGCAAAAACGACGTAAAAACTCACAAGACAATGCTCAAATCTAGTTTAGGGGCACCTCCCAAAAATGAAAAAAAAGTTCCTATCCTATAGTAAATTGAAAAATAAGAAAAAAAAATTAAATAAAAATATTGGCGGCGAGGCTTAGTTTCCGAGTTATGGGCCTCTGAAATTCTAGTACAATATTGCGATTATACGGTGTTTTCCAACAAATATGACCAATATTGGTATCATCTTAAAGCTTCTGAGAATACGTTTCATGAAATGGTAAAAATAGACTCTTTGCGGGTCATGCAGGAAAACTTTGCAAGACAGAAAATCTTTATTAGGCTGCGCCGTCTCGGGAAACACCATGGTGGAGAAATCCTTAAGCCCGGCCGAATGCCGGCAATGCAAGAAAACGTTATTAGGCAAGAAAACTATGCAAGGCAGAAAATCTTTACTAGGCTGCGCTGTCTCAGGAAGCACCATGGTGGAGAAAATCCTTAAAGCAGGTCGTGCACGACATGTTTTATACGTCTGACATGTCAACTTTTCAACTCAGATGTAATTCTGCATGTCTGTCAAAAATTTTGTTTTACAGAAGGTTTATAATATTCGGTCACAAACGTGCATGTACAAATACGTCTGACATTGTCTGTGTTTGTATTCAACAGCTGATCTGTGCTCAAATTTTATTAAATATATATGTACGGATAATATTAAAAACTTATTATTAACTTATTGAATCTTTCTCCATTTCTAAAATAAATAAATAAATGAAATTGTAGTCATAATTTAGAGATAATAAGATCTCTGTAAATGTTGCGCAAAGCTTTTGCACAAACCTATGTCGGCCTCCGTTTCAAAATGGAGTGTTGACAGCACAAAACTATTTCTTTGCGCCGTAAAAAATTCAGTCATTTTAAAGAACTTTTCTTTAAATTCGAAGAAATAATGTTAGGATATAAAAATGCAATGCAATTTTATTGCATGTACAATGTTGTACCTGATTGCTATTGAATATTTAAAAAAGACATAAATATATCGGTATTGTAATATATCAACTTTAGCCGGCTAATGCTTCCGTCAATAGCGGAACGCCGCTGAATGTTTCCTCACGGCATAGATTCTTGACGACATATTTTGCATAAAAACAGCTGATGTCAGAAGAAAATAGAACACGTTCTAATTGAAATTTTGTCAGAAGACTTTGAGTCTGACTTTTACAGAAGCAAAGTTTTAAAGGTACCCCAAGACATGTACATGTTTTATAGTGGGAAATTAGACAAGTAAGATGTAAAAAACATGTCGTCTATGGGGGGCTTAAGCCCGGTCGAAGGCCGTCAATGCAAGAAAACGTTATTAGGCAAAAAAACTTTGCAAGACAGAAAATCTTTACTAGGCTGCGCCGTCTCGGGAAACACCATGGTGGAGAAAAACCTTAAGCCCGGCCAAAGGCCGGCAATGCAGAAAAACGTTGTTAGGCAAGAAAATTTTTATTAGGCTGTGCCGTCTAAGGAAACACCATAATTATACATTAAATTATAATTTTAAATTATAATTAAGCCTCGCCGCCAGTCTTTTTGTTTAATTTTTTCTTCTTATTTTTCAATTTTATATAAGATACGGTACTTTTTTTTCATTTTTGTGATACCAATATTGGTCATATTCGTTGAAAACCGTACATATAATCAAAATATTGTACTAGAATTTCAGAGGCCCATAACTCGGAAAGTAAGCCTCGCCGCCAATATTTTTATTTAATTTTTTTTTCTTATTTTTTAATTTACTATAGGATATGATACTTTTTTTCATTTTTGAGAGGTGCCCCTAAACTAGATTTGTTCTCAAGACAGTCCCGGTTCACACACTTCAACTTTTGTTGATCACCTGTAAGCAGACGAACAAAAAATAAATATCACTTTTTTCTACCAGCAGAGTTAAAAGTTGATCAGCAAAATTTGACGTGAGTCAACCGGGAACATAGGTACTGGCCTCGCTTACAAAATAGTTAGGGTAGCTCGAAAGTAGATCTTTTATCAGTGTCTAAAGATTTTTTTGTCCATAGACTGAAATAAATAAATAAATAAATAATGTATTACTTGATTATCGGGACATTTGGCAGTACGCATGAGTTCCATTTTAGCTTCCTCCATTCGCTCAACATCGACGGAATCAACTACGAAAAGTATTCCATCTGTACAGCTATTAAACAATATGTAAGTCAAATTCATAAAAATAGTTATTAAAAAAATACCGAGTATAACTCCGCCACAAAGGTCTTAACTTCTCCTGTCCTCCGACATCCCACACTAAAAATTGTACTCCTCTAGCTTTGCCGACCATTCCTTGCACTTTTTCACAGTTAAAGCCGATAGTGGGAACAGTATTTAAGTATTGGTCAAATTTTAATCTATATAAAGCCGTTGTTTTTCCAGCTGAGTCTAGACCCAACATTACAACGTGTAGTGTACCCTATAAAAATTAAGTTTAGTTTTCAAATCATGTACAACGCAAAAATGTGTTTGTAAAATTTCGGTAGGTGTTCTTATTTATTATTACCTGTGATGGTAAGGCATCCAGGAAGTGGCCATTTTTTCCCATTGTAGTTCCCATTTTATGTAGGAATATAAATCTTTAAAAAAAGATCTTCTTAAACATTAACTTTACTTCATGTTGCAATCCAGTATTATGCTAAAAATATTTCTAATTATACAATTGTTTACTACATATTACGTTGGTACTAAAATGTCGACAAATCATACACACACACATGAAAACTCCAATGTATAAACATCTGTATATACTTATGCAATTTAATAATTTGACTGGTTTAATTAAACATATTTTTCGCATTATACCAATATTATATTACTAGTATTGCTGATTTAATAAACTACTGTAGACAAAACTTTGATATACACATTGCACTTAATAAACTACTTTTATATTTATATTATAGAAGTCGTGATTCTCTACAAATCAGAGATGGGATTTTTACGAATATTTGGTAATCTCTATTTGATACAACCAAGGAATATCAAACAGGTACACGTATCTGGCATATTGCTCAACCACTGATTTTTAGTTTACAAGTTTATAACGAAGAACTCGTTTGACAATTACTTTTGTGTCTTTTGGTGCATACAATTTTTTGACAATTACTTTCTAAAACTATGTGAGAGGCACAGAGTTGCCACAGAGTTGTGTCTAATGCATATACCTGTATTAAATGTGCCTTGCTGAATACCGTCTTATAGTACGTTTCCATATACCTGATTTAGGTCAAAACATTTGATATGCCCAAATTAAGTAATTTGCGAAGTGATTTCCCATACATATTTCATATGAGCAAATTATCTCAAATGACTTAATTTGCTACAAATTAAGTCGAATTTGTCAATGCAACACTGCGCGGCTGCTATTATTACAAATGCAGCTCTGGGTCATCCATTATTGGTGACTTACAAATCCAAAAAAGTGACATTTAAGTACGAATAAAAATGGCAGATTCTCTTTGCTTATAAAAAGAAAAAAGTAATTTAAAAAAAGAAAGTTGTTGTCAATGTTGTTTTCCATTCTTATGTATATGTTTTATTTATTTTGCTGTTCCAAATTATTATTAAACAAATTTTTGTGTTTCTTTTAGGTTATAAAAACAAATAAGCAATTCAAACGTCAAATTGATTTCGAAAATTCGAACACAGAAACACAACACATAATGGAAACACTACGACATGATTTTCTTTAATCAACTTGATTTGCTCATAATGGAAACGTATATTTGCTCATAATGGAAAGGCATATCATATTAAATACTAAATTTGCCTTGGTCTTAACAGTACGAATAGACCAACAATTTTTATTTCTGATCATAAGAAATAACGTCGGCAGAATGTCGTCACAAAAAAGTTTGTGTTCAAACTTATTTTAAAGGGTGGCTAGACGTATAATGTTAAAACTCAAAATTTATGTTGTCGTATGCATACAAAGTGCACGTTTTACGTTTTGATTTATTAATACTTCTGCAACAGAGCACATATTTTGTGCTTCTGCTTGATTTTTTTTAATAAACTTATTATTTCTTGTTTTACGCCATTATTTTCTACGAAAAAGGTAAATTTGACAGCTTGTGTCCTAACATAATTGCTCAGACTTTTGTTTGAGCAATTGTTTTCAAACATGTGTTTGAACACTAACATTTACGTTTTACGCAGTTGTTTTTTGTGTTAGCAACAGATTTTGAAAATTGCCAACACAAAAATTTCCAAATTTATGTCTCGTGTAATCTCACTGTAATGTTGTTCTAGTCGAAAATTGATATGCATACATATACATAAATCGGCAATAATAATTATATCATGTAAAAGCCGATATAATGATTTCTCTTGTAATAAGTCATCTGGCATCACTGTGTAATAAGAATGCCGCCATGTTGTACTGAGTATTTTCTTGTTTGTTTTGCGCTTTTCGCAAGTTTTGTTTTGTTAATAAGTGAAAACAACGATAAAGAATAAAAACATTTTATGTAGTAAATTATTAAATGATCACTCATATTTTATATACTTATTAATACTCTTCAATTATAATATGTAATTCATTCAAATATTACAAAAGTTTGACGACAACTTCATTAGACAATAAAAGAGCAAAAACAATACAAAGCGTGTTAATATTTAGAATTACATATTTTTATGAACAATTCTTTGATCAAAAATATTTGTGTGGAAATCAAGATATTAAAATTAAAAGCAATACCTACATATACTAAAGGAACCTACGCCACCACTTTTACCTATGTAGATGGAATAAACGCAGGTAATTACATGCATGTGTACATACAAATGCATCTTTCGTTGTTTCATGGAATGACTAGTAGCAGGGACAAAGTTGCATATTGTATTTTTTTTGTGCAATGCTTTAATTTTGTAAACTGTTCCAGTTGTTTAATTATTTCTTTGGAGACTTGCCATTAAATTTGGCTTGAATGCAGCTTAGTGAATCAGCTCCAAACAAAAAAAAAAAGTAAAGTGCCTCTGCGATAGCAAATTTAAAAATAAGAAAAAAATTATAAATAAAAAAGTTGAAAGCGACGCATATATTCTGAGTTATGGGGCGCTGAAACTGCGAAAAATTAAAAAAAAAATTAAATAGCTTATCTGATAGGAAATTGAAAAAAATAACATTAACAGTATTGGTATCATCTGAAAGCTTTTGACAATGCCTTTCATGAAATGAAATGGAAGCAAATTTTGTGAGGCTGAAAATCTTTATTAGGCTGCACGATGTCGGAAAACATCATGGTGGTGAAAATTCTTAAGCCTGGCAGTGCAGAAAAACCTTCTTAGGCAGGAAAACTTTGCATGGCAGAAAAATTTATGCTGCGCCGTGTCGGGGAAACACCATGGTGGGGAAAATCCTTATGACCGGCCAAAGGCTGGCAGTGCAAAAAAACATTATTAGGCAGGAAAACTTGACAATGCAAAAAGTCTTTATTAGACTGTGCCGTGTCAGGAAACACCATGGTGGAGAAAATCCTTAAGCCCGGCTAAAGGCCGGCAGTGCAGAAAAACGTTCTTAGGTAGGGAAACTTTGCAAGGCAGAAAATCTTTATTACGCTGTGCTGTGTCGGGGAACACCATGGTGGAGAAAATCCGTAAGCCCGGCTGATGGCCGACATTTTAAAGACTTTTTAGTAAGCAGCGTCGTTTAGTTTTCAATTTTCTATCACACTTCACTATTTTCTATAAAAACTTCAGAGGCTAATAAATTGAGAAATAAGGGTCGTAGCCAATTTTTCTACGTAATTTTTTTTTTATAATTTTTTCAATTTCCTATCAGATAAGCTATTTAAATTTTTTTTGAGATTTTTCGCATTTTCACATGGAAAGTTCAGAGCCCCATAACTCGGAAAATATTTTTTCTTATTTTTAAATTTTTTTTCACATAGGCTACTTTTTATTTTGTTTGGAGCTGCTTCACTGCATTTTTTCCTTAAATTTCTTTGAAATTACCATGTTCAAAAATTCGCACGTCTTATTAAATGAATGTATGTACGTACATATACATATCTATCCACATACATCGTACCTGCCCAGAGAAGCGCCAGAGTGCCGAATATCAATCGGCTTTTTATAAAAATGAATACACATACGCTTATACATTACTCTCGGTTTTCTCTCTGTGGGCAGCCATGACATACATACACATGTATGTACATCCAGGCAACCCAGAGAAGCGCCAGATTGCCGAACATCAGTCGGCTTTTTATACAAATGAATACACATACGCATATACATTTCTCTCGGTTTTCTCTCTGTGGGCAGCTATGATGTACATCCCTGCAGATAATGCGACTAGTCTATACATTCATGTAAGGACTAGTCGAAAGAGGAGTAGGAGTACTCCAAATATATGAAGAAAACGTTTGTCATTGAAAATCCACCACAAGACTGTTGCACTACTGACTAAGTAGTTCTTTTAGGACCACATGAAGACATTGGCACCAAAGATTCACTAGTAAATTTTAGGGGCTCTAGTCTACAATATCGATATATCCTCTCTCGTTATCAGTAGTGAACTTATAGTGATTTTCTAGTGACATTGTCAATAGTGCTACAGACTAGGTGTACCCCAGCCAATGTAATCGTCTATTGACACATAACATAGGGCTGTCATTGAAAATCTACCAGTAGACTTAAGCACTATTGAGAAGGTAGTTCTTTTACGACCATATGGAGATATTTGAACCGAAGATTCACTCGTAGATTTTAGTGACCCTCGTCTACATATATTTATTTAATATTATTGCACAACATAATAAGAAAAAAGAAAAACAAACTATTGACGCGTTCTATGACAGTATCACCAGAAATACACAAGAACTGTTGTCTCTACCGTATCTCTACTCGCGCATAAAAGAAAAGTTGTCAACATTTTAACTAGTGCAATTGTCACTGGAGAAATAGTATTGACATAGAGACATATGGTTCTAGGTTGACTAGAGGGCAGCTTGTTTGTAACAAACACTCAAAAGAAGTACTGTTGATTAGTCTATGCTTCCCTGGAGAAAGTGCGAATAGTGAAATTGTAGTAATTTACCAGTGACATTGTCAGGAGTACTGTTTCGGCGTATATCCGTTTTGTATGGTTCAATAAAATAACTCAGATTTTAGGATTTAATAATATTTTCCACTAGAGGAATATCTCTTTATTAATCTCAATGTTATTACAGTATTCTCAATAACTTTAAGCACGTAATGCTCAACGACTGCTTCCTAAGATGCAATTAATTTTAACATACAAAAAATATACATATTTAACTGGCTGACAATATTTAAAAACCGCTATCGGTTTATGCGATAAAGACAGATATACTCGATAAATGTATACATATATGTACATGGACATACATATAAGTACATACGTATACATATATACATACGATACATAGAATTATTAGAATAAATATTATTAGCGGTCTGTATGTAAAGCAAATAAAAGGTAATGAATAACCCAGTTAACAAATTTAATTGGTAATTAAACATTGCCGGCCACCTTGCAACAATGGAGGATGTTGCAAAGTAAATGCATATTAATATATATAATGAAATGAGTGGACTGTATTTTAAATAAAGAATTATTAATTATTTTATAACAGGTCATTAAGGACTCCTGATGATTTATTTAATATATGTTTATATAAGTCATGAGGGACTCCTGATGCAGAATTTTTACGAAGTGAGTCATGAGGGACTCCTGATGAACAAATTTATGAAATGAGTCATGAGGGACTCCTGTTGCGGTTGTAAACCGTTTAAAGAATTTAAAATTAAATTGGCGACAAACCCGAAATAACCCAACCAAACATTGTATATTGTTCAAGTGGAAGACAAGGACTTGTTTGTATTCGGCCTTTCATAATCAATGGCATTACTTCCGGACCTAATACCAAACAGACATTGATCGAGTGATTAAAATTTGGATCAGCAAGTTGAAGACCCTGAAATGATTCCAAAATTGAATCATTTACCGATACTACAGGGGTGCGAATGCCTTTCATATTATATAAGCGAGCCATGACAAAAATGCGCTGTGAATTTTTATGAATATCTTCCAATTCAATCCGACAAAATTGGTCGTTATTTTTATTATGAGTAGGCAATTTTAATTTTGATACAAAGTTTTTACATATATAACTATTCACGCAACATGCGTCTAAAACAGCTCGCAATGGAATTTTAGAACGACCTTGGATAAGATAAAGACGTAGCGTTGGCGAAAAGGAGACGGATTGTCGAATCGAAATATTTCGTGCAACTGTTGTTGACTCTTTCCGATTGTCTGATTTGTTGGATTTATGTTCGTGTAGCAAAGCATGGTGCTGCTGATTGCAAATTTTACATTTCGCTTTACTCAGACAATCTTTCCCCAAATGACTGGTAGCCAAACAACGTGGACACTTGCGATGTAAGGCTACTAAGCGTAATCTACGTTCAAGACTCATGTCACGAAACTTGTAACAAAACCGTATAGGGTGATTTTTGTTGCAAATTGGGCATTTCTTTTTTCCAACACATTTTCCCTTAAAGTTATAGGTTTTGAATTAATTTCATGAGCTTTGACTATTGTCGCTAAATTGGATATGCCCACTAGTTGCAATGTTGGGTTATTTTTGGTTATCTCGACAATTGGCGTAGATATATTTGTTGCCGGTGGTTGAGTATTTAAATCAGAAGTAAGAGTATTCGTTGGAATTTGAGAGTGAAGTTCAGAAGAAACAGTCCCCATAGATGGATTCACATCAGTAGTCTCCATTACTTCCTCATAATCCAACAAACCCTCTTCATCAAACTCAGATGCGACTTGGATAGATTTAATAGCGGTTTCCATTTTGCTAGGAAAAAAAAGATTAGTAAATTGTAAAAAAAGAGAAAGTGAGGGGAAATTATAAATTAGATAAAACAACAAGTTTAGTTATTGGCCTAGTGATTATACCAGATTGTGTACGAATTTCCGCAACACGGCAATGTCCGTCGGTACCAGTGTGAAGTTTTATTACAACACCTTGTTTCCAGGAAGTGGCAGGTAATTGTTCATTTTTGATTACAATTAAATCGTTTAACGTCACATCTCGTTGAGGATGTTGCCATTTATAGCGTTTGTGTAAAGCTACCAAATATTCTTCCTTCCATCTTTTGCAAAATTGATGTATCATAGCTTTGACTTTTCGATATCGGTTGACAACGCTTATTGGAGTATCAAAAATCGTTGGTTCGGGGGGTGCTAAAATAGCTGAACCTATCAGAAAATGTCCTGGTGTTAAGGCTACTGGCTCACCTGGACTATCAGGCATGGGACATAAAGGACGTGAATTCAAACACGCCTCTGTTCTTGTTAAAATAGTAGATAACTCTTCAAATGTATAAGTACAAGATTGGACTTCTTTTCTGAAATGTAATTTAAAACTTTTAACTCCAGCTTCCCATAACCCTCCCAAATGGGGGGCACCCGCTGGTATGAACTTCCACGTTAAACCTCTATGTCCAAAGGAGGAACACATACGCGCTTGACACTCTTTAATAAACGTTTGAAAATCTCGTGTTAATTCATTTGACGCTCCAACGAAATTAGTACCATTGTCAGAAAACATGGTGTGTGGACAACCTCTTCTAGATATAAATCGATTAAAGGCTGCCAAAAATGTGTCCGATGATAAATCAGACGCGGCTTCCAAATGTATGGCTTTCGTAGAAAAGCATACAAAAATGCAAACATACCCTTTCGTTATTTTACAAGATCTTCCATTATAATTCTTTACATCAAAAGGGCCTGCATAATCAACGCCAGTGTTGGTAAATGGTCTCTCGAGAGTCAAACGTTCCGGAGGAAGTGCAGCCATTATTTGACTACAAGTACGTTGTCGATCAATTAAGCAACGTTTACAGTGATGTATTACGGTACGGATTAATATTCGTAATCTAGGTACCCAATATTCACATCGAAAGACTCTTAGCATTAATTGATTACCACCATGAATAGTAAGGACGTGTATAAATTCAGCAATGAGTTTTGAGAAACGACATCCATACGGTAGAATGATGGGATATTGTTCATTATAAGACATTGAGGGTGATTTGATTAGTCGACCATTTACTCTCATGACTTCTTTTTCATAAAGAAATGGATTTAAGGTTATTAATGAACTTTTTGCAGGTAAGGGTTTCTTATTTAACAGACATTTGTATTTATCTGCATAGTACGCCTTTTGAGATACGATAGCTAAACGTATTTTTACCATTTTTATCTCGTCACTAGAGATTATATTATTTTCATAACGAAATTTATTTTTATGGGCTCCATGTGTAGAATGAAAAAATCGATATATATATATGCTATAACACGCATAGCTTTGTTTAGAGACGAAAATCTATCTAAAATATCTTCAAATTTCGAAAAAAAGGAGGCGTGCACTTTCAATTTCCGCCTTTCTATGTCAGTATCCAGATTTTCAAAATTATGATGGGACCACTGATTTTTATTTTTATTCAACCATGTAGGACCGTGCCACCACAACTCACTTTTTGATAATGTGAGTGGATCTACCCCCCGGCTGCCTAATTCGGCAGGATTATCTTCTGAACGTACATGAAACCAATTATGATTTCCTGTATTTTCTTGAATGCGACAAACTCTATTTGCCACAAAGGTAGTCCAGGAACTTGGTGTTTTTCGTAACCGTGCAAGTACAATTGTTGAATCTGTCCAACAATATACACGTTGAATAGGAATGTCAATTTCACTAAGAATATTTTTCAATAACTCTGATGCTAAAACTGCACCACATAATTCAAGACGCGGTAATGAAATTGATTTAATTGGTGCTACTTTCGTTTTTGACGATAATAAGTGCGTATAAATTTCTCCAGTGGGGGCTTCAGTGCGAATATATATTACGCCAGCGTATGCTTTTTCCGAAGCATCAGAAAAAACATGAATTTCAGTATTCGAATCTTTGTAATAATTAACCCATCTGGGTATTTGAATATAGTTTATTTGATTAAATGATTCGACAAATAACAACCATTCCTTTTCTGTTGAAGGAGGAAGAGAGTCATCCCAATCAATATTATTAAGCCAAATGTTTTGCATTATTATTTTTGCTTTAACAATTATTGGGCTTAACCAACCAACCGGGTCAAAAAACTTTGCTATGGTAGATAATACTTCCCTTTTTGTGTAACTTGATTTTGCCACTAGAGGAAAAACTTTGAAAAAGAAGGAATCCAATTGTGCATTCCAAAAAATTCCTAACGTTTTGAAACAGCTGGACTCTTCAAAAGTTAAAACTTTTGAATCCACCAAATGACCTGCAGGAAGTCCTTGTAGAATCGAAATTTTATTAGATGTCCACTTCCGAAGTTCAAAACCCGCTGATAATAAAGCTGCATTTAGTTGATCCCTCGCTAATAAAGCACTAGAAACATCATGAGCTCCAGTCAACACATCATCTACGTACATACCTTTCCTTAAAATTTTTGCGGCTAAGGGAAATTCGTCCTCACAATCATCAGCTAATTGCAATAAAGTACGAATTGCTAAATACGGCGCGCAATTTAAACCGAAGGTTACCGTCTGCAATTCATAGTCAGTGACTTGATCGTCCGATGATGTCCTATAAAGAATTCGCTGAAAATGTGTATGGGATGAATGAACGCGAATTTGTCTATACATTTTTGTAATGTCACAATTAAATACAAATTTAAACAATCTCCAATGTAAAATCAAATTGACCAAATCTGCTTGCAAGGTTGGCCCTACAAAAAGACAATCGTTTAAGCTGTTGCCATTAGATGTCTTATTTGAGGCATTGAAAACGACTCTCAATTTAGTTGTTTTTCTCTCTAGTTTAATCACTGGGTGATGTGGCAAATAACACGATTTTGTTATTGCTTGATTATTGGATTTAATAGGTTTCATATGATCTAATTTCAAATAATCCATTAATACTTCATCATACATGTTTTTTATTTCAGATTTGTTTGAAAGGGAAGATTCCATACGCATAAATTGTTTCATAGCTCCAGATCTGGATATTCCCAAGTTAATTTCACTGGGAAATTCTGGCTTGAAAGGTAGCGACACAATATATCTACCTGTTGAATCCCGTTTAGTGGTTTTCTTATAAATTTCTTCGCAAAATTTATCGGAAGGTGACAAAATTTTCCTTTTTGGAGTTTCTTCTAATTCCCAAAATTTCAAAAGATTTTTGTTTAGATTATCTTCCTCAAAAAATGTTACAGTGGTTGAAAATACTCTAATCGAATCCTGAACGGAATTATGAATTGGACCTGTTAATATCCAACCAAAAATAGTATTTTGGGCCATTAACGATCCATAAATATTTTGACGCACTTCCCCTAGAATTATTTGAGGGCATAAATCAGCGCCAAGTAATAAATCTACTGGCCTACTCTTATAAAAATTATAATCTGCCAATTTAATATCTGATAATTATTTTCTAATATCCGAAGGACAAATAAACGAAGGTAAATTACCTGATATGGAAGGTAAAACCAGTGCACAAGTTTCTAGTTCTACTTGTCGATTTAATGTAGAACTAACCCGAATTGTACAAAGTTTTTTAGAAATTGTGGAAGTTTTATTATTAACACCGGAAATCTTAACATTCGTAGAATGTGACGGAAGTCTAAGTTGATTTCGCAAATGTTCTGAAATAAATGATGCTTCCGACGCTGGGTCAATCAAAGCCCTAGCTGGATACGTAGTATCATGACATATGATCGAAACCATAGCAGTTCCCAATAGCACAGATGAATTTTGTGATAGATGGAAAACCTGTCGATTCATACTACCACGAGCAGCAGATGATGTCGAAGGCATTTGTGTTTCCATATCTGATGAATTAACTGTATTAGTATTTTTCGAAGTAGACAAAGTTAACTTTTGGCCAGAAGTGATAGCAACGTTAGTAGTGGGCACTTCGCGATGAAGCATTGTGTGATGTTTCTGATTACATTTGAAACATAAATGTTCGCTTTTACAGTCTTTGACTTCATGCGATTTCGAAAGACAATTTACACAACAATGAAATTTCTTTATTGTATTAAATCGTTCCTGAATAGAAAAATTTTTAAATTTACGGCAAAATCTTAATGCATGATTTTGTTTCTAGCACAAAACGCAATTATTATCGTTATTTTTTGTCGAGATATGAGCCTTTATTTTTCGATCTCCTATTTTTCTTTCATTATTTAAATTTGTAAGGTCACAAATACAATTCAAAGTCTGAATTCGTTCCGTTAAAAACGAATCTAAGTCATTCCATAGAGGCAAAGCAGTTTTATCTTGAATAGATTGCTCCCAAAGTGAAATTGTTTGCGCCGGTAATCTTTGCATACAAATAAATACAATTATTGGATCCCAATTTTCCGTGGATATTTCATAAATAGACATAGGAGTCAAAAACCCATTGATACCACGCTGTAAATCTTTCAGGGCTGAACTAGTTTCTTTATTAATTCTAAAATTCTAAATTAAATAAACATTTTAATTGATTATTAACTAGCATTCGAGGGTTTTCATACGTTTCTTTAAGATTTCTCCACGCTATCTCAAATCCTGAATTAGTAAGCGGGCATTTTGAAACAATTTCTTTAGCCTCTTTACCAGTTTTCTTTATCAGATAACATAATCTTTCAATATTGCTAAGCCTGTTATTATTTATATATACCGCTGTAAAGATATCCCTAAATGTTGGCCACGAAATGTAGTCACCATTAAAGACATCAATTTCGCATGGTGCCAGAGGTAAATTGTGAGTTAATTGGTCCACTGCCAAAACTTCAGCCTGTACGGCCGGTTGTGTAGCTGCAGTAATAGACTTTAATTCATCAATTTTTATTTTTATTGTTTTCATAGAGCGTGCATAAGTAGCAAAGGCCGTCCCATATTTATTTTCGATTATTTCTAAATCCTCCGTATTTATCGATTTTGATTTTTCGGAAGGAGTTTCACACTCAATTACTGCTTCATAGTACGCCGTTCTAGTTCGTTCCCATAAAAGTTTTAATTCATCACTAGTCAATTCTAATGTATATACATGATGATCTGCATCACGAACCTTTTGAAATCTTGCTTCAAATTTAGAAATGGCATCTGAAGCACGTATAAAATTTTCAAAGGACTTTTTCATTTTGTAATGTGGATCGATTTATTCCAATTAATTCGCAACTAGTTATTATATGATGAATTTAAATTTTGAAATGTAATTTCCTATCAACCTTTTAGTTAAAAAATCTGCGTAGTCAAATCGACCGACGGTAGGGTGCCTATTAATGTAACTTGCAAATAGAAAGAGGTGGAAGAAGAATGTGATAATGTAACTTTCTTTACACAAATTAACTTTTATCAAATTAATTTCACACCTTTAAATTATTATTTTATATTAATGAACGATTCACCTTTATACCCAAAAAATGTACAAATATTTATTATTGTTTTTTATTATTTGTATAAGAATTGCTGTTTCATATTAAATTTTTCACAGCGAATACTTTTTCACAAATAATTTACCGCACAAATATTTTACTTTCAATTGTGTCTCAGAAAATTCAAACACTTTTATTGACACAATATTCAATAACACTTATATATCCTTTTTTCACTAGTAAAGTTTTATTGTTATAAATTTTGCAAATTATTTTATTTTTCTTTGTCTCTTATGTGAGATTTTCGCAAAATTTCTTATTGAGGAACGTGTGTAACAAAGGGTACTTAATCCTAATATAACAATTTACAATAAGGTATACTGTGTTATTACATAGGATTACCACTGTGTTATCTTCACTTTTATATTTTTTATATGGTCGTAAACCACTTTTTTTTCTTTTATAAATATACAAACATATACTAATATATGTATATATGTATGAATGCTTTTATTTAAATAGAATTTTTCCCGATCACTTTAACTCAAGTTTACTAACCTTGAATAAAGATGATTGTATGTAGATAATGACCCAAGAGCAAACAAAAAGTGTTCCAATAAATAAATCCGGCTCGAAGGACCAATGTTTCGGCGTATATCCGTTTTGTATGGTTCAATAAAATAACTCAGATTTTAGGATTTAATAATATTTTCCACTAGAGGAATATCTCTTTATTAATCTCAATGTTATTATAGTATTCTCAATAACTTTAAGCACGTAATGCTCAACGACTGCTTCCTAAGATGCAATTAATTTTAACATACAAAAAATATACATATTTAACTGGCTGACAAGTAGTAGGGAACTCCCACTTCTGGACCAATTAAAATTGTTAAATTGTTGCTGAAATTGTTAAATTGTGGGCTGAAATTGTTAAATTGTTGCTGAAATTGTTAAATTTGGGTAATTAAAATTTGAAAATTGTTAAATTCTTGGAAATTTGTGTTTTTTTGTTTACATAAGGAGTTTTTTGTTTACATTAGGAGTTTTTTGTTTACATTAGGAGTTTTTGTTTACATTAAGTGTATGTCTGTCTGTCGGTCTGTCTGTCTGTCTGCCTGCCTGACCGTGGAAATTTGTGTGTGGAATATTGTGTGTGCATGTATTAAGGCGGTTCATAGTTTGGCGGTTTTTATGTGCGTATATGACGACGGGGAAAATCATGAAAATGGTTTTTCCTAATGCTGACGGAAAATCATCTAATGATTTTTCCTAATGCCGAAGGCACAACATGATAATTTTTCCTAATGCCGACGGCAATGCATGATAATTTTTCCTAATGCCGAAGGCAAAACATGATAATTATTTTTTTCAAATGCCGACGGCAAAACATGATTATTATTTTTTTCCTAATGCCGACGGCAAAACGTGAAAGTTATTTTTTCTAATGCTAATGTAGGCGTTGCTAGACTGTGGGAATTTAAGGCTGACCGTGATTTGAGTGGGTGGCGTTGTTGCCGTAATATGTAACCATAGGAATTCGTGGATGTGTCTGTCTGTCTGTGAGAATTTAGTTGAAGCTTCGATTGGAAGGGGGGCGGGGTGTAGTAGAGCTAGAGTATATATATGTGTGTATATATATGTGTGTGTGTGTATGTGTGTGTATGTGTGTACGTTTGTAGGAATTTCTATAGGAGCCTAAGGCTGATTGCGATTTATGAGGGGCGAGGTGTACTAGTAATATGTAACCGAGGGAGTCTGTCTGTTTGTATTTCTGTAGGAGTTTAAGGCTGACCATGATTTGGGTGGGCATGGTTGTTGACGTAATATGTAGCCATGGAGATTTGTGGGTGTGTCTGTCTGTAGGAGTTTAAGGCTGATCGTGATTTGAGGTGGGTGAGGTTGTTATTGAGGTAAATTGGTTATGTGTATGTATGTATGTATGGCCAGGGGAATTTGTGTATGCATATCTGGGGGAGAATTTAAGGCTAGTCGTGATTTGTGAAAGGTGGGGTGTTGTTGAAATTTTCTTGGATATTTCTTATATGAATTCTGCTATGTGTGTGTATTTGCGCTGGTATTTATATATAGGTGGAAATAAATTGTTTTCAGTATCGACATTTGGTACTATAAAATAATATCATATGTCTGGACTTCCCTAATCCTAGTATGCTTTTATACTTACTATTGCTTTATATTTTCTCATGCTTAAATTTGTCTCGCGTTGAAGTCGGTCTGTGTGAAATTTGTTTATATTACAGATTTTGTTTATTTAACTACATTCGTCTTCTTTGACTGAAAAAGTTTTCTACACACAGATAAAAACCAACTTGAAATCAGTAAGAACCATGCTGAATTAATAAGAACCATTAGCGAAGGTTTAGTCATATTGAAATTTATTATTTCAATATGGACAAAATATTAATTTACAGTATCCATTTAACTCATTAACTCATTAGTTTGTAGATATCTCAATAGACATTTTCTATTAATCTAAAAATTATTGAATTAATGTCAAGCATGCTTATTTTTAAGCTGCAAATTTTTTCTAGTGTATAGATCATTTATATTTGCATTGTGCTTTAACTAAACGACGCTTCATATACATATGTACATATTTTCATTAGGTAGATCTGATAAATACTTCAACATTGATAAAAAATTTGATATGTATACATACATATCTACAAATTGATTTTATGTATGTATGTATGTATGTACATACAAATAAGTGTTTATTTCAATCTTTGAATACATTTTTCTTTGTCATTGATGTCTTTTGTTCTTCTTGTTGTTGGTGTTGTTGTTGTAAATATTCGTCTGTGTATAGATGCGATATATTCAGTTTTTTTTTATTTGAAAATAAAAACGTTTTAATTTTTATCTGCGTTTACTTAAAAGTGTGTGAGGATTTTCTGTTTTTAAGTAAAACTGAATTCTTGAAGATACATACTCTATAGTAATAGCAACTATAATAGAAATATTTCTTATACTTAATTTAAATTTTTTTAAAGTTGATGCAACGTTAGTAAGTTAACGTTAGAAATTTTTGGGGTACATAATTTTTTCTAACTATCGACTTTTTTCTTCACTTTCTACATTTGTTTTAGAAATCTTGCTTTGCTTTATGAAAATGTATAAACATTTTTAAATGAAACTGATCCGGCACTCCAGCTTATATACTGATAGTTTTTTTTTCTTTGGTAGTCAACTTACTTCTTTTTTTATTTTTATTGATAAACATTTAAAATCAAAAGGGAGCTTTATATTGAAATTATTATTTTCATAATTGTTGAAAACAATCACTAGTTTTTTTTTTTTTTTTTGTGATGAAATCATTTGAAGTTGAAGCTGATATCTTTGCTTACTGTTTTAAATTAAAATTTTATTTAATAGAATAAAAGGAGCTTTTTTCTTAAAGTCTGATGTACGTAGTCATATAATTTTAGATGCATATAATATAGAATTGGATAACATTTATTTTTAATTTTTATGTTAAAAAGTACGGATATGAGTCTGAATTTAAATATACTTTTAAATTAGTTAAATCATAATGAACAAACATATTTTCTTCTTGGATAGCGATCAACAGAAAACGAACTCGTTTTCATATAATTTAGGTATACCCTCTCGACGGCTCCTCTAGGATACAAATTGACTTTGTGACGAAATATCTGTTGCTTTATACTGATAATATGTTTACATTAATAAGATACATATACAGATGTTTATTTTATGAAGGGTGATTACCTATGGCTTTTATTTGATGTTCTATATGACTTTTACTCATTTTATTAAAGTTCAATGTATTGTGTATAAATTTCTGAAATGTTTAAGTGTGCTTTGTGTGCCTATCGGACAGAGTGTACGTATTAGTTGGTCACTCAGTCTCTATTTTTATTTATTTTCTTCTTCTAATGTACCACTCCTTTTTTCAGATTTTACTACTTGAAATAGAGAATTTTATCTAATTTTTTGTTGGGTATATACATTAGGTAAATGTGTGTGATGTATGTAGAAATTGGTTTACATACAAAGAAATGGACGCTTAATAAACAACTATTGTAACAAATCGTTCTCAAATAACTCAGTTACCTCTACAAGCAATTCAAGTCGGTGTTTTCATAAAGTGTTAGAAACATTGTAATATATATGTTTGGGAGAATTTTTCCCTCAAGTATTTCTACATGAGATTTGCTGATTGATCCCTATCGCATTCCCATATAATGATTTCTCACTTAAAAAAGGTCATCACCACCATCATTCATACCCGTATATAACATAGTCATGAGTTGGGTTGATCTAGATACAATTGCTCTCTCATCACCTTCTAACAGATTTATATATTTTACTAGTATGCATGCCTTAGCATGCTTCTATCGATAGTGACGTAAGAGTGCAATTTCCGTAGTTTATCTATATTTTCTAAAGATCTGATAGCTATAGAAATAAACAGAGTGAAGATCTATTATAATAGTCATTACCATATTTTAAAATTTGGCGTACTAGACCTTTCGAAATGGAAAAATATTCAGCTTTCACTATTAAAGTTATAATATGATGATGTTGCTGAATATTGCAGTTGGTCATTTATTGTTATTGGTCATTTCGAACGCTTTAGTTTTTACAATATTTCATACTTACATACCATCAAGTTTAGAGAATACAATACATTAAGGTAATTCTTTTCCAAGACTTAACATTCCCATTCAATCCTTCAGAAAAATAAATAAATAATAAAAACAAAACAAAGCAGACTTTTTTCCTTTTTTTAATTTTATATTTTATTTTAGTATTTTTACATTTTTTTATAATAAATAGCTATTACACCTTCTACAATTGCTTTCCGCAAATAGTAGACTTTACAACGGCACACTTCTTCTTCTTCTTCTTCTACTTCTTTATAAGTTGTAATGGACTGAAGACAACATGCAAAATGTCCATCACTTGCATCCTCGCCTTCTACTGTACCAAACAGCTCGTTCTCCTCGAGCATGTTTATAAAGAACGTAATGAGTTCTTTGTGCTCCCACATCATCTTTTTACCAAAATCCTCAATGAATTTAGCAACTTTGATCCTTATTGCAGTCATGGCTGTTTGAATACCGATATGTGAGTGAATAAACTTCGTTCTTTTAAAGAGCTTACTAGCATTTTTGAAAATATATCTTAGGGGTGCTGACTGTGAAACAGTAAGCTCAATATTCCAAGCTTTGTGAAAACAGTATTATGCGGCTGATAGTTTGATATATCAATATTTTTGTTTATACTCATCATCGATTTTTTGTTTAGAATTATTTTTGTTATTTGCTAAGACCCATTTTTAGCTGTGTGGGAAAAATATGAATTATATTTACATGATCATGTTGACAGCGATATAAATTTTCTGAAATTTTAACAAATTTGTGGATTGATCGATTTTCGATTTTCTCATTAGTTTTATTTTTGTTATTTACTTATGTTTATTATTACAAAGTCAATGGAACTTTAGCTAAAGCAGTTTTAAAACCCAAAGAATATTTAAGTAAGACCAATTTTTAGCAGTGTGGGAAAAATATGAATTATATTTATATAATCATGTTGAAAGCGATATAAATTTTGTGAAATTTTAAGAAATTTATGGATTGTTCGAAGGTTAAATATGATTTTGTTAATGATAAACAAAAGTTTGTTGTATTATTATTATTTCTGTTTATACTAATTTTCGATTTTTGGCTTAGATTTATTTTTTGTTCTTTGCTAAAGCAGTTGTAAAACGAATACATATTTAAGTAAGACTCATTTTTAGCAGCGTGAGAAAAATTTGAATTATGTTTATAGTGATCATGTTGTCAGTGATATAAATTTCGAAAAATGTCAAGCAATTTGTAGGATGTTGGAATTGACTCCTAGCTCTAATTTTATTTCACGTTGTAGTTCCTCAATTTGCATTTAAATGAATATTAATACTTTAAGCTACATTATTAATTTGTCTTGTATTTTATCTTCATTCAGTTTGAGGTAACTATCAACAATAGTTTGTATATATTTAATTTCTTCCTTCCAATACTGGTAAGTTATAGGAATTGGAAGTCTTTGAGTACAAATCATCGTCATCATCATTCTCAGTATTAGCATCATTAAATAAGATGATATTATCAAATATTGTTCCTTCTGCTAGTTTCTTTGGTGTACTTGTCTCTATCTTGACTGATGGTTTCTCATGCTTTAAACTTGTATATTTTCAACTTCGGTCTTGATTTTACTTTTTTCTTTCATAAGAATTCTTTTAATATTTTTAGAAATATTTATGAATTCTTCTGTTATAGGTTTAAATGCATCTCTTAGTTGTTCATTTGTGTCTATTTCACTAGTTTTTATACTACGAAGCTTTTTCTTAATCACATTTGTTGTCAACACCAAATGCTTTAAAACTTTCTCATCCATGTTTGCTAACAGCAAATTCAGGTATCGGCTACTAGATCAGCTTATTAGGAGCTGATCTGGTTTTCAGATCAGCTTATCAGGAGCTGGTCTAGTTATCAGATCAGCTTATCAGGAGCTGGTCTGGTTATCAGATCAGCTTATCAGGAGCTGGTCTGGTTATCAGATCAGCTTATCAGGAGCTGGTCTGGTTATCAGATCAGCTTATCAGGACCTGATCTGTTTATCAGATCAGCTTATCAGGAGCTGGTCTGGTTATCAGATCAGCTTATCAGGACCTGATCTGGTTATCAGATCAGCTTATCAGGACCTGATCTGATTTTCAGATCAGCTTATCAGGAGCTGGTCTGGTTTTCAGATCAGCTTATCAGGTAACAGATCAGGCTATCAGGAGCTGTTCAGATTTTCATTTCAAGATATCTGAGTCAGATTTAGTTATCAGTGTACAAGTAGCTAGCCATTTAGAACATTTATATACATGAAGTTTAAAGTCAAATGAAATACGAAAAAGTAAAGTTTTATGTAGTAAAATTATTTTCTATAACGATCATCGTTTAATTCAATATCTTTGCTTATAATCAAAAATTCATATTTAGCCTTTCAACATGCTTTATATTTTTCTCACCTTACTTAAACATTAAAATTACATTATGATGATCTCTTATTAAATGTTTGGTGATTCTGGTGTAAGTTTTACATAAGTAGAATGAATCAACATTCTTATCTCTCCCCATAAAAAAGTATTCTTCCCATACGCATCATCGTTAAATATCATATTAGAATTAGTTTGGACTGAAATAACAGATTCAATATCGGTAAATTTTGTAATATATTATTGTTTTAATTGATGAAATTAATTTCTTTATATCTAGGTTGATATAAAGATTTTGAGTATAAATAAATGTTCTCAAATTTAAGTCCATTAGGACTTTCTAGCAAGCCAATCATAGCGTTTTTTTCGCAATTTGACAGGTCAACTATTGTTGCACGAATAGAATTTGATATAAAGGAACTATGATTTATTTTTGAACTATCGTTCGATGATTCATCAATATTTCGTACCAAGAATTATTTATGTTGTTTTGACTAAGGGTATGAGTCAATATTTATAAAATCCATTTCAGAAATATCAGCTCATACTCATAGTCAAAACAAAGTATGCTTTAAGTGTTTAAAACCGGTATTACCATAAAATGGTGGTTTTAAACACTTAAAATATACTTTGTTTTACTAACCGCATTTTATAACTAAATGCATTTCATAAATATTGACGCATACTCATAATCAAAACAGCATATAAATATCCTTTGTTTTGACTATGAGTATGAGTCATTATCTCTTATTATAGAAAAATAAAATAGTATGATTATATGATATCAGAAATCATGTTTTCTAATATCATATAACCATACTATTTGATTCTTTCTATAATAATAGATAATATTTATGAAATGCATTTATTTACAAAATGCGATTAGTAAAACAACATAAATATAGGATGGTATGAAATTTTGATGATTCATCAATATTTCGTACCAAGGTATTTTTAGGTTGTTTTTACTATGAGTATGCGCCAATATTTATGAAATGTATTTCATAAATATTATCTCTTATTATAGAAAAATTAAAAATGTAGCTATACGATATCAGAAAATATTTTCTGAAATCGTATAGCTATATTATTTTATTTGTCCTATAATAAGAGATAATGGGCCCTACTCATAGTCAAAACAACCTAAAAATACCTTGGTACGAAATATTGATGAATCATCAAAATTTCATACCATCCTATATTTATGTTGTTTTACTAATCGCATTTTGTAAATAAATGCATTTCATAAATATTATCTATTATTATAGAAAGAATCAAATAGTATGGTTATATGATATTAGAAAACATGATTTCTGATATCATATAATCATACTATTTTATTTTTCTATAATAAGAGATAATGACTCATACTCATAGTCAAAACAAAGGATATTTATATGCTGTTTTGATTATGAGTATGCGTCAATATTTATGAAATGCATTTAGTTATAAAATGCGGTTAGTAAAACAAAGTATATTTTAAGTGTTTAAAACCACCATTTTATGGTAATACCGGTTTTAAACACTTAAAGCATACTTTGTTTTGACTATGAGTATGAGCTGATATTTCTGAAATGGATTTTATAAATATTGACTCATACCCTTAGTCAAAACAACATAAATAATTCTTGGTACGAAATATTGATGAATCATCGAACGATAGTTCAAAAATAAATCATAGTTCCTTTATATCAAATTCTATTCGTGCAACAATAGTTGACCTGTCAAATTGCGAAAAAAACGCTATGATTGGCTTGCTAGAAAGTCCTAATGGACTTAAATTTGAGAACATTTATTTATACTCAAAATCTTTATATCAACCTAGATATAAAGAAATTAATTTCATCAATTAAAACAATAATATATTACAAAATTTACCGATATTGAATCTGTTATTTCAGTCCAAACTAATTCTAATATGATATTTAACGATGATGCGTATGGGAAGAATACTTTTTTATGGGGAGAGATAAGAATGTTGATTCATTCTACTTATGTAAAACTTACACCAGAATCACCAAACATTTAATAAGAGATCATCATAATGTAATTTTAATGTTTAAGTAAGGTGAGAAAAATATAAAGCATGTTGAAAGGCTAAATATGAATTTTTGATTATAAGCAAAGATATTGAATTAAACGATGATCGTTATAGAAAATAATTTTACTACATAAAACTTTACTTTTTCGTATTTCATTTGACTTTAAACTTCATGTATATAAATGTTCTAAATGGCTAGCTACTTGTACACTGATAACTAAATCTGACTCAGATATCTTGAAATGAAAATCTGAACAGCTCCTGATAGCCTGATCTGTTACCTGATAAGCTGATCTGAAAACCAGACCAGCTCCTGATAAGCTGATCTGAAAATCAGATCAGGTCCTGATAAGCTGATCTGATAACCAGATCAGGTCCTGATAAGCTGATCTGATAACCAGACCAGCTCCTGATAAGCTGATCTGATAAACAGATCAGGTCCTGATAAGCTGATCTGATAACCAGACCAGCTCCTGATAAGCTGATCTGATAACCAGACCAGCTCCTGATAAGCTGATCTGATAACCAGACCAGCTCCTGATAAGCTGATCTGATAACTAGACCAGCTCCTGATAAGCTGATCTGAAAACCAGATCAGCTCCTAATAAGCTGATCTAGTAGCCGATACCTGAATTTGCTGTTAGCAAACATGGATGAGAAAGTTTTAAAGCATTTGGTGTTGACAACAAATGTGATTAAGAAAAAGCTTCGTAGTATAAAAACTAGTGAAATAGACACAAATGAACAACTAAGAGATGCATTTAAACCTATAACAGAAGAATTCATAAATATTTCTAAAAATATTAAAAGAATTCTTATGAAAGAAAAAAGTAAAATCAAGACCGAAGTTGAAAATATACAAGTTTAAAGCATGAGAAACCATCAGTCAAGATAGAGACAAGTACACCAAAGAAACTAGCAGAAGGAACAATATTTGATAATATCATCTTATTTAATGATGCTAATACTGAGAATGATGATGACGATGATTTGTACTCAAAGACTTCCAATTCCTATAACTTACCAGTATTGGAAGGAAGAAATTAAATATATACAAACTATTGTTGATAGTTACCTCAAACTGAATGAAGATAAAATACAAGACAAATTAATAATGTAGCTTAAAGTATTAATATTCATTTAAATGCAAATTGAGGAACTACAACGTGAAATAAAATTAGAGCTAGGAGTCAATTCCAACATCCTACAAATTGCTTGACATTTTTCGAAATTTATATCACTGACAACATGATCACTATAAACATAATTCAAATTTTTCTCACGCTGCTAAAAATGAGTCTTACTTAAATATGTATTCGTTTTACAACTGCTTTAGCAAAGAACAAAAAATAAATCTAAGCCAAAAATCGAAAATTAGTATAAACAGAAATAATAATAATACAACAAACTTTTGTTTATCATTAACAAAATCATATTTAACCTTCGAACAATCCATAAATTTCTTAAAATTTCACAAAATTTATATCGCTTTCAACATGATTATATAAATATAATTCATATTTTTCCCACACTGCTAAAAATTGGTCTTACTTAAATATTCTTTGGGTTTTAAAACTGCTTTAGCTAAAGTTCCATTGACTTTGTAATAATAAACATAAGTAAATAACAAAAATAAAACTAATGAGAAAATCGAAAATCGATCAATCCACAAATTTGTTAAAATTTCAGAAAATTTATATCGCTGTCAACATGATCATGTAAATATAATTCATATTTTTCCCACACAGCTAAAAATGGGTCTTAGCAAATAACAAAAATAATTCTAAACAAAAAATCGATGATGAGTATAAACAAAAATATTGATATATCAAACTATCAGCCGCATAATACTGTTTTCACAAAGCTTGGAATATTGAGCTTACTGTTTCACAGTCAGCACCCCTAAGATATATTTTCAAAAATGCTAGTAAGCTCTTTAAAAGAACGAAGTTTATTCACTCACATATCGGTATTCAAACAGCCATGACTGCAATAAGGATCAAAGTTGCTAAATTCATTGAGGATTTTGGTAAAAAGATGATGTGGGAGCACAAAGAACTCATTACGTTCTTTATAAACATGTTCGAGGAGAACGAGCTGTTTGGTACAGTAGAAGGCGAGGATGCAAGTGATGGACATTTTGCATGTTGTCTTCAGTCCATTACAACTTATAAAGAAGTAGAAGAAGAAGAAGAAGTGTGCCGTTGTAAAGTCTACTATTTGCGGAAAGCAATTGTAGAAGGTGTAATAGCTATTTATTATAAAAAAATGTAAAAATACTAAAATAAAATATAAAATTAAAAAAAGGAAAAAAGTCTGCTTTGTTTTGTTTTTATTATTTATTTATTTTTCTGAAGGATTGAATGGGAATGTTAAGTCTTGGAAAAGAATTACCTTAATGTATTGTATTCTCTAAACTTGATGGTATGTAAGTATGAAATATTGTAAAAACTAAAGCGTTCGAAATGACCAATAACAATAAATGACCAACTGCAATATTCAGCAACATCATCATATTATAACTTTAATAGTGAAAGCTGAATATTTTTCCATTTCGAAAGGTCTAGTACGCCAAATTTTAAAATATGGTAATGACTATTATAATAGATCTTCACTCTGTTTATTTCTATAGCTATCAGATCTTTAGAAAATATAGATAAACTACGGAAATTGCACTCTTACGTCACTATCGATAGAAGCATGCTAAGGCATGCATACTAGTAAAATATATAAATCTGTTAGAAGGTGATGAGAGAGCAATTGTATCTAGATCAACCCAACTCATGACTGTGTTATATACGGGTATGAATGATGGTGGTGATGACCTTTTTTAAGTGAGAAATCATTATATGGGAATGCGATAGGGATCAATCAGCAAATCTCATGTAGAAATACTTGAGGGAAAAATTCTCCCAAACATATATATTACAATGTTTCTAACACTTTATGAAAACACCGACTTGAATTGCTTGTAGAGGTAACTGAGTTATTTGAGAACGATTTGTTACAATAGTTGTTTATTAAGCGTCCATTTCTTTGTATGTAAACCAATTTCTACATACATCACACACATTTACCTAATGTATATACCCAACAAAAAATTAGATAAAATTCTCTATTTCAAGTAGTAAAATCTGAAAAAAGGAGTGGTACATTAGAAGAAGAAAATAAATAAAAATAGAGACTGAGTGACCAACTAATACGTACACTCTGTCCGATAGGCACACAAAGCACACTTAAACATTTCAGAAATTTATACACAATACATTGAACTTTAATAAAATGAGTAAAAGTCATATAGAACATCAAATAAAAGCCATAGGTAATCACCCTTCATAAAATAAACATCTGTATATGTATCTTATTAATGTAAACATATTATCAGTATAAAGCAACAGATATTTCGTCACAAAGTCAATTTGTATCCTAGAGGAGCCGTCGAGAGGGTATACCTAAATTATATGAAAACGAGTTCGTTTTCTGTTGATCGCTATCCAAGAAGAAAATATGTTTGTTCATTATGATTTAACTAATTTAAAAGTATATTTAAATTCAGACTCATATCCGTACTTTTTAACATAAAAATTAAAAATAAATGTTATCCAATTCTATCTTATATGCATCTAAAATTCTATGACTACGTACATCAGACTTTAAGAAAAAAGCTCCTTTTATTCTATTAAATAAAATTTTAATTTAAAACAGTAAGCAAAGATATCAGCTTCAACTTCAAATGATTTCATCACAAAAAAAAAAAAAAAAAAACTAGTGATTGTTTTCAACAATTATGAAAATAATAATTTCAATATAAAGCTCCCTTTTGATTTTAAATGTTTATCAATAAAAATAAAAAAAGAAGTAAGTTGACTACCAAAGAAAAAAAAACTATCAGTATATAAGCTGGAGTGCCGGATCAGTTTCATTTAAAAATGTTTATACATTTTCATAAAGCAAAGCAAGATTTCTAAAACAAATGTAGAAAGTGAAGAAAAAAGTCGATAGTTAGAAAAAATTATGTACCCCAAAAATTTCTAACGTTAACTTACTAACGTTGCATCAACTTTAAAAAAATTTAAATTAAGTATAAGAAATATTTCTATTATAGTTGCTATTACTATAGAGTATGTATCTTCAGGAATTCAGTTTTACTTAAAAACAGAAAATCCTCACAAACTTTTAAGTAAACGCAGATAAAAATTAAAACGTTTTTATTTTCAAATAAAAAAAAACTGAATATATCGCATCTATACACAGACGAATATTTACAACAACAACACCAACAACAAGAAGAACAAAAGACATCAATGACAAAAAAAATGTATTCAAAGATTGAAATAAACACTTATTTGTATGTACATACATACATACATACATAAAATCAATTTGTAGATATGTATGTATACATATCAAATTTTTTATCAATGTTGAAGTATTTATCAGATCTACCTAATGAAAATATGTACATATGTATATGAAGCGTCGTTTAGTTAAAGCACAATGCAAATATAAATGATCTATACACTAGAAAAAATTTGCAGCTTAAAAATAAGCATGCTTGACATTAATTCAATAATTTTTAGATTAATAGAAAATGTCTATTGAGATATCTACAAACTAATGAGTTAATGAGTTAAATGGATACTGTAAATTAATATTTTGTCCATATTGAAATAATAAATTTCAATATGACTAAACCTTCGCTAATGGTTCTTATTAATTCAGCATGGTTCTTACTGATTTCAAGTTGGTTTTTATCTGTGTGTAGAAAACTCTTTCAGTCAAAGAAGACGAATGTAGTTAAATAAACAAAATCTGTAATATAAACAAATTTCACACAGACCGACTTCAACGCGAGACAAATTTAAGCATGAGAAAATATAAAGCAATAGTAAGTATAAAAGCATACTAGGATTAGGGAAGTCCAGACATATGATATTATTTTATAGTACCAAATGTCGATACTGAAAACAATTTATTTCCACCTATATATAAATACCAGCGCAAATACACACACATAGCAGAATTCATATAAGAAATATCCAAGAAAATTTCAACAACACCCCACCTTTCACAAATCACGACTAGCCTTAAATTCTCCCCCAGATATGCATACACAAATTCCCCTGGCCATACATACATACATACACATAACCAGTTTACCTCAATAACAACCTCACCCACCTCAAATCACGATCAGCCTTAAACTCCTACAGACAGACACACCCACAAATCTCCATGGCTACATATTACGTCAACAACCATGCCCACCCAAATCATGGTCAGCCTTAAACTCCTACTGAAATACAAACAGACAGACTCCCTCGGTTACATATTACTAGTACACCTCGCCCCTCATAAATCGCAATCAGCCTTAGGCTCCTATAGAAATTCCTACAAACGTACACACATACACACACATACACACACACACATATATATACATGCAATCTATCTAGCTCTACTACACCCCGCCCCCCTTCCAATCGAAGCTTCAACTAAATTCTCACAGACAGACAGACACATCCACGAATTCCTATGGTTACATATTACGGCAACAACGCCACCCACTCAAATCACGGTCAGCCTTAAATTCCCACAGTCTAGCAACGCCTACATTAGCATTAGAAAAAATAACTTTCACGTTTTGCCGTCGGCATTAGGAAAAAAATAATAATCATGTTTTGCCGTCGGCATTTGAAAAAAATAATTATCATGTTTTGCCTTCGGCATTAGGAAAAATTATCATGCATTGCCGTCGGCATTAGGAAAAATTATCATGTTTTGCCTTCGGCATTAGGAAAAATCATTAGATGATTTTCCGTCAGCATTAAGAAAAACCATTTTCATGATTTTCCCCGTCGTCATATACGCACATAAAAACCGCCAAACTATGAACCGCCTTAATACATGCACACACAATATTCCACACACAAATTTCCACGGTCAGGCAGGCAGACAGACAGACAGACCGACAGACAGACATACACTTAATGTAAACAAAAACTCCTAATGTAAACAAAAAACTCCTAATGTAAACAAAAAACTCCTTATGTAAACAAAAAAACACAAATTTCCAAGAATTTAACAATTTTCAAATTTTAATTACCCAAATTTAACAATTTCAGCAACAATTTAACAATTTCAGCCCACAATTTAACAATTTCAGCAACAATTTAACAATTTTAATTGGTCCAGAAGTGGGAGTTCCCTACTACTCTGACAATATTTAAAAACTGCTATCGGTTTATGCGATAAAGACAGATATACTCGATAAATGTATATATATATATATGTATATGGACATACATATAAGTACCTACGTATACATATATACATACGATACATAGAATTATTAGAATAAATATTATTAGCGGTCTGTATGTAAAGCAAATAAAAGGTAATGAATAACCCAGTTAACAAATTTAATTGGTAATTAAACAAGTACCACTGACCAGTTGTACCCAAGCCAATGTAATCATCTATTGACATTTAACATTAGCATGTCATTGAAAATGCACCACTAGACTGTAGGACTACTGACTAAGTAGTTATTTTGGGACCATATGGAGATATTCCCCCATATTGTGAATGGCGTCGTCGACGTCACATAAAGACGACAGTAAATATTGTCAGTTGTCTACTCTTTATCGGCAACAATTGGCTCTTATTGACAATATCTTACTAATCTCTAAGGCATTGTAAATTAATGTAGGATGTCAATAGTAGTCAATTGTTGTCGACAAAGAGTAGGCAAGTCACAATTTTTACTGTCGTCTTGATGTGACGTCGACGACGCCATTTGCAATAAGGGGGATAGACACCAAAGATTCACCAGTAAATTTTAGGGGCACTAGTCTACAATATCGATATTTTCTCGCTCGAAGTCAATAGTAAAATTATAGTGATTTTCTAGTGACATTGTCAGTAGTGCTACTGACTAGGTGTACCCCAGCCAATGTAATCGCCTATTGACATATAACATGCGGTTGTCATCGAAAATCTACCAGTAGATTTTAGCACTATTTAGAAGGTAGTTTTCTTTTACGACAATATGGAGATATTTGAACCAAAGATTCACTAGTAGATTTTAATAACCCTCGTCTACATATATTTATTTAATATTATTGCACAACATAATAAAAAAGAAAAACAAACTATTGACGCGTTTATTGACAATATCACCAGAAATACTTTAGAACTGTTGTCTCTTACGTATCTTTACTCCCGCTTAAAAGGAAAGTTGTCGACATTTTAACTAGTGCAATTGTCGCTGGAGAAAGAGTATTGACATAGAGACATATGCTTCTAGGCTGACTAGAGGGTTGTTACTTTTCATATTGCACGTTCGAGTGTGTGTGTGTAAGATGTAGATGCCCTGAAGGAAATGTCGGTGGTGAAAATGTACTGAGTCGCTTTTGACTTTGTCACCAGTACTACTCTACAATTATTCCCCATACAATACTTTGTGCTATAGACATTTAGCATGTGCTTGTCATTGAAAATCTACTAGTAACACTAAAACAATTGACTAGGTAGTGAATTCATAGTTCTTATGGGAACATGGAGACATACCAACCAGACATTTACTGGTACATTTCTATACCTTACGTACATACAAAATTATTTATATTGACAAGTTGTTGCAAAATCCACCAAAAATACACCATATCTCTTACCTCTCTTTCTTTTATACTGACGAATAGAAGGGAAATTGTAGACCATGTAACTACTACTAGAAATTTAGTGTTGACATAGCGACACTTGGCCCCAGCCTTACTGCAGGGTGGTAAGCTATTATGTGTTTAAGCGCATACAACTAATGTTAATGCATCTGTGTGCCTTTGCATGTGCGCAGAAAAATAAAAGATCATACACACATACATGCATGATGTTTGTACACGCGCTCATGCGTAGAAAGAAGCAAGTATCACAAATTCTTCCGTCACGAAGTGTTTTCTTCTTTACTCTTATACCTACAATACTGAAACAAATTTCTTGCAAACAGTGTTGTTAACGTTTGTTTTATAAGATTTCGCTGTAGTAAAGCATTTGAAAAATACTTCATGTCTTGAAAGTTCTTATAAGATATCTTTTGCAGGACTCTAATGCATATCGTCCTTACTCTGCAAATAGCTGCTTCAAAGTAACTCGAAAATATATTTATATCTTAATACTTAAAGTTTTACGAAGTTAAAATAAATATGTAAATGAAATGAAATAATGATTTCTTATTACCGAATTTGTTTTAAATGCAGTTTTATGAAGCACCTCAAATAAAAAAATCTTAAAAAAAAATAAAACAACTTTATGCACTAAAAAGTTAAAAATAAAAAAATTATTCTCTGCGTTAACTATTTAAATATTTGCAGTCGGTGTCAAGAAGAAAGAATCTATCTTATTAGTTGACAACCTAGAAATTAATTTCTGCTTTTAGTTAACAACTTTTTTGCCACTGACTGCAAATAGTTAAATAGTTAACGCATATACTACTTCTTTTATTTTTAAGGTTTTAGTGCATAAAGTCGGTTTAATTAAAAAAAGTTTATTTTTTACTTTTTTGTGCTTAATTAGTAATTTGTAATTTCCCCTGCTCTTATACCACCAATTTATGCTGCATTTCGAGCATTAAATATAAAGTAACTCTCACCAAGTTTGTAGACAGTCATTGATGTAGTATTATCAATATAAAATCATTAGTGATTACTTTGTGTGTGAGGGAGCTTTTCCCCTACTCTTACACCACTATTTTCCGTCTGATTACGCGCACTAACTGTATTATTTATTTATTCATTTTATTTTCAATACAGAGCAAGCCCACATGGCCAATTAAATATGTATTCAATGAGTAAAAATTAGAAACTTAAGAAAACTATAATTTTAAATTTACTACATATCATAGGTTTTTATAATAATTACAAGTACATAGAGGTAGAAATTAAAAATAAAAATTACATTAAGGAAGTTAATTTATATTTATAAAAGTGATTCTTACCAAGTTTGTATCCTGTCAATGATATAGTATTCCATATATGCCAAAATTAATAATTACTTTGTTTAGGAGTATTCATCCCCCTGCTCCTATTGCATATTTCTGATAATGGGATCACTTGTGGAGTATACCATTTCAGTTTTTTTAACACATGTTTTATTTATTGTATCTTCAAATATGAAATAACAATAAGTGTTCAAATCTTAAATCTAAAATATAATTATTAGGCCCGACCAATGTCGGACATAAACTTAGTGCTAGTTATTAATAATACATACACATATCCCATAACGTCTGCGTTCACTTTTAATTTTCTTTTACGGATTTAAAAATAACATACAAGAATGTACATAAGAAAAATTTTCTTTAAGTATTTCCTACTTTTAAGCTATAGCTAAAAAAAAACAAAACCTACATTCATCCCTTCAGTTTTCCTATAACGGGACTTCAGTTTAACAATACGTAAATCTGGGCACCATAAAATCTGCGTTCACTTTGTTTATGTTAATAGTGCCGTTACTTTTTAAGTATTTTTGGATCCTTTTTTGCTTTATTTTTCTTTTTTATAATCTAAGAGATCGTTTGATGAGATTAGATTTAAATTTTATTTACAAGTAAATATAGATTTTCGAATATGGAAGCCAAAGCTAAATAAGTCAGTGTCTTGGAAAGAAAAATAATTTAAAAATGCAGGAAGAAAGCAATAGCTTCCCCAAAAACTAATTAAACTATTGGGATAACATATTCATCCGTCCAGCGTATCATATATAATGCCAAAAATACAGGTATATTAACTTCTATGCCACGATCCGGACGCCCAAGAATATTATCTGTACGAGAAGAATGCAAAATAGTTAATATGACAAAGAGTTATCCCCGTATTACTTCCAAAAATATTATTGCACACGTCAGTCAGTCCTTTAATAAGAAAGTTTGTGCAAAAACAGGAAGAAAAATCTTACGAATATCAGGATATCATGGTAGGATTGCTTGTAAAAAACTATACATATCTAATGTGATCCGTGTGCTCACTCCTATATAAATCGTCCTAGTTGGTTTTGGAGACACCTGAAATTTTTGGCTGATAGTAAATTTTGTATTTTTGGCATAAAAGGCCGTCAAATAGTCGACCCCCCGTATTCTGTAACTCGCTAAAGCTAAAGCTAAATTTTATCGCTAAAATGCTGAACAAATAGAAAATTTATTTTTTGGTGATAACATAAAATTTCGGTGAATTACATTTTTAAGCCATTGCCTTATTTGGCAATATACGTTTGAACATTGTATTCGTAGCCGAAAATCGATAAATTGACTTTCAAGACTTTTAGAGATAGAGAATTAGCTTTAGCAAGTTACAGAATACGGCGGGAGGACTGCTTTTGGTAAGCAAAATCTAGTTGCTACAGTTAACCACGTATGTAGGTGGTGAAATTATGGTGTGGGGGTTGTATGGCGGCTGCAGGTGTAGGTAAGATGGAGTTGACTGAATCTTCAATGGATAAATGAGCATATTTAATAATTTTAAAAAGAAATTTAAATCTGAGTGCGGAAAAACTTGATTTGTCATATCACACACCGGCGATCTTAGACTTTGGCTATTGTACAATGCTGCTAAGCAGTTTAAAGCACCCCCAAATCACCTGATCGCAATCCCACTGAGCACCTCTGGCATTTTTAGAGAAAAAAATTCGTCAGCACGTCATAATAAGCGAAGAAACTCTTCGAAATGTTATGCATACAGAGTGGTCCAAAATCACAGATGAGGAAGCACAGAAGTTGATCGATTCCATGTAAAATAGACTAAGTGAAGTATAAAAGCAGTGTGGATATAAAAAAAAACTATTAATTTAAGGATTTCTTTCAAAAAATTGTATCCCTTATTCCTTTAATTGCAACTGAACGCAGACTTTTTGGTTGCAATATTTATGTACGTACAACATTAAATTCCGGTATATGAAAATTGATAAAAGAAATGTACATTTTGTTATTGATTGTTGTAAATATAGGGTTTAAGAAAGATTTATGTGAAAATAAATTTAGTCTCAATTAAACTTTTGCGTGTTATTTTCAAATTACTTGAAATATTATTAAGGTGAACGCAGACTTTATTGTCTATGTGTAAGTTGTGATAATCAAAATAAAGGTATTTTTAAGCAGCTTCATCTGGAGTGTTCACTGTTAGAGCTCTTGTATCCCTCTTTTTGAAAATATTACGAGCAAGCGGATTAGGATGTGACTCGAGTTTTGTTAGATATTTGCCTGCGTATTTTGCAATTTCTTCAGTCACTAGTGGCATATTTAAATCACGATGTATATTTGAATTTTATCAAACGTAAAATTTCGTTTTGCCTTCGTTGGAGTTTCTCAACATTTAAAGCTGAATCAGTGCCCGAATGCTGAAATCCGTAGCACCATATTACCTTCAAAAGCGACTTGTATATTAAAAGTTTGCAGTCTAGGCTGAGTGTTGAATTTCTGCAAATCACCCAATGTACCTGAGTTAATTTTAGTTTAATTTGTGTTAGCTTAGAATCAATGTACACCACATTTGTTTAAAAAATGCATTATTATTTATTATTTTTTTTTGCGTAGTATGATGCGACCGAATATGGCCCATAGGCTAGGTATACATAATGAATAAATAAATGAAAATTTGTGATTGTATTGTGAAAAAGATTTTTACCCTCTAGCGTATAGATGTTTACACATCAAAAATAAAGAAACAAATAAAAACAAAATTGAGGCAACCCATATTTTCCGAGTTATGAGCCTGTTAGGATTTCATACAAAACAGTGATTATTCACTGCATTTCTGAATGTAACGGGACAATAATGGTATCAATTAAAAGCTGTGCCGAGAATCTTTAGTAAGCAGGGATGTTTCGGGAAATACCATAGCGGAGAAACTCCTTAAGGCCGGGAGAAAGCCGGCTATGGAAGGAACCTAGAGTACGCAGCGCTGTTTCGGGATATACCATGGCGGAGAAACTTAACCGGCAGCTACAAATTTGATGCTGTAAATGGTGTGTCGGATACGCTTCCCCCTTTCCTCAGGTTACCTCTAGGGTCGGTTTTAGTCCCTCTTCTTTTCATCCTTTATATTAATGACCTGCCTAGTGCCATTGACTTAACATTTTTTACACAATTTCTTTTTGGGGATGATGTTTTTCTTTTGTTCAGATGTTATAGTAGTTGTCATGAAATTCTCCAGCATAATATTAACTCGTGTTTAGAAAACGTTTAGTATTTGACTCACGAAAATTGCTTAACCGTAAATACTACGAAGACTGAGGCGATGATGTTCAGTCTCCCTCGATGAGGATGAAATTCAATTTGTTGATTGTCATTGTTGTATTATAAATAAAATATACTTTATAATTTAATTTGTTTTGTAATAATCATATATATCAAGAATATTGTAATCATCGTTATAAAAAATATTGAAAAAATAAATAGTTTAGTTTATGAAAAATAACTAAAAGAATAATATCTCAACATGGCGCAGTCGATAGGATAAATGTAAAGATAGAAATAAATAAAAGAAATAATTTTAACGCTTAAAAAATTGTTTCATAAAATAAACGCACATACATTAAAAAGAAAAATTGAAATAAATATTTTAAAATGGATATGAAGCCGATCCCTGATTTAAATTTTAGTGGTAATAAAGCCATAAATTGGAAAATATTTCATAGAGATTTTGAAGAATATTTAATTGCGAAAAATACAAAATTGAGTGATAACATCAAATTGGCTATATTAAGGAATCAGATTGGAGTTGAAGGAAAAGAAGTAATAGAAAAATCTGGACATTATTGCTGAAGATAGAAATAATTATACAAAAGTAATACAAGCTCTTAATAATTATTTTACACCGAAGAAAAATATCTTATACGACAGATTTATATTTTATAATCGATTCGAAAAACAAAATGAACCTATTGAAGTCTTTGTTAGAGACTTAAAGAAATTATCTAAAAGCTGTGAATTTTCGGACGTATCGGAGATGATAAGAGATCGGATTGTATTGGGCACTGCTGACTCAAAACTCCGGGAGAATCTACTGAAAATGGATGGGATAGAAACTGAAAAAATAATACTACAATGCAGAATGCATGAAAAACAAAAACAAAAGTAAGAGAAGTGCATGAATCAAAAAAGAATGTCGATATTATTAAAGAAAACTGTGAAAATTCTTGTGGAATGGAAAACGTAGATTATATAAACAGCAAACAAAGACAAGGTAAATTAAATAATCAAGACAAGAAAATGTATAATAAATACATAAAGTGTACTAGATGTTGTAAATTTCATAAATTTAATAATTGTCCTGCATTTGGAAAAATTTGCAACAAATGTAAAAAATTAAACAATTTTTCTGTAGCTTGTAAATAAAATATTAATGTTAACATTTTAAATCATTTTAAATCATGATAATAATTCAGACTCTAATTTTGATCTTGCCATAACTGATAGCATTAACTCACATAAAATTAAAGATACTTGGTGTCATGATATTGAAAATCAAAAAATTAAATTCAAACTAGATACTGGATCAGATGCAAATATAATTCCAATATCCATTTTAAGTCGAATATCTGAACATCCAAAGATAAAATCTACTACTATTACTTTAAAAACATACAGTGGACATAAAATATATCATCTGGGTGAAATTATACTTCCTTGCTTTTCAAAAAATATTACTTCCAGAGAATTACTTTTTATTGTTAATGATGGCTTCAAACCAATATTAAGTAGGGATACATGTGTTAAATTAGGACTAATTACACGAATTTATGATTACTGTATATAAACAACTGATTTATATAAACAACTGATGTGATTTATATAAACAACTGATGTGTCAACTGATTTGCTAGAAAATTTACAGATTAAATATAAAGATATTTTTGAGGGGGTCGGAAAGTTTCAAAAAGAATACAATATTGAAATTGTTCGAAATGCTATACCAATTGCACATCCAGCTAGGAGAGTTCCTTCAAAGATTGAACCAAAACTAAAGTATAAATTAGATGAATTAGTTAGTATGGACATATTGGAAAAGACAGAAAAACCCCAAGCATGGGTGAAAAACTTAGTTATTCGTCTATGTTTAGATCCAAGAGAATTAAATAAATATGTGATTCCTAATCATTATTTAATACCAACTTTTGAAGATATTAGTGCAACCTTAATATAGAATATGTATATTTTTCTGTTTTTGATTTAAAAGATGGATTTTGGCATGTACCATTGACAGAGGAATCTACTAATTTGGTTGCATTTAGTACGCCTTTTGGTTGTTATAAGTTTAAAAGGCTACCTTTTGGATTAGTAACAGATTCCGAAGTACTTCCAAGATATAACTATGAAACATTTGGTGATTTTCCTGGAGTGAATATATATATTGATGATATAATAATTGGAGGTAAAACAATAGAGGAACATGATACAAATGTAAATATGTTTTTGAAAAATGCTAGAGATCAGAATATAAGATTGAATAAAAACAAAGTTCAATTGAGAGTACAAAAAGTTAATTTTTTAGGGCATATTATTTCAAAGAATGGTATAAGACCAGATAAGAAATGTATAGAGTATATTTTAGCACTTAACTTTCCAAAAGATAAAACTAGCCTTCAATCGTTTTTAGGTCTATTCGACTTATTTCAATAGTTGTAGGTACCTTCGATGAATGAGCCATTGAACCGTATATTCGGTCTTGAAAATTATGTATATTTGAGCGGTAGTTATATGAGATTTTTTAATATTTTTCCCCATTTAATTATTAATTTTATCATTCCATCCTACTAGTTTTTATGTTATCTCATAATAAAAATTATGAAATTTTTTCTTATTGAAATACTCGGGTATTTCAGCTATGTAATATTTTATTGACCTTGTGGGCTTATTGTTACAAAACGAAATGAATAAATAAATAACTTACAATATGCGCGAAAATACTTACAGTATATTCGTAAATACAGTAAACTTTTAATATATATTTCTTATGCTCATTTAGAGTTAGAAAAACGTTCCCATATTAAAAGTGATTTTTTCGGCTTTAGCTATTATTGCTTGCAACCACATATTTATTTCTAAATATATTCATTGAATAAAAAAAGAATAGAGGTGTCTTAGGACACCCGGTTATAGCTATGCTGCTTAGCATAACCGGGTTGGTTGGTTATGATTTTGCGGCACAGTATATTCAAAATACATTATGTCTGCAGCAAACCAATAACCAACCGACGAGATGATGTCAAATTCGCCGCAAATATTTGAAACCGTTATTTTTATTTCCCATTTTCTTTATTTTAGCTGTGTACGATTAATGTATTGTTTGTGTCCGGCGGCGGCTGTTAAGGCTGGGTTAGTCGAACGTTGCTGTTGCCGTACTGTCCCGTACCGTACTGTTAGCACTTTTCTGCACTTATAGAACATTTAAAAACGTGCGTAAGGCTGAGTTTACATCTGGCATTTCTTGTGTGACATTTGCCCAAAAAAGCGTAACCAACTAATTACTAATGAAAAACTGTTTGATTCAGACACATATTTATTGTTTTAATCAGTTTCCAATCATGTTGAATTTTTTAAAATTGTCTATTAGTTATGTATGAAACTGCTTAATTTAATAAATACGTGTCTGAATCAAACTGTTTTTCATTAGTAATTAGTTGGTTACGCTTTTTTTACGCTTGTGTGGCACATGGCACACAAATGGAAACCCGGCCTAAGCTTTACTTTATTTTGTTGTTTTAATACGAAAAATAAACAGATGTTCACAAAACACTGATGGGAATTAAAAAAGTTCAAATAGTGACTGTAGCGAAGAAAAAGTATGTAAAATATGTACATAAATTCTCCTTGAACTGTATGTAAATATGTACATAAATTCTCCTTGGTGTATGTACATGAAAATATATGTACATATGTATGTATGTTACACATTTATAATAAATAAATATGTATGTATCTGTGCATACAAAAATACGTACATATGTAGCAAATGAAATAATTTTTACACCAAAATATTTATTTTATTTGTTTATTTATTTATTTATTTATTTATTTAGTTATTTATTTATACATATTATACAAAGTAAATTTGCATAATATGGTGTTGCACAAATATGGGCGGAGTAACTAGAATATGCCCAAGATGTTATTAACAGTATTTTAAAGGGTTTTGTGACTGACTGTACACGACCTACATATGCCTTCACATAGGAAATAGCAAAGTGGTTGTTGTTAAAGAAATTCCACAAAAAACCGCAAGATTATACGGTTATCCGTGGCAGATCAGTCAACCAGTGCGAGCGAGACGAAAAACTTTTGAAGGCTAAACAACACAAACAAGCTTAACCGCACTTAAGAAATATTTACGACGACGCGAGACGCTGTTCTTCAACCCAGAGCTGCTTTACGACTGTATACCAAAATATGTGGATACACAATAAGCGGTTTTGATATCATTTAAATCCTTTTTATTATTATTTTATTCATTTATTTATTAAATGTTACAAATACAATTGCAAATTATATCATAACATAATTTAAACGAGAATAGCAACAAGGACCTTCGCACAAAACCGATCAGCTGTTTCGTTAGGGGACGGAGATGTTCGCCTAATTCTGTCTTTAGCCGGTTTGAGCTCATGTGCAAACACAATACAAAAGCAAATTGATCAATCCTTCTCATTGTTCATATTTTGTTTTTGTTTCACTCACTCCAAAGAACGAAACAAAACAAAATCAAACAATTTGTTTCGTTTATTTTCGTTCGCTGGTTTAAGTATAAAGAAATCAAATCAAATCACGTTCTAGTTCCTGTGTCGTGAAATAAATAGCATAGCTATAATAAATAAAGACATAGTTTGAATTTATTGTTCGATAAATTGTTTTGTAGAAGGTGGGCATGTCGTTTAAAACCAGGCATATACAAATTTTTTGCGATTGTCAAATTTTTCAACCGTAATAATGCAGGTTTTCTACCTTACGTATAGTTTCTACGTCAAACTGAGAACTAGTAAGATATTTTCGGTTGTTTTAGCGATGTTTGTATCAAATTCTTGTCATTCTTATATGTATTAAACAATTTCATAACAATTGCTTTATTTTTTAGGCCATGTAACATATTGACAAACCAAAGAAAACCAACTTTAGAATATGCTCACAATTGCTTTATACGATCTCAGGAATTTTATACAAAACTTGAAAGCGTTTTAATCATGATACGTTCAGAGATTTTAAATTAAATACAGAACTTTTCGCAACTAAGTTTAATGGTATACAAAGATACAAGAATTTATAATTTTGACAAAACATGTCACAACCTGATATAATCTGTGAAACACAAGCAGCGGCCATAGCGGTAACAAATGACCCAAATGATCATTTAACGGACCATCATAATTTTTCTAATATGGTGACGACAACTTTTACACAATATGGTATACTAGTCAGAAATGATCAGTTTGAGGACGTCACGGAAACGGCATCTGCGCCTTTATCAATAATTCAACCCGATATTCATGATATAGCAGAAGCACTCGAGCGTCATAAACATTTAACAAAAGAATATAATGACATCCATGAGCATTTGTCAAATATCGATAACGGAATTGACGAAGACGCCAATGAAAGTCATCACAATGAAGACTTGACTCTAAAACCCGCAGATTGTCAAAGCTTAGTTATTCATTCAATAGACGATGGTAAGTTGCTAAAATTTTTATATACAAATACTCTCCAAAGTCAAGTTTACTTATTTCGGAATTTGTATCACTTATTACAATTACTATTATTTTTTAATTAGTACAAACAACCGTCATTAATAAATTATATGAAACGGGAAATATTATTGTCGAATTCTGTATAAAAATTGTTGCGGCATTGGAGTTTGATATTGAGCTTCCCAAGTATCTGTGCTCTATTAAAGGCTTATTACTAACCTGACCAGACATCCCGCATTTCATAGACCGATCCCGCCTCAGTTAGCCGACTGTAATGAAATGTAGCTGCAACGTACGAAACAGCTGATCGATATTTTAATGTGAAAAGTAGGTTACGTTACATTACATCTCTATAACCATTTTCATTACTTTTCACATAACAATATCGATCAGCTGTTTCCTACTGTTGCAGTTCCATTACATTACAGTCGGCTAACTGAGTCTTTACAGTTTTGAAAATGTCAATCTCTTGTTCGATTCTTATGAAAATGTAACTGATAAAAATTCGTTCCAAATATTTTAGGTGTAGTTATCACTTAACTAACGAAAACCCTGTGTGCTTCGCTTCACCTCATATACCTTTTTTGATGAAAAGAAAAGTATTTTATATCAGAAGTGGCACGCTTGCGGTTCAACCTTCATATTTTTTGTAGAATACACTTCTCATTGTCTATATATACATATACATGTACATATATAAAAATTAATTCCTTTTCCCTTGGCTTTTTGGTTTGTTTGTTATTAAAAGGATGATATGAAAGAAAAAATAAAAAAAGTTGCACGGAACATTACACTGTGTAAAAAATCCAAGAAATGAAATTTCTGTTGTAAGTTTGAGTTTGTTCCACTGCGAAATCGGATTAATGGATTTAGATGAAATTCGGTAGACGGATAGCACATACTCTAGATAAAAAATACAGGGTAGTTTTTAGGGTGTAAAACGGGTGAACATTTTCTACTTTTAGTACTTATTCTGTTTTTGTTAACTTGGTATAAGTAAAATTCTGGCAACTCTATATCTATTTAAATCGTGTTTGTAAATACCTCTAGATTAAAAATTGAAATTTATTAATTATGTGTTGCAAAATAAGCTCAAAAAGTTAAAGATATAAAAAACAGTACTATATCTGGGCTCAAATAAAGGTTTAATAATTCCTTCGTTATTAAAGAGAATATTAAATTGTTAAAATTCTTGCAAAACGTAGTTGTGATTGACACAATCATACACACATTGTAGTGTTTTCATGCATTGCTTTTGACCTGTTTTCGCTGTATGCTTTCCCGCCTGATTAATTGTCAATAGTTGAATTGAAGATGAAGTTCCTTAAAGATGCCAGAACTATGTGATGATTGTGATCTGGATCTTACCAGAAAAAAAGCATATTGTGTGTAACGTGTAGAAAGTGGTTTCATGCTGATTGTGAAGCAATATCTAAAGATCTATTTGCAACATTAGACAAAACCAGAAATCTATCATATAAGTGTAAGAAATGGATGATAAATTCTCCACAATCTTCAGATGATGAAGTGCACTCAGGGAAGAGATGAGGAATGAATTTGCTGGCTTTAAGAATTCGTTAAAGTCTCATGCAAATGATATGAATCTCAAACAAACAGAAATAAACACCAATTATGACACATTTGTTAATGAAATTCGCAGTTAATCTCAAAAATATTAGAGATGAAATTTTGATCTGCAACTATTTTGTTAAATCACATGAAACTACTACAAACAAAAAAATCGATCAAATGAAGCTATTGAATCATATGATACAATATCGTATAAACAGATCCGACGGAGTTATAACAGGACTGTTTAAAAATGTTGAAAATCTCTATCAAACTATTGTATCTATGGCTGACTTGTGTAAAGTTGATGTATCTCTTAATAATGTTACTGACGTTTATAACAGTGTTTTCACACTGAAAGTTAAAACCAGGCTTTAACGTTAAAACCATAAACAACTGCTTTTGCATTCACACTTCAAGTTTGTTAAATTCAGGTTTTAACTCACATGCTGTCTAATAACTTTGCGCAAAATAAAATAAATCTCCTACATAAATGCGTGTATTTGTTGTTGCATTTTTTCCGCTTTTTAATAACACTTGTTGGACAAACTGTACAACAACAGTTTTTGTTAATATGAACAACTAAGCTATTTCACTCACAATGCGCCCTAAAATGGAAAAAAATACACAAATACATTATAAGGTAAACCTTTTTTTATAGGCAGATGAATGGCAGTCATATTGTCTATTTTCACTTTTCAGAGTTCAATGAAAATATTTTCTTTGTTTTCCTTCAAAAAAAAAAAAAAAACTGTCTTTCCCATAATTTTTGATTTTTGTTGCTGCTGCATCAATTTTCAAGTTGAAAATCTTTCAAGCGCCATCTATTGTTATTCACTGGTATAAACATTACCCGCTGCTGTCGGTCATTTCAACTTGGCAGCACTGAATTTATCACAGCGAAAACAAGGTTGCATTTCATAAAACCAACTTAAAACCAATTCAAAAATGGTTTTAATTTGGTTTTAACAAAAACAATTTGTATAGTAAAACCAGGTTTTAACAATTGGTTTTAACGTTAAAACCAACTTTTATTAAAACCATGTCAGTGTTAAAACACTATTACATAAGGAATGCTATACTGGTGAATTTTGCGCTGATAAATATTAGGAACAAGATAATGGCTGCCTACTTCCAAAAATTTGAAGAAATCTGATTTGAATGTATCTAGCCGAATTTATTTAAACGATAATTACACATTTCTTACATTAGACTGTTTAAAATGTACTGGAAATTGAAAAAAAAAAGTCTGAATATTTTGGCATAATTTGAAGAAATTTGTGAAGAAATCCTAAAAAAATCTGGCATCACCATGAGCAACTAGAAGTGAATTTTTGTTAGCTGAGCATAAAAAAGAAATTAAGTGTTGAACATACATAAATTTATTGTTGCTTAGTACAAAGAGTATGGATCATCAATATTTACAGCATTCATTCATTCCAATTCATCAAACTCAATCGTTGCTTGCTTTATTGTGTTGTTGCTGTATATTAGCAGAATTGAAGCCGTCAAATTTTGTTTTCATTTTATGGAGGCTGGTTTTGTTAACAATCACCTTGTGTTGTTATTGTTGCTCTTTATTACATACATACAAACATGCCAAGAAAAACGAAAGAGACTTTAATTTCATTTCATTTATTAAATTCAGTAATACATGTGGCCTCAAGGCCAGTATAAATATATTACAAGTACAAAATGGGCGGTTATGTATTAATGAAAAAATAAAATATATACAATAAACTATATGCAATCGAAAAACATTTATATAAAATCGTAAAACATTTCAACGGCTCCAATAAAACATTATAGTATAGATATAACATTAACCCAATCAATCAGTGGTTAAGCAAATTAATGAAAGTATTGAGAAAGTTTTCTCTTAAAAGATGCCAACGTAAAGCCAAAAGAACGCAATTCTCTTCGTAAGAAGTTCCACAAGCGAGCAGCGCGAACAAGAAAAGAGCGTTCGTAAACAGAATAATGGATATGATTAATAACTATTTGTGGATTCCTAAGTGATCTTGAAAATTGTATCCTCTGCACAGTCTGTTCAGGGATTTGAGTCCTAATAATGTTAAACAAATACATAAATTAGCAAGCAAAACTTAAGGCAGTACTGAAGGTAGAAGTTATTTACACAGACTTTTCCAAAGCATTTGATAATATATCTCATTCCATTCTGTTGTCAAAATTGAGTTTAATGGGATTCCATTCCAATTTTTTGTTATGGCTGAAGTCATACTTATCTAATAGAGTTTGCTCTGTATATATTGAAGATTTTCAATCCACGCCCTATTGTCAAACGTCTGGAGTGGCCCGTTATTATTTAATTTATATATTAATGATATTGGTGGCTGCTTTATTAAGTCAAAATATCTGTTATATGCCGATGATTTAAAATTTTTCATGAAATGTGATTCATTGAGTGATATTTGCACTATGCAAAATGAGCTTAATAATTTAAGCAATTGGTGCAAACTTAATTACTTGTATTTAAATATAAATAAATGTTTATATGTTTCATTTCATAGATCCATGGATCCCATTGTACTGATATTTAATATTAATGGTATTAACTTGAACACTTCGAATTCTAAACTTGATTTAGGTATTGTTTTTGATAGTTCTATGTCGTTTGTAGCTCATGTTGAGTATATACTGCCTAAAGCGTATAAAATGCTTGGTTTCCTGAAGAGAAACTGCTCTGAGTTTGTTAACCCGTACACGCATAAATACATTTATTCGTCCTTTGTTAGATCTAAGTTGGAATATGCTGCTGTTATATGGAATCCTCATGTCTCAAATCTTATATCTCGTATCGAGAGACTTCAACGCATCTTTCTTAAATTTGTTACACGCTCATTACCTTATTTAACTTCTGTTCCTTATGAATCTAAGTGCCTTTTTATTGGCCTACGTACTCTTGAAGGACGTAGAAAACTCCAATCCGCCCTTCTGGTTTACGATATTATTAGCGGTTACATTGACTGTCCTGTAGTGAAATTCAGTAACTTTTAACAAATAGACAAATGTTATTTTTCTCTACAATTATTATTGTTTGCATTAACGATTATGTTATTTACTAACTTCTAGTTCACAACTTCGTTTAAATTTGATATCATGTGGCAGCTCTGTTAAAATTAAGGAAGAGCACAAAGAGGAATAGAAAATAAATAAATGAATTTGTACTTGTATTTTCATCAATTTCTTTAATTTTGAGAAATAAAGGTTAAATTTAATATTTAAATAATAGCAATATTGTTATTTATAGCTAAAAGTTTTTACATGTGTGTATAAAGCTGTAAAATAATTACTTGAGTTCTGCTAAAAGAGCGTGTGCTTTAACTGAACAGCTGACTGTTGTTGATTCAATAACACCACAAAAATCATTGTCGTTTAGTTAACAACACATGTGGTTTAAAAGTGTTACTGCATAGAAAACTCGGTAATTTTTATATTTTTTAAAATGTATTATATTACATTTTTTATACCTCCTAGAAATTTAAGATTAACTAAGCTGTTTGATGTTCCTTTTCATCGGACTAATTATGCTCGTAATGGCACACTAACCCGTGCTTTCGCGTTTCTCAATGACATTAACTTTAAATTGCAAAAAGATTCAAAGTCCTACATAGAGTTCAGCACTGAAAAAAATGAGTTTAAACTTGTTCTTCTAAGGGCGACTTTTTGAGTTCCAGATTAGAGATTAAATTAACCTTAATCTTTATTTGTGATTTTTGGGTAGTCGATTATATAGTTTTACTTGCTAGTTTATGCGGCCAATCGTGGTGGTTTAATCATGCATTAATATTGAAAACATACACTTGTCAAACATATAACTTTTTGTAAAAATTATATGATAAAATAATTTAAAAACACATAAATCAATATATATATATATTTTATATTATTTATCTATTTCCTTTAACACGCGCAATATTTTACTTGTAAATAATAAAACATGACAGTTTCTTCTTCTTCCCACAAAAAATCAAAGTGTGTTGATAACATGTATGACTTTTACACAGAAAATGTTGCCACTATTTTGTTCCTCAGTATGGTAATACTACACATAATAAGAAGTTTAAACTACCACTCAAAAATATCAAACTAAATTAATTTGAGATTAAGCTAATTTGCGGATTAGCTAATTAGAGAAATAAACTAATCTTAATCTCGAACCCAAAAAGTCGCCCTAAGTGTAATAAAATAATATTGTTATTTGAAATTTTGCTTTAATTTCATAACTTTGTATGTATATAGAAATTAGCCTTCTTTATTTTTGGTTGAACTTTTATTATTTTAATATTTATATAAGCTATTCAATCTTAGTTATTAAGAAAATTATTTCACACTTATATCGTTGTCTAAATAAATAAATAAATAAATGAAACGATAAATTTAAGAACTTTATTGTGTGATTGGAGGCATGGGCCCGTAATCTTAAGCCATAGACATATCTTACAATTTTGTGAATAATTAATTTAATCTGTTTCCTATTAGAGGCATTGCATCCAGAGTAAACAATAAGATAGTAGTTTATTTGTGACATAAGCAAAGCATGAGCAACAGTTTTTCTTACATGGAGTGGCATATATAGATTGAGATGATAAAGTCTAAGCAAAGTTAGGCAGACCCTAGAAAATATGTTCCTAATATGGAGCTCGAAATTTAATTTGTCATCAATTATCACACCAAGGCATTTTAAGCAACTTACAATATCAACCCGGGAATCACTTATTCTCAAGTCAAAGTCAAGACAATTATTTCCAGTAGGCTTAAATACGAGACCTTTAGTCTTATCAGGATTAACTTTAAGAGAGTTGATTAACATCCGATTATTAACTTTGTTTAAATCATAATTTATGTAGGCCTGCAGGGAATCAGAGAAGATAATCTCACTGGACCATAGCAGTTGTACATCATCAGGGGCCTAATTCCCGCATTCGATTGCGAGCGAGTTATTACTCGAATGTGCAAGTTGTTTAACTTTTGGGATTTTCGCATTCGGTTTCGAGTAGCACATATCGAAATTTCTAATGACAGCATTCGGTAACGTGCATACATTCGAATGCAACCGTTCGTGTTTTTAGTCGCAAGCAAAATGGCATTCGAAATCATGTTTAATATAGAAAAAGCGATGAAAAAGAAAATGTATGTTCAATATTAGACTTATTTATTTATAAATGAATGAATGCACAAATGTACTTATTAAAAAATACTTATTAAAGAATTTCTTGTTGACTTTAAATATAACAAAACACACCGACTTGGCAAATAATAATATTTTACCTAAGAGTTGTCGGGGAAAATAAAAAAAATCAACCAACTCTGGGATCATCTAAATAACAAATTAACTGCTTCTAGTCAACCAATAAGATAATTGAAAATGTGGATAGTGCTCTATTCTCTAGCTTTACACTAATTTATTATTATTAAGTTATTAATTAAATTAAAATGAAAATAACATTTATGTATATTCGTTTCTTTTTTCTGCATATACGTTTGTATGTACGTACATACATATGTTTTTGCACACATACATATATACAAACATATGCTTTTGCTTACAATTTATTCAGTGTTGTGAAATGAATTTATATATAAATATATTTGCTTTTTCCAACACTAAAACAAAAACTCGATGCGCTTGGTAGCGAGTGACATCATCGGAAAATTTCTTGCCATCGAAATTAATTTCTATTCGAATGCAATTCCGATCACGAGTGCAGGAATTAGGCCCCAGCAAAAGCATAGGGCCTACAAAAACATAAATCATGAAAAAGGTCATCAAGAAATAAGATAAATAAAACAGGCCCAAGAACCGAGCCTTGAGGTACACCTGACTTAACAGATTTCACTGCCGAAGTGTCACCATTTAAAACGAAAAATTGCTTACGGTTGCTTAAGTACGACCAGAGAAGTCGACAAGCAGATTTGGAAAATTGAAATTTATAATGAAGTTTATAGATAAGTAAACACAGAAAAAACTAATTTTCCATTTCAAACACAAAATTCTCTGAATCAAGTATTAATTTTTTCAATTTAGGTCCTACAAAGGAAATTGTAAATTCAAATACAAAATTTTGTAATAATTTGTTTGAAAAAAAACCCCGATTTTTTTAATCAAAAAATTGTCTGATTCAATAAAAATTTTTTATGAAAATAAAAAGCAAATAAAACAAATAACTATTTTGTACAGTATGCAATTTCTATATTGGAACAGAAATCTTCTCTTAACAATTTTGTTACAAATGTTACTTTATACTAATTGTATGAACTAGAATTTTTCACTCCATACTGTTTTGTGTAAAACCAAATGTGTTTGGGATGAGTCGAACCTGAAATCTCTTGACTAATAAACTAACGTACTTATCACTCAGCTAAAGAGCAAATCGTTTTTGGATGCGCAAATAATGAATACACGCGAAACATTATTTCTTTTGTTTCTTCTAATCTAAAAATAACTTTGTTGAGTAAAAAAAAACAAGCAACGACTTCTTGTCCGAATGTACACGTATACAACACGAGCATTCAAAGAAAACAACAACATCAGCACATGACCACGTTGAGTCAATCAACAAGCAAGGAAAACACCAACACAAACAAATGAAATTAAGTGATACAGTTTTTTTTACATAAAACAAAACTGAATAAAATAATTTACTGGAACAGTAAAAATATTTACCGAAACTAAATTTTATTTCAAAACACACGTTTGTTTGAAATTTTTTTTGGGAATAATTTTTTCTGTGAAAGAATGGTTGACTAGATCAAACGCTTTAGAAAGATCAATAGACACTAATACACCCACTTTGCCGTTATTAAGATTTTCCCTGATGGATTCAGTAAGTTCCGTTAACAAAAGTTGAGTATTACGACCTTCATGGAATCCAAATTGGTACTCACTTAGTATATCCCGTTCACGAACCCAATTCGAAATGTGGTCTTTGACAATATTTTCTATTACTTTGGAGAGGGCAGATAAAATGCTAATTGGTCTTATGTTATTCAAGGATAGTTGTGAACCATTTTTATGAATAGGAATTATGCGTGATGTCTTCCATTCATCAGGAAAATTAGATGTCAAGATATTATTCACAAAATATAAAAGATGTCTGTTTAAATAAGGAAAAGCTATTTTAATCAATTTGATTGGTATACCATCAACTCCAATTGAAGAAGATTTGATACGAATTAAGGCATTAAGTAGATCAATTTCAGTGATATTAGCAAAGGAAAAACCATGAGTTAGATGATCGAATTGAGAAAAATTTGGTTCAATACTACGATCAGTAGATTGGCTGTTTATGAAATGCTCATTGATCTCATCGACCTCCAAATCAGCATAATTCTTCTGACCTTCTGAAACCCCGGCAACACGTAAACTATTCCACATTTTTCTAGGATCACTATGATTGAATATGATAATAGTAATTAAACCCCGCTGTTTACACTCACTCAGAGATAATCCGTAATAATAAAGACCTACATATGGAAATGCATAATTGAGTTTAACAAAAAAAAAAAAAAAAAAAAAAAAAAAAAAAAAAAAAAAAAAAAAAATCGGTGTAATAAACTAATTGCTACCAAGAATCGATGGAAGGGTAGATAACGGCATTGTCAAACTAACTGAATCGATGCAATCAATATCAACAGCGCCAAACAAACTAGGATCAGTGATCACACCATCATTTAACAAATTAAGGCATTGTTCCATACTGTAAACCCTTTCGATGTTACTAAGCAACGTAACTTTAACTTTAGGTATATCCGTATTAATATATTTATAATAAAGAATTTTATTCTTAGAACGAAGATCTCTACAAACTGATAAAAGTTTAGCTGCAGCAGGCGCGAAGTGGTATTTAAGGAACACCTTGGATGAAATGTTGCCTCCAATAATATTACTAAGCAGGAGCAAACTCCTCACAATTTGATGTCGCTGCTGTACAGAATTAAGTTTTATTAAAACTTCTTTACCACCATTTATGTAAGCACAATGATGCAGATTATTATATGTGATTGTTACTCCACTCCAAGTTTTGATATTATTCGGTAGTCCTTTCACCAACATGTCAGCTCTATTCAATCTTCTTTGCATAACGCTGTTTTGAATCTCAACAACAACAAGACGCCTGTTAACTGTCCCATTATCACTACTTATCAGACAAACTCTCACGGCGAATTTTCTCAACTTTGTCGTGCTGTTCAGAACGAAGTTTATCAAACATTTCAATTAACTTTTGTTAAAGGTTTGATATGCTGTCTTGGACCTCTTTTTCGAAAGTGCGATTTCGTTCATAAAGTTTCGTTTCAATACCTGCAGGGATGTGGTCTACTTCTTGTTGTATATTACTAGGAGACACTGACAAATTAGCGATACGTTTATCTCTAGGAATTGAATTTCAAACATTGGAAATATAATGAAACACCTTTCTGTTTTGAAAAACAGAATAGCTTGTGGTGCTCAATAGACAGATTGACACAGCTTATATGAAAAAACATCCCACATAAAAAGCATCCAACACTGCTTTGTGTCTTAGTAACATTTTCGTTGCAGGAACATGGATGTCAGACAGAATCTTTTAACCTTAAGCCCAATTCTTCGAAATTTAGTGAGATTAAGTATTTACTGGAAGGTGGATTTTTAAATGTTTTTGGAGTGAGTGAAACTTGGTTGAAGGAGACTGTATCTGATGGTGTTGTGGATATTCCGGGCTATGTTTGTGATAGAAATGATCGACCTAGGATGAAGGGTGGTGGAATTGTGTTGTTGAGTGTTTGTTTGCTGAGCTTTATTTTGGAAATGTTAAAGTTCTGGTTGGAGATGTTTACCTTCCGCTCGGGGACTTTGTCTCCTTTTAAAATGAACCTTGTGATTTTCTGGTTAGGTACTCTAACATTGTTATTGTGGGTGACTTCAATAACAATTTGTTTGAACCTGTTAAGTCTTTGTTGGTCCGTAGTACCAATATCCAACGATGGTGTCTGTGTGCTGCTGTACCTAGATTTGGCCAGGCTTTTGACAGTGTTAATCACTCTTTGTTAGTTTCCAAGTTTTGTAGGTTGTATGGCCTTTTAATTTCTGGTTGTAAATTGATATATTCTTATCTTTACGATAGAAACCAGCATGTTGTCAGTGGTAGCTATAGTTCTGGGTTGTTTAATGTATAGGTGGAGGGTTCGGTCCTTGCACCCTTACTTTTCATAATGTTTATTAATGATCTCTTTCAAACCGTAGCTAGTAGTATGTGTCAACCATTCGAATTTGCCGATTATGTGCAGTTGCTATTTAAAGGTTGTTCCTGTTGGTTTTTTAAGTGGCTGGATGTCAGACAATGGTCTTAGGGTTAATGCTAGTAAGACTAAAGCAATGTTTTTTGGTGACAGTCGCATTGACAAATTCACCATTGCTTTGAATGACAAATTGATTGATTTTGTGGAAAAAATTAAGGTCTTATCATCGAATCAAAATTGAGTTTTGAAAGTCATATTTATTCAGTTGTTTCAAAGGTTTGTTTTACTTTGAGGAAGCTATATAGCTTAGATTTACTTTTACCCTTACATGTCAAGAAGAGGGTTGTTTATGGGTTGATTATGCCAATATTTTTGTATGGTTTAGAGATATACTGTGGCACCTTGGGCTACGTTCTAAAAAAATAAGGCTTTCAATAGAGTAGTAAGATACCTTTACTCTCTTAGATTACGACAACATGTTTCGCCTTTTGTTGTAAAATTGTTAGGGTTATCTTTTGTCTATTTTATTAAGTTTAGAAACCTGTTGCTGTTCTATAAGTCATTTAAGAGACAAGCGCCTGACTACTTACATAGTTGACTTATTTTAATTTGGAAGGTCTATTAGGAATAGGCAGTTGAAAATTGCGAAGCTAATACCTGTCTTGGAGCGGTCGTTTAATGTAAGGATAGCTAGAGATTTTAATAAATTGCCACCGTCTCTAAGAACACTTAACGTTTCTACTAATAATTATAAGAGGAAACTTTTACAAGAGCTTTCAACAATATAGTCTGCTTATTAACCAATTGCATTAACAGAGCAAAAACAAAAAAGTCATAAAAAAAATGTAAAGAAACTACAGTTTTTTAACTATCAAGTAAACTAATTTTTTTATGGAAATTTTTGAATTCCTAGAGAACGAACATACCTGGGCGGGTAAATTTTTTTGAAATTTTTGTCTTTCATGCCCTTTTATAATATCCAGATGTCAAAACCCATAACATTTGCGTTTTTTATAAAAAAATTTTATTTTCTCTAAATTTTCAAATTTCGATTTTCACTAAAGGACGAATTTCAGGAGAACGAACATACCTGGGCGGCCAAATTTTTTTTGGAATTTATGTCAAATATGGTACAATATATCACCATCGTATATGGAGAAACTAAGACTATTTGAGAGAAAATGTTTGCGGTCCTGCACACTGCTGTTCAGATCTGCAGATAATAACTATTTGAAATACATACATATGTTTCAAATGAAAAACTCTATAATAGAACAAAAATTAGTAGGATCGATAATTTTATTATTCATTTAATAAGGAGTCATGTTAAGAACAGTAGTGAATTTTATGAAAATACTCTGATTATGGCTCCATACTACACAAACAACGAATATATATATACATATGTAAGACACTTCAAAATGGATATGTACCACCTGAGGCCTTTGTATATCTCGATAGTAATGAACTCATTCAAAACGAATCTGGCGTTCCTATACTCTACCATATTTATAGACACGCCAATGATAAAACAATTCAAAACAAGCAACTTGCAAATACAAATAGCAGATTTGACATTAGCGTTTATGCAAAAGATAAAAACATGTTTCCAAACATAAACAATAACAAATTTTGGTGGCTTGCTAATTAAGTTATACTCCTCCTTTTTACCTCTTAACTAGAGATGTGCAAATGTCGTGATTTTATCGTGTCACGCGTGAATCACGCGTGATTCACGTGATTCATGGTCAAATATTATAACTAATCACGCGTGAGTGCGTGACCGTGACTGAAAAAAATTTACTCGTGCGTGATCGTGCGTGAGCTTTTTTTTAATAATCACGCACGAATTCTCATGCTCTCACGAGATAACATTCTTGCATAGGTACATATGTAACTGTATTCAATCATTTGAAACAAATTATTTTATAATAATAAATGCATATTTGTATAGTAATATGTATGGTAGTATGAGCTTACAAACATAATGAATACCCCCAAAACAAAATGTTTCGACTTTTTCTGAAGTCAGACTTGTCGTACCGAATTCGTTAAGACATTTCGGTAGTTTCTCTGAACAATTTTTTTTAACATTAAAACTTTGATTTTTGAGTACATAAGTAAAAGTCCGTAAGTAAGTTTGTATGTATGTATGTTTCTTAGATACCCTGTAAGAAGTATCAATTGAGAAACACTACTGATTCAATAATGCCTTTGTCAACAATACTACTGACGAATTGTACCGCAGAAAATGTTTTTTGCTTTAGGGACCGTCCATATATTACGTAACGCAGTAGAGGGGAGGGGTGGGGTTCGAGTTTTGTTATGATTTGTTTTTTTTAAGAGTAAGTTTTCTTTAACACAAACACAATTCGCAAAGCGATTAGCTTGTCTGGTGGGGGGAGTCTTTGTTACGTAACAGAAAAATTTTAGTAATTTCTATGTTTTCTTATTTAATATGCTTTTCTCATTTATTTGATTATCATTTATTTAATTGATCATACGTCTTACCTTCACATTTATATTATCTATGTATACATACATACATGTGCGGAATGTCAATTTTTGATATACGACAATTCGAATTCGAATATTTAAAATGATATCCGCGAATACGAATATTTAAAACGATATTAAATTAACTTTGCTTTATTTTAATTTACATTGTACATTTTACAAAAACACGAGCACACATATATACATACATAGATATGTATATACATATTTATATCTAAGAACCTATTTTTCAACGCAAAAAACATGAAAATTATACATATACTTTTTCGTGAGCGTGCGTGATCGTGATAAGTTGTAAAGCACTCGTGCGTGATTAAAAATATTTTATTCGTGAGCGTGCGTGATCGTGAAAATTTTCAAAATCATTCGTGCGTGAAAGTGCGTGAGTAAAATATTTTTCTGCGTGAGCGTGCGTGTCGTGAGTCAGAAAACACTCACGTGCACATCTCTACTCTTAACTAATAGTTTTACTTTTGTTATTGTAGTAAAGTTTTTTATTAGTTCTTTTTTCTTTACGTCATGCTAGAATTATATGTAATTGCAATTGTATACATTGTAAAAAAGCTAATATTTAATGTAAAAAAGTGCATATTTTAAGACATACTGACTCACTCATGAATATTATGAAGCACTTCCGCTATAGCTAGAGATCTGAAATTTGAGCGACGAACTATAAAAATCTGAAAACCCGGACATTTTAACCAGGCCCATAAAAATTAAAACTTGTTGTACTGAGCTGAAATTCGATACAGAACTAGGTCTAGGTGAACAATCAACTAAAAAATCTGAAAACCAGGAAATTAAAGCCAGGAGGGCGGGGCTACGCCCATACAGATCAGAATTAAAAATGCAAATCTTATGGAATCTTATGCTTAATGGAAGATATTTTATTGAAATTTGGCATACATATGTTCTGCGATAATGCAAGGCTATAAATTTTTTATTAAAAAAGTGGGCGTTGACACGCCCATACAATTTAAATCTCATATTCGTGTACTACGGCTCAGCATATTTAGATATATTATTTATGTATGGATTATTATCCATTTGCAACGAAACTTGACACGAATACTAAGCGCTGGCCGAAAAAAATTTCGAGTTTGGAAAAGTGGGCAGGGTTACGCCCATAAAAATTAAAAGTTGCGCTAAGGATCTGAAATTTGATACACAAGTAGGTCTAGGTGAGAAACCAACTAGAAAGATCTGAAAACCCAAAAAAATTTACAAGAATGGGCGGGGCCATTCTAATATTGTTTGAAACTAAAAACTTACAGGCTTTATAAAGGTTTTTTAAGAAAATTTTTTTACGAAAATTTGTCTTAAAACCCCTTTATAAAGCCTTAATAAGTTATATAAATAAGGATGTTAAGATACAGCTTTTAACTTAGCCATTTTATTTATTTATTTATTTATTTCAATCCGATACATAGGAAGCCTAAAAGGCCAATTATACATGTATCTATAGAATTATATTTATAGTCACTTAAAGCTACAGAATGTAAATTATATGTTATATTATATAAAAAATAAAAAAATATGTATTAATGAAATGAATAAGTCTCAGCGTCAGTGACTCCCCAGCCACACAAAATTAGTAAGAAGGAATAAAATTTTAAATAATAGTAAAAAAGATCCAAAAATTGCCGCCGATGTGTTAAATGTCATACAATCATATCATATTCGCGAGGAAAACCAGTTCGAAAGCATTTTTTATAGATCAAAATTGAATATGAGAATAGTTTCAAAGGTGATGGTAAGGTATTCCAAACCCTGCAGACTCTTATTTTAAATGACCGTTCAAAAATAGAGAGGAATATACGAGGAATGTCAATCTGAACATTACGTGTAGAGTTTATGAAGGAAAAGTTGCTTGTAAGAAGTGTAGGCTGTCCCATTTTAATAACTTTGTAGAAATAAAGAAGCAAACGCAGGTCGAGGTAGTCAAGAAAATTACAGCCAAGAAATACAGACACAAGTGTTGTAACACGATCATGCTCACGGACTCTAACTTGAAAAACATATCTAACAATTTTTCTAACAACTCTCTCAAGAACATCAATATTACCTCTTAATGACCGGAGTATAACTCGAGACAGTAGTTAACCTTAGTCATAAGCATTGGGCCAATCGATATCTAATATGTTTAGGTGTATATGATTTTAATGCATACAATCTTCTTAGGGTCATAGAAACTTGGCGTGATATTGAATTTATGTGATTGTCAAAGTTTAGTTTAGAATCAACTATACCAAGGCATTTGAGAGAGTCTGCATAGCTAATCGGCTGATTTCCGATACGAAGTCTGGGATAAATTATATGTTGAGATTTTAAGTGAAAGTATAAGACAAGAAGAATATCATCCGCAAAAACATACGATTTACAAAAAGATGAGTCCATAAGAGGAATGCAATCATTTAAGTAAGCAAGGAAAAGCAAAGGTCCTAATACTGACCCCTGCGGTACTCCAGAGGTAACCTGTCCAACACTAGAACTATATCCACCAATAGACACAAACTGGGAACGCTCACATAAGTAAGAATATATCAATTTACATGCAGATTTGGAAAAGTAGAAATTATTATGTAGTTTAGTGATTAGAATATTATGATTTACTCGATCAAAGGCATTAGTCAAGTCAAGAGATATCATAATAGATTTTTCGTGTCTGTTAAGCTGTGTTCTAACAGTATCAGTAAGAGAGATCAATAATGAATTAGTATTGTGATTCCTTGCATATACGGTGCACGTACATATACAATACTTTAAACTATCACCTAAATAAGGGGGCGTGATCACTCCCATAACATTTTAGCCTTGTGTTTCATTTACTTCGGTCTAGCATATTTTAGAAAAAAATTAGCATGAATTAATAAGAGCTGCTCACAACAAAATTGTGAGTTTAAAATAGTGGGAGGGGTAATGCTCGTAAAATTAAAAGGTTAATTCGCGCTAGAGAGCTAAAATTTTATACACAAGTGAGTGTAGATGAGTAAGCCAATGGGAAAGTCCTAAAACCAAGAAGTTTTATCTGGTATGCGGGCCCACGTCGTTAAAACTCCGATTCGCACTAGAGAACTGATATTTTATAAACAAGTTAATCCAGATCAGAGGTCACTAAGAAAAATCTAAAAGACCAAAAGTTTCAATTAGGGGGCGGGAACAAGCATTTGAAATTAAAAATTAGTTTAAATTTTATTGAAACTTTTCATACACATTCCACTTATCCAAAGTAAAAATTTCCTGTTTTAAAAAGTGGCAATGGCTACACACATAAATCATAGCTTTTTATTTAAAGTACTTTGGCTTAGCAGTTTTTAGTCTATTACTTATAAATTTCTCATTAGCTTCTTTTTCCTACGAAACTTTACATTAACCATAAGCACTAGCAAATAAAAAAGTCGGCAGGGCCAGGTCCATAAAAATTATACGTAATATTATACTTTAGAGAGCTGACATGTTGTAGACAAATAGTCTTAATTGATTTACTCAATTGGAAAATCCAAAAATTAAAGCACCAGCTACCCTATTAAAACTTTGCATGCACATTGGGCATATCTTTTCGATTTATGTACTTCGGCTAAGCATACTTTAATATGTAAATATATTGAGAGCATAGACGGGGTCACGTCCACTAAAATTTACGCTGTATTTTACATGTTTATTTCCAGGCGACTCTTACCAAATTGCGTACAAACTAGCGACCCGTTGTAATAACACAATAGTGCATTTTTAAGTTATACAATCCAACACCCATCACGCTCTAATTCATTATTTTATGTAACTATTCCACTTTCAACTGGCACAATGATCATGAATACAAATAAAACACACTAGAAATTTTAAGTTTAAAAAGTGTTATTATAGAAAATTTGTCAAAAAGTAATTAGATCCTCACGAAAACATAAATGTAAAAAAAGGCCAACTTCCTATCAAAAATTTCGGCCATTAAAAGTAGTGGGATATAAATTTTGACCAAGTTCTTGTTTGCCACAATTCCTCACACTGAAATATACTATAAATTATATAAATTTGTAAACGAAAGGGTGTCACATAATTTCTAGATAATCTGCTAATTTGGCAATATTTTTACCTTTCTAAAAAGGAGAGAATAATGTATATTTGTTCATTTCTTTATGTCGATAAAAATGTTGCCAAGTAAGCAGATTATCTAAAAATTATATGATACCCTTTCGTTTACAAATTTATATAATTTATATCATATTTCAGTGTGAGGAATTGTGTCAAACAAGAACTTAGTCAAAATTTATATCTCACTACTTTTAATGGCCGAAATTTTTAATAGAAACGGCATTTTTTCGCATTTATGTTTTTGTGAGGATACTTAAGATACAAGAACTGTTTGTTTATTTGAATTGTTACAATATATATTCTGAAAAAATAAACACATATAAAAAAACAGTTTTTGGCCAACTTCAAAATTAAAAAAAAAAATAAAATATGTCAACACTGTCCGTGACTATCCCGCTATTTTTCTTCCGAACTATGCACTTTATCTTTAAAGAAACCCCCACAGAATTTGAGTATTGTAGTTTTCTGGATAACTAATAATTACTATGTACATCCTGTATCCTTTCCTCCGCGTCGTTAATGGGTACACGAGGCTATTTTACTTTTCTGATCGCCACTAACAGGGTTGCGAAATTTCAAAGCGGTCTGACCAATTTCTTGGCTTCTTATTAGGAACAATAAAATAAAACAAATTTATTTCTATATATATATAAGAAAGTATGTGTGTATGTGGATAATAACATAAAATTTTTCTAATTTTGTTTAAGAATCTTCCGAGTATATCTTACTATGTCTTTTTAATTTGAAATTACATTAATGCAGCTTCTTTATTTGTTTTAAGTTTTAATAGAAGATGATATGGGAATTCATACTGATTCGCAACTACCGAGTCATGTTTATTTGAATACATCACCATTTCATCCGGATGTATTTATGTCGTCTCAAGCATCTGTACCTTTGAACTCGTCAACAGCGAATTTAATTAATTCGTCCAGTAACAAGTAATATATTAAAAATTTTAGAATATTATAAAAGTAACTAACTATGTTTGTGTTATTTTTGTAGGAAACGTAAAAAAGAACAAGGCATTTCATCTTGTATTGTAAATAATCTATCGTCTAACCAAAATGTAAATATCTTAAGTAACGAGTTGAAAGGTAATTCTAATTTAATGCATAGTACTAGTGATACATTAGCTTCTGTTATGAGCACATCAAGAACAATCCAACGCAACCAAAAATTTCAGACGGCAACATCGATACCAAACTTTTATCAGTCATCGCCAACATCCATAAAGAAATTTGTTACAACGAGTCATGGTGGTCGAGGAGGTGATGTTATAATAGAGGAGACAATAAAACCTAGGCGCTGGGAACAGAAGCAAGTACAAATTAAAACCATGGAAGGAGAGTTCAGTGTGACCATGTGGGCATCTGGCATATCCGATGATGAAGAAGAGGAGGAGGAAGAAGAAGAAGAAACTGCCACAATTGAATCCGGAAATCGTGATTGTCAAAACGATCAGGAATTTTTGAAATTTTCCGATCGGTGTACAAATACTAATGTATATACAACAGCAGTTACACCATCACCGATATTACCCACCGCTTTACTTGATACGTCTTGTAATTTGCAACCAGAAGTATTACATCAGCACATATTGATGCAACAGCAGCAACACCAACTTATAATTGATGATGCTGGCTCAACTGTAAACAATTCTCCAAGTTTACCTGCTGCTGTCAGCACAAATATTAATGATGGCAAAAGGTCACAAAATTTATGCTCGCGTTCCAATTCCTACTCAGATAAATCAAAAAGCATTACTTCATCCGCAAATAGTATACAACACATAAACGTTCTTAAGCCAACTGCGATGACACCCAACAACACATTGATTACAAAAAACCCTACGCCTTCTGAAGCAGATATCGTCAACTCTACAGCATTATTATCAAATACTAATGAAACCAGTAACTCAACTTTAACAAGTATAAATTCCGATGAGGATGCTACCTCTAATCATGTTCAAATACATACCTTGAATAGTAATAATACTACGGCGAATACTTTATTAATGACTGGATCACAAAATGGCCGTCTTTTATCTATGGGAGTCGTTTTACAAAACATAAATAACAACCAAACAAAAAATTCAACGATATCAACGCCACCTCCCTTAAGCTACAACTCAAATGATACCTCAGCCAGCAATGCTGCAGCAGTGAATGAAACTAACAATGCCTCTAATGTTATTAACCACGTGATTTCAGCAGCTCCAGATAAGAAAATTGCCTGCCCTCATAAGGGTTGTAACAAACTATTCCGTGATAATTCCGCAATGCGTAAACATTTACATACACATGGACCGCGTGTCCATGTATGCTCGGAGTGTGGAAAAGCATTTGTAGAAAGTTCAAAGTTGAAAAGGCATCAACTAGTACATACGGGCGAAAAACCTTTTCAGTGTACATTTGAGGGCTGTGGCAAACGGTTTTCGTTGGATTTTAACTTAAGGTTTGTATTCTCTATTAATGTTGAATTATTTCGTTATGTACAACTTTGCTACGATGCAAAATGTCGTGAAATAAAAAAAGTGGGGAAAAGTTCACAATTTTTAAACCTCTTAACTGATTTCGATGAAACCAACTATTTTGAATAGATGAAATATTACGTTTTTGAGACATTCTACCTTGTCGTGGTTGGCATATTTCAAATACGACTACGACAGTTTGGTAAAAGATTAAAGAAGACTTGAACAGTTTTACTTTAATCTATTGCCAAACAGTCGTAGTTATATTTGAAACACGCCAACCACGATAAGGCAGATTCTATTTTGTCTGTTGCAAGACAAGGTAGCTGCAAAAGTCTCAGAGTAGGAAACTGTGGGAGTTAAAACTCCCGCAGTTTGTAATTTTTGTAAACATCAATGAAGGTATTCACGTCAAAAGCTGCACTTTTGCAGAAAAACAAAATTGTATATAACAACAACCACATAGAAAATTATTTTGCTCAAATGATGCAAAATTGTCAGGGTCTGAGCGCGAAGCCGCCGTCCTTATTTTTGGGCTCGAGCCGCCGCCGAGTTAGACGGCTCACATCGGCTAATAATTGCAGTTTTATTTCCCATAGAAAACTATGCAATCTATGTATATATGCATGTATATTTAATATAAAGTTTTATGGCAAAACTCTTTAAGATCATGTTTAGGTTTCTTTTTGCATTATTTTATGTATACATACATATCGTCACCTTAAATGCAAAGGGACGTAACTACACTTTTATATATTTTACGGGAGAAACAAAAAACGTTTCAAAATCAATAATAATAATAAAGTATTCTTGAACATTTTCTTTTAAATTTTTTGTAGTATGGATAGTTATATGTTTTTAACCATTTATTGCCTTTTTATATATATTTAATCTTTTATTTTAATTTGAAATTTATTTGCTGGTAGTTTAGAGTTGTCGATATGCATTTCATTGTTGCTTTAACAAATCGTCATTAGACTTCAACCACATACAAAACAGTCACAAACCTCTTATTTTATGTACACACAGACTTTCAAAAACTATTTGGGAATTCACAAATAATAATATTTTTGAAAATCACAAAAGCAAAATAAGTGTAGTAGGCTCATAAACTTATACAAAACCCAGTAGTAGCATAATTAGGCAGCACCTCCCGATGCCGCTGTAAAGTAATGCGCGAAAACTTTTAGTAAATCCATTAAGAAATGTGCTTTGTTATTCGTTAAATGCTACCTTTTATTAGCATTAGTGATGTAACGAATGCCAATTTTTGATATTCGCGAATACGAATACGAATATTTAAAACGATATTCGCGAATACGAATACGAATATTTCATGTGAAATTTATAGGAATTAAATTAGGGCTCTATTTACGCCTGCAATATGAAATCTTAAAAAATTGTTATTAAAAAGAACTTCATACTCCTGTTTGCACACTTTAAAGTTGATAAAAAATACCCAAAATTTTAATGATAGTCAGTAAATAATATTTGAAAACGATACAAAGCACAAGTTTCTATAAAAAATTTAATGGATTTGTACAAACTAATATTTTTATCCATTTATTTAAATTTAGTTTAAGATTTATGCATTTATTTATCTAATTTTTTTGGAAAAATATTCGTATTCGTATTCGCCTGAATTTGACGAATACAAATGCTTCGTATTCGCATTAAAAACGGACGAATATTCGACAATTCGAATAAGAACACGAATATTCGTGCATCACTAATTAGCATTAACTACACTTCCATGGAAAAACATATCGTATAATTACGAGAAATATTTTTTATTGCGAAAAGTGTACATATACTTATTGTATAATATTCCAAATTTAGTTTTGTTTTTCTATTTAGGTAGAATTTTAGAAATCACAACAGTTCTAAACAGCTAATGTGTGATTAAAAGGAAATGAGTTAAACGCATTCTATATATTTTTGAACTGCACCCTACAATCGGAATATCTCGAGAGTAGTTAAATACATATATTGTTATAATTTTTCCAGACGTAGACTCATATGAAATTCAAAAATACCAATTTAGGAAAATCAAATTACTTTAATATTTTCTTATGGTACACAACTTTATTTTCCGTAAATATTGATTTTTTTCAGAAAATCTGCGCGTATTTATGAAAAGGTACTCTTTAATTTTAGTTAAAAATGCTTAAAACTGTCTGCATAACAAAATTTGGTAGTTGAAATTTTTAAAATCTACCGTCACAACTTTTTATACGCGCTTAAACAAAAATATGTTTAAAATTTACTATATTGAAACATTGCTGAATGTAGGGTACATGTTCAAAATACAAAATAATTTCAACACATTTTTATTAGATTGCCTTTAGTGTTATGTGGTTAAAAAGTTAATGTGTTAAACAAAGTTTTTACAAAATTTAAAATAATGAAGATACTTAAAAAAAACAAAAGAAAATTGATTTCTTAGCCTTTCCCCTTGTTTATTTCAATTTTTTATTTAGAATTTTTGTCTTTAATTTAAAAGCCAGCAATAAACTCAAAAATTATAAGCGAAATACTAAAAAAGTCAATGTAGAAAAATTGTTTTGTCTTAAGTAAAATATCCTGTAACTTAAAAGAAACACGGAAACACATCTAAGGAAATTATTTCTTAAGAATTTTAAGCTTAGCTCAGAATGCTTTATCTGATAAAACTTGGATAATTTTTAAAAAAGTTATATATATATATAACTTCTCTCCAGCTCAAGCCAGAAGGCTATTGTAACGAATTTATTATTATCTGGGGTAAACATTATAAGGTGTGCGAGAAACCCTATAAATTACAACCTTGTCTGACAGAAGTATTTAGTACTCGTTGAAGCTTTTAGTACCACTAAGCACGTTTCTAGTTTATTAGTTGCAACTCATTTCCTTCTCAGTTCTTAAGACTACATGTAAGTAAAAGCAGAAGACTGAAAACGCAGAATTGCATCAAGTTTGAAGCCAAAATCTTATCATCAGGGGTAATTCAATCAGAATATATAGAAATAAAATATTCTCGTCCCAAAATTATATACGCACGCACTCGGTAAGATACCTTGGCACTTTGGGGCACTTGGACACAGTTTCACCAAGTCGCACGGGTAAGACACTTAATAACTTTAAAATACATAGATCCAGTTTCGTACTATATTACGGCGTACCTTGAAATATTTTAGACTCTTGTGAACCCGATCCGCAAAACACCATTACCGATGGGTAGAAAACAGAGGGTATTGTCATGCTATTTATTGGTTATAATATGGTGAAGCAAGAAAAAAATAGCTACTCCGCCAAGAATTTCGTACAAGGCACCCCAGCAGTATTACTTCTACGTGAAAGCAAGGAAAAGTTAATTTTCAACCACGGCTAACACCTAACCTCAATTTTCATTTGCCGCACTCATAGGAAACTGCTCCTGTCAGAACCATCTTAAAAATCCAATTATAAAGATATTCTATAGTCCAGCCAGTACAGATACATATTATTTTCTACATCCCTTTGAAATAAGTTATCCAAATTGTCCTGCACACTTTCTTTTATTACTTGATCTACTTACTCTCTTTATTATCACTTTTGCCAGTTCTCTATTCTAATTTAAACGCAAAAGGGAAGAATGTAGTCATGTTGACTAGTTATCCCTTTTTGCTACACTAGCCTTCAATAGCTTACACCAACCGGAATATTTCCGGAGGCAATTGATACCAGTATAATTATTTCAATCGTGAGCGTAGGTTATTGTCGGTCCGTAAAGAAATTTGTATCTGCCAAAACTCATTCATTTCCAAAAGAAAAATTTAATTACAATTAAGAAAAACAAAAATAAAAAAAAAGTGAAGTGCTGAAAATTAGAAGACAAAAGAGAAACCAAAATGTGTAATGCGAATTGTTTTGTTTTGGTAACTAACTCATTGCTAATGGAACAAGTAAATACAAACGTCTGATTATGTACATAATGTGTACATATGTATGTACATACATACTTACATAAACTGGATTATACCATCATTACGTCGCTGCAGTCTACAAGGGCCCTTAAGACATCGCGCGGATAATCAGTAAGTTAGCAAGTGTAATTTTTTTTCTTTCCATATATACATATACACATTATTATATCTACATATATTTAACGTACATACATACAAACATATGTGCAGCCATTTATACAATTGACGGCATATGAAATTATAAATTCCTTAAGCAAATAAATATACATACCTACATCTACATACACACATATGTATGTAGACCAAAACAACAACAATTCTCATATACCTCGTATTTATATGCTTAAACAAATACATATATACATTTCTGCAGTTAACAGAGTTCATTGTCTACACAAGAATATTTGAGATCATTACATACTCAATTTATTTATGTCAGTCATGTTCACAATTATAGACCTTTTACAACCACTTAGCTTTTAAATACATATTAAATATAAATTAAGTTCCTTCATTATAAACTCATTAATGATTAGATGAATTATATTAATGTGAATAAAATGAATTTCTAAACAAATCACTTTAAGAGGAATGTTCACAATACGGATATGTAAAGGTTAATTGAAACTAAGTTACGTTTTGTTAAGGGGCAATCATTAAGATTATGAGTACGACCGATTGCCATGGTGTTCTGATTCTATAGGAGTCAGTGGGAGGGAATTAACAGTACTACCGAGCCACAACATCCGGTTCTCTTCATCACGATTAGTTTGCTTTATACTTATGAACATCGGAAAACTAGCTCTCGTAAATTATTTACTTATTCGGCGAATTTATTTAATGGCATGTAAAATTCTATTGTTTACACGAGTCTACTTATTTGGAAGCAAGAACCTCGCCAACCGACTGATACTAGCCGACGAAAACCTATCATGCCGCGTTTCCAAAGTAGATATCAAAGTAAGTGTAAGAAAGATGGCGCCCAACGAATGAGCAGAAGCAAACAAAAAACTTAGTATTTACATCGTGATATGGATATAATTCTATTCTTTTACTGTTACATTGGTATTTTTTTTTATCATCATGCATATCCCAAGTACCTGAGTAATTATTAGTCCCATTGTAAAGGCTCATTGTAACAAATTTCCGTTTTAGATTTTAACGATATAAGTCCTAAAATAAAAGGGTCATAGGAAGACGAATTTAATTTTAGCAGCTATATCACTTGGAACTAGGAATTTAGAATAGAATAATCAGAAATATTTAATTGATGAGTCGTCGTTTGGCGAAAGTTAATTCTTTTTTTTATACCAAAACGGCCAAGCCATCACTTTTGATCTAGTATAGTCAGTATTTCGTGACCTTACTTTGCATACTAGTATCACCAAATTTTTTTATTAGTCTCGTTAACTACATGGATGTATTTAGAATACTCCTCTTAAAACCTAATGACACTGCACAACAAAAAAATAAATAAATATACAGAACGTTGTTTAGAAAAGGAACACGCGCTATCCTTCGCGTAAAGAAAAACCAATAAATAAGAATTCAACTTCTACAATTAGCCTAGGCACTGGTACTTATAATAGAGGTCAGCCCACCACTCGTGGCCGCGGTAAATCTACAGGAGGTTCCTCAACGAAGAAATCGTTGAGCTCACCCTTTCAAACGATTTCCAATCTGTTGCGCACCCCTGCGAAAACCACCACGTTAGATATCGCTGTCGCACAAATTCCTGTTAGCGAACCCGTTTCTCGCTGCACGTCATATACAGACTTGAATATTGTAGTTAATACCGAAAAAACTTCATTGGGGGAGAGAAATTGGGATACTGCGAAAAAGAAATATATGGACTCAGACAATAAAGAACCCAACATTCCCAAGCTTGTAACTATACCTCCACCGAGTTCTTCCGATACGATTTTAGGCTTCAACATGGAACATAACCTATATGACACGGCATGTGCGTTAAATGTGGATAAAGATCCCGAAGCAACTACTGAACAATCGAGACAAATCCCCATCGATAATTCCCCACTTCACAATGCGACAAACACTGTAGACCCTGCCTTTATTTCTCTGCAAAATACACTTCTGGGCGTTCAAGAAGAATTTAGGAGAGAGTTAAATTCTATTAAGAGAACCATAACTAGTTTCCTACCAGTCAATAGTGCACCGACGCCATATGCACTATTAAACACTGCATCTGGTGGTGCGCCAAATGGCTATTACCCTGTCCTGACGATCAAATTTAAAGAATGGACGGACAATTAATGGATAACTTCCATATACTGTTATCCGGAAGGGCAGAAGAATGGTACTGGCTCTTCATAAAACAGAATCCCAATGCTAGTTATGACTTTTTAAAATACTCAATCTCTAAAGAATTCGGGTCTTTAGAAAATGACCACGACGTTGTTGTCAAAATATCATTAAGAAAGCAAGGAACTAGGGAGTCCTATGATGACTTTCACACGGCCATTACATCCATGAACTCTAGACTGAGTGAACCTTTAGCAGAATATAAGTTGATAGACATTATGAAGGGAAACCTTAACCCTAATTTAAAATACATGCTTTTCAACTCAGACTTGAGAAGTTTAGAAAGTTTTAGGCAAACTGCTAGGAAAGCAGAGAAGCTTTTACTAGATAATAGAAACCAGACACCTTACTCTACCAACCGAAATGTTAACAAAGTCGACTTTTCTGTAGTCAGTCATGATTCTGACCCACAAGTCGAGGCTTTCCGACTAGATCGACACCAGAGAGATTATTCTAGGCTACAATGCTGGAATTGCTCCAAACCAGGGCATTCGTATATATACTGTCCCGAAGAGGTTCGCAACCTTTTTTGCTACAAATGTGGCCAACAAGGAGTTATCACTCCAAAATGCCCTAACCCACACGGGGAAAACTTCAACAGGAGCGAGAAGTTAACCGGGGACTCTCGTTCTTCTCACTAAATCCCGAGTTTGCTGCATATAAAGACCACTTTCAATCCAATAGTACTAATCTTAAGCCGAAAACAATCATTTTACAATCTAAACAGAAACCTAAAAGTACGCAAGTGAATTTTGACGTAAGGCCACAAGAGGAACGAAAAAAAATTTATAGTGAAACGAGCTCGCATATTTTCTGATTCACTGCCATCGCCAATATTAAAGTGCAGACAAAGATTTCGAATTCTGAAGGATGCTCATAAGCGACTGGAGAGCACGTGTCTTCATGATGGAAACGGTGATCGACCTTATGCGAAAATCAAGATTTTTGACGAAGAAGTGTTAGGCCTTCTAGACTCTGGCGCAAATGTCTCAATATTAGGAAAAGATTCCATGTCATTTTTGGATAGACATCATGTTAGCATAAAGAACTTTCGTGCATCTGTATCAACAGCCGACGGAGCGAAGCAGAATGTAGTGGGATTCTGTCCTTTACCAGTCACGTATAAAAAAGTTACCAAGACCATAAACTTCTATATCGTGCCTTCTCTAAAACAAGATATTTATTTGGGAATAGACTTCTGGAAGGCATATGCCTTAGCACCTGACCTCCTTCCTGCAATAGCAGATTTAAATCTTAATGAAATCGACACGTCAAAATTTCATGATCTCACTGCTGAGCAACAGCTCGAACTAGAACTATTCAGGAATTTCCTTCCTGTTTAAAATTAGGGCTAGGGTGCACTACCTTGCTAGAACACCATATTGATACCGGGAGTGCTACACCGGTAAAGTCAAGACACTTCCCCCTATCTCCTCCTAGACAAGAAGAGGCATATGCTGAAATCGAAAGGCTTTTGAAATTGAACGTGATTGAAGAATCCAACTCGCCTTGGTGCAGCCCTGTTGTTTTGGTAAGGAAGCCCGGTAAGGTGCGCCTTTGTTTAGACTGTAGGAAATTAAATATTCTGACAAAGAAGGACTCATATCCTCTGCCGCATATCAGTGGGTTACTTACAAGACTGGGAGACACGCATTACATCAGCGGAATAGACCTTAAGGACGCGTTCCTTCAAATAAAGTTTTCGGAGTCTTCAAAAGAAAAACCGCATTTGCTGTACCGCGGAAACCATTGTATCAGTATCGGGTGATGCCCTTTGGCAATGGTCCCCAAACAATGAGCCGCTTGATGGATAAGGTAATTCCCTCCAGACTCCGGGAAAATGTCTTTATTTACTTGAATGACCTGCTGGTATGCAGCTCAGATTTTGATTCCCACCTTAAACTCCTCCGAGAAGTAGCTCAGTGCCTCAAACAAGCGAACTTGACCATAAACGGTGAAAAGAGCAAATTCGCCCAGAAAGAGATTAAATATCTTGGGTACATAGTAGGCCAAGGTCACATCAAGGTAGACCCGCAGAAGGTAGAGGCCATAGAAGAAAGAGACCAAGACAGCTTAGAAGATTCATTGGCATGTGTAACTGGTATAGATCGTTTATACAAAATTTTTCTGCACTAGCCGGTCCACTAACTGACTGCCTCTGCAAGTCAGCCAAACCTTTCGCGCTATCCGAACGAGCAATAGATTCTTTTGGTCAGCTTAAAGAAGCATTATCTTCCGCTCCCGTGCTCGTCCAACCGGACTACAAGCGTGAGTTCATTATACAATGTGACGCTTCGAGGGTAGGAGTTGGGGGAGTTTTATACCAAAAGGACGAAGAAGGCAGAGAGCGTCCCATAGCCTTTGTCTCCCAAAAACTTAAGGCTCAACGTAACTACACTGTTACAGAGTTAGAGTGTTTGGCAGCAATAGTTTGCGTGAAGCGATTTAGGCCCTATATCGAGGGTTTACCATTTCGAATAATAACGGACCATTCAAGTCTTAAATGGTTAATGAACCAAAAAGACTTGAATGGACGTTTGGCACGTTGGAGTATCAAACTCCAAGCCTTCGACTTCGAAATTGAGGACAGCAAGGGCTCCCTCAATATAGTGCCTGACACCCTGTCAAGATTCGATGTAGACGAGCTGGTATTTAACAATCTCATGCTCGAAGTAGATTTGAACTCACCAGAGTTTAACCGCCCGGAGTATGAGAACGTCAGAAAAACGATTCGTGAGAATGAAAATTGCGTACCCGATTTACACATACAGAACAACCTAGTATAAAAACGTGTTAAGTTTAGAACAGGTTCGGAAAGTGATGAAGATAATCTGTGGAAATTTTGGCTTCCGAAAGGGTTAGGAATAGGTGTCATTGAAAAAACTCATAATATTGAGGGCTGTCATGGTGGTTACATGAAAACGTTAGCAAGAATTCGACAGAAATATTTCTGGCCCTCCATGTGTAGGGACATAAGAGAGTTTATCAAGTCATGTGAAAGTTGCAAACAAGTAAAGCCACCCAATAATTCTCTTAGACCACCTATGGGAAACGCTTTCATAACTCATAGACCTTTTCAACGTGTTCATTCGTCATTCGTTACTTGCGGGACCATATTTTTCCAGCTTACGGTGTTCCGCAATTCCTGCACAGTGACAATGGAAAACAATTCGTTTCAGGTCACTTTCAAGATTTCCTCGCAAACTATGGCATAGAGCACATTAAAACCGGCCTATACTCGCCGCAAGCAAATGCGAGTGAAAGAGCTAACCGCGAAATTATTTCTAAGCTACGTATTTTTCTGAAAGGGGAGGAAAACCACCAAAAGTGGGACCAGCACATCCCTGAAATACTAACAGTACTTCGAAGCGATTATCATTCGACAATAGGTTGCTCGCCACACTATGCGTTAACAGGCCAGAACATGATCCAACATGCATCTACATATAAAATCCTAGAGAAATGAGATTGCTTACAAAGACGACGATTTTATAGCTGGGGGAAATACGTACAGGCTTTTTCATGTTAGAAATAAAATAGAAGAAAATTTAGAGCGATCCCATGAAAAAGCTAGCGCTTTCTATAACACCACATGTAAACCAGTCTCCTTTCGGGAAGGTCAGGAAGCATTTGTTAGGAATTTTCGACACAGTGCCTTTTCAAAAGCTGTGAATTCAAAATTTTTGCCACGGTTTTTAAAATGTCGAATTCGAAAAAAAGTTGGTAATTCATTGTACGAGATTGAAGACCTCAAAGGTAAGAGCATGGGTAGATATCACGCCAGTGACATTAGGCTGTAAATACTGTAAACCATAGTATACGCGACTATTGTCCGGCTATACAGTCAGAGACTCTATCTCAGGATATTGAGTCGAGCCCCACGTAAAAAGAAAAAAAAAATTCCCCTAGATATGTTTTGAATTCTTCCTTTTTGTCTATGCATGCTCCCTCCAGGCGACGAAGGTTTGTAACGAATTTATTATTATCTGGGGTAAACATTATAAGGTGTGCGAGAAACCCTATAAATTACAACCTTGTCTGACAGAAGTATTTAGTACTCGTTGAAGCTTTTAGTACCACTAAGCACGTTTCTAGTTTATTAGTTGCAACTCATTTCCTTCTCAGTTCTTAAGACTATATGTAAGTAAAAGCAGAAGACTGAAAACGCAGAATTGCATCAAGTTTGAAGCCAAAATCTTATCATCAGGGGTAATTCAATCAGAATATATAGAAATAAAATATTCTCGTCCCAAAATTATATACGCACGCACTCGGTAAGATACCTTGGCACTTTGGGGCACTTGGACACAGTTTCACCAAGTCGCACGGGTAAGACACTTAATAACTTTAAAATACATAGATCCAGTTTCGTACTATATTACGGCGTACCTTGAAATATTTTAGACTCTTGTGAACCCGATCCGCAAAACACCATTACCGATGGGTAGAAAACAGAGGGAATTGTCATGCTATTTATTGGTTATAATATGGTGAAGCAAGAAAAAAATAGCTACTCCGCCAAGAATCTCGTACAAGGCACCCCAGCAGTATTACTTCTACGTGAAAGGAAGGAAAAGTTAATTTTCAACCACGGCTAACACCTAACCTCAATTTTCATTTGCCGCACTCATAGGAAACTGCACGTGTCAGAACCATCTTAAAAATCCACTTATAAAGATACTCTATAGTCCAGCCAGTACAGATACATATTATTTTCTACATCCCTTTGAAATAAGTTATCCAAATTGTCCTGCACACTTTCTTTTTTTTCTCTCAGATTATATAATATACAAAATGGATATTTTTTTACACTAAGTATGAAAAATGATGTCTCTTAAATGACCACCGTTTTCAGCTTCTTTCAAAACTTGTGGCTGTAGCGTTCGAATTTCTGCAACAATGTTTGCCTTGAGTTCAAGGAGTGTACCTGGCTTGTTCACATACACTCGCTCCTTCAAAAAACCCCAAAGAAAATAGTCGGGTGCTGTCAAATCTGGCGATCGCGCTGGCCAAATAATTTCCGAATTTCGAGAAATTATTCGCTCTCCAAAAATTTGACTTAAAAGTGCCATTGTGTCTCGGGCAGTATGGGCAGTGGCTCCGTCCTGCTGAAATCACATACGAGGTCTGTTTTCAAGAGCAGTACGTAAAAAATTTTCTATCATAAACCGATACCGCTCTCCATTTACGGTTACAGCACTTCCATCTTCATTCTCGAAGAAGTAGGGCCCAATGACATTTTCAGATGTGATCCCACACCATACTGTACACCTGATGGGGTGCAATTGGGGTTCATGAATGGCTCTTGGATTTTGAGAACCCCAGAACCTACAGTTCTGCTTACTAACAAAGCTTATTAACAAATCACTTTAAGAGGAATGTTCACAATACGGATATGTAAAGGTTAATTGAGACTAAGTTGCGTTTTGTTAACGGGCAATCATTAAGATTATGAGTACGACCGATTGTCATGGTGTTCTGATTCTATAGGAGTCAGTGGGAGGGAATTAACAGTACTACCGAGCCACAACATCCGGTTCTCTTCATCACGATTAGTTTGCTTTATACTTATGAACATCGGAAAACTAGCTCTCGTAAATTATTTACTTATTCGGCGAATTTATTTAATGGCATGTAAAATTCTATTGTTTACACGAGTCTACTTATTTGGAAGCAAGAACCTCGCCAACCGACTGATACTAGCCGACGAAAACCTATCATGCCGCGTTTCCAAAGTAGATAGTAAAGTAAGTGTAACAATATCATGACATGTGTTATAAAGCCTAGGTTCTTCTCTAAATTCGATTAGTAGTTTAGAAGTTCCAGATTTATTACCATTTATTTTGTAAAGATCCCCACTGTGCTATGTAAATACTAAATATACACGTGGATACATACATATGTATGTATGTAGAAACATAAGAACCTATTTTTTAACCCAAAAAACATACCAATTGGATCACATACTTTTTCGTAAAAATTTTCAATATCATTGGTGCGTGAGTAAAATATATTTCTGCGTGAGCGTGCGTGTTGTGAGTCAAAAAACGATCACGTGCACATCTCTAGTTTTATCTTCTCCTGTAAAGTTATAATTATATGAGTTAAGAGCCTTTGCACTTGTTAACAGCGATATGTACAATCCTAATTGAAAAAATTAAAATCATACTTTGCTACGAAATCGTCGGCTGCAGCCGACTTTGAGCCGCCACCGGTTATTTTTAGCCAAGCCGCCGCCGCCGTCGGAAATTTTAGAACGACTTGGAGCTCTGGGTCTGAGTAATGCTAGGAACACAATTGGGACGAACGACGAATTTTTCGGTGCGAACTTTCGTCATAAAAAATAAAACACATTTGTTCATATGAAAATGAACACAATACAGCCGTAGAACAAAATTCGTCGTGCGTGACGAACTCTGAGATAGATTTATTTCTATTTTGTACGCCGACGAACGACGAAAAAACCAATTTTCTCTCATTCTCTTTACTTACACAATAAACAGTGTGACCAGAATTTAAAATAAAATTAAGCTAAATCACGTATGTCTTTAATATATTTTTAGAGAATACGCAATATGGATTAAAAAAGGCTAAAAAAAGCTAAATCCGTTTTTAAAAAAAGCTAAAAAAAGAAGCTAAGAGCCTAATAAAAATTTTAAAGCTAAATCCAGAAGAAATAAGCTAAATTTAGCCCAAAGTTAATTAATATGGTCACACTGACAATAACCAACTTTATAAATTATTAGAGAGGAATTCGCTGAGTGAATTCGTCTTTGTTGTGTTTCACACGACGAATTTACGCAGCGAAATTCGTCGTTCATCCCAATTTTGTTCCTAGCATAAGTGCAAAATTATCAGAGTAAATTTTGCAAAGTTGTTCAACTTTTTATGGCATTGCCAATCCAAAAAAAAATAGACAAAAAGTACTTATAAAATCAACCATACACCAAATTACAACGCAGAAATACTTTAATGGTTTTCTTTTAAATGAAACAACAAGCGGTTCAAGATATTTTCGATACAAATAAATTAATTAAAAAACTATAAAATTTAAATATTTTTAAAAAGTCTTAGCTAGAAATTATAAAGAAATCTTCAAATTAGATTTTGATATAACAAATACATAATTTTGTTATTTTCAAAAGACCTGTGGGTGAAATTGTTATCAGAATTTTGTTAAATTACAGAATTAATCAGTGAAGTTACATCACTTCGAACTAGTACGAACTTTTTCTTCTGGGTAAGTTCGGACAAGCATTAAATAATCATATGTTTACATATGAAAGAATAAGAACATTTGCAAATATAAAAAAAAAGTTTTTACATACAAATTTATTAAAAAGCAAAACGGAAGGTTTTTTGGACCAAGTTGAAGTTGTAAGTACATTTGTGCATATTTTTCCATTTAATTAATTATTTTCCATTACTTAATATAAAAAAATGTTCTTTTTAAAAAATTCCCTATTTTGGAACTTATTTTCATTTACTTTTTACATCTGTTGCCAATGATGCAAATTTTTTGTTTTTACAATGCTATGCGTTTTAAGCGACTAAAATCACTTGAATTAAATTTAATTTAAAAAGTTATCAACATTAATATTTCAAGATGTGTAATTATGGTTTTTTTGCGTTCCAGTAATTTTAAATAACTTTTGCATATTCAGAGAGTAACTTTTTTTTTCTCTCATTAGTCCGAACTTGTACAAAATCTTGTGGAACACACCTATTGTGTTGCTTTATAGACAACTAAACAGAATGGGTTGCTCACGTCAGAAAGTGCAATTATGCATTTTTGCACAGTTGCAAGAGTTGACGTGACTACCTTTAATATAATATCTGAATGATATTTTTATAGAGATAAAACATACTAACACTACTATTTTATCTCTTAAGGCCGGGCCACAGTGAATCCGTCATACATTAAACTTCGCCTCTTTCAACTGACGTTAACGCAACGACGGAAAAGGTTGGCACAATGAGTACTTTATTCACGGAAGTATTTGAACAGCTTCAATAAGTTGATTCTCGATTTTTTTTATTAAATTCAACTTTTTGTATTTATTTCGTTTATTTCTTTTGTTTAATTTTATTTTTGCTGCCGCAAAACACAAAAATCTAAATCAGAACATACAAAAAAAATCAACCAATAGTTATTTGAGTTGCCAAAATTTTTTGTCTGTTTGTTTTTATGCCATGACCTTTTTCTTCTTTCGTACTTAACTTCTCTTTTATCTAGCAAACATCGTGCTATTTTATTATTTTAAATGCTGACTTTATGCCGATTGATACGCAATATATATATAAGTATATACAGGGTGGGCCAAAAAAAACCAAGGGGTGTAAAAGTTTAATAACTTTTTTGTTTATTAACTTTTTTTATTTTTTCTTTCAGATTATATAATATACAAAATGGAAATTTTTTTACACTAAGTATGAAAAATGATGTCTCTTAAATGACCACCGTTTTCAGCTTCGAACTGATGGGATCTTTTTAGAGCATTTTCCATAACATCTTTCTAAACTTGTGGCTGTAGCGTTCGAATTTCTGCAACAATGTTTGCCTTGAGTTCAAGGATTGTCTCTGGCTTGTTCACATACACTCGCTCCTTCAAAATACCCCAAAGAAAATAGTCGGGTGCTGTCAAATCTGGCGATCGCGCTGGCCAAATAATTTCCGAATTTCGAGAAATTATTCGCTCTACAAAAATTTGACTTAAAAGTGCCATTGTGTCTCGGGCAGTATGGGCAGTGGCTCCATCCTGCTGAAACCACATACCAGGTCTGTTTTCAAGAGCAGGACGTAAAAAATTTTCTATCATAAACCGATACCGCTCTCCATTTACGGTTACAGCACTTCCATCTTCATTCTCGAAGAAGTAGGGCCCAATGACATTTTCAGATGTGATCCCACACCATACTGTACACCTGATGGGGTGCAATTGGGGTTGATGAATGGCTCTTGGATTTTGAGAACCCCAGAACCTACAGTTCTGCTTATTAACAAAGCCATTCAAATGAAAATGAGCTTCATCACTCATAATCAAATTTTCAATAAAGTTGATTTCATTTCTGGCCAACTCTTGAAATTTAACTGCAAAATTTAGACGTTGCTGATGATCTGCGGGTTTTAATTATGGGACCAATTGCACCTTATATGCGTATAACTGTAAATCTTTTTTTAAAATGCGCCGCAGTGACGTGCGAGACATTTCTAGCTGAGCAGAACGCCTTCTACCAGATGTTTCTGGTGCTTCGTTAACACTTTGCTGTACTCGTTCAATATTTTCCGCAGTGCGACTTAAACGTGGTCTACCGGTTCGAGGCAAATCTATTACGCTGCCATCATGTTGGTGATGACGATTAACTAAGCAACGAATCATCGCTTCAGAGGGCGAAATTCTGACGTTAAAATGTCGACGATATGCTCTTTGCGTTAAAATAATTGATCTCTGGTTTAAATAATAAAATTCTATTGTTCTGGTTCTCTGTTCAGTTGTGAACCTCTCCATTATAAATTCTCCAAGCGTTGTCTATATAATCTGGAAGAAAAAATAAAAAAAAATTAATAAACAAAAAAGTTATTAAACTTTTACACCCCTTGGTTTCTTTTGGCCCACCCTGTATATATATACTATATATATATATATATATATATATATATATATATATATGTGTGTGTGTGTATATTTGATATATCAAAATTTGGAATTTTGCAAAAATTAGTAAAATTTTTTAATTTTTTGCAAAAAAGTATAGTTGATTTTATTTTGATTTTTAAAGAATTATTAACCATAAAAAAAATTTTGATTGTTTCTAATAGATGAGGCTTTAAGGAATAATGTTGATTAAATTTTATGGATTTTTTTCATGTGCACTCTACATACTTCCGGAATTGGTCGAAAATGGGCACTTATATTTAAAAACAATCATATATTTGTATACGACAAAATTGCACACTCTTTTTAATTTTTTGTATGTTTTTTTGCGACGAAATTGATATTCATGAAATTGAAATTTCATATTTATTTGAACAAATTCTGTGTATTTTTTTGTTTTCTCCCTTTTACACGCAAACAACTCAAACTTAAAAAAACTATTCCTTAAAATTTATAACTGAAACATCGAACATCCAAAACACTAGGAACTTTTTATCGAAATTAAGCTATCGATATGTATAAACGCTTTCAACTAAATATACATTGATGTCAGTTTCATAGCACAATTATGCTAGCTAACTCATGTTTTAGTCTCGGCATTTTTCTTGAAGCAAGTCTGAGTTTATGGGAGAGAGAGAGAGAGAGGAAAGAAAAAAGAAGAGGGGTACTGACTTGCTTGTACAGAAAAGCTTCTTCAATTCTCGTTTGTTATTTCATTCGCAACATTAAAACAATAGGAAAATTGAACAAGAAACCGTCTGAGTATAAACAAACGAGCAGTTTTAAAAGAGAATTGAAGATAACTGCTTCAAGAAAAACTGCCAAGTCTAAAATAAGACTAAAATTACACACATTCTTATTCTCTTTCATTTAGCCGTCAATGACACAGAGATGTCACGAGACGGAAGATAACGCTATTTTTCTGTTTGTTTCGTTTCCAGTAAAATTTTGTAATTGTTTTTGTTTTGATTCTCCTTTCTGGAGCAATAAAACTACAACGCTTTTTATTAACTGTGTTAATTGGTAAATAGTAATCAGAGAACGAAGCCGACCGGTTTTCAGCGACGGCTAAGACTTATTTCCAGGTATCTCAACCGCCGCAGATTCTGACGGCTTCTTTCGGCTAAAAATGGTCCCGACTTCATGAAATTCCACTCAACAGCCAACGAGAAAAATATATTCGTGTATATGTACGGTGACCATTCGTTCTGTATTATACAGAACAGTACTGTATTTGAGAGTTCTGTTCTGTAAAAATTATTCCTTAGGAAATAACGTTGATATGCTCTGTATTTTATTTACTGTTCAGTATTTGTTCTGTATTTTCATGACTCAAACTGCATTCAAAAAATTAACGCAGTTTTTGCAACAATACCCCAGTAAAAAAAGACACTCCAAAGAAGTCATGAAAATGTAGAGTTTGCAGTCTGGAAGTAGTTCAAATTTCGATCCGATCTAATGATTTTTACATAGGGTTGTCATTGCAAGAAGTTCTCTTTTTCGATGCCTAGTCACCGAATTAGAAGCGATTTTAAGAAAAATTTCCTTTTTTGTGTTCTATGGTAATATTTTCATCTAAGAAAAACTTTAAAAAGTTACATATTTTAACAATTCGTTTCTTTTTATACGAATTTAAACGCGAAACAGTGTTTTCATGTAAATTTAAGCAAATAACTTCTAAATTTTAGGCCAAAATTAGTTCATAAATTTTTTTCAAAAAATCGATTTTTTTAACATTTTGGTGAGTATTTACTAAAACTATGGAAAAACTACAAGGTTTTGTGTGATTAAAATAAACTTTTACTTGGTTTTCTGCTAACTATTGGCAAATTAAAAATATCGATTTTTTGGAAGCAATGAAAATGTGGTTCCTTCAGAATGACTTCCATTCTTTTTTACTGAGTACTGTTTTAATCAATATTGAACAAGGGCTTAATATACGAGTATCAACTGCAAATGCAGCAGTTCCATAAAAATACAGAAACAGCATGAGCTTTGTTTCCTTATTTTTTTTCCTTGAGAGCGAGAATATGAAATTTGTATGTGTTAGTGACATCTTATGTTATAAATCTTATTTTTGACGATCCCGCTTCAGGTGACTGGCTTTTCTTCGTTCATTGTCAAGCTACTTTATTTCATGATTAAATAACGCAGATTGAGCCCCAAACAATAGAGCTGCAAAACTATCGATAGTTGTAAATGAAATATCGATAGTTTTTTCCACTATCGATACTATCGGCAAAAAAAACAAGTAATTAAAAGAGTAAAAATAATCGAAGTCAGTAAACAGTAGCCGGCAGCTTTGAAACAAATTATCCGTAGTTGATTTATGCTTTTGTACAGCGATGGAAAAGTTGGTACAATTGTATATTTTTAGCGCTATTTGAATGCCAAAAGTACCGTAGCACCGCAATGACCCATTTAGCACTACTGGAATCTCTTTATATTATATTACATGCCAAAAATAGCATTAAAATATATTAACCCCCTTATGCAAAAAATAATGCGTGCTTGAAGTGTACATTAAAAAAAATTCCATAGAAAAACCGGTTTTAACGTTCACTTATTTTTTGCACAAGGGGGTTAATCTTTAGCTCGAAGGTATTAGAAAATTAAGTAAATCAAACGATGTTTTCCGGTACTTAAAGAATTGCTGGAGGAATGTTATTTATTCCAAATGCATCTGCAAATGTGGAAATTTTATTTTCCTACCAAGGAGAGAAGCCGACTATTTGCATCGACTGTGAACAATCGAATAAAAAAAAGGTTATAAACGTAGTATATCGTAAATGTTACTTTTATATTCAGATCCCAGCAACTAATATTCTTTGTGCACCTTCTGGCGTTTTGTTAATTGATTTTTACTTAATTAAAAAGTACAAGTATTAAAAAAATATAAATAAAGAATTAGGTACAATCGTACTGAAAAAATTAAAATTTTTTTTGAAAGTTAGTACAATTTGTAAATATGACATCAATCCCTGCTTCTGTATACATAAGTACTTAAATACATATGTATGTATATGAATTTATTTATAAATCCAAGTGTTATTCGACAAATAGTAGTCACAAGTATCTTAATAAATTCAACATCGTCGACACAAAGATAAATTTTGGTGGTACTGATATCGCGACGGCCCCCAATCGTCTCTTACGATAAAACTTTACAGTTAGTGTCTTCAAAGTTATCAATAATTTTCACATTTTGATAATTCTAAACGATAAATAAAATTTTAAGTTCAATAAAAAAGCATATTTTCCATAATATACCGCTTACGATAAAATCGAAAAAAAGGCTTTATATATTTTTATATACTAATGAAAATGTTGAGGACTCTGGATTTTTTTCGAGTCAAATGTAGTTTATGTGGCAACTTTTATAAAACTATTCGATACTATCGATAGTATCGATAGTTTTACATAAAACTATCGAAACTATCGAGTGGAGGGACTATCGATAGTTTTGCAGCTCTACCAAACAATATGTATGACTGAGGTCTCTCTCATTATTAATGAGCTTAAGTTAAAATCCGACAACGTAGAAAGAAAATATATTTGCCTATTGGTATTAAAAAAACTCGTAATTGAGCTGTGTATTAGTTTAAAGCTATTGCAAGCCGATTTTTTGCAGATTGTATTGAATACTTAAGTCATACTGCCTACCAAGAAGTTGAAATTGCTACTTGGAAATATGTTAAATTCAGTTTTGTTTCATTGTGGATAATTATTAATTATCTATTATTTTTTTCTACTGGAGGTCTACTGTGTAATTCGAAACAAAAAAAAAAATACTTTCGAATTTGTATGCTTATAACGTGCAAATTCGAAAGCATTTTCTTTCGTTTCGAATTACAGAATTGACCTTCTGATTACAAACACATATAAATATATACAAATATATGTATGTAGATTAGCGTATGTGATTACATTGTTGTTTTACTTTTTGAATTTTTTCGTCTGTTTTATTTTGTGTTTGCCAAAAAAAAAAAAATTAATAAATCCATGAAATTCAATATGTTTAATATGTCTTTAAGGTTGTTTTTAGGGTTCCGTACACCAAAGGTAAGGAACCCTATTGTTTTCGCTACGCTGTCCGTCTGTCCGTCACACGGTATTTTCTCAGGAACCGTAAGAGCTACGGACCTGAAATTTGGACACAGTATGTAGAACCTTGGCCGCTACAACAACAAATACATGAGAATTAAAAATTAAAGGGTGTTCCAAAACGAGCAACGAAAAATGTTAAAATCCCATGTAATATACATACAATTGTATGAACATATATACATATATTGAAACATGAAATTTGTAAAATTAGTGTATTTTTATACAGACTACAACAATTAACACCAAAATTTAAACAAATTAAAATTAAAGGGTGGTCCATCAATTAATGCAATTTTGACTATGTAATTTTGACAATTTGCTATATCTTGGAAACCGTAAGAGGCAAACACTGGAAATTTTCAAAAACGGTAAAACTAAAAAAACCGAAAATTATAAAATCGCCAAACCAAAAAAAAAAAAAAATCGCCAAAAAAATAAAAAAAAAAATCGCCAAAACGAAAAAAATCGCCAAAATTAAAAAAAATTTCTAACACTAAAATAAATCGCCAAATTCGAAAAAATCGCCAAAATTAAAAAAATGCCAAAATGAAAAAAAAAACACCAAAAATCGAAAAAAAAATTGCCAAAACGCGAAAATGTCGCCAAAACTAAAAAAAATTGCAAAAATTAAAAAAATCGCCAAAATGAAAAAACGCCAAAAACCGAAAAAATCGCCAAAACAAGAAAATAAAGTGTCAAAACTAAAAAAGGAGCCAAAGCTAAAGAAAATCACCAAAAACTTGAAATTTTCAAAAACGGTAAAACTAAAAAACCGAAAATTATAAAATCGCCAAACCAAAAAAAAAATCGCCCCAAAAATTAAAAAAAATCGCCAAAAATTAAAAAAATCGCCAAAACGAAAAAAATCGCCAAAATGTATTAAATTTTTCATAGGTCCAATGAAGGAAAAAAGTGGTGAGCTTTTTTTAAGAATCACGCACGAGTTCTCTCGCTCTTGCGAGATTACATTCCTGCATAGGTACATATCGCTCATTTACTTCAATAGTGGCACAACTCAAAAAAACCAGTTTTGCGGAAAACGCGTTTTAAGTTTTCACTTTGCATACAACTCAATGGAGAAATCAAAAAAAATTCTCTCAGGAGGTGATGGTACAAGCTATTTATATGCAATTTTTACACAAGATAAAATACGAAATGCCGCATCTTTCTGCATTATTAACTCAAAAAACTCATTTTTTGAGTTATGCCACTATTGAAGTAAATGAGCGATATGTAATTGTATAACAAATATATAATAAATACTAAAAATCTATGTACATATATCTATGTATATTTAGCTAGGTATAGTTCTCTTATTTCTGTTGATTTACTAAAGTCAGAAATTAGCTTGGTGTTGTTTATATGTAGTATCCTAAGTTCATCACTTAGGATACTACCCTTTTTATATTATTAGTAAGAAAATTTGTCATTTTAGTTATATAATTTAATATTGTTTCAAATAAATCGTTTATAATAAATTGGTCATTATTGTTTGTATTTAACTCATCTAAATTATTTATTATTTTCTCTAGGTCATCATGATTTGGGGAACCAGCTAAATACTTCCATGCTGTACCTAGTATATTTATTGATCTCTTATTTTTACAATTCTTGGTGCACTTATACTTTCTAATAACTGAAATGTTTTGGTTAATTATTCTTTAAGGATGGGAAGTAGAGGATTTCGGGATGATTCAAAGGAGTTTATAAAATTTTAGATGTCTTGTAAGCAATGCTCGTATTTATTGGTGTCAAATTTCTTAATAAATCGGAAAATTTCGTTTTGGATTTTAGCAATTTCATTGTCTATCGTTGCTATTCTCGATGAAATATAGTTGTAGAATTATCGAGACGTCAGACTGAAATGACGCAGCAATGAGCAGTCTGTAAATAAAAGGATTTAACTCTTTATGATGCTTTTGTGAACAACTCTGCCTGATTCTGTCAGTACTGTAGTCGATTTGTCCTCTTTTACTATTTCTTTCTTATAGTTGGGTGTGATTTTAGTTCCTAACCTTTTATCTATTCTTACGTATATAATGTCACCAATGTTATAGCGCTTTATTGGTGTTCTCTTCCTATTATGAGTGTCTATATCGGATTCGTGTTTTGCCTAATCTTCGCAATAGTTTCCTGTCTAGCATTTTCAAGTTTTTCCGGATCTGAGCTCACTATTCTACCAAAGAAAACTTCAAGGGGGTTTTTATTTGTTGCTGAATGTATGGAATGATTGTACTCATTCACGGATCTATCTAATAGGGCAGAAAACGATATTTCTATTCCATCAGTTTTTGTACATGTCATTACTTATGCTAAGATAGAGTGGAATCTCTCCTCTTGGCCATTTACTGAACTTTTATAGGGTAGCGTCTTATAAACGCGAATTCTAGTTGGTCTTCCAGCGCAAACAGAATTGAGGCAGAATTGAAGGCTTTTCGTTGTCCATAATCACTTCTTTCGGTATTCCAAACATAAGCAGGAGTTTTCTTAGAAGCTCTTTTATGTCTTCGGCAGCTCTTGATCCAATAATGTTTACCTGCGCGTACTTTGAGAATTTATCGACGGCAGCAAGTTTATATTTTCCTTCCGTGTGGTGGATATCGAGATGAACAATGTGAGCAGGATATTGTGGGATTGAAGTTTTCTGTAATTCGGATTTAATAGGATGGCGGTATTGTCGAGTATAACAACAACCTGTACTTTAAAGTTTCCAAACACTTTCAAAATCTTGAGTTACCAGTAAAAACCAGTTTTTCGTACCCGTATGCTCTTATCAACTTCTAACTAACTTGAATTTCAACTGATTTCAAATTTATAAACGGATTTAGAAAGAATAGAAATCCTCGATACCCGGTACCCAGCAGTAGTAAAGCGAGTTTTTTTTTAGAGTGACACAGCTTCGAGTTGGCATCACTGCTTTATTTGAGCACCCATTTTACAGCTGATAGTTGCTTTTTGTTTAGTTTGCTTTGAAATTTCATTATGAATCGACTTAAGGCCGGAGCACTATGAATCCGCCCCGCCATACGTTAAACTTCGCCTTTTTCAACTGACATTATCCCAACGACGGAGAAGTTGCACAATGAGTACTTTATTGACGGAAATATTTGAACAGCTTCAATAGGTTGATTCTCCATTTTATTTATTATATTCTACTTTTTTATTTATTTCGGTTATTTCTTTTGTTTAATTTTATTTTTGCTGCCACAAAACACAAAAACCTAAATCAGAACATACCAAAAAAAAAAAAAAAAAAAAAAAAAAAAAAAAAAAAACCAATATCTTTCAAACTACTCAACGTACGCAATAAGTTAAAAGTTGACAAAATTTTGTACTTTGCGTTGACGGACACGTACTGAATGTAACAGACCTCATAAGAAACCATGTATTTCAACTTAGCTGTCAGTTGAAAGAGGCGAAGTTTAACGTATGACGGATTCATTGTGCCCTGGCCTGTACACCAGAGCAACGCGTGCAAATTGTTGAAATTTTCAATCAAAATAATTATATTCTATTCGTCAAACTCATCGTGCATTTCTTCCATTTTATGGCGTACATAATCATCCTTCAGAGCGGCAAATTCGAAGAACAATTGATCGTTTTCGGGCCACATTTACTGTTACTGATAATGTACATCCCGTGAGACGCCGAACAGTGCGCACTGTAGAAGGTATAGCCGCTGTACAAGAAAGTATTGAAGAGGATCTTAATCAATCAATTAGTCGCCGTTCTCAGCAAGTGGGGTTGTGTCCTTCTACTTTGTGGAAGATTTTACGAAAGGATCTTGGCTTAAAAGCTTTCAAGATTCAACTTCTGCACGAATTAAAGCCAAACGACCATCGTATGCGCCGCCAATTCAGCGAATGGGCTGAAGCACTAATTGATATTGATTTTCAATTTCCATCCAAAGTTTTATTTTTCGATGAAGCCCATTTCTGGTTGAATGGGTACGTAAATAAGCAGTGTTGTCGTATTTGGAGTGAGGAGAATCCATAAGCTTTTGTCGAAACAGCATTACATCCACAGAAAATTACTGTTGGGTGCGATTTATCGGCTGGTGAGTCATTGTCCCATATGTCTTCAAAAACGATGATGGTCAGAATGTTACTGTCAATGGTGAACGGTATAGGAACATGATTTGAAATTTTTTCATGCCTCAACTACGTGTCATTAATCTTGCTGATATGTAGTTCCAGCAGGACGAATCCACATGTCACACAGCTGGCGCTACAATTGATTTACTCAACCAAACTTTTGATTAAAAAAACCATTTCACGTGATGGCCCGATTAGTTGGCCACCAATATCGTGTGATATACGACAATGATTTAGCAATACAAGTTTGAAAGTTGTATTTGTAGCCGAAAATCGATAAATCGACTATATAGATTTTTAGCGATAGAGATTTAGCATTAGCGAGTTACAGAATACGGAGTCAGATTGCACCTTCTACGCGCCAGCAGTGGCGGCTATATGGCAGAAATCATATTTAAAATTTTCTTTCCAATAAAGCCTGTTATTGCGGCAGCAATTAGCGTGTTACGGCTGTAACACTCAAAGAAATAGCTATAATAAAACGCTAAGCAAATATACTCAAATTCGTTTTCTTTATTATTAATATCAGTGTTTTATTATCTAAAAATTTCAACGTAAGTTAATTGAAATATTTCCAAAAAATCTGTATAAAATAAAACTTACACAATTCTACTTCTCATACGAAATTTCTAGAAAGAATAAATTTGTGTCAAAGCGTTGTCTTACATTGTTGCCAATGTAAGATCTAAGTACGAACAAACAATAAGTGAGGTAACACTGGAATAAATCCAAAAGATAAGATTATACGTGTAAACACTAAAATTAATACACACAAATTTATATCTGTAAACATCTTACATTACCCTACGTTAAAATATTAAATTAAATAAAATCTATATTATTCAAATAATACATAAAATACTGGTTTATTAAATTTACTCAGTAACATTCCGGCGCCCGTGAGATGATCAGGGAGACTCACTTAACACATCAAGCACTGCTAGTTTGGATGCCGGACCTCTTAACCTTCCAATGCAAGTTTTCACCATTGCTGAACGAACTTGCCCGTCAGCCGCTGTACTAATCTCCTCAATCACACCACGTTTCCAATTTCCCCGCTCTTCCTTCTCATCAAATATGACCACAACATCTCCAACTCGTAACGGTTCCACTGGTTGATGCCATTTTGTACGCCTGGTTAAATCTGGCAGATATTCCAGGATCCATCTTCTCCAAAATATCTGCTTTAGTTGTTGTAAAATGCGCCACTGCTTTCGGAGACAAACTTTTTCATCTACTATCGGTGTTTGTATAAAATTTGGCGACCCAATCAGAAAATGATTCGGCGTAAGTGGTTCGTTATCCGAGCTATCAATTGGTAAATGGGTTAAAGGACGCGAGTTCACCAAATTCTCCGCCTCAATTCACAAACTATTTAGCGTATCTAGCTGGGGTGCCTTTTCTTTCAGTGTGAATGCCAACACAGATTTTACCGCCCGAACCATCCGTTCCCACGCACCACCCGCAGAAGGATCAGCCGGTGTATTAAATATCCATTCTACACCTCGTCGGGTACACTGATCACTCACCCGCACCTCGAAGCTTGCAAAGTCTTCATTACTGGCTCCAACGAAGTTTGTGCCTCTGTCACTCCTTATTCGAATCGGCACACCTCTCCTATTGATAAAATGTTTATACAAAGAATCACTGCGTCCGTTGACAGGACTCTTGCCATTTCAAGGTGAATTGCTCTCGTTGTCATACACGTAAAAAGTGCCACCCATCTTTTTTCGCACCTCCGTCCAATCGACACTGTATACGGACCAAGGTAATCAATACCTGTATATGTGAATGGCCTCACGAATGGCGTTAAACGATCTAATGGCAACTGGCCCATCAGTGGTGGTTTCGGAGCTGCGCTTCTATTTTTGCACTCCTGGCAGTTTTTTTAACGCTTCTCACAAGTTGTCTTATCCAGGAATCCAGAACTTGGTGCGAATAGCAGCACAAATAACCTCATGATTCTGGTGTATAAAATCATCATGATGTTGTTTTACTATCAATCTAGTTATCAAATGCTTTTTTGGCATAATTATAGGCTCTTCAGTTTGTTGCCCAACACACGTTGCTTTACTAATACGACCCGATATGCGTATTAATCCATCTTCTTTAATACATGGGCATAATTTATATAAACTGCTTTTCTTAGTTACAGGTTTTCCGGATTTCAATACGCTTAATTCGTCTTCAAAAGCTTCCCTTTGAGCAATTTGGCACCAAAATATTTCAGCTTCTTTTATTTCTTTAGGGGTAATATATGGTTTAAAATCCAGAGCAGATTTGTTGTGATATGTAGCCAAACATTGAAAAAATTTTACGGCTCAAACAACCCAACACCTTATTCTTAGTAGCTTGTAGTACTTCGATCTATCTCCATACTGTATTAGAGGAGAAGCTTCTGTTATGGACAATAAAAACTTTTTTCGCATTTCAGATTCAATAGTTTTCTTATCAATTTCACCACTAAGCTTTAGCCAACTGTCTTCATCGGACTTCAAAAACTGTGGCCCATTTATCCATCTCGACTCTTGCACATTTCCAGAGAAATATTGTGGCCTTGTTGCATCATCAGCGGGATTTTGGGACCCCGGAACCCATCGCCAATGTTCTACCTGTGTATGCTCTAAGATTTCTGCTATCCGGTGTGAGACAAATTGTTTGTAAACACGGCAGTCTGATTGAATCCATTTCACCACCGTCTTTGAATCTGACCAAGATGTTATTTTTATAGGCTTAATATCGTGGCTGGAAACTATTGCCTATTTTAATCTTACACCAAGAACTGCAGCTTGAAGTTCCAGCCTTGGTATGGACGGTTTGATTGGGGCACATTTGGATTTACCAGCAACAAATATAACTTCAACACTGTCTTGTAATAGCACTCTCCAGTAGCCAACTGAAGCAAAGGCGACTTCGCATGCGTCTACGAAAATATGTAGCTCTATTATAGTTGATGAATCAGAAAATTTTGCTCCATAGCATCTCGAAATCCTAATGTATTGTACGTTTTGAAGCTCTTTGTACCATTCATGCCAATTTTTAAATATCTTATCGGAAATTTCGGATCTCCAATCGGTATTACAAATCCATAGCTCCTGAAGTATAATCTTGGCCCTTATCACAGTATTTGGCAGAAACCCAAACGGGTCAAATATCGACATAACCAAACTAAGTACTTCTCGTTTGGTGGGCCTTCTACTGCCATTTAATACCGATCCAGGAACTTTTGTAAATTTTAATATAAAGCAGAAAGCATCATCTTTGTGAGCCCAAAACAGACCAAGTACCTTTTCTGCCATTGATTCACCTTTGCTGAAGTTCTTTAATTCTGATTCGTCATCATATTCTGGTCCCTTTATAGTACGACAAAATTCAAAGGAATTAGACATGAATCCCCTTATCTCGAAATTTTCCTTTTTATGAATATTTATTACGCATTTAGTCACGGCAATAGCTTCATCGAATGAGTCAAAGCTATCTACGTAGTGGCAGTCTACAATTGCACTATATGCCCTGGCTTCAGTCTTCTGAAATTTCTTGGCATTTAAATTCTTAACATATTGCGCGGAACAGGGTGAGCTGGTAGATCCGAAAATCATTGCACGCATTACATATATATCTGGTTCATTTGTATTAGCACCTGATCGCCATAAAAATCGCTGAGCTGTTTGATCTTCCTCACGTATGAGTATACGGTGAAACATTTCACGTATATCCCCACAAACTCCAATTTGCCGATGACGAAACTTAAACAAAACAGAACGCAGTGGCTTCGGCTGATACGCGGCTGGGCCTTTTAACAATCTGGAGTTGATTGATTCGCCGCCTACCGTCGCTGCTGCATCGAACACAAGTCTTTTTTTATTGACATTTGTAATTACAAAATGTGGCAGGTACCACGTACGGTCCGTTTCTATGGATGCCTCTTCAGCCAACAGTTTCTTGACGTACCCTTTTAAAACATATTCATCGATTTTTTCTCTGTACCATTTAGCCAGATCTTCATCTTTGCTCATTCTATTTTCGGCACTCAGTAATCGTTTATAAGCTAATTGATAGGTTTCTTTAAAAACATATTTGTCTTGATTCCATAGAAGACCAATTTCGTACTGTTGTCCTTTCATTACAGTGGTATCTCTCAGTATTTTTTCGGCTCTCAAGTCGTCATTAGAAACAACAGGATTTACTGGCTTCATCCCAAAACTCTCTAATGAAAAATATTCGCTCATCTGTTGCTTAATATCGTCCATATCACAACATTCAATAACAAAGACATTATTTGACCCGACATTGTCCTCATTGGACCCGAACAGTATGTTTCCTAAAAATGTCTTGTGGACAGCAAAACTGTCATCTAAATTTATAACTTGGTGGGGACGGACTAATCTCACGTGTGGCAAACCGATAAGCAACTTCGGCTTGATTTCAAAGTACTCGTCGATAGCAACTACTTTCAGTAACGGAAACTTTACTTTAAATGTTTCCAGTTGTAAACTTTGTCCTGGTAGTTTTAAATGTTCTGTAGTTCTGATGTTTTTCATATGAAAGGTGTTTATTCTATTATCATTCACGCTTGTTATCTCGAGCTCTACATTCATTGACAACTCGTTCGACGTTTTTCCACCTATCCACCCAAGCGATAAATTTGTCTTTGGCCCTTTTAAACCTATTAGCTTCGCAACATCTTCTTCTAATAATGAAACTTTTGAATCGTCATCATTGAATGTTACTACATCTATGCTACCATTTGGTCCTGTCAATCGTACCGGCAAGTACTTTAACAACGATTTTTTACCCAAACTGTTTTCTATAATCGTCGTCACTGACACTCTACCGTTCTGCTCAGATTTCACTGCTTTACCATCACTGACAGTTGTAATTCTTTCTTTACCTTTTGCTTTGTCTTTATTTTCATTATTAGTGTTTATTTTTTCGTGAAACAAGCGATTATGGTATCTTGCACATTCTGATATATGTACCACATTGGGTATTACAATTAAAAGAGTTGTGGCCGGGCAATAGACATCCAAAACATAAATGGTGTTCCTTGACCAATTTCCATCTTTGTGCTGTAGAAATACTTTTAAATTTAGTACACTGGGTGAGATGGTGACTGCCATGACACATTATGCATTTTATTTGACTGCGGTCATCAATTGTAATAGCGTATGCGGGCTTAAATTTGTTTCTTTTCATAACACCATCACCATTGGAATCCACTTCGGTTGCCATTGCTATATAAGTAGCAATATTATGCAGCCACTCACTGGACTGTCTTACTGTTGGATATTGGCCCAAATTATTAAGTGAATATTTTACCCACTCCTCACGTTTTGTAAGTGGCAATTTATTTACGAGTTCGTTAAGTAACGTAGGATTAATAAGATGTGGTGTTGCTCCAGCATTCTCTAAAAATACGGTAAGATTTGATACCGTTGTAGAAAAATCCACTATCTCCGCTATTTTCCTTTCAGAAATAGGAGAAAACGCTCTTGCTTTCGCAATCTGACTTCTAATCATTATATCCGGCCGACCGTAATGAAAATTGAGTGTATTAATTACCTGGTCTACACTCTCTGGGTGAATCAGATAAGCTTCTACCTTTGTTCTGGCATTTCCTTTTAAAGCCTTTTGTAGCCTAAACAGGTTTTCCAACTTTGTATAGCTATAGTGCAGTGTAGTTTCTCTGTAAGAGGCAGCAAACATTGGCCATTGTTCTGGCTGTCCACTAAATTCCGGCAGGTCATACAATTTACGAAAAGGGTGCAAAGATTGATTTTCTGCGGGTGTTAGTGTGCCTGTGGGACCCAAAATATTGAAATAATTTGGCGCTAAATTACCTGTCGCTGCAGACGTTGACGGCTGCGTCAGCTGAGGCGGCATATATACTGAATGACAAGGGGGTGTAAAACTAAACTGAGACGATGGTGGTATACGTGTGGTTTGTATTGGCAGTGGTTGTGACACATAATTTTGCGAAATATAATTCGAATTAAAATTAGAAAGTGGTATACTTATCTTTTGGTTTGTGGTGGCATAAATCGGTGGTGTTGTAGAGGTGATGATTGGGTGTAAATCGTCAATAGTTGTACTAGGGGGTAGACTATGTACAGCGGCTACAGTCGATGGTGACGGGGCAGAATTTTTTAAAAATATGTCTAGGGATGTCTTCATCATCCGGATCTCCTCTTTCATTTCGGCAATGGCATCATGTTGCACTACAGTCTTTTCGTGTTCACTTTCGCTTTGTGACAAGTCGGCACTACCTATACCATCCGCCTGTATATCAGCTTTGTTAGTTTCTTCTACGGACATCTTCTTAAGTCGCTCACTTCGGCGGAGCATTAAACATTAATCAACAAGCCTTCTGGAAATGGGCATACAATTCCAATAATTGTATAATAAAAAATGTTATTGCGGCAGCAATTAGCGTGTTACGGCTGTAACACTCAAAGAAAAAGCTATAATAAAACGCTAAGCAAATATACTTATACTCAAATTCGCTTTCTTTATTATTAATATCAGTGTTTTATTATCTAAAAATAAATTCAACGTAAGTTAATTGAAATGTTTCAAAAAAATCAGTATAAAATAAAACTTACACAATTCTACTTCTCATACGAAATTTCTAGAAAGAATAAATTTGAGTCAAAGCGTTGTCTTACATTGTTGCAAATGTAAGATCTAAGTACAAACAAACAATAAGTGAGGTAACACTGGAATAAATCCAAAAGATAAGATTATACGTGTAAATACTAGAATTAATACACACAAATTTATGTCTGTAAACATCTTACATTACCCTACGTTAAAACATAAAATCATAAAGTCTATATTATTCAAATAATACATAAAATACTGGTTTATTAAATTTACTCAGTAACAAAGCCCGTTTGTTTCATTGATACAAAAAATATATTTCCTTGTTTTATTAAGATTAAAACTTGTGTCACTCTATAACAAATGCGCTTTATAATCGCTGTGGTTTATTCTTGAGTTGAGTTTATTTGTGTGCGTTGGTAGCCGCTAGCTAAGCTACCCAGTTGACCAAGACTTTCGCTATTGATATCGATTTCGAATATATCTCGAACATTTATCGTGTAAAACTATCGAGAGTGACACTCAAAAATGAATCGCAAAAAGTTCACTTGTCACTCAGTTTTGTCCCAAAAAACATTCGATCTCGTAGTGTCGCTAGCAATATCAAAAGTGCGAGAATATCGAACTAATTTCGATATCCCAAAAAGGTAGCAGAAAAAGTAAAAAAGTAATTTTATTTTTTTACTTTATTTATTTATTTTAACTTGCTTATTTTATTAATTTTAATACCTTGACTTACGCTGAAGGATTTGAACATGGTACCTCCATTCTAACACACATCCACTAGGCTATCGTGACAATTTTTTATCTGTTCAATTAATCCACATATGTAGGTATGTGTTCTTATTCTATTTTTAGGGTTCCGTACACCAAAGGTGAAAAGGACCCTATTGTTTTCGCTACGCTGTCCGTCACACGCTATTTTCTCAGGAACCGTAAGAGCTACGGACCTGAAATTTGGACAGAGTATGTACAACCTTAGCCGCTAAAGCAACAAATACATGAGAGTTAAAAATTAAAGGGTGTTCCAAAACGAACAACGAAAAATGTTAAAATCCCATGTACAATTGTATGTAAATATGTATATTGACACTTGAAATTTGTAAAATTAGTTTATTTTTCTACAGAGTACAACAATTAACTCTAAAATTAAAAAACAAAATTAAATTTAAGGGTGGTCCATCAGTTAATGCAATTATGGCTATGTAATTTTGACAACTTGCTATATCTTGGAAACCGTAAGAGGCTAACTCTTGAAATTTTGAAAAACGGTAAAACTAAAAAATCAAGAAATTATAAAATCGCCAAATCTAAAAAAATCCCCAAAAAACCCAAAAAAATCGCTAAAACGAAAAAAGCACCAAAATAAAAAAAATTTCTACCACTAAAATAAATTGGCAAAACCGAAAAAATCCACAAAATGAAAAAATCGCCAAAATGAAAAAAAAATGTCAAAAACCGAAAAAAATCGCCAAAACGCGACAAACGGCGCCAAAACTAAAAAATCGCCTAAACGAAGTAAAAAAATCTCCAAAATAAAAAAAAAAAGTCGCCAAATTGAAAAAACGCCAAGAACCGAAAAAATTACCAAAACGCGAAAAAGGCGCCAAAACTAAAAAATCGGCAAAATGAAAAAAAATCGCCAAAATGAATAAGAACGTCAAAAACCGAAAAAATCAACAAAACGGGAAATAAGTGCCAAAACTAAAAAAGCGCTAAAACTTAAAAAAATCACCAAAAACCGAAAAAACGCCAAAACTAAAAAATTCTCAAAACCGAAAAAACCCAAAAACCAAAAAAAGCCGAAACTATTTGTTATATAGGCCAGCGATGGGAAATGTGGCACAATTGTACCATTTCTGGCGCTATTGGATGTTAGCTGGCACTGTGGCACTCTCGCTCCTTTTCTGGCACTTTTTGTCTATTCCAGCCATAACCACTAAAAAAGCTTAAGCGTCATATTTTTTAACTTCGTTTTTACGAAAATCGATTATTTGCGATCGTAACTAATCGATTTTTGTCAAAAAATAAAGCCCGAAAGTAATTTGTTTAAACATTTTTGGCGGTTACGGCTGGCATTAATTTGGCAACTTTTTTTATTCCAATAAAAAGTATTCTTTTCACAACGTGTAATTAAAAGCTAACAGGGACTGTAACGTCTAGTTTTGTATGAAGAACTTGCAGTTAAAGTTCATTTTAAGTATTATTCATTCATTGTGAAAAGGGACGTTAGTAGGGTTTGAGGCTGACATTTGTTCGCTTATGATGGGGAAAAGTAACGGTGTTCAATGAATGTTTGTTACGAATTATTAAAAGAAATAACAGCTGATGTCGTAAACTTTTTATAATTATCCTCAAAACGCTGATTGTTTCGTCAAACTATTTTATATAGAGTCCTGGAACAATGGAAGTCCTCATAATATTTCTTCTCATTGTTAAATGCTTAGTCAAAATGCAATAATAAAACTTATGTTCTTAAAATAATAAATAATATTAATGTCGAAACCATCTGAACATGTAAGAGTACATTTAATTCTTAGGAGGCCTTCTTTTTTATTTCATCATTTGTGTCTACTTTTTTTGAACAAAATTTATATTGATGATACCAATGTTGATAATATCCATACATATGTATGTAGTTCTATTCTCACCATCTTTAAACCGAAAATTTCGAGCATAAAGTTGAAGAATTCAAAAACAAAATAGTATTTGTTCTTTTTTTGTCATATTGGAAAACTAAATATATCTTCAACATAGCTTCAGAAAATGATCTCAGCAGAGACATAAATATTACTGTTCCTTTTGTTACACAAATGTTTCCAAATTAAAGAAAATATACTGAAAAGTTAAAAGTGAATACAGATCTATATCACACTTTGAAAATTTATAAGATTCCTTATCTTAAGTGAGAGTGAGTTTTGGAGAGATATCGGAGACGTGAAAAATAGTATCAATATGCTGGCATAACATAGCCTCTTGTATGCAAATTCGGTGAAGAAAATGTTTTCGGTTTTATGTTTAAAAGAACAAAAATTGTGCGGCTTAAGAATTATTTTCAACCTTCACCACCTGTCTTCTCTATCCCTCTGTCTTCTAGGCATTTATTGCCTGAGTGTTGCTTCTTTTAAATTTTTGTTTATATTTTGGAAATAGAGAAAAAGTAGTTGCTGATTAATTACCTCCAATTTATTCATTGGAGCGATGTATCCCTTAGAATCATGTTTTGTTCAATTATGTAAAAGACTAGATGAGGCCACTAAAGAATTTTATTTCCTTTATATGTTTGTTTTGTATATACATAAGAAGTCTATGTTTCCATTTACATAAAAATCAGTTCAGCAGTCACTTTAGCATTCAGTAAGGTGACAGTCGAGCGGATTAGGCTAATTTGAATTTATTTTTCTTTTCAGTACGTAAGCTATTGCTTTAATAGATCTCTTCTAAAATGAAAAATCATATTTTCTAGGTATATGAGGTTTAGCGCCCGTGGATCCTGTCTAAGGCACATTAGTTGAAGTTTAATTAGCCTATGTCCGTAAGGATGTTCCATTTTTCATTTTGTCGGGACAAAAATTTTAAAATCGAGCCGGCAGTTTCGGCGATTACCTTTTACAAACATATAAACATGCAAACATAGAAACTTTTACCTGTTCAGATCACTTAGTTGTATTTCTTGTAAATAAGTAGAAAGTATTAATAGATTATGCATACATATACAATGTATATATGTATATGTGTGTGAACCACTAATTTTGGAACGTGGGTTTTTTTTATATTCATGGAATTTTCAAGCTATACACAATAATGTATCATTAAAGGACCATAGTATACTAAACGAACATCAAGTGCCAATATTTAAATTATACTAGATATACCAAACGGACGACACACTCGTCCGTATTCTAGAATCAAAATGTAAATAATTCAAGATTCAAAGAAAATGTATCTAAACTTCATAAAAAAATTCATTAAAACACAGCCACACACAAACTTACATACATATGCAAGCATAATTAAATAGTACATGAAATTAAAAAAACGTAAACAAAATCCCTTTAACCAAGTTAATTCAATTTATTCAACTCTCTTCCTTTAAGTATTATGGCTTTCATACAACAACAAATGAGAGAGAAAAATTGTTAGATCAAGAGAAATACTACAAACCCACACACACACACACTCATGTTTTGTTTCTTTTTTACTTGTAAGCTAATAAATGCGTGTGTAATATGTTTGCATGTAGTAGTAGCAACTTAAAAGCTTATAGCTCCCAAAATACTAAACCGATTTCAATAAAATATAGATTCTGCACATCTGTATAAAAAATCCTTTAAAACCATATAAATCTTTTTAAAATCGGTGCAGTGGTACCAGCGTAAAAGGGATTACAAAAAACATGTTTGCCTATTAATTATATAGATAAAAAGTGGTTTGGCACTATTGAAGTGTTTTTGGCACTATTTAGAAAGAGATTCGGCACGAAATCAAGATTTCCAATTCCCAACACTGATATAGGCTAAAGTTCGTTTTAAATTACATATCTAATGTCCGTACGGAACCCTTCGTGCGCGGGTCAAAGTCGCACTTCACTGAATTTATTTAACTTACAGTGCTGTCATGCATCGAAATTGGTACGTCTAGAATAACAGTCTAGCACACATCAACTCGGCTACCTGCACACATGCGAAAAAGAAGAATGTGTTCGAAGAAGTTCGAAGCTCGTAGTTTAAGACAAAAATTCGAATTTTCGTAGATTAGCGAACAAATATTGAAGAATTTTGTTTCGAAATTTCTTCGCTTTAGTGATCATTCGTTTTTATAGAATCTCAGGTCAAGTGAGTAATAAGCACAGTATTCACGGTGAAAATGCATGAACTTCAATATAATAATATTGGTGAAATTTTGTCTGTATGCGTCACTCCAACAATGCTTGAGCAAAATCAAAACTTTTGATTTTTCGCTCTTAAAATTTTAATTATTTTCGCGAGGCTTATTCCTCCTTATGGTCGCAGTAGAAGTCGAAATCCAAATACGCCAACCACGATACGTCAGATTATTCGATTCTCAAAGAGAGAGAACTCTCCGTATTCTGATGAATATATCTGTAAATGCAAATGCTGCTAACCGGACTAGCACTGACTTCGTAACATCAATGCACAGTGGCGTGAAATAAAAAAAAGTGGTAAAAAGTCCGCAACTTTTGAACTAGTGAACCGATTTCGACCAAACTGTTTTGGAAAGAAGAAGTGGTGAACTTTTGAGAAAGTATATTTGGAGGCACCCTGTTGTAAGACAGGGTAGCTCCAAAGAGCCTCAAAGTGGGAAACTGCGGGTGTCGAAATTCTTTCGGAGCTTGTAACTTTTGTAAATATGGACCGATCTTAATAATTTTTTCAGCGGGACAATCAACGTTAAGAAACAAAAATAAAACATGCTCAGAGCACCATTTTATCTCTTACAGTTTCCAAGTTGACTTGAAATTTTTTTTTTTAATTTTTGGCCCTGACTTTTTTTAATCGTTAGTACATAACTTCTATATTATTAGGCAAAAATCAGTTGGTTTTGTTGTTTTTGAAAGAAAACTTCATTACAATTTATATGAAAAAAATTTTTTTTTTTGATATCTCAAAAATTGTAGCAAGGAATAATCTTGCAATTTGGATTTTTGAAAATTATGAGAAAATTGTGTATATTTTGTGAAAAAAGCATTCTTAATTTTTTTGGAATATTTTAAAAAATTATTAAGTATTTGATAAAAACTTTGATTGTTTCTGAGAGAGGAGACATTAGGAAAGACTGCGAATTAAAGTTTAGAGAGTTTTGATGGTGCACCCTACATCCAGCATTGGTCGAAAATTAGTATTTTTTTTTTGCAAAAAATCAAATTTTTAGATGTGGTAAAAAACTGCACGCTCGGTTTTGTAAATTTTTTGATTTTTTATTATAAATAAACTTGTTTTAAGTAATGTAGGCATCAGAGGAGATTTTCTAAAAATGCTAAAAATTTTCTAACACAATTTTTCCCAACAAAAAAAAAAATTATATTGGGAAACATTTTGATTTATTTCAATAGTATACATTTAGCTTTGCAAACTGAAAACAAAAAAAATCTCATACCTTCAATACTTTTCGAAATATTCAAAATCCAATTTTGATTACAAAATTAAATTTCCTAGATTTTTTTATTTTTGCCTAAATTATTGATCTCATTTTCTTTACTTCAAATGTTTCTAAACTTTTTCTATGTCATCACAATAGATGACATAATTGTCTATTCAACGGTATATAATATGTATATATAATGTATACCTCTTTGCCTTATTATATCAGTCTTAAAATGTATACACAAATATAACACCTCAGGTGAAAATTTACGTATTCTTGCTACTATTCAAAGAAACCCACATTTTTATGACCTCTTGAAGGTGTATTAAATATTTTTTTGTAATTAATTACTTTTATTTGGCTCAAACATATACAAATTAATATACACAGACAGTATATATGTATACTCACAAGGGTAAAGGCACCTGCGCGCACACCCCTATTATGGGTATGTTTTTACCTAATATTTCTATCGCTTTTGTATCCGTTGGTTTTAAAATACGTGAGCATATTTTTTTTCAGTTTGCAAAGCTAAATGTATACTATTGAAATAAATCAAAATTTTTCCCAACATATAATTTTATAAAAAAAATTTTTTGTTGGGAAAATTAGTGTTAGAAAAATTTTAGCATTTTTAGAAAATTTCCTCTCCTGCCTACATTTATGTGCAGGATGTCAAGAGTTGCTTACAAGTTACTTAAAACAAGTTTATTAATAATAAAAAATCAAAAAATTTACAAAACCGAGCGTGCAATTTTTTCACCACATCCAAAAATTAAATTTTTTTTGCAAAAAAAGCTAATTTGAAAAAAGTCCGGTAACGCCATGTGTGAATAGATGTGCAAAATTCTGCTGAGCGAAAACATTAAATATTAATTAATATCGTTGCTTAAAAGTACTACAATCAATATAAAAACACAGATAAACCAGTAGTATCGTCCTGAATCAAAATTCAGTGAAATTATATACCTATACAATGTATAGTATACATAGTTTTGTGATTAATTGTGTCCACAATTTTTGCTGCCGCCTTAAACTGTTGTTGCTGTGTGTCTTGTACATTTTGTTTTTGGTTTTGCCATTTTTATTGCCGCAAATACACACATACATACATATTTTAATTTAAATGGCGCCTCATAAAGAATCTTACCAATTTTCATGTAATAAAAATGTTACGAAAACGCAAAAAAGTGTCGGATGTTTAATATGTAGACTATTTTTTCACATTAAATTCGTAAATGTAACTGAGACACAATTTGATTTATTTGCACAGAACAAACATGTTTTCTCATTTATATGCAATGGATGCAAGATAACTGCGGCGGGAATTTCAATAGTATAATTAACCTTGTGAATATATATATTTTCATTGAAATTGAACTAGGTTCTTGTATTGTCCTTGTTGGTGAAGTTTACTTACCTACTGGTGACATTGGATTGTTAGAATAATCTATTGGGGATTTAGTCATCAAGTATGAGAACACAATCATCTCTGGTGACTTTAATAATAATATGTTCAATACATCCAAATCAGCTTTAATGTCGGAAATGTGCCACAGATTGGATCTAAGTTACGCTCATAAATGTTTACCTACATATTTTGACATACGAACTAGCATTGCATCGTTACTTCATCTCTTTTTATTGAGTCCCAATTTGAGGTGTATAAATGCCTGTCAAATGCAATGTCCAGGTATCAGCAGACATGCCTTTATCTTTTCTGCTTTCGAATTCCCTTTTCGTCGGAGTGAAACTTTTGTGGAATACCGTAATTATGCCGCTATTGATCTCAATATATTAAATGAACTTGCGTTGTCAGTCAACTACGATCAGGTTTTTGGTTGTAATGATGTGGATACTCAACATTCTGCCCTTATGACTAATGTGCTTAGGTTACATGATTTGGTTCCAATTAAAAGATTCAAAGTCTGTAACAAGAATAATAATGAGTGGTTCAACTCCTATGAGATTACATATAATATTTCTCTTCGTGATCTTGCGTATAGAGCTTTTCTGGACAACCGCACTGAGGCTAATTGGAACATTTTTTGCCGCGTAAGAAATAGAACTAAAAATATTATACGACGTGCAAAAAGAATGGCATGCTCGCAAAGTTTTAATAATTTGGATTCTAAGCCAATTTGAGGCTTATTAAGAAATAAAGGGTGTGTGATGGGTAGAGGTTGTTTTGAAGATATTGATTCGAATGAGATAAATAATTTTTTCATATCTAATCAGTCGATAGACCCGCAAACTGTATCTATTTCTGAATTAAGCTATGCCGCAGATAATACTTTCTCTTTTTGTCCAGTACAAAAGCACGAGGTTTACTTGGTTCTTTCTAAAATACGTTCAAATTCATCAGGTCATGATGGACTGCCTCTAAAATTCATTAAGACAATATATCCATATATTTGTTCCCCATTAACCCACATCATTAACACTATTTTTCTAACGTCTAGTTTTCCAAAGATTTGGAAGATAACACGTGTTATATGTACCTATAAGTAAGAAGGGAAATTCAAATCTGTTGAATAATTTAAGACCTATCTCTATTGTGCCTATTTTATCCAAAATTGTAGAGCACATAATGAAGGGCCAGATGATAAACTATATAAATGGGAACAACTTATTTCATCCGAATCAGTCAGGATTCAGGCGGAATCATAGTACTACGGCACTACTGGGCGGATTAACAGACTTCAATAAAAAGTAATATAAATGAGAAAAATTACAGTATATTGATTTTGATATTTGGTTAGGTTGATATTTGGTTAGGCATTCTGTGTTAATAATTAAATTATGTAAACTATTCTAATTCTAATTCTCGAAATTTGCCTGCAAACTGGTGCAGTCATATCTCTCAAGTAGCAGGAAAAAAATCAAATGAGCTAGAAGTTATTTATGGCATACTTGAACGATTTTATTAACTTATTTGATGAAACCTCTGTTGAGCCATATCAAAGAATATAAATCTTATAGAATGCGCATCTCATACAAGCTAAAATTTTCTATGGCGGGTATTACCAGTACTACCCGTCCAGCGTACGTACCCTGATTTCTTTCTACAGTGTATGCTACGCTCGCATATCTGAGAGCAGCGTTGCCGTTGTGACATTAAAGTATCACTTTTGACCTCTTTTCGTGCAAATTAAACTTTTTATGACACTTTTTTCAATTTATCCCTTTGTATCATTTTAACAGAATGTATGCTGTAGGGCAATCATATACACAGTTTAGCGTATCAGGTATTAGAAAAAGAGCTATTCGTCCAGTTGACGATATTCGGCTCGATGATGTCGATCATTTTATTGTTTTGGTCGACAGAAAAGCCAATAAATGGTGAAAATATTGCACAAAATCTGACACCCAAATCCTTGATTCCAAATGCAAATTATTTCTCGGAGTATCACAATTAAAGAAAATATGTATTTTAACTTACCTTCATCTTTAATCTTAATAAAATTTTTTTATAAGTTAGTAAGTAAGTTTTAATAAAATGTTTATAAGTTAAAATAGGTTCAAATGAAGTAAATTTGGAAGCCAACATTTGGGCCTTAAAGTATACATGTATGTACATATATAAGCTACTAAATATAAAAAAATCATGAAATCTAAAAAAAGAGTGGTCAAGTTGCAGCATTTCATATCGAATGAAACTCCAATCGAAATTAAATGCATATTTCGTTCGATATCGAGTGTCGCAGTTTACCCAACTACTTAAGATTTATAAAAAAAAATTTAGAGGCTGTAAAAACATAAATACATATATATATATTGGACATGGTTCATCTCACTTATTTACTTAAAAACCAGCATAAATCAAATAATTTACTTTGAGGAAAAACCATTTAAAGTTTTGTAGAAAAATTTAAAATTCGATTCTGAAGAGGATAATATAGTTATACTATTCTTTCAAGGCATTATGCATAATTCTTAACAGATCATCCTGTATTTCTTAATAAGTTCTTCACTTGGAATCTAATCTTTGACAAGTGTCTACTTTAAGTCTATTTGATAATTGTTTAGTAACGCTAATTTATGTTTATACTTTGTTTTTTTTTTTTTTTTTTTTTTTTGTAAATTATATTGTATAAAGATAAAGAAATAAGGTGTAATTCACTGACTTTACAACTGCAGAAAATTGGAAACTTATCATCCTTAACACAAGCTTTATTTTAGCAACAGTAGTAGGGAATTGGGGTTCCTGCCCCAATTAAAATTGTTAAATTGTTGGTGAAATTGTTAAATTTGGGTAATTAAAATTTGAAAATTGTTAAATTCTTGGAAATTTGTGAAATTTGATACCTACGAGGGTGGTTCAATAAGTCCTTTATATATTTTTCGAGGGTGGTTCAATAAGTCTGCTTTTTTCAAATGCCGACGGTAATGCATGATAATTTTTCCTAATGCCTACGGCAATGCATGATAATTTTTCCTAATGCCTACGGCAATGCATGATAATTTTTCCTAATGCCTACGGCAAAACATGATTATTATTTTTTTCAAATGCCGACGGTAAAACATGATTATTTTTTTCAAATACCGACGGTAAGACATGATTATTATTTTTTTCAAATGCCGACGGCAAAACATGATTATTATTTTTTTCAAATGCCGACGGTAAAATATGATTATTTTTTTCAAATGCCGACGGGAAAACGTAAAAGTTATTTTTTCTAATGCTAATGTAGGTGTTGCTAGTACTGTGGGAATTTAAGGCTGACCGTGATTTGAGTGGGTGGCGTTGTTGCCGTAATATGTAACCATAGGAATTTGCGGATGTGTCTGTCTGTCTGTGAGAATTTAGGTGATGGTTTGATTGGAAGGGGCGGGGTGTAGTTGAGGTAGATCGATTGCGTGTGTATGTGTGTGTGTGTGTGTGTGTGTGTGTGTGTGTGTGTGTGTGTGTGTGTGTGTGTGTGTGTGTGTGTGTAGGAATTTCAATGTGTGTATTTCTGTAGGAGCTTAAGGCTGATTGTGATTTATGAGGGGTGAGGTGTTCTAGTAATATGCAACCGGGGGAATCTGTGTGTTTGTATTTCTGTAGGAGTTTAAGGCTGACCATGATTTGGGTGGGCAGGGTTGTTGCCGTAATATATATCCATGGCGATTTGTGGATGTGTCTGTCTATAGTAGTTTAAGGCTGATCGTGATTTGAGGTAGGTGAGGATGTTGTTGAGGTAAATTGGTTATGTGTATGTATGTATGTATGTATTTTTGTAAGAATTTAAGATGATTGTGATTTATTAGGGTCGAGGTGTTCTTGTAATATGTAGCCGTGAGAATCTATGTGTATAGACGTCTGTAGAAGTTTAAGACTATCTGTAATTTCAGGTAGGTGAGAGTGTTGTGTTGTTGAGATTAATCTTATATATTTATATATTTTTTTTTTTTGCAACTTGACAGGTCAACTATTGTTGCACGAATAGAATTTGATATAAGGGAACTATGATTTATTTTTGAACTATCGTTCGATGAATCATCTAAATTTCGTACCCCAAAGAAACTAGCAGAAGAAACAATATTTGATAATACCATCTTATTTAATGATGCTAATACTGAAAATGATGATGACGATGATTTTTACTCATAGACTTCCAATTCCGAAGACTTATCAAAATTGGAAGGAAGAAATGAATTAGATACAAACTAATGGTGATAGTAACCTCAAACTGAATGAAGATAAAATACAAATTGGTGGTCAAATATGGACTCTAACACTAGGACTATTTTCTCTAATGTTTGATAAAATACCAAAAAATTATGATAAATTTGAACTCGAAATCTATAAAAAGATTTTAATTACTACTAATGTATGCATAAAGAATCATCATCGTTCTCCGTCAGAGAACGATGATATAAGTTAATTTTTCTGGAAACTGAAATCGACAAACTAAAGAACAAATTAATAATATAGCTTAAGGCATTGATATAATTCAAGAATATATTCAAATGCATATTGGTGGACTACAACGTGAAATAAAATTAGAGAAGGAAGAGAGTTATAAAATTGAAAAGCAATTCTAAAAATTAAGTAATTAAAAATAAATTGAAAAGTTGTACGATTAAATATATAAATTAGAAAATTAACTACATGTTAGTATAAATAGCTGAAAGTGCAACATTTAGATCACCACACTCTCGAAAAAATCTGTAAAACAACTCAATGTCTTTAAAAAGAAATTTAGTAAACGAACTCCATATTAAAACTCGAAAATTGTTTGTGCTTGTAATGATACGAATATATGATCTTTTATGGAGCTAAGTTAAGTGAAATGGAGAACTATTCTACAGAAAATAGAAATTGTTGATTTTTGAAGACTGTAATTGACACATTCTCAAAGTTTATATAGCCAGTACAGCTGAAAATAAAAGCTGCACTCCAAAACCCAAGGCAATGGAAAATATTTTTGAAGTGGTACGGGTACCAAACAAAAAACTTACAAACAGATGATTCTAAGGAATTTTTTAATGGCAAACTCATACATAAATAGAAGATTAAACATTACTTAATATGAAAGCATCAACAGTACAATGATTTAATTGAGCATTAAAAGGAATGATGTGAAAAGAATTAGCTTTAATGGTTCATATAAAAGGATTGGTATACATATATAAAGAATTACTTAGTGCATAAAATAGAAAAATTTATCTCAACATTAAAATGTTTACGATTAAAGTTAACTCAACAAATGAGAAAAAGCTGCTTAATACAGTATAAAGTAATTTGAAGAATGAATGTTGAATTTAATAAAAATAAAAATTAAATTAAAACGAAAAATCTAGTTTTTTGTAGGATTGATTAGGAATGATGGGTCTTAAGAAAGATAATTGACTAAATGTAGTGGAATTCTCTAAACTTGATGGTCTGAATGAAATATTGCGAAAACTTCAGTGTTTAAAATGAACTATAGCATAGTGCAATATTCAGTAGCACATCATATTATCACTTTTTATAAAGTTGTATGTACATTTTCCCATCGAAAGCGCTAGCACGCAAAATTTTACAATATGAAAATGGGATTATTATTATAGAAGATCTTCACTCTATTTATTTCTTTAGCTATCAGATGTTTAGAAAATATAGATAAACTACGGAATTTGGACTTTGATATCCAATCTTTAAGAATGTACATGTGTATGAATAAGTATCAAGCAAACTTAGTGAATGAATATACGCTTCAACTAGAATCATGCTGAAGCATGCATACTGCAAACAGATCTTACTTTATATCTGTATCTGTATGAGTATTAAATAAATTTACAGAAGAAAAAAAATCCTCACGTCATACAATTTTGTAAGCAAAGAAATGATTTTGTGGTCACTGAAATACATACATATGTATCTACTTTGTAAAAATTAAAAATAGCGAACTGGTAAATTCTAATAGTAAAGATTTTTAATTGTAACACTACTACATCTCGGACTCTTACGTCACTATCGATAGAAGCATGCTAAGGCATGCATACTAGCAAAATATATAAAGCTGTTAGAAGGTGATGAGACAGCAATTGTATCTGGATCAACCCAACTCATGAATGTATTGTATACGGGAGTGATTGATGGTGATGATGACCTTTTTAAGTGGATAATCATTACATATGAATGCGATAGGAGTCAACCAGCAAACCTCATGTAGAAATACCTACTTGAGGCAAAAAAATTCTCCCAAACATAGATATTTCATTGTTTCTAACACTTTATGAAAACACCGACGGTGAATTGCTGGTAGAGGTAACTGAGTTATTTGAGATCGATTTGCTACAATAGTTGTTTATTAAACATACATTTCTTTGTAAGTAAACTAATTTCTACATACCTAATGTATATACCCAGCAAAAAATTAGACAAAAATATTCTATTCCAAGTAGTAAAATCTGAAAAAAGGAGTGGCACATTAGAAGAAAAAAATAAATAAAAATATAGACTGACTGACCAACTAATACGTACACTCTGTCCGATGGGCACACAAAACACACTTAAACATTTCAAAAATATATACACAATACGCTGAACTTTAATAAAATGAAAAAAAAATCATATAGAACATAAAATAAAAGCCATAGGTGCTCACCCTTCATAAAATAAACATACATATGTATATAAGCAAATGCAACAGAAATTTCGTCATACAAAGTCATCTTGTATCCTAGAGGAGCCGTCGATAGGGTATACCTAAATTATATGAAAACGAGTTCGTTTTCTGTTGATCGCTATTCAAGAAGAAAATATGTTTGTTCATTATGATTTAACTAATTTAAAAGTCCATTTAAATTCAATCTCATATCCGTACTTCTTAACATAAAAATTAAAAATAAATGTTATCCAATTCTATATTATACTATGTATCAAAAATTCCTAAAAAGCTGTTATATGAAAGAATCTCCAGCGCTTCTAACTGCATCAGAGTTTAAGAAAAAAGCTCCTTTTATTCAATTGAATAAAATTTTAATTTGAAGCAGTAAGCAAATACATCAGCTTACTGCATTCTTATTCATAATCGTATAATAGAATATATACCCATCAAAGGACAAAGTCTAAAAGTCTTATAAATTAAGAAATATAGAAAATAACATAATTTTTATAAACGCGTAAAGTTTCAAAAGTAATTCAAATGATTTCATCGCAAAAAACAAACAAAAAGCAGCGATTGTTTTCACCAATTATGAAAATAATAATTACAATATAAAACTCCCTTTTGATTTCCAATGTTTATCAATAAAAAATAAAAAATAAGTAAGTTAACTACAACAAAAAAACTATCAGTACCTAAGCTGGAGTGCCGGATCAGTTTCATTTAAAAATGTTTATACATTTTTAAATAGCAAAGCAAGCTTTCAAAATAAATGTAGAAGGCTATAGCTAGAAAAAATTTTATACCCTAAAAATGTCAAACGTTGACTAACTAACATTGCATCAACTTTAAAAAACTGTAAATTAAGTATAAGAAATATTTCTATTATAGTTACTATTACTATAGAGTATGTAAGTACATATCTTCAGGAATTCAGTTTTACTTAAAACAGAAAATCCTCACAAACTTTTAAGTAAACGCAGATAAAAATTAAAATGTTTTTAATTTCAACAACAACAGACATCACATGACAAAAAATAAAATAAAAAATGTATTCAAAGATTGAGTTAAACACTTATTTGTATGTACATATATATGTACATACATACATACATACATAAAATCAATTTGTAGATATGTATGTATACATATCAAATTTCTTATCAATGCTTAAGTATTTATTAGATCTACATCATGAAAATATATGAAGCGTCGTTTAGTTAAAGCACAATGCAAATATAAACAATCCATACACTCAGGGAAAATCTGCAGCTTAAAAATAAGAATTCGTCACATTAATTCAATAACTTTTAATATAATAGAAAATGTATATTGAGATATCTACAAACTAATGAGTTTAATAAATGAATACTTTAAATTAATATTTTGTCCATATTGAAATAAGAAATTTTAATATGACTAAACCTCTGTTAATGGTTCTTATTAATTCAGCATGGTTTTTACTGATTTCAAGTTGGTTTTTCTCTGTGTGCAGAAAACTCTTTCAGTCAAAGAAGACGGATGTAGTTAAATAAAGAAAATCTGTAATATAAACAAATTTCACACAGACAGACTTTAACGCGAGACAAATTTAAGCATGAGAAAATATAAAGCAATCGTAAGTATAAAAGCATACTAGGATTAGGGAGGTCCAGATATATGATAGTATTATATAGTACCAAATGTCGATATTGAAAACAATTTATTTCTACCTACATATAAATACCAGCTCAAATACACACACATAGCAGAATTCATATAAGAAATATCCAAGAAAATTTCAACAACACCCCACCTTTTGCAAATCATGACGAGCCTTAAATTCTCCCTCAGATATACATACACAAATTCCCATGATCATACATACATACATATACAATATATAAGATTAATCTCAACAACACAACACTCTCACCTACCTGAAATTACAGATAGTCTTAAACTTCTACAGACGTCTATACACACAGATTCTCACGGCTACATATTACAAGAACACCTCGACCCTAATAAATCACAATCATCTTAAATTCTTACAAAAATACATACATACATACATACACATAACCAATTTACCTCAACAACATCCTCACCTACCTCAAATCATGATCAGCCTTAAACTACTATAGACAGACACATCCACAAATCGCCATGGATACATATTACGTCAACAACCCTGCCCACCCAAATCATGGTCAGCCTTAAACTCTTACAGACATACAAACACACAGATTCCCCCGGTTGCATATTACTAGAACATTGAAATTCCTACAAACATACACACACACACACACACACACACACACACATACACACATACACACGCAATTGATCTACCTCAACTACACCCCGCCCCTTCCAATCAAACCATCACCTAAATTCTCACAGACAGACAGACACATCCGCAAATTCCTATGGTTACATATTACGGCAACAACGCCACCCACTCAAATCACGGTCAGCCTTAAATTCCCGCAGTCTAGCAACACCTACATTAGCATTAGAAAAAATAACTTTCACGTTTTCCCGTCGTCATTAGGAAAAATCATTTTCCCGTCGGCATTTGAAAAAAATAATCATATTTTACCGTCGGCATTTGAAAAAAATAATAATCATGTTTTGCCGTAGGCATTAGGAAAAATTATCATGCATTGCCGTAGGCATTAGGAAAAATTATCATGCATTGCCGTAGGCATTAGGAAAAATTATCATGCATTGCCGTCGGCATTTGAAAAAAGAAAGACTTATTGAACCACCCTCGAAAAATATATAAAGGACTTATTAAACCACCCTCGTAGGTATCAAATTTCACAAATTTCCAAGAATTTAAAAATTTTAATTACCCAAATTTAACAATTTCACCAACAATTTAACAATTTTAATTGGGGCAGGAACCCCAATTCCCTACTACTAGCAACAGCAACTTTCATCCGAAAATCGGTATTTTTGTGGTAAAACTCGGATATTCTTACAAATTTTTTTTTTGCAATTGGCCGCATGTTTTGCTGTTGAAAAAGTAGCAAAATGCGTGCCCCTGTGGCTGAGTGGTAGTGATGCTAGCCTCTCAGTCCAGAGGTTTGGTTCCCACCAGAGACCCTGGGTGTTTTCCGCAGACAAGCTAATCGCTTTGCGGGTTGTGTTTGTTAAAAAAATTAATCTTGTTAAAAAAATTAATCTTGTTAAAAAAAAAATCTTAAAAGTCGCACAACGGCAACGCTGGTGATAAGAGCAAAGAATATAATGTTCTCAGTATGTGTTTGCTTGCGCTTTATACTCTCCCCCCCGCATCTAAAGCGTAAGCAAAAAATGTTTAATTTTTTAGCTCAGATGCGCATTCTATACAATTTATATTCTTTGGCCATATGTATACACTGACGTTATTCAAATTGTATTTTCTTCGCAGTATTTAGATGTCTTGAGAAACAACGTAAATTTTGTCTTAGGCCAGATATCGCAATGGATGGTTGATAATGGATTGAATATTAATCCAGAATAAAAAATTCAGTAAAGTGCGACTCTGACACGCGCACGAAGGGTTCCGTACGAACACTAGATATGTAATTTAATACAAACTTGTGGGGTTTTTTCGTTTTGGCGTTTCGCGCGTTTTTTCGGTTTTGGCGATTTATTTAAATTTTTGGCGCTTTTTTTTAGTTTTGACACTTTTTCTCGTTTTTTTTTCTCGATTTTTTTAAGTTTTTGGCGTTTTTCATTTTGGCAATTTTTTTATTTTTGGAGATTTTTTTAATTTTTGCGCTTTTTTTTATATAAGAATTTTTTTAGTTTTGGCGACATTTTCGAGTTTTGGCGATTTTTTCGGTTTTTGGCGTTTTTTTTTCATTTTGGCGATATTTTTAATTTTGGCGATTTTTTCGAATTTGGCGATTTATTTTAGTGCTAGAACTTTTTTTTTTAATTTTCGCGATTTATTTTCGTTTTACCGTTCTTGAAAATTTCAAGAGTTTTGCTCTTACGGTTTCCAAGATACAGCAAGTTGTCAAAATTACATAGTCAAAATTGCATTAACTGATAGAACACCCTTTAATTTAAATTTTTTTAAACTTTAGTGTTATTGTTGTAGTCTGTTTAAAAATACACTAATTTACAAATTGCAAGTGTCATTATACATATGTACATACTAGATAGCTGCGTAAACAGTCTTTAAATGTAAATACGTCATGATTTTTAAATGTATTCACGTCGCATGTATTATACTAAACCAATAATAAATGCTGTCGTACTATAAGCGAAGCACGATGGATGTATTGGTGTATGTGTATATCAGTATTAACAAGCGATGTCGCAAGACAGCTTGTTTGTAACAAACACTCAAAAGAAGTACTGTTGATTAGTGTATGCTTGTTATTTTTCATATTGTACGTTTGAGTGTGTGTGTAATATGTAGATGGTAAGCTATTATGTGATTAACCGCATACAACTAATGTTAATGCATGTGTGTGCCTTTGCATGTGCGCAGAAAAATAAAAAATCATACACACATACATGCATGATGTTTGTACACGCGCTCATGCGTAGAAAGAAGCAAGTATCACAAATTCTTCCGTCACGAAGTGTTTTCTTCTTTACCCTTATACCTACAATACTCAAACAAATTTCTTGCAAACAATGTTGTTAACGTTTGTTTTATAAGATTTCGATGTAGTAAAGCATTTGAAAAATCCCTCATTTCTTGAAAGTTCTTATAAGATGTCTTGTGCAGGATACTAGTACATACACATATATGTATGTATATTACATGGGATTTTAACATTTTTCGTTGCTCGTTTTGGAACACCCTTTAATTTTTAACTCTCATGTATTTATTGTTGTAGCGGCCAAGGTTATACATGCTCTGTCCAAATTTAAGGTCCGTAGCTCTTACGGTTCCTGAGAAAATAGCGTGTGACGGACATACGGACAGCGTATTGAAAACAATAGGGTTCCTTTTCACCTTTGGTGTACGGAACCCTAAAAAACCACAGCCATGTGTTTCGGGTGTAATGCTGAAGATTTCAGTTTCTCTCTTAATGGTGTTGATTTGAAATTTGTTGAGGAAATGCGCTAAAGTGAATGCCATCCTCAGAAAATTATATATGCTGGATTTGTATTTACCACTTCGAGTGAGGAAAAACGTTGCAAATGCACTTTTAATCTCCCAAGTGCTCTACGCCTTAGAAGTGTTTTCGGGTACCAACAACACTATCCTAAGAAAAATTCATTTGATTTTTAATCGTATTATTAGATTTGTATATAAATTGAAAATTAGAACTCATGTCTCTGATTATGTTATAGATTTTATTGGCTTTTCATTTGAAAATTTCATTAAGTTAAGAATATTATGTCTGTTTCGAAAGACCATAATGACGAGTTGTCCTAGATACTTGGTGGATAGTTTTACATTTTTAAGATCAAGTAGAAACTGCAGATAGTGTGTCGCCGCATAGCTTCCTCAATATATGAAAGATCGGTACATGTGAGAATTACTAGTGCTTGGAATCCCCTTCCCATTTATCTAAAATTGTTCTCGTTCTCAAATGATACCTTTAAAGAAAGCTAATAATTTATTTCTCTGCTTCAACTCTATGACCGCTGCAATTAAAATCCTCTTTTGCTGTTATCTGTTTCTTTGTAAGGATTTTTTTTTTATATAACACATAAAACATACAATTACATACACATGTCTAAATATATACTGTCTTATTCATAAAAGGTATTTCTATGGGAAATTTGTCAAGTAAACCTATAGTAAACCTGAAATATTTTTCATGAATTAGACCGATAATGTTTATCTTTTGTTTATAATTATATTACTGCTCTATCTTAAAATTTATATATTATGTAAATAGTTTTGTTATCCGTTACTTTATTATTATTATTATTTTGTGAGTAGAATATGAATCATATTTGGCCTTAAAGGCTTGATTCTTAATTTATAAATAAATATGTAAATTTCGACCAATTCTGGATGTAGGGTGCACCATCAAAACTCTCTAAAATTTAATTCACAGTCTTTCCTAATGCCTCCTCTCTCAGAAACAATCAAAGTTTTTATCAAATACTTAATAATTTTTTAAAATATTCCAAAAAAATTAAGAATACTTTTTTCACAAAATATACACAATTTTCTCATAATTTTCAAAAATCCAAATTGCAAAATTATTCCTAGCTACAATTTTTGAGATATCAAAATAAAAATTTTTTTTTCATATAAACTGTAATGAAGTTTTCTTTCAAAAACAACAAAACCAACTGATTTTTGCCTAATAATATAGAAGTTATGTACTAACGATTAAAAAAAGTCAGGGCCAAAAATTTAAAAAAAAAGTTTTCAAGTCAAATAACTTGGAAACTGTAAGAGATAAAATAGTGCTCTATGCATGTTTTATTTTTGTTTCTTAACGTTGATTGTCTCGCTGAAAAAATTATTAAGATCGGTCCATATTTACAAAAGTTACAAGCTCCGAAAGAATTTCGACACCCGCAGTTTCCCACTTTGAGGCTCTTTGGAGCTACCCTGTCTTACAACAGGGTGCCTCCAAATATACTTTCTCAAAAGTTCACCACTTCTTTCCAAAACAGTTCGTTTGGTCGAAATCCGTTCACTAGTTCAAAAGTTGCGGACATTTTACCACTTTTTTTTGTTTCACGCCACTGTGCAATGTAAAGGATTTAGGCATCGAATTTAGTAAGTGAAAATCGGTTCATTAAAAAGATTAGGGAGAACTTTGAGCCTGAAAAAGATTGATATTTATTTACCATCATAAAATTTAGAACTGATAGAGTGTGTTCGTAAATGCATCACTGTTCTGCAGCATGCGTGCAACCTTTTATTTAAGATGCAATACAAGTTCGCTGACAATCTGTGTTAGTAGTAATCATGTTTGTACACTATATTTTACATTTATTTGTGCGTTCTCTACTTCAGTGAACGAGTTTAGAACATTTAATGCCCCTATCACGGTTCTCAACTAAATTCAGTTTGGTCGTCTAAGAGTAGACCAAACTTACACACGACCAAACGGTGTTTTAGTATTATGAACCAAAACTGCTTTTTAGTTGAAATTGTCATAGGGAACGAATTCTTTAAATTTAATTGTTGAAAAATATTGTTATTAAGCATAACAAATATTTCTAATTACGATTTTTCCACTGTTTTCTGCTTTTTATATCGCACCAACCTTTAACTAGAAAACCATAACTACAGACCCAACTACTAAAAAGCAGTTGTGTATACTCAACGCTTTTCTCAACCAAACTTACGCATAGTTTTAAATGACAGTACCAAACCACAACTGAAAAGTCAACTGTTAAGTTAGTGTAGAATGGCAATGCAAATTTATCAATCCCAACCAAACTATTTTAAAAGTTGAAAACCGTGATAGGGGCATAAATTTCCATTTGCAGATCAGTGATGCATTTACGAACAGACCCACATATATACGAATTATGTTATGCACTGAAACTTCTTTTAAATATATAAAAAGTGCTATTTATTTGTTTTTTTTAGGACACATGTACGTATTCATACTGGTGATAGGCCATACGTTTGTCCTTTCGATAGCTGCAATAAGAAGTTCGCTCAATCTACAAACTTAAAGTCTCATATTCTTACACATGCAAAATCTAAGTAAGTATTTATATATGTATATAAGTATGACAATTTAAAAATTTATAATCAAAAGCAGTTTTTAAATGGGTACAGAAATGTGCAAATACAAGGTGTCTCAAAAGATAGTTTACATATCTTTACCTTACAGCGTGAACACTAAAACATGCAGGACATGGCAATCCGTAGTTCTTAGCTTTAATTTTGTTTATTTTGCATAAGTGGCTTTTATGTGAAATTATAATACTTTTTTCATTTAATTTTTTAAACAAACACAACCCTGCGAAGCGATTAGGTTGTCTGCGAAAAACATCCAGGGTCAATGGCGGAAATCGAACCCATGACCTTGGGACTAACAGGCTAGCATCGCTACCATTCACCCACGGAGGCAGAGTAAATGAGTGTCGTCAACGCAAGGGTTTATATTCAAATAAGTAATAAACATTGTTTCGGTAAATGTGTTACAAATGTTTAATCGATCAACTAAATATAGCTATTCTTTTGAGATACATTGTAGATGAAATAAAGTGCCTTTTTATTTTGCATCGTCAAGCTCAAAAGTTTTGCAGCAGATGCTTCATAGTTTGGAAGACGAATTTGGCTTTCGCATTACATTACACCAGTCTACAACACTTTTGCGCACGGGTTATACATACCTAATTGTTATTCCTTTTATACCTAGAAATAAGAAAAATAACAAAAACTATTTCTGAATTTGCTTTTAGGTGTGAAAAATGGAAAATTCGAATAAATGAAAACACATAAAAAATGGACTCAGAGATGATTTATTAAAAGATACCGAACATTCATTTGTGATTTATTCTTAAAATAGAAGTTTTCAAATAAAGTCCAAACGTTTAAAAATGAACGGTTTTAGTTTTTCTGTCATGTTCAGTAGAAGTTTCTCTTATTAACCCCAAAATATAGTCCCCCATCATGCTTTCGGTATACTGGGGCCTAATTCCTGCACTCGTGATCGGAATTGCATTTGAATAGAAATTAATTTCGATGGCAACAAATTTTCCGATGATGTCACTCGTTACGAAACGAACCGAGTTTTGGTTTCAGTGTTGGAAAAAGGCAAATATATTTATATATAAATTCATTTCACAACACTGAATAAATTGTAAGCAAAAGCATATGTTTGTATATGTGTATATGTGCAAAAACATATGTATGTCAGTGTTGCCAATGAAATTTCGAGAAAGATACATTTTAGTTTCCAGAAAGATAAATTTTTTCTCAAAAAGATACATTTTGGAAAAAATTTTAAAATCCAATTTTAACGTTGAACATTTATTAACACTAGGATTGCCCGGTGGTCTAAATTATACCGCTTGGCATGTATGTAGGTCTCTATTTATTATAAACATGTGTGTACAAAACAAAAACAAAATAGTTATTTTTTTAACAAATTTAAATCGCTTTTTATCACTTTTATGCTCAGAATTTTGAAAAATCATTTATATTGCGCATATCTACACAAAAATGCCTTTTAAAATACTTAAAAGTGAAATTTCTCAGTTTTTCATATGAACAAAAATAATTGTTATAAATAAATGTTATAAAAAGCAAGAAAAAAAATTCACCAACAAATACACGTTTTTCTACACGAGATTTATTTTATTTGGAACAAAGTTATTAGACAGTCTGAGAGTTAAGACCGGGGTACAATGAATCCGTCATAATGTAAATCAGAACATACAAAAAAAAAATCAAGCAATATCTGTCAAACCACTCAACGTTAAAAGTTGACCAAATTTTGTCCTTTGGGTTGACAAACACGTACTGAATGTAACAGACCTCATGAGAAACCATGTACTTCAACTTAGCTGTCAGTTGAAAAAGTCAAAGTTTAACGCATGACGTAACACACTTACACAAGAATAAGCAGACGACAAAGAACTTAGAAAACTTAACAACAAAATACATGTTATTTTTGTATTTACTTAGTTGTCACTGTTAACGAAATTGATAACTTTAACTAAATCTGTTAGATACGGAAAGTTTAATCTTTTATTTCTGTAAATTTTGCGTACAGATTCAAAAGATACGAAAAATGTCAGGATTATACATGGTACGTGAAGCCATCAAAAGATACGAAAAATGTATCTTTCGTATCCTAATGGCAACACTGTACGTACATACACACGTACTTATATGCAGAAAAAAGAAACGAATATACTTAAATGTTATTTTCATTTTAATTTAATTAATAACTTAATAAAAAAGTAGTGTAAAGTTAGAGAATAGAGCCCTAGCCACATTTTAGATTCTTTTATTGGTTGACCGGAAGCAGTAAATTTGTTATTTAGATGCTCCCAGAGTTGGTTGATTTTGTTTATTTTCCCCAACAACTCTTAGGCAAAACATTATTTGCTTTTTTAAATTTGTTATATTTAAAGTCAACTAGAAATTCTTTAATTTGTATTTTTTTGTACTTACATTTGTGCATTCATTCACTTATAAATAAATAAGTCAAATATTCAACATGCGTTTTTTTTCTTCGCTTTTTCTATGTTAAACATGATTTCGAACGTCTTTTTGCATGCGAGTAAAAACACGAACGGTTATATTCGAATGTATGCACGTTATCGAATGCTGTCATTAGAAATTTCGATATGTGTTATTCGAAACCGAATGCGAAAATCCCAAAAGTTAAAAAACTCGCACATTTAAGTAATAACTCGCTCGCAATCGAATGCGGGAATTAGGCCCCTGGCCTTGGTAACGTCTCTCAAATTCCATTACATCTTGATAAAAAAATCGTAATCATGTTAGTGATCAGCCAGCTCGTCATTATTTTCAGCTCTATGTATGTGTAGCCCATTTTTTGTCTTGATTTTTAACAGGTAAATTAAAGTAAGCTTGATATGCCTCGCAAATCTTTAAATTTGTACTCAAATCATACTTTTTGTCTCTTATTTTAATAAATTCGCCGCACATATAGCAAAACGAGTCAGCGCTTCGTTGACAACTTCTCGAAGCCATTTTGGATAGGTTAAGACAGCGAAAAAAGCCAAACAAAACACGTTATTCCTCTGTATTATGCAAACACATACTACCGTGCACAACAAGCAACGCAAGAAACACTGCCCCGCCCCGAAAATCAAAAATGCTATAATATCTTAAAAAGCAAATATTTTCGTTTTGTAATCGCATTTTTTTTATATATAGATTTGCTTATATATATAATCAAAATATGTTACGTAAAACCCATGCGCATATTTTTTTTTATTTTTGTTGACCGGTGTTATGCATGTTTTTCACTCTTTTTTTTCGCAGGCGTAGTACATCATCAATATCTGTACGCAGTGGAAGTAATGTTAGCAATAACGATTCTAACAGTCCTCCCGTTCAACAACATCCAACTACAAATAATTTCATAAAAATGGAAATGCATGAAATGGACTCAAATTCTTCATATGTTGTATACACCGAGTAACGAGATTTTATTTGTATGTACATATATGTTGAATATAAGGATCTAACAAAACATATTTTGATTTTACTTTAAATAAAATGCAAACTGCTCTCTCTCTCATGCCTTTCTTTTGGGTAGTAATGCGTTTTTGTTCGTAATTCAGTCCTAGGCAGTCATGTTACTAATGTATATCTTAATCTCCATAATGATAAAATTTTTGGATAAACTATTAGTTAAGATATTTTATAATACATACATACTATGTATTTGGATTTTATAATTATAATACTAATATAGTGAATACATAATGTGTACCTTTTTATTATAAAAAATAACCTCCTTCTTTTTTGAAGTCGGTGAATAATAAAACCATTTAAAACCCAATTTAATACTTTTCTACTTAAGTTTTGGTAAATAATTTTTACTAAATTTACTTTCCATTTTTATATCATTAGTTATAAATACACATCATGCTGGAGTGAACATTAATTTAACATTATTTTAGACAATCTTAACTAGTATTATTACCTGATGATGAGTAATCGACCGATACAAAATTATAGGTTTTTACTAAATTGAATTGAATCATGATATAATAAAGTCATCAGGTATACTCACTAGGGTATATAACATTGTTAATTTATTTTTCATTAATGAATTAAAATCTGAAAATTCGATTATATACATACGTTTAGGTGTATATGCTTTAAGCTACTTAATATTTTTTTATATAATAATATTTCATTGTTTACATATGATACATTGCACTGAAAATCTTAACGTCATATACATATATGTATAATTTTCAGGAAACTACGCTAAAATATATCAGAATTTTTACTCGTACATTGTAATTGAATTTCTTTTGATACAAAAGCCAGTCGAATGCGGTTGTATTCAGTGTTGCCAGAAGTAGGGGTAAATCCCTACATGTAGGTATTTTTGATACTAAAATAGAAGCGTAGGGAAAATCGGACAGATTTTTTATTTTCTCCAATATGTAGCATTATTTACAAAAATAAATGCAAACCTAATTTTTTTTAGTAATATATTCTTTTTCAAAATGGTTCAAAAATGTTCTTTTCGTAAAAATCATCGTTTAAAAATATATTTACAGAGTTGTTTGTGGTTTAGAAAGTTGGAGACACTAATATGTATACATGTATATGCCAAGGCGAATTCATATACCAACTGGTGTAAAGCCACGACATATTTATATAAGGTATACTCAGCTAAATTCGCTTTTAGAAATTTATACTTGAAATGTCAGAAAAATGTACTGAAAAATGTATTTTGACAACCAACGTATATTCAAATTACAAGCGGCGAAAATAGTCACCTGATCCTTTGCGACCATCTAGTATGAATTCGCTTTGGTGTAAAGCCTGCAAAATTTGCCCAGGACTTAATTACAATGAAAAATGACAAATCAAACTTCCTTCCTTCCTTTTTACCAAGGCTTTATTAAACGTATATATCTTTTTATAACTAATGGTTTTCTTCTATTTTAATGACAAAAATGCGTAGGGATTTTTGTAGGGGAAATTTTTTCAACGTGTTGGGAAAAATCGGATTTTGTTTACCATGTGTAGGTATTTTTCGAGAAATCTACTGGCAACACTGGTTGTATTATAACGGCTAGACGTAAACTTTTATATGGCATTTGGAAAAATTCATTTTATTTTTGCTTTCGGATAGCAACAAAGGCTTATTAGAAGCAAAGGCTATAAAAGTCAGTGCGTCAGTTTGTCAAAAGCATGATCTTATTCTGCTTATTTTTTAATAACATTTATGTTTTATTTTTCAGTACAAAAGTTTAAAACTGTTAAAATTTTCGTTTGTAATATTAAGTTCCGAATTACCACAAAAACAAAAAACAATTCAGTCTGGATTGAAATAAAAAAACACTATTTTCAGTATCTCTTTGTTTATTTGGCGAGTGTTTAGGTTGAAGTTAATTTTCTTTTAAGCTAATTGAGCCTAATGCTTCAATGTGAATAAAAATCCATTTATTTACAGTTGTTCCTGACGTTTCGCAGCTTTTTGTCTACTTTTTGAAGGGATCGCAATTCATAGAATAATTAATTATATACTCTGTAAATCTATCGGGAACCCAATTTGAGGTGGCTCTCCATTGTGATACAAATCAAATTTTACAATAAAAATTTCATGTATTGACACTTTAATGCTGAATATTAGGCAAATCTATGACTTCTCTCGAGTAGCTAATTTCATGAACATAACAAAAGATATCTGAGCGGTAAAGGAATTCTTATTGTCAGTTAAATTTCAAGTGAAATGCCAACGAATTAAAGGAGATATTAATTAATTAGCCGTTAGGGCAGATAGACCAAAAAGAGCTGTAAGTTGGTTTATTTTGTGAGGTGTTTCAGTAAAAATGGCTTCATATGATTGAAATAATTTCCAAGTGAAACTGTATGAAATAAAAGAAATTTAATTACAATGTCAAAGTGTTAAGAATAGAAGTGGTAAACGTATGTACATACTTCATGCATAAGTTATTGTAGGATTTTTTTTTTATATGGAAAATGTAAAGTAAAATTAGATTGTAAATTAATAAAAAAAAATTTGTCACGTATTTTTAGATTTATTTTTATAAAGAAGTCAATAAAAGAAGAAAATGTTGAAAACTAAATACAAAATAAACAAATTATTTATAGATTTATCTAGGAAAAATTCAAAGCAGAGTAAGTTACTTAAATGTAAGGAAAACGCAAAATGATGTATTCGTTAGAAAAAAAGGGGTTGGGGGGAATCAACATACATATCTGTAATGTCATTTAACAAATGCATGACACTTCAATAAAATCTTCGATTTTTGCGCTTGGTTTGTCCAAATTTTAATTTTAAGGAGCATTTAATCATTTAACCTACCACTGAACTAATTTTTTAATAAATTGAATTATAGTTATAAGTTATTCAAAGTTCAGCTTGCATTTATTTCGACAAAACACCACGGAATTGGCGACAAGCGTAAAAACAAAAGCACAACCGTAAAATGGAAGCGCTAATGCAACAATTACTGCAGGCCATAAAGGTTCAATCAGACGTGCCATACCATAATTCCATATCCATAACTATTGCCTTATTGCCTCACCTATTGGTGCTGCCATGACGATAAACGCTTGTGGGTTTCTTGGGGTGTATAGGGTGCTGTGAGCTGGTGCTGCACCCCCACTTCCTGGAGATAGTTTTTAAAAATTTTGCTAGTGAACTGGGCGCCATTGTCTGTAATAAGCATTTTTGGAACACCGGTACTAACTCAGACCATGGTATTACCGTGTTTGGATCTGGGTAGTGGTCCAATGAAATCTGCGCATATAATCGCCCATGGCTCTTCCGCTATACGTGATAACATCTGTCCTCCTGGAAGCTGTTGATTAGGTTTATGTTGCTGACACAGTTTACACTTTCGAACATACGTCCTGACATCTCTAAACATACCTGGCCAATAATACTTGTTACTGATGCGTGCGATAGTTTTCCTCATGCCGAAGTGACCTGCCGTTGGCGAGTCGTGGTTCTCATGCAGTACTCTGGGTCTATGAAAGGTTGGAACGCATAGTTTCCAAGGTGCACAATCCTCATCTTGATCAGATGATGGCAGGTGACGATATAGTTGGCCACCTAGAGTGGTAAAATCGGGATAATTTTCGGGTTGCTTTCCGACCGCATCGCATTTTTTTTTGCCACCAATTGCATACCTGTGAATTTTTCCGCACGGATTGACAAACGTTTAAAGGCTCTCGGGATAAAGCGTCTGCCACTACGTTAAGCTTGCCGCGACGATACTGGACATCAAAGTTATACTGCTGAAGCTCAAGTGCCCATCGCGCGATCCGGCCAGAAGGACTCTCTATCGAGTTGAGCCATTTAAGGGCTAAGTGTTCAGTAATGGCCGTAAAGTGATATCCTTCTAAGTATGATCGTAGCTTCGTAATCGCCGACACTATCGCCAAACAATCCTTTTCAGTCGCAGTGTAGTCCATTTCGGCTGGATTTAATCTCCGGCTAGCGTACGATACAACCCTTTCTTGGTCGTTGTGGTCCTGCGTCAAAACTGCTCCTATACCATAATCGCATGCATCAGTCTGTAATTTAAAGTTTTTGAAAAGTCTGGACAAGCTAATACCGGGGCTTCGGTTAATTGTCTTTTCAGGTGGTCAAAAGCCTGTTGTTGTTCTTGATTCCAGCGAAAATGTTTCCCTTTTTTTTAAAAGTGTAGTTAATGGATGAACTATCTGGGAAAAGTCTGGGACGAAGCGTCTATACCACGATGCGATTCCTATGTATCGCCGTAGCTCCTTTACGTTTCGTGGAGGTTGTAGTTCTTTAATAGCCGCAATTTTTTCGGGTTCTGTCTTTATACCTTGTTCGTTGATCACATGCACTAGGTACTTAATTTCCTTCTGGAAAAACTTGCATTTTTCTCGATTTATTGTCAAGCGTGCTTGCCGCAGCCTCTTGAAAACTTCTTTCAAGTTCATCATGTGCTCCTCTAATGATGTAGCCAACACTACGATGTCGTCCAAATACGCAAACGCATGGGGCTCCATTTCGGCTCCAATAACTCTGTCTAACGTTCTCTGAAACGTTGCTGGTGCTGACGTCAACCCAAAAGGCATCACCCTCCATTGGAATAGCCCCTTCCCAGCCACCGTAAATGCTGTGTATGCCTTACTATCCTCCGCCATCGGTATCTGCCAGTAGCCGTTTTTTAAGTCTATACTACTTATGAATTTTGCGTCACGTAAAAGGTCGAGGATGGCGTTTATTTGTGGCAATGGGTAGGCATCGGGTATTGTTTTCGCATTAAGCAGTCTATAGTCAACACAGAGGCGTAATGATCCATTCTTTTTTGGTGCCATGACGATAGGGGCACTATACGGACTACTGGATGGTCCTATCTGATCGTTTTTCAGTAGCTCATCTATTTCTTCGTTGATACGCCTCTGCATCTCAGGATTGCGCTGCGCATACCGTTGGCGTACTGGCCTGTCATCCTTCAATATAATCCGGTGCTGGGTGATCGTAGTAGGAACTCTGACGTCATTAAATTTTCTTAGCTCTTCTTCTAAGAATGCCTCAATCTTCTCCTCGTCCATTTTAGGCTCAGTCTCTTTTGCCGGTTGTAGTTCTCGTACCGTTGCCACGACTTGGCCCGTAATGGGTGCAAAGCTTATAACCTGGTCCCACAACGGAGCTCACATTCCACTGCCCTAAGAAAGTCTAAGCCTAACAGCACTTCATCGAGCATTGTTGGCATTAAACCTACCTCCAGCATGCATTCTCTACCTCCCAATCTTATGTTCACCTTGACGACTTCGTGCACCTCCACCGTTGCTCCATTAGCTAATCTGATTGTGTTATGAACTGGAACCACTTCGTTCTCTCCTCTCAATTCATCGGCTATGTGCTCGCTGATGTAGCTTCTGGATGCACCCGTGTCTATGGTGGCCTCTTTAAACTGTCCACTAAGCTGGATTTTAGCAAGCAACCGTAAGTCTGTCTCTCTAAAGCTATTTACTGGTGCGGGGCTTGAGCTGACCGGGCCGTCGCCACACCTTGTTCTTGGCGCGGTCCTCTGGCATTTCCCGGATTCCTTCTACAACACTCTCTGGTCCTTACACCTCTCCTCCCACACTGCCAACAAAACAGCACACTTGGATTTTGACAGAAGCGATATCCATGGCCCTCATGTCAACATCTTCTGCAGGCACTTGCTGCGTTGATTGGGGTGTCATCTTCTGTTGGGATCACTTGACGAGTCCTCTCCTCCCTTCGTAAAAGTGCTCGGTTTTCATAGCGTACTTCTGGGTGGTTTTCTTGGATGACCTCAAAGTCTTCTGCCATTTGAATAAGTTCATCCAACGAGTTAAAATCGTTCCTCCGTATGTATATTTGGTAATCCACTAAGCAGTTTCTGAATATTCTGTCCATCTGCTGCTCTAATGTATAACCCGCATGCCTCATCAAATTCTGTATGACGATGACAAAATCCTTAAATTTCTCCCTAGCTTTTTGTTGTCTGCGACGTATTTCATCCTCAAGCCTTTCAAAGTACCTGGGTGGCAGGAAATACCGTAAAAAATCATCTCGAAATGCTTTCCACGTTTGCCATTGGCGATTGTTGTTTCTAAACCACATGAGCGCCATCTCTTTAAATAGTTCAGGCATTGTCCGGGGTAACATATCTTTGTCGAGCCCGTAGACTTCGGCCAATTCTTCCACACGTTCTATAAACGATATCGGGTCTCTTCCACCCTCATAACGGAACGACCATTTCCTCACTATATCTATCACTGCAGGATAGCGTAAACTTGCTGTACCTTGCGTATTGTCCGCCTGGGTTGATTGCGACGTGTTAACATCATGCGCTGCGAGCGATAGGTGGCTTATAGCTGCCTGTTGCCCTATTTTGGGGGACGTTGTCGGCACTTCCAAGTGAGGACATGGGGTATTTGTGGGACTGGGTCCACATTGTTTCTCCAACTCCTGGAGTGTAGCCAGGGTTTTTTCTTCTCGGCTGTTAGCTACAAATGTTGCTAGCCTCTTTCGCATCTCCACTGTACCACTAGCGTCGACGCCGAACTCTACGAGACATTCGACCAGTTCGTCCTTCCGTAGACTGTAAACCCACGATGTGCGGACCATTATTATCTCTACCTGTATGCAGCCAAATTACAACTTCTTTTGTCAACCCCTCGTCGATGAATAAGTATATGCTATATAGTGTATGTATATAAATGTGTATATAAATGTATGTATATACAAATATACACAAGTCTTTTTTTTACGTTTTAAACTCGCCAATTGTAAAGAACCTCCGGTTATCCCGGGTTTGCAGCTGGGGTATAGTCGCCGGTTGTCCAGAATTCATAAGAAATAAAACTTTTCTCCCTTTTATATATATATATATATATATATATATATATATATATATATATATAGATATATATATATATATATATATATATATATATATATATATATATGTATATATATATTAAAATAATTTTTATTTATATATATATTCGTATGATTAAGTGTGTTTTATTTCTTTTATTTTTACTTTGTTTTTTTTTCTTTTACGTATATATACCACTGATATACCCTTCTTTATCCTTTTCTCGATGTTAATCCGAACTGGATTACTGCCTCCCACTGTTGACAAGTGCGTTGAACGTGCCGGACTCCTAACCTTTACCCTTAGCCTCCCTCCTAGCGTCTGTTTTCTAGTATTTTGCATATAATCCAAAATACACTGAGTAAATTCCCTAAAACCTGTTGCTAAGGGCTGTGAACCTCAGCGGAATCCTCCTAACAAAACAATTCTCTAAATAACCTATTGTACCGGGGTGTGAACCTCAGCGGACTACTATTTCTCTTCCCTCTAGTATTTCTGATATAATCAAAATACACTCTAACACCTGTTGCTCCGGGGTGTGAACCTCAGCGGAGTCCTATTGATAAAACAATGCACTAAATAATCCCTGTTAGTCCGGGGTGTGAACCTCAGCGGACACTTTATTTCTCGTATTCCTAGGCAACGTACAATCTCCCCAGCCAGATGTAATCCGGTTGAGCAAAATGTATGTTTGTACAAAAAAAAAAAAAATGTCAACGAAATATTTCCTTTACTTACCGGCCGTTCACGTCTCACTTGTTTAATCGCCCACACTCAACTGATCAAAAGGAAGAACCTCCTTTTCTTGTTACAGCCTCTTTTATATCCAGCTTAGCCGCATTTGTAAATGTAGTTTGGTAGCTACTGCAGTAAAACCGATAACGGTGATGTTGTTGTTTATTATTTTCTTTCCTTGTTTATGCTGGTTTGCATCACTGCTTCTCACAAGAACACCACTCTCGCTCTCTCTTCGCTCATACCGTATTTTGTTTAAGTTACGAGGGTCGTGTGGGAAGTTTTGGTTCCTGAAAAATAGAAGGCGATGACAGATGTAATCCGTCTTCCTACAAATGGATGTAATCCATCTTCCGACACCGAAATATTGAATTAAATGCGTATATGGACACTCGTGTGCACATATATATTATATATTACATTATTATTATACCTATACATTAAGTTCATTATTATACCTATACATTAATATTATACATAAGTACTTTAAATGTATTTGTTTGTTGTGGCACAAATTCCAAGAAGTTTGGGTCTTCACAGTTTAAAGCCTTAAACACATAATAGCTTACCATCTACATCTTACACACACACACACTCAAACGTACAATATGAAAAATAACAAGCATACACTAATCAACAGTACTTCTTTTGAGTGTTTGTTACAAACAAGCAGTCTTGGCGACATCGGTTTGTAACACTGATATACACGTACACCAATACATCCATCGTCCTTCGCTTATAGTACGACAGCATTTATTATTGGCGTATTTACAGTTAAAGACTGTTTACGCAGGTCTCTAATACACAAAAAGTATAACCGCATCGAAATTTCTTTCGAGTTCCCGGTAATTCCCAAAAAGATTTCATAAAATCCCAAAAATGGGATTTTTTGGTATTCCTGCTGAATTTTTTTATCTTTCGCCGGGCGCAGATAATATTTTAGGTAATATTTAAAAACATATCATGTAAAGTGGAATGACAAATTTTTTGGTCCCAGCTTTGGAATTTGAGAAAAAAGGCCTTGCATTTGATATTTATAAAGAAATAGGTCGATTTCGAAACGACCTGGCACCTTTAATAACGAAAATTTTGAACAAAAATTTCCTTATAATTATTCTTATAGTATTACTTTTTGAATTAATTTAAATTTTGATATCAAATTTTTTCTAAATGTTAAAAATTTTGTTCTTAACCCATACTAAGTCTTTATTTTAAAATCAAACAAGATTTGACTTCTTGCATTAGCAAAACAGTGGACCAAGGTTGGTAAAAAAACCTAAAATTTAAACTTTCTCGAATATTTCCTAAACTGTAAGATAAACTGCTTAAATGTAGGAGACTTTTGGATAGAAAACCCCACTTGCAAAAAACCTTTTTTTATCAGATTAAAAACATCAGCTTGGCATCGGTTTGAATTTTTCATTAGCCCGAGGTTGCCCACTTTGGGACTTTGTAGCTCCGCCCCCTTTACATATATATAATCCAAAGACTTAAGCTCAGTGACACCTTCTTAAATGCTGTATGAAATTTCATAATAATGGGATGTCTTGTTTAGAAACTGCAGAATTATTTCCATTTTTTTTTCAAAATCTTCCACTGTGTGGCGTCATGTTCATGTCACGTCCAAGTCGATGGCTGGTGAAGACTTAGGGTAAGAGAGAATTTTGAGCCGGAAATATTGATAAATGCGAATTTTATATCATTAATTAGTGTATGACTTCTCTACATACTCCAGATGTTGGAACATTGATAGGTATTTCTTATTGTGACCTCTTTTTATACAATACCTAAACACGTTAAAAACCCTTTAAAACACATTCATTATTTCAGTTTAATTTGTTTTTGTTTTTCAATTTATTCATAAAGATTACATGAAATAACATGAAATTACATTAAATTATAAATTTTTTTGTTAGTAAATAATATATTTTTTTAATATTAATTAACTATTAATATTTTTATACTTTATTTCACTCAAATACCCAGCAAAAAATAAAATGAGTACTTCCTTACGAACCACTTTTAAATTACTTCGAAAGTATCTAATGCATATTTTTAAATTTTAAAGAAGTTATTTTTTTTTTAAAGAAACACTCAGGCAATTAATGCCTACCACTATTACTAGGTGTTACCTTATTTTAGGAAAGGGATAGCTATAGAGAAGACGGGTGGTGAAAGAAGAGATAGAGGAAAGCTTCATTATTTTACAATTCTGCTTTTTTGCAGGTTTCTAATAATGCAGTGTTGAAGCGCCGTCTGGTGTCAAATGAGGCGTATTAATTTTTTTTTTTTGAAGCTGTGTTTAGTAGCCATTTTATTGGTTATTTTACTCTGTTTTCAACAAAATCATTACTTTTTTGGCTCAAGCCAAATACAAGTGTTTTCTTTTATTACATTTAAGGCTTTTCAAATCAAAAAATTTGCATTATTAAAAATAACAATGGAATAAAATAACAAAAAAATAAAAAAATGTAATATTTTTTCGTTTCAAACCATATACAAGTAATTTGAATCACTGAATAAAAAGCACTTTTTAACTACTTTTGTGAAGTGAATTATTTTCACTCCCAAATTTCGGATTTTTATAGCACCAAAAACATAATTTTTCTTGAGTTAAAAAAATGCCAAAAGCAAACCACTTCCTTCCAATGACACGTCAATGTAAAATTCATTGGTTTTTTACCTAAATTTGAAGTGGTTTGATTCAGTAGATGTGGTGCTTTTTCTACTTCTTTTTCCTCACTTTTTTGCGGGGTAATAGTAAATGCAAATTATTATTATATTATTAGTATTATTTCTGTTGTCTAGCAGTCCCTTATCTTCAGCATGCAAGTCCGAATGATCCAACTTCCATTGACTTCGAATGCTAGAGATGAAGGGATCTGACGTTCCCAATAATATATTAAATAAATCTGCATTTGTAGAAGTTAGTCCCGGTCCAGACTTGCAATTTTTGTTGCAGAGTGTTGAAATAGAAATATATACTTTTTGTATTCCTCTCTGGCTTATCTGCACTAAAAAATAGAAAGTTGGTGGAACGAAAATTGCAAGTCTGGACCAGGACTTGCAATTGTTAATTATTTATATAAAAAATCAACATCTCAAGCTTAATAAATATAAATAAAATTAGAAACAAGGTCATCGAAGAACTTTCATCAATAATATATTCATTTATTTATTTTATTTTTTAAATATTCGTATTCGCCTGAATTTAGCGAATACGAATATTCGGGAACTCGAATACGAATATTCGCATATCACTATACTATACATATAAAAATTCTAGTGTCACGGTGTTTGTAATTGAGCTCCTCTAAAACGGTTTGACCGATTTTTATGAAATTCTGTATATTTATTTGAATTTGAGAATAGGTAGTAAGTGATCTGTGCCATGCCCATACGAACGATGATAGAATATAAAAGTAAAAATATTAAACATTTACGACCCTATGTATAATCAAAAATTGGCATGAAATTAACATAAGTGGCAAAATTGAACATGATCTTAACGTGTTTTACCATATAATTTTACATTAAAAATCATGCTAGGATTCGTGTGTTAAAACTACATTATACGGTGATATTTAATGTCAAATTGTATAGAGGAACTCGTCAACACGTAGTTCAACTTTGTCACTTGTGCTAACTTCATGCCAATTTTTGATTATACATAGGGCCGAAATGTTTAATGTTTTTTATTTTTATATTCCGTCATCGTTCACAGCACTCCCCGCCTCTATCACTCATATATGACATTCTCACACACTTACATCAATTAGTTATTATTTTCTATCCTAGAAATTCGCTAGAAATAATTTATGTGGCAAACCAACGTTTGCCGGATCAACTAGTTTTCTTATAAATTTATTACAGCCCTTGAGGAAATAAGTTTTTAGTATTTATGTAAGGTATGTACATAAATAAATAATAAAAATTTCAAATATTCAGTTCAAAATTAAATTGCTATTTCTTAACGTCTGCAGTATGTTTTCGTCTATTAGAACGAAAATAATTTTGTAAAATTTCCGTTTTGTCCAAATCCAAGTGATGATAGTTCTAAATGAAAAATAATTTCTATAAATGATTCCTAGGATATAGTTAAAAATAATTTCAACCAAAATACTCTACCTGGAGAGCATAAATTGTTGCGCCGTTAGGTTGGTTATTGTCATTTAAAAGTTTTTCTTTTTCGTCGATTTCTTCTGTTCCAATAGCTGAACTCTGCGTTGAGAGATGAGAGTGAGTGGAGATAGAATCGCTTTTTGAGTTCACAGGTCTGTTGGCCCTTACTGTTTCCTTTACATAATCTACTGGCACGAAACCAAAGCTGTTCAAAGTGCTTTGAAGTGAGTTTGAAGAATTAATTCGTTTTTGAAAAGCATCGTCCATGTATTGTTTATTACGCAAAGTGGAAGCTAATGGTAATTTAAAGGTGTCCATTGATGTTTCAGGCAATTTCCATACTTTCAACTCGTCATTCCATTGTGAAGCATGCAAAATTTCATCAGGATTCCTAAAATGCAAACTTTTTTTATTACATTCAATGTAAAAATATTTACAGAAATCATTCAGTAGTATTAAAGCTTTTATTGAAATCAAAAAATTTAGATTTATTTTAGTTATTTATTTGTTCCTTGAGTAATATATGAGTCCTACTGGCCCAGATGCAAAAATATTAGAAGATTTAAGACTTATTGATTAGTGAAAAATAATGAATCAAGTTGAAAAAAAATATTCATTCTCTCTGTTCAATTATTTTGTCAAATTTTTCATACGTATGTATGTGCAGTTGCCATCCGTCCTCTTTTCCCGGACACTGTTCTCTTTTTAGGGTTCCGTACACCAAAGGTGAAAATGAACCATATTCTTTTCGCTACGCTGTCCGCCTGTCCGTCACACGGTATTTTCTCAGGAACCGTAAGAGCTACGGACCTGAAATTTGGACAGAGTATGTAGAACCTTGGCCGCTCATACAACAAATACATGAGAATTAAAAATTAAAGGGTGTTCCAAAACGAACAACGAAAAATGTTAAAATCCCATGTAATATACATACAATTGTATGAACATATGTGTATTGAAACTTGAAATTTGTAAAATTAGTGTATTTTTATACAGACTACAACAATTAACACTAAAATTTAAAAAAATTTAAATTAAAGGGTTGTCCATCAGTTAATGCAATTTTGACAACTTGCTATATCTTGGAAACCGTAGGAGGCAAACACTTGAAATTTTCAAAAACGGTAAAACTAAAAAAACCGAAAATTACAAAATCGCCAAACCAAAAAAAAAATCGCCAAAATGAAAAAAAACGCCAAAAATTTAAAAAAATCGCCAAAACGCGAAAATGTCGCCAAAACTAAAAAAAAATTTATATTAAAATAAATCGCCAAATTCGAAAAAATCGCCAAAATGAAAAAAATCGCCAAACTGAAAAAAAACGCCAAAAATCTAAAAAAATCGCCAAAACAAGAAAATAAAGTGTCAAAACTAAAAAAGAGCCATAACTTAAAAAAATCGCCAAAACCGAAAAAACGCAAAAAACAAAAAAACCCCGAAAAGGCCCCAAAAACGAAAAAAAATGCCAAAACTATATATATTATATATGATGAAGTTTGTATTAAATTACATATCTAGTGTTCGTACGGAACCCTTCGTGCGCGAGTCAGAGTCGCAATTACTGAATTTTTTGTTATCTGTCCTCGAAAACAATTTGCATCTGGAAGAGTCATACTTTTTTGACTATCCTTTAGTAACCTTTTTTGTGAAAAAACGGGCTTCTACGTTGCTCTTCAGGTGCTGTGAATATTTTTATAAACTTTAACAGTTTTAAGTTTTTGATATGATATTTATTATTATGATTTTATTTATAATGATATAAATATATTTATGTTGACAAAAAAAATATATTTTAAAATATGAACTCATATATGGAAATTTAATTGTGAAGCTCTTCATATATGGATCCATAAAAATAAATAGTATGTAATATGTACAGGGTGGAGCATAATGAGCTATATGGTTTGAATTCCTTATAACTTTTTAATTATTATTCCTTTTTTTTTGTTTTTTTTCAGCATTTTGTGAAGAAGGCTTGGGGAATTAATTATGAATCATTACACGATCGAACAACGTACAAAATTGAATTTTATTTTTCAAACCAACAGTCTATTTTGTTGACACAGCGTTCATATCGTCGCTCATACTTTCCAAAAAAAAAACACTGACCATATTTTAAACAACACTTCTACTGTATTTCATTGCACCTCATAATTAAAGAAATTATTAAGTTTAAAATTTTTTAACGCACTAATCCCAAATTATTATTTTACTTGTTATTTTTCTATTAAAAGTACATTGAAATTGATTATTGAGGAGTTCAGCTGGATCCTATGCGCATTTCACTGTTGCTACTGCAGATCATCAGGGAACCTTTACCCAAAGTTTCTTAGAACAACTAGAGTTATTATGTTATAAACTTTAATTTAAGCAAATGAGAAGCTCAACAACAAATAACGAAGTTGAAAGAAGAACTCAATAATCAAAAGCTATACATTTATTATCATTTTAAAAACGTTCATTGCACCCTCACAATTAAACAAAGAGAAATAAAACACTGTTTATCATTACTCTGCATAAGAATATCGAAATTGGGTCATAAATAAATGCAAACTTACAATCATGCATAAAAAGTACTTAAGCAATACGCTTAATAAAGCAAAAATTTTATGAACTCAGTTTTATTAAGCAATACAATTAATAGTAGATTATTTTAATGACATATCAATATGTTAGTATATAAGAAAGAACGTTAAATAAAACATTTGTTCAATTATATTTTGAAAAGAAAACAAAGTTGTTTTTACCAAAAGTGATTTAACCATCTCCACGCAAAAAAGTTTCAAGTGCTTTAGTTGCATCAATAAATCTTCCTGGTGAATCGCCTTGAAGATAATCGAAACAGTTTAAACAAAACAGTTTAACCTTATTCATCTACTGAATTAAACAGCACCCACAGTTTTCCTTGACGTGAAATCATAGCCATTACACCCGAAATTTTGCGAAAAGTTATGGAACATGTGACATGTATACTCTCTCTCTCTCTCTCTCTCACTAAAAAAAAGCACGTATGTGCGAAGCAGAAAATGGACTCACTCACAGGATATCATTTTTCAAAGCTAATTGCAAAAAAATTCCCCAATTATATACTGTATTAAAAAAAGCAATGTGAGTCCGATCACAGGGGAGATGTGTAAACATCTAGTAATGATTTTTTTTTTTTAGGTTGGAAGTACTTATGCTTTTAGTATCTTTTTTTAAATTAATTAATTAAAAGTATCAAAACTTTCAATATTGTAAATACATAGAAATTTCTTGGTTTTTGTTTGTTTTATTAAACTTATTTGGTTAGTAAATGGGCACACTGCAGTATATATGTACTGCATTCAAAATTGCAGTAAATTTACTGATTACTGAAAAAATTCAGTATACTTTTACTGCTAATGAAATTTAATTTGCATTACCAGTAAAATCGTAGGGCCGTATTCATAATAAAATTGTAGCAAGTGGCAAAGTTTTTTTCATTAAAATTTTGAAACTTTTGTATGAGAAAAATTAAGCCACTTGGTAGAATTTCATTATGAATACGGGCATTACTGATTACTGAAAATTCAATGCACCTCATCATATAATAAATCATTTAGGCACTTTATAAAAATTGCAGAAAAAAATTTTAGTAATCAGTAAAAATTTACTGGATAAAATTTTTTTATTATTTTTACTGAAATACTGATCATCTATGGTAAATGCCTTTACTTTTACATTTTAATTTTTAATTCCTGTTGATCAGCGCTTAGTTGTTTTTGTTCTTGTTGTTGTGTACGCATTAAAATAAATTCAGTAAAGTGCGACTTTGACTCTCGCACGATTTGGCGATTTTTTTGTTTAAGGTTTTTTTTTTTCATTTTGGCGACTAGAAATTCTTTTTAATTTGTTGCTTATTTTCGTTTTGGCGATTTTTTTTTGTTTTTGGCAATTTTGTTAAATTTGGCGATTTTATAATTTTTTTATTTTTACAGTTTTTGAAAATTTCAAGAGTTTTGCTCTTACGGTTTTCAAGATACAGCAAGTTGTGAAAATTACAAAGTCATAATTGCATTAACTGATGGAACACCCTTTAATTTAAATTTTTTAAAATTATTGTTAGTTGTTGTAGTCTGTATAAAAATACACTAACTTTACAAATTTCAGGTGTATATATGTAATGGGTGTTTTTTATTGAGGTATAGAACTTTAAGTTGGCATCACTTTTTTAACTGGCGGCCATTTTGTCAGCCGTTAAGTGATTAATATTTAGTTTGGTTTGCCATTTTATCATGAACAGGTTGACAAAAGAACAACGCTTGCAAATCGTGCAAATTTATTTCGAAAATAATGGTTCAGTTCGCGAAGTTTACCGCAAGCTCCGTCCATTTTATGGTCGACATAATCGTCCATCAGAGCAATTAATTCGGTTAACCATGGATCGTTTTCGCACTACGTTTACTCTATGTGATAATACGCATCCGCAGAGACGTCGAACAGTGCGCACCGAAGAAACAATTGCCGCTGTAGAGCAAAGTGTTGAAGAGGACCCGAATGAATCGATTCGCCACCGTGCACAGCAATTGTAGCTTTGTCCATCAACTTTATGGAAGATTTTGCGCAAAGATCTTGGCTTGCGACCTTACAAGATCCAGCTTGAGCAAGAATTAAAGCCGCGAGACCACGCAATGCGTCGTGATTTTGGTGTATGGGCCGAAAATGAGATTGATCTCGATGCTGATTTTCATCGCAAAATTTTGTTCAGTGATGAGGCTCATTTTTGGTTGAATGGCTACGTCAACAAGCAAAATTGCCGCATTTGGAGTGAAGAGAATCCACATGAGACCCTTGAGACGCCATTACATCCACAAAAACTGACTGTTTGGTGTGCTCTATGGGCTGGTGGAGTCATTGGGCCATACTTCTTCCGAAATAATGCTGGAGAGTCAGTTACCGTTAATGGAGACCGGTATAGAGCCATGATAACCGACTATTTTGTTCCCGAATTGGATGGCATGAATGTGGATGAGTTGTGGTTCCAACAAGACGGCGCTACATGCCACACAGCGCACGTCACAATCGATTTATTGAAGGAAACATTCGATGAGCGCATAATTTCGCGGAATGGACCTGTCAATTGGCCACCAAGATCGTGTGATTTGACACCATTGGATTATTTTCTTTCGGGATATGTGAAGTCGCTCGTCTACGCTAACAAACCAGAAACGTTAGGGGACTTGGAAGCCAACATTCGTGGCGTTATTGCCAATATACGGCCCCATATGCTCGAAAAAGTGGTTGAAAATTGGACCTGTAGAATTGGCTTTATTAGAGCCAGTCGCGGCGGCCACATGCCCGAAATCATATTTAAACATTAATGGCATAAAATTATCCTTCCAATAAAGCCAAATTGATGGACATTAAAAGGATTTTCTTGTGTTTTATTTCAATTTGAAGTTCTATACCTCTAAAAAAACACCCTGTACATACAATTGTATGTATATTACATGGGATTTTAAAATTTTTCGTTGCTCGTTTTGCAACACCCTTTAATTTTTAACTCTCATGTAGACACAAAAGTCTACACACTGTGTCCAAATTTCAGGTCCGTAGCTCTTACGGTTCTCGAGAAAATACCCTGTGACAGACGGACGGCATCGTAACGAAAATAATAGGGTTCATTTTCACCTTTGGTGTACGGATCCCTAATAAAGCAATTATCAAGTTAAATAAAACAAACAAAAATCAGCAAATTTATATATATTTACAATATTTTAAATAAGTTTGTATTGCTTCTTTCAAACACTAATACACTCATACGTAGCTCACACCGATATGACAACGCGGTGTGCATCTCACTCAAAATTTGTGATTGTATTGTGACAAAGATTTTTACCCCCTAGCGTATAGATTTTTACACATCAAAAAAAAAATTATAATAATCGCACAAATAAAAAAGTTATAAACCATTTAAACCATAAAGCTCATTCTGCGCCACCCTGTATATAGAACCATATACATACATACACACATTTGTATATCAAAATGTATAAGCCATGGAATGACAAAATTATAGTTTTAAGTATATGGACCTAAGTATGTATGTTGTTGTGTTGAATTTGAATACGTATTTTTCTTTAATATACCTAATATTCCCGGGAAATTTTTGAGATTTTCCCGGGAAAACGGGAAATTAAAAGTACACGTTGTTTTACAAATGTATAGACTTTTGTGGGACACAAATGGCGAAAGTGACAGTGAAATATATTTTAAAGTAGAACAAAAATAAGCAAATTAACTAACATGTGTATAATTAGTAAAGAACAAACGACAATGGTAAGACTGTTGTAAATTTAGAGATGGTAAAGTGAGCTTGCATTACAAAACATCTTTCAGCAAATTGAAATACGATGAATCAAAACAATTCACATATTCCATTTGCAATAAAATGCTAAGTATATAAAGCAGAAATCCACATCAACTGACACCACACACAGTGGACCAAACACAAAAGAACGCTGATGATGAAGGTTTAGTGGCCTTCGAAAACGGCTGGCTGTTCCGTTCAACTATGTGTTGTCAGAATATTTACAACTAACTTTGGTGTTATTTGTTCATTAATAATTATCACATGTAATTTGGCTTAAAAAGCGATACGAACTGTAGTCTGTTCAAATCATAAATATAGAAACAAATGAAGTTCGAAAAATAATAATTAAATTAACGAAATTTATTTTCATTCATATAAGAAATTTGTATTATAATCCTGTTTTATTTTAATATCAAAACTTTCAGTGTTTTTTTTTGTATACATAGATAAAAGCTATATTCTATTTGCTTGAATTCACTTAAAAATTTGTCTTAGAACTGCTTTTGTATTAACTTTTATTTAATTAATAAAACAATCGAAATCTAGAAAATTATCTCTTCCCGGGAGTTCCGGGAACGTGCTTTTTTCATTCCCGTTTCCCGTGCAAATCATTCATGATTTTAAGAGAACTTAAAACTTATATTCGTACCCAAAATTTAATTGAAGAAATCTGATTAAAAACTAATGCAATAAGAAAAGAAAAAATAATCCGTTTTTATAATACACTACCTTTCAATGTAATTTTTTTCAGTAATATGAACTTTGTTTCTTAAAAATATTATAATATGTATGTATAAATATATATTATTTTCTATCAAATTAATGACTGAATTATCCTTTTGACTATTTGATTTATATATTTGACAATATATAAAATCATGCAATAATAATAGTTTTTTTAGTCACAAAAGTTTTTCTTTTTTAAACGTTGGGGCTATACGTTTATACATATGTACATAAAGGGTGAGTGAAACAAGTTAACATCATAAAAAAATAAAGTATATTTTTAATATCAATATTGGAAAGAAAATTTTATGAAATTAATGTTTGAATATGATTTCTGCCATGTGGCCGCCACGGCTGGTGCGTAGGCGCAATCTAGAACACCAATTTTCAACAACTTTTCGCTGCATTCGCGACCGTATTTTTCAATATTCTTCTAATGTTGATTTCCAGGTGTTCAATTGTTGTGGTTTATCGACGTAGACAAGTGACTTAACATAACCCCAAAGAAAATATTTCACACGGTCTTGGTGGCCACCTAATTGAGCCATTGCGTAAAATTATTTTTTCATCAAAAGTTTCTTTGAGTAAATCAATAGCAGCGCCGGCTGTGTGGCATGTGGTTTCGTCCTGTTGGAACTACATATCAGCAAGATTAATGGCACGCAATTGAGGAACGAAAAATTTCGAATCAGTAATTTTCTGTGGATATAATGGTGTTTCGACAACTTGTGGATTCTCCTCACTCCAAATGCGAGTGATTTGTTCGGGGAACAAATCAAGTTTAGGGGTACCTCTTAAAAGTTTAAAAAAAAAGTATAATATCCTATTGAAAATTGCAAAATAGGAAAAAAATTAAATAAAAAAATTGACGGCGATGCTTAGTTTCCGAGCTATGGGCCTCTAAAATTGCAGTACAAAATTGTGGTTATATGATGTATTTTTCAACGACTGCAACTTTTTTTCGACTATTGACAAGACAACACAATTGTCGAACAAACTTAGGCCATAAGAATTTTCCCCACCATGGTGTTTCCCGCCACGGCGCAGCCTAATAAATATTTTCTTCATTGCAAAGTTCTCCAAACTAACAACGTTTTTTTTGCACTTCCGGCATTCGGCCGGTCTTAATGGTGTTTCCCAACACGGCGAAGCCTAATAAGGATTATCTGCCTCATAAAATTTTCTTCCATTTTACCATTTCATGAAAGGTATTGTCAAAAGCTTTAAGATGATACCAATATTGGTCATATTCGTTGGAAAACACCGTATAATCACAATATTGTACTAGAATTTCAGAGCCATCACCATGGTTAACAATCTTGTAGCGATGTAGTGACTTAAGTGCTGGCTGAGTATCTTATCCCAGTCCAGGTGCTGTGTATACATCGCCTGGATAAGGGTAAGGATTTATTAAGGCCTTGACGACTAAAGGTTAACCACATACCCCCATTCTCCTCCCAGCTCCTATCCTATATATAATATTCTATCCTGTATCTCCCCTACTTGTAAGATCAGGGTACGGGGGCTGTGCCGAGGATCTGAATTGCTAGTCAGTGGTTAAATATGACTAGTCGTAAAACTCATACTACCCCACTATCTGCACAACATGCCGCCAAAACACACACAAAAACAAACCCCTATACCAGCACTAGACTCCGAGAGCCAGTTGAAGGGAAAACATAAAAAGAAAAGGAGTCATAAGGACCTCTTGAAATCACAATACTTCAAGGCCGACTTTATTCTGAACAATACTGCCAAGAATGCTGCGAAAGGAGTAACTCATGAGCTTGACGCCGCGGATAAGCTGAAATATCAGACTGTGGTATATGAATACATAAAGATTAACTATTCGGTTCCAAGCACATCCAAAGCCACCAATACAAAACGCCACCACTGTTAGGCTGAGGGTGAAAAATCGCCAAAGAGAAGAAATGTCTCTCAACCTCCAGTCATATCATCATCCACGAGAAGGCCCTTTAATGAGGTAGTTAAAGACCAATTGCTAGTGGTTCTGGTGGTCAAAAAGGAAGACTAAATCGCACCTGTAATAACGCAATGGGGTGCAATCGAATTCAAATTGACTAGGAGCTAGTAATGGATTACGTAATCGCCATTATTGGCCTTATGGACAAGCCGGCACCTCGTTTAAATTTCGGTAAGATCCACCGGGGGTACAGTTTAATCAAATGCTTGGACTTGTTCTCAAAGGAATTCCTCAGCAATAGCATCGCTAAGATAAGTGAATCTTGGGATGGGTTAGGTCCTAAACTCATCCCTGCGGGGAAAATCCCATTGAAACGGCGGGCAAGGGTTTGTTTACCTAAAATGGGCAAATATAGCAAGAAAATGCTGAAGTGTCTGATGCTACAGAACTCAAACATTCCGACGGATGACTGGACTGTCATACGGTCAGAGGACCATGGCACCAGTGGCAGCTGCCTCATTCTCTCCAGCAGGGAGCCTGCTGCAGCGGCCATTGAGAATGCAGGCTCTAAGCTATTTTTAGGTGTAAGGGACGCCACGGTTAAGGTGACCCACCCAACCGGCTCTGCAGTAATAAGCGAAGATGTCATCGAGGCGGCCAGCAACCTTCTGGTTGGCATGCAGCTTGCAGAACCGGAACAATATCACCAAAATTGCGATACATATCGCTCAGATAAATTTGAAGCACTCTAGGTGTGCAACAGATAACTTAAAAGTTCTCCAAGCTGAAGAGAACCTTGACATCTGCGTGGTACAAGAGCCCTGGGTGGCGAACTCTGAGATGAAGGGGTTTCCGCTGTCCACCTATAATGGGCTTCATGCTAAAGGATATTGTAAGCCAAGGTCATGCCTAATAGCCAAAAAACATATTAAAATTTTTTCGCTTTACACAGTTCAGCTGAGCGGACCTAACAGTCGCTAAGGTCGAGTTGCCTGAAGAAAAGACCTTTCTTTTAACCTCATGCTACATGGAACATGACAAACCAGCACCGCCAGTCGAACTGAAAGCGGTTATGTCATTCTTAAGTGCCAATAAAGACAGAGAATGACAGATGTACATCCTAAATTTCATTAACTCTAACAATTTAACTATTGTAACTCCGGCAACTTGCCAACCTTTATTTTTCCAAGGTCGGACATATTTAGCGGGTAGAAGGAGTTTCTGGACATAACTTTTACGAACGATAAATTTAGATTTCTGATCGACAAATGGAGGGTTTCCAATAAGAGATCTTTTTTGGATCATAATTGGATTCTGCTTGAAGTCAGATTACAGAACAAACAAAAATATTGCTTTAGAAATCCGAAGAGAACAGATTGTAATAAGTTCAACAGAATTCTCAAGCAAAAACTAAAACGAGTGCCAGAGATCGAGAACACGATCGAAGGACTCGAACACAATGTTCAGATCTTCAACAAAGCTATTACTAGAGCCTTTGATATCTCCTGTCCCAAAACATAAACAATGTACCCGAAGAACACTTACTTGATGTCGATTTACTCACTCTACCCAATTCAAATAACGCCAAGACATTAGGCATACGATGGAATGCGAAGGAGGACTCATTTTTCTTTAGTGTTCCATTAATTGAAAGGAAATCAGCATACTCCAAGCGAACAGTTTTATCAGACATAGCTCGTCTGTTTGACCCAGCTGGTTGGTTAGCGCCAATTGTTATTTCTGCAAAGATTATTATGCAGGAAATATGGCAAGACAGTACAGCTTGGGACGAATGTCTTACCCCACTCACCCTAATTAAATGGCACAAGTTTTTATAGTTCTATGAAAATATTGAACAAATTCGTATTCCTAGATGGATTAAATTTTCACCTTCGGCAAAAATTGAGTTTCATGGCTTTTCAGATGCTTCTGAAAAGGCCTATTCAGCAGTTTTATATGCTCGAGTTACACCCGTAGACGGACCTTGTGCCGTAACCCCTACTTCTCGCTAAAACGAGAGTTGCACCCATCAAAGTAATCTCGTTACCAAAACTAGAACTTTGTGGTGCGGTGTTGTTGGCTAATATTACCCATAATTTAATAACCCAACTGAATTTACCGCAGCATCAAACATATTTTTGGACAGACTCATCCATAGTCTTAGCTTGGCTCAGCAAACCACCCAATTCATGGAATACTTTTGTAGCCAACAGAGTTTCTACAATTTTGGAAACCGTAGGCGTGAACAACTGGAATCATGTTGCCTCGCACGAAAACCCTGCTGATGTTGCTAGCCGAGGATGTAATGCTGCAGAATTGAAAGAAGACAGGCTGTGGTGGAATGGACCACTATGGGTGAACGAAACTCCGTCAAAATGGCCAACAACAGCTTGAAACTCAAGCTGAAGCTAAAATTACTCAATCGTTTTCTACTACAGTTAATATCAACCCACCCTCAGAAAATTACACTAACCTAGACATATTGTTAAGATTTGCGAAATTGTCAAAAGCTCTTAGGGTAATATCATATGTCAATCGATTCTGTGATCGCACATCAAGTACCCGAACCAAAACAGCTCCAAGTGATAGAATCGAAACAACACTCAATCCACTGAAGAACGAATTGAAAAATTATTAACTCACCAAAGCATTGAACTTGATGCAAGTGAAATAAAATCAACCCAAAAAACAAATAGACTAATTATTCTATGTCAGACAAAATATTTTGAAGAAGAATATAATTGTCTAAAAAGAAAACACCCAATTCCGAAAAAGAGCAATTTACTCACCCTAACCCCATTTTTGGATTCTGCCAATATTATGCGTGCAAACGGTCGACTGGCCAACTCCAATAGTTTGTCGTATTCAGAGAGACATCCAATTCTATTACCTTATGCTAGTCAATTGGCAAAATTGTTAACCCTACACGTGCATTTGGTGACGCTACACGGAGGAAACCAACTGATGCTAAGGATAATAAGGTCAGGCTATTGGATTCCGAAACTTCAAAATCTCATTAGTTCAACAATACACAAATGCGTACCATGCACAAGATATAAGAATCCGCAAACTACCCAATTTATGACAGCCTTGCCACCAGAACGCACCCAAATAACCCGACCCTTTTATAACGTTGGAGTTGACTTTGCCGGACCTTTTGATATTGAAGTTTATAACGGCAGAAATTGCAGAATAATTAAAGGCTATGTATGCGTTTTTGTTTGTTTTGCAACAAAAGCTATACATTTAGAAGCCGATTTTTTTTCGAGGCGGGGATGCCCTGTCGCCATTTACTCTGACAATGGGACTAATTTTGTTGGAGCAAAACAACTATTGAAGAAAGGATGACAGGAATTTCTAAAACAATTGAAAGGATCTGTAGTATCTGCTAATAGTTTGCAAAACTTGACGTGGCATTTCCTACCCCCAGGAGCACCACACATGGGTGGCTTATGGGAAGCCGGCGTAAAGAGCTTCAAGTCACATTTGAAGAAATTGAATGCGTTGAAATATACGTTCGAAGAACTAGCTACCCTCCTTGCTAGAATTGAAGGATGCCTCAACTTAAGACCCTTAAGCCCGTCAAGCGAAACCCCTCAAGATCTCACTCCTTTAACTCCAGGTCACTTTTTAATAGGTTCTCCAATACTCACCCCTGTAGAGCCCGACTGTAGTAACGATAATATTACCCTAGCTAATAGATGGCAAAAGCTGAAAATTCAGCACCATAACTTTTGCAGACGATGGAAAAATGAATATCTTAAAGAGCTGCATAAAAGATATAAGTGGAAGAACCCGAAGCGACAAGTTGAAGTTGATGATATTGTTGTTATCAGACAAGACAACGTACCCCCAATGAATGGTTACTTGGACGTGTACTAAATACTTACCCTGGTTCTGACGGAAATCGTGTTGTTAATTCACGTACTTCTACAGGAATGCTAAAACGACCAATAACAAAAGTTGTAGTCCTACCTACTTATTAATGTAATCTAATTAACCCACTTATATACTTACACTTAAATTTATATAACTAACCCTAACACTCAGAACTAAATCACTTATACTCACACAAATTTATTACACAACGGTATGATCACTGTTTTCATAATCGATACAATCTGAATTTTTGACATTACTTACTCAACCCTACTCTAAATAATTCTACAGTGATCTATCATTTGTGCTTTGAACTTACTCTCATTCTTTGCTATCATATTTTTTCATATAGATCATGGCACCCAGTAATCATCGCGTGGAACGTCAACGTAAAAACGACCGTAAAAATGTTGCAAAAAACGGTCAAACGGTCTGAATACAAACGTTATTTTGGTTGCGGTATTTGTCAGGCTGACCATCGTTTAATAAGCTGTAAAAAGTTCAACAAACTGAACTTATCAGAAAAATATAAAATTACGGTGAAGTTACATTATTGCGTCAATTGCTTGGCACGAAACCATTTGATTAACAAATGTACTAGCAAAATACGTTGCCAAAAATGTAGTGGTACGCACCATTCGATTCTGCACGGCCCTGAATGTATTTTGAAAGATCTGCAACATGATGATCGACCTACCTCAGCTACATCCGAACCCACCTACTCCAGCACCACGGCGATCGCTGATGTCTACGTCTACAATCACATCCGTGGACTTGCCAACGTCGTTGCAGAGTATAATTGTGCCAACTGCGCAAATCTATGCCATAACTAATAAGGGACGTGTATCACTCCGAGCAATATTAAACCCCAGTTTAATATGCTCCCGTATTGCTAATACTTTCGCTGAAAAACAAAATCTTAACATGTTCCAAGTAGATGGCAAAAGGTACACGAAAGTGATCCTTACCCAAGGTCACGACTTACCGATAAAACCCTATTCTATCGCCATCAAGGAGTCCATTAAAGAAAAATTTGAGAATATAACATTAGCAGATCCCTCTTTTTATAGTGACAGGCCAGTAGAAGTGGAGCTAGGCGGCGATCTTTACAGCAAGATCTTGAAGTCGAACATAAATCGCATGGATGGCGGATCCTTACTAGCCCAAGACTCATCTTTGGGCTGGCTCATTATGGGCTCTTATTGCGGTTAACCCTTTACATACACAAAAAAAACCCTAAGTATTTTTACTTATTCATTTACCCATATCCTTACCCTATTGTAAGTTTGGATCTTTACTAAAGTCCCTCCTTTTCTTTCAGGCTTCGATGCGGGGAGCATGTTCACCTCAGTGAACAAAATGTACAAATACCCAACCCTGGTGACATCAACAATAACACCAAAAAACTGCAACCAACTTCAACGCTGGTGAAAAATAAATTGTTGTACAAAAAAACACCAATATCGTTTTTTAATATAAAGGTCGATCGAGTTTAAGAGTCAAAATTAATATTATTCGTCTACAAGTAGTGATTTAATTGTGATCAGCGAAATTATTGTATACCTTTACATTCAACATAAATGTAATAACCCAACAACAGAAACACATATTATATATAACGTTCACAATAATTACAAATAAATACATAGTTATATACACACATATACAAACACATATATATTGAAATGTACATACATAAAATGAAATAAATCCATTTAATACGTTTTATAACGTTTTAGAAAATTTCGGTATTTTTTTATAACCTTTTATGTACACATACATATAACCCGTAAGAACAATTGTAAATTACACTGTGACACAAAAGTTGAGAAAAAAATTATTCAGGGATTCTAATGTATCAATTCTATTTTGTTGGATGACGAAAATACCGTTGGTTTTTTTAGGTCACTTCATAAAGTGATTTTATAACGGTAAATGTAGTGAAAAACGGGGTTTCTTAGATTTTCAGTTTTAAGCAGTTGTAACTTCTTTGTTTCCCAACGGATTTATTTTAACTTTTCGTTGGTTAAAAGGACCAAATATTATCTTTCAACCAAGATATAGCTTTTGTAAATCGACTAACAAATGGCTAAGTTACAGTCGTTGAAGTGTACAAAAAACCCATCAAAAAAGAATTCTTTTGTTTTCATGAGGCTATAAGTTGCTTATGAGTTACCAAACGCTATAGATATTTATGATTACAAAAAAAGGAAACTAAATTAGCTTTCCAAAATGGGTAATAACGGTAAAATCGGATTAAAAATACAAGACCTACGCAAATTTTTGTGCTTTAACTTTTTGGTTTTTTATTTAGAAATAACTTGTATTTCTCTGCTTTTTATAATCTTCGCTGTCAGTATTCCGCTTTAAAGACGGGGAAAATGGTATATACCATCAGTTTGTTGTTCATCGTGTTACGCAACACTAAGATCATGGAAAAATGATCCACGTGGTTCTTTTGCATTGCCGTTTATCGAACCTGTCAACTGGCTTCCACTACGTGTGCATAGAGAAAGTAATTGCTATTTCTGTTTATCAAAAACGAAAGGATATCATTTCAAAATAAGACAACAGATTAAATACGCAAATGTTGATAGTGTTATTAAGGCTGTAATGCGTAAGAAAAACGACGCTGTTCCAAAATCTGTTAAAGAAATATCACCAGATTCATCTGAGTTTGAACCATCTCCAAGCCAAGCTATGAGCCCCGCATCAGAATATGTCCTACCTGATGGAGAATTGAATAAAAAACACCTTGTTTCCCAAGCGGAATTTCATGACCTTGTTCGCGATTTAGAATTGTCGAAAAGACAGACCGAGCTCCTAGGTTCCAGATTAAAACAGTGGAACTGTTTGCAAAAAAATGTAAACATTACATTTCGGAGGACCGAGGAAACCAGTTTGTTTGGATCACTATTCAACGAAAGCACTGAAAATAGTGATTTGGCTTACTGCAATGATGTAAATAAATTGTTTGAACAATTGGGATATAATCATGTCCCACAAGAATGGCGATTATTTATTGATGGTTCAACAAAAAGTAATATAAAAAGTTATTTTAATCTTATATTTTATTAATATCGGGTGTTTTTTTTAAGAGGTATAGCACTTTGAATTGAAATAAAACACAAAAAAATCGTTTAAATGTCCATCAATTTGGCTTTATTGGAAGGATAATTTTATGCCATTTATGCTTAATAATAATTTCAAGCATGTGGCCGCCGCGGCTGGCTCGAATAAAGCCAATTCTACAGGTCCAATTTTCAACCACTTTTTCGAGCATATGGGGCCGTATGTTGGCAATAACGCCACGAATGTTGGCTTCCAAGTCCCCTAACGTTTCTGGTTTGTTGGCGTAGACGAGCGACTTCACATATCCCCAAAGAAAATAATCCAATGGTGTCAAATCACACGATCTTGGTGGCCAATTGACAGGTACATTTCGCGAAATTATGTGCTCATCGAATGTTTCCTTCAATAAATCGATTGTGACGTGCGCTGTGTGACATGTAGCGCCGTCTTGTTGGAACCACAACTCATCCACATTCATGCCATCCAATTCGGGAACAAAATAGTCGGTTAGTCGGCTCCAATTGCTGTGCACGGTGGCGAATCGATTCATTCGCGTCCTCTTCAACACTTTGCTCTACAGCGGCAATTGTTTCTTCGGTGCGCACTGTTCGACGTCTCTGCGGATGCGTATTATCACATAGAGTAAACGTAGTGCGAAAACGATCCATGGTTAACCGAATTAATTGCTCTGATGGACGATTATGTCGACCATAAAATGGACGGAGCTTGCGGTAAACTTCGCGAACTGAACCATTATTTTCGAAATAAATTTGCACGATTTGCAAGCGTTGTTCTTTTGTCAACCTGTTAATGATAAAATGGCAAACCAAACTAAATATTAATCACTTAACAGCTGGCGAAATGGCCGCCAGTTAAAAAAGTGATGCCAACTTAAAGTTCTATACCTCAATAAAAAACACCCATTATATGTATGTTTATCTTCTGTTTTAAGGTTTAAAAGCAGTACTTTTGCATAATGATGGATCACTTCATTCAGTGCCATTGGCTTACGCTACTAACATCAAGGAATCATATGATAGTATGGCTCTAATACTTAATGTCATAGATTATTATGAACACAATTGGCTGATTGTAGCAGATTTGAAGGTACTATCAATTTTGAATGGAATGCAAGGTGGTAACATAAAGTATCCCTGCTATTTTTGTGAATGGGACAGCCGAAACTCCTCCAAAAATTACATACAGAGAGATTGGAAACCACGTACAGCAGTTATTGTTGGTGAAAAAAATAGCATAAATATTCCATTAGTCAATCCAATAGATATTATTTTACCTCCGCTGCACATAAAAATGGGCTTGATAGAGCAATTCGTGAAAGCACTTGATAAAAATGGACCCACATTCAAATATCTTGAACAGGTTTTTCCACGAATAACGAGTGGAAAATTAAAAGAAGGTAAAAAATATATTATGAACGCATGCACAATAAAAACAAACTTATAATCAACAGGTATCTTTATTGGACCGCAAATACGGAAATTAGTAACAGATGAAAATTTCATGCAACAAATGACACTTGCAGAAAAAAATGCATGGAATGGCTTCGTTTCAGTGTGTGAAAATTTCCTTGGAAACACAAAAAGTGAAAATTATGAGCAAATAGTAAACAATATGCTGTCTGCCTACCATGCGATGGGTTGCAAAATGTCAATAAAACTACACTATCTGCATGCTCACTTGGAAAGATTTCCAGCAAATTTAGGACAGATGAGTGATGAACAAGGTGAACGATTTCACCAGGAAATAATTAAAATTGAACAGCGTTATTTAGGAAAAAATAAAATCAGTATGCTTTCTAACTACTGCTGGTCTTTAAAGCGGAATACTGACAGCGAAGATTATAAAAAGCAGAGAAATACAAGTTATTTCTAAATAAAAAACCAAAAAGTTAAAGCACAAAAATTTGCATAGGTCTTGTATTTTTAATCTGATTTTACCGTTATTGCCCATTTTGGAAATCTAATTTAGTTTCCTTTTTTTGTAATCATAAATATCTATAGCGTTTGGTAACTCATAAGCAACTTATAGCCTCATGAAAACAAAAGAATTCTTTTTTGATGGGTTTTTTGTACACTTCAACGACTGTAACTTAGCCATTTGTTAGTCAATTTACAAAAACTATATCTTGGTTGAAAGATAATATTTGGTCCTTTTAACCAACGAAAAGTTAAAATAAATCCGTTGGGAAACAAAGAAGTTACAACTGCTTAAAATTGAAAATCTAAGAAACCCTGTTTTTCACTACATTTACCGTTATAAAATCACTTTATGAAGTGACCTAAAAAAACCAACGGTATTTTCGTCATCCATGGACTCCAACAAAATAGAATTGATACATAAGAATCCCTGAATATTTTTTGTGTATCACAGTGTTATTTATAGGACGTCGATAACAATGCCAAAATTTAAATACGTAATCAAAAATAATACCTTATGAATTAAAGGGTCCGCCAGATAACTTTTTTTTTTGAAAATGTTATAAAAAAAACTATTGAAGCTTCGGCTGTGTGGCACGTAGCGCCGTCCTGTTGAAACCAAATGTTGCCAATATCCCCCTCTTCAATTTTTGTTAACAAAAATTCGTTCAACATGGCCCGATAACGATCGCCATTGACTGTAACGGCCACTCCTTGCTCAATGGCCCAATTATGCCTCTGGACCAAAATCCGCACCAAACAGTGACTCATTTTGGGTGCGTCGGCTTTTCAATGTATGCGTGCGGGTTTTCTGTGCCCCAAATGCGACAATTTTGCTTATTTACATACCCGCCAAGATCAAAATGAGCTTCATCTGAAAATATGATTTTTTGGCAAAATCGGCATCTTCTGTAAGTCGATCGCAGGCCCACTTAGCGAAGCGAAAACGCATTGGATGATCTGTTGGCTCGTTCAGCGGAAGGATAAAACTAATTATCTGTCAAATCAGACATGAGCTAAGTGTTACCATTCACGAAATAAGCACTAGTTGAAAAAAAACGTTAGATGGCTGACCCTTTATTTAGGGGTGGATGTCGAAATTGTAAGCGACAATTCAGAAATTCAGTTATTAAAAATAATAAAGTTCAGCGAAGAAAATTATGGGGAAGAAAATTGTGGTTTAAGATGATAGAATGTGGAACATTGATTGGGGTGGTTTGAGATGTGCGCGGTAGCATTTAAAAAAGGAAATAATAACGTCCATGATGTCACTATGGGCATCATTTGCCTTTTGCAAAAACATAACATTTTACGAACATATTAAACAGTAGCTTCAATTAGTTTTTAGCCTTCAAAGCTGTCGGCCGGTCTAAAGGGGTTTCTCCCCTAAGGCTGACAAAGATTTTCTTCATTAAAGGCTACAGGCAGATAAAAAGAAAACCTTTACTCAGCACAGCTCGACAGAAGACGTGCACGGCATAACTACGGTGACCATCCGTTCTGTAGTATACATAACAGTACTGTATTTGAGAGTCCTGTTCTGTATAAATTATTCATTAGATAATAATGTTGACATGATCTGTATTTTATTTACTGTTCAGTATTTGTTGTGTATTTTCATGACTCAAACTGCATTTAAAAAATTAACGCAGTTTTTGCAACAATACTGTTTTAATAAACATTGAAAAAGGGTTTAATATACGAGTATCAACTGCAAATGCAGCAGTTCTATAAAAATTCAGAAACATCATGAGCTTTGTTTCCTTAATTTTTTTCCTTGAGAGCGAGAATATGAAATTTTTCTGTGTTAGTGACATCTTATGTTATAAATCTTATTTATGATGATCCCGCTTCAGGTGCCTGGCTTTTCTTCGTTCATTGTCAAGCTACTTTATTTCATGATTATATAACGCAGATTGAGTCCCAAAAAATATGTATGACTGAGGTCTCTCTCATTATTAATAAACTTAAGTTTAAAATCCCACAACGTATAGACTGTTACAAAATCGTATTTGAGCTAAGCCAGAAAAATGTTATTGATATAAATTAGTTTAAAGCTAATACAAGCCTATTTTATACAGATTGTATTGAATACATACTTAAATCACACTGCCTACAAAGAAGTTGAAACTACCACTTGGAAAGTTTTTAAATCCAGTTTTGTTTTCATTATTTATGAAAGAAATGAGTTAAACATAAATGACACCGAATTATTTGATGAATTAACTCTTGTTAAAAGATATAGAAAAATTAAGTTAATAGAATGAGAATCAAAATTCTGCAGAAGAGCGGTGGCTAAAAATGTTTAAACATTTTAAATAAAGAATTAAGTTTATGGTTATCGGGTTTCAATGCCCTAACAGAAAGAGTATTTTCTGTTTTAAATAATATATGGACCAGTGAAAAAACTTAAATGAAGATGGATACCATCAAATCGTTTTTAATTACTAAACTAAATTATGATTTATGAGTTTAAAGAATATTTAAAAGGAAATCAATACTTGATAAAAGAAATTTATTGCACAGAAAAATACCAAAATTAGCTGTTTTGTATTTTAACATTCTAATCTAAAACTTTTTTAATACTCCTGATTAGGGTGACAGCCAAAATTTTTTTCGCGAATTTTAAAGCTTTTTCAACGGAATATTGTGCCAATAGGTCCAAAAGTTTTGTGACGAAAATTTGAGCCAAATCGGACAACGTTTTCTGGACGCGCATCCAGGTCAAAGGTCAGGTATTTTCATATTTTACAATATATACGAAATAAATTTTTTGAACTCGTTTATTTGTTTTCAATATTTAATGAAAAAATGTGGATTTATATATTTTCGTGAAAAAAATAGTAAAAAGAACTTTTTTGGTAATTAACCTTTCCTTTATGTCAGGAAATTAATAGATGCTTTTATTCAAAAACGTTAACTACAAAAACACATTTGTTTGTTTGTATTAAATCACACCATCTACATGGCAAAAATTTTAAAATTGCTAATTTCCTAGACAACAACCATTATTTTTAACGGATTCTAATGATAAATTTCAAGGCCTACTAGATTTTTAAAATACGACTTAATTATGTATTTCCCCAAAAATTATATAAATTGCATTCAGTCGTGTGAATTACTTGTGTAAAGTGCTTTTGGTTAGAGATTTTTTGTGAATTTTGTAAAAATATATAACAATGCCCTCGTTAAGGGAAGAAATATTTTCAATAGGCTATTCAAAACACCAAATAGTTGGTTCTAAACTTCCCTCGAAGGGGGACTGCCTCAAAGTTTTTTTTTCATAATATGAGGACAACGAAATTACCTGCAAAAGATAGTGCTGATCTTGTGGTAAGAGAGTGTATAATTTTTTGGGAAAAGGCCCGTATTCCTGTTCACGATTTGCACTGGTGTACAAAAAAAATGTTGCGTCTGTATGAGGAATGGAAAGATTTAAAAAAAATATATCTAGAGTGTCCGACATTCATAAAAACAGAAGAAAACTGTGGAGCGATAATTTAGGCGATCTCTTCGATATTGCTCGTACCGATGCACTGGAACTAATAGATTTAGAAGAAGACAAGCAATTTTTACTTAAACAAAGAATGAAAGGTCGCGAAGGTTGTATGTTGGGAGTCGACTGTAATCTAAAAAAAAAGAGGAAAGAAAAAGAAATCGCAAAAAACAAGAAGAGTTGCGTAAAAAATTAAGTGACGAATTACCATCAACTTCATAAGGTAAAAATTTAATTAAATGTTAAATAACGTTGTTTTAAATTTTTGTTGGAAGTACTGAACTGTGACAAAATTTATTTCAGCCTGCAATATGATTGAATTTTCCGCGTCTGAAGATGCTGCAACATCAGAGGAAGAATATTCTGAATGTTCGATTGAGGCAAAACGTTTTCGCAGTACTTCTTGTACGAAAAAGCAAAGTGTCTTAACGTCAAGACTAGCTGCAGTTTTCGACAAGTTAAAAATAAGTCAGAGAGATGCTGTACACTTATTGGTTGCAGTTATTGACGCCGTCGGACTTAATACATCCGATTATATTTTAAATCGAGCCTCCATAAGTCGGGAAAGAGCGCAATTAAGATTAATGCAAAGTGAAAAAATTATAGAAAAGTTTACTGCAAGTGATCAACCTTTGACCATCCATTGGGACACTAAACTGTTATCGACAATAACAGGAAAATCAGAAGACCGTTTGGCTATAATTGCTACGGCTCCAGGCCTAGAGCAAATTATAGATATGCCTGATATTCTCTCTGGGACTGGAGCGGAAATTTCTTCTGCAGTTTATGATGCATTAGAAGACAAACATATTTTGGAACGAACGGAAGCGTTTGTTTTTGATACAACATCATCCAACACTGGTAGATTGAAAGGTGCATGTGTGCTTTTGGAGAGATCAATTGGAAGAGAAATTCTATTTCTAGGCTGCAGACACCATATTTTCGAAATTGTTTTGGCAGCAGTTTTTACGGAGGCCAATGTTGGAGTGTCGTCTGGACCGGACATAACGATTTTTAAAAAATTCAAAAAACATTGGCCAGAAATAAATACAGGTAGTTTTGTGCCAGGAATAGCTCATCCACGAATTATGGAAATTATAGGCGATAATGTTGGTGAACTTTTAGATTTTGCTTTAGGAAAAATGAACGATTCATTCCCGAGAAATGATTATAAAGAATTTTTGGAGTTAGTAATTATATTCCTTGGTGGCAATCCTCCTTCAGGAATAAAATTCAGAAAACCCGGTGCACTGCACTACGCAAGATGGATGGCCAAGGCTATATACTCTTTAAAGATAGTGATTTTTCGCAATCAATTTCCTGAAGTGACAGATTTTGAAATCAGTGCTTTGATAGAAGTAACAGGTTTCATTGTAAGTTGTTATTCAAATTTTTGGTTTGATTCAAATAAAGCGGATAAAGCTGCTTTAAATGATATTATGTTTTTGAGAAAATTGGAAAACTACAAAAGAGTCAATCAAAATATTGCGGACAAAGCCATTTCAAAGGTATTAAATCATCTGTATTACTTAAGCGAAGAATGTGTGGGCTTTTCTTTGTTTGACGAAAGGATAGACAACATAACAAAAAGCAAGCTAGTAGCGAAGATGTCTGTAGATATATCTGGAAATGAGGATGAAGAGATAGCAAAGAAACTAATAATAAAGAAGGAAAACTTAAAAAGTTTTATTTTCAGAGACAACTCTGATATTTTACAAGATATGTTTTCAAAAAATACCAAAAAAGTTTTCAAGAGATTTGGAATTTCAATAGAGTTTTTCAGCAACGATCCACGCTCTTGGAGTGTTACAGGAGAGTACCTAAGAGCGAAACAAATTATTCAAAACTTGGCTGTTGTTAATGATTGTGCTGAAAGAGGCATTCAGTTAATTCAAGAATACCATGACAAAATAACAAAAGATGAGGGACAGAAACAACATTTAATGAAAGTAACTATCATATATTAACTTTTTTAATTTTTTTTTTCTCTTGACATGGTTTAATATTTTACAGGTGGTACAAAAATATAGGCAGCTGTATTCAAAAAATGCTAATATATATTCTCTGCAAAAAGATTTTGATCTGTAGATTTTAAAAGAAAAAAAACCTACCAAATCACCGATCATAATTTTTGTTTTTAAAATTAGAAAAAGTAGTAGATTGACCATTGAATGCGGTCGACGCTGGTAGCGCAGCAGAAAATATATGCATATTCCATCCTGAAATGTAAAAACTTTATGTTAATTGAAAATTTTTCCTGCAATATTTTTAAGTTATTTTATCAAAAGTACACAGAATTTATATACATTGCCAATAATGGCATACATATATTAAACATTTTTGAAATAAAATAGTTTGTGGATCACTTTGACGCAAGGGAAATTTGAGAGTTAGTTCCCAAAAAAACTATTTAAGTGTCCTCTTTATTAAAAGTCTACAGAATCCAGATGTTTTTGTAAAATAAAGTAGAAAATATATGAGTTTCTCAACTTTATTTCATACTAGCTGTGAAATATGCAAATACCTGACCTTTGAACTGGATGCGCGTCCAGAAAACGTTGTCCGATTTGGCTCAAATTTTCGGCACAAAACTCTTGGACCTATTGGCACAATATTCTGTTGAAAAAACTTTAAAATTCGAACAAAAATTTTTTTACATACAAACCATTGTCACCCTACTCCTGATATGTAACGAGTAAATATTAATTTTAATTTTATAGTTTTTACAACTTATGTGGTAATAATCTCCAGAAACTATGTATGTAGCTATTAATTTTTTGTACGAATTACACTACTGTGTAATTCGAAACGAAAGAAAATACCTTCGAATTTGTATGCTTATAACGTGCAAATTCTAAAGCATTTTCTTTCGTTTCGAATTACAGAATTGACCTTCTGATATACAAACATACATATAAATATATACAAATATATGTATGTAGATTAGCGTATGTGATTACATTGTTGTTTTACTTTTTGAATTTTTTTGTCTGTGTTTCATTTTGTGTTTGTCAAAAAAATAAAAATTTAATAAATCCATGAAATTCAATATGTTTAATATATCTTTAAGGTTGTTTGTAATTTAGTTGCTGTTTGTTAAATATTTCCTTGTTCTGTATTTTGATTTAAAAATTATGGTCACCGTAGGCATAACACATTTCCCTATTCCTAAAGATGAAGCGGATAATAACTCCTAGAAATTGAAGTAAAGTTTGTCCTAAATTCTGCTTACGACGATGATTCGCAACAAACAACGGATCTTGCAAATTGGAAGCGTAAATTTTACCCAATCTAAGTAATGGGTGTTTTTTATTGAGGTATAGAACTTTAAGTTGGCATCACTTTTTTAGCTGGCGGCCATTTTGTCAGCTGTCAAGTGATTAATATTTAATTTGGTTTGCCATTTCATCATGAACAGGTTGACAAAAGAACAACGCTTGCAAATCGTGCAAATTTATTTCGAAAATAATGGTTCAGTTCGCGAAGTTTACCGCAAGCTCCGTCCATTTTATGCTCGACATAATCGTCCATCAGAGCAATTAATTCGGTTAACCATGGATCGTTTTCGCACTACGTTTACTCTATGTGATAATACGCATCCGCAGAGACGTCGAACAGTGCGCACCGAAGAAACAGTTGCCGCTGTAGAGCAAAGTGTTGAAGAGGACCCGAATGAATCGATTCGCCACCGTGCACAGCAATTGGAGCTTTGTCCATCAACTTTATGGAAGATTTTGCGCAAAGATCTTGGCTTGCGACCTTACAAGATCCAGCTTGTGCAAGAATTAAAGCCGCGAGACCATGCAATGCGTCGTGATTTTGGTGTATGGGCCGAAAATGAGATTGATCTCGATGCTGATTTTCATCGCAAAATTTTGTTCAGTGATGAGGCTCATTTTTGGTTGAATGGCTACGTCAACAAGCAAAATTGCCGCATTTGGAGTGAAGAGAATCCACATGAGACCCTTGAGACGCCATTACATCCACAAAAACTGACTGTTTGGTGTGCTCTATGGGCTGGTGGAGTCATTGGGCCATACTTCTTCCGAAATAATGCTGGAGAGTCAGTTACCGTTAATGGAGACCGGTATAGAGCCATGATAACCGACTATTTTGTTCCCGAATTGGATGGCATGAATGTGGATGAGTTGTGGTTCCAACAAGACGGCGCTACATGCCACACAGCGCACGTCACAATCGATTTATTGAAGGAAACATTCGATGAGCGCATAATTTCGCGGAATGGACCTGTCAATTGGCCACCAAGATCGTGTGATTTGACACCATTGGATTATTTTCTTTGGGGATATGTGAAGTCGCTCGTCTACGCCAACAAACCAGAAACGTTAGGGGACTTGGAAGCCAACATTCGTGGCGTTATTGCCAACATACGGCCCCATATGCTCGAAAAAGTGGTTGAAAATTGGACCTGTAGAATTGGCTTTATTCGAGCCAGCCGCGGCGGCCACATGCCCGAAATCATATTTAAACATTAATGGCATAAAATTATCCTTCCAGTAAAGCCAAATTGATGGACATTAAAACGATTTGCTTGTGTTTTATTTCAATTCGAAGTTCTATACCTCTAAAAAAAACACCCTTTATAATAAAGAAGAGAAAAATATTAAGTTTAATTATGCAGTGCTAAGCTTTTAAAGAATTTTACCTATGCTCATACCTATTTCCTTGCAATATATACATAAATAATAAAAAAAAAAACCTTGGATCACTAATATATTTTTTTGATTCGCTTCAGATTCTATGGTTAAGTTTTTTTTAGAATTTTTTTTCTAAAATATGAGATTTTTGAAAAGGTTAGTGTATTCATAGTACCATAATTTTGAAAGAACGTACTTGATTTTATTATCGATATGTATCAAAATTTTAAATTATGCCTGCTTTAAAATGTTCTAACATTATTTTTTAGCATAACTATTATTTCTGGAGTTATTGAGAAAAAAGTCTGAAAAAAATTTTTTTTTCTCCAAAAAATTCTAAAATTTTTTATTTTAAAAATTTCACGAAAAATAGAAAACGGCAAATATTTACCAGTTTTATTATTTATTTATAAAGCTACATATAAAACAAATAAAATGAGCCCTCATTTATTAATATCGATGGGTAAATGATTATTTTATTCGCTTTAAAGCAAAAGTATCTAGTTTTAGTGGAAAAACTTTTTCTTTTATCATTACCAAGTTAGTAACATCGTTTAATCGGATAAGCCTATAATAATTGTGGGTATGTAAATATATGTATATGTGTGAATAAAATATCGCCAAAAATACCATAAATGTGGTTTCAAACAAGCACAAGAATAAGACATTTTTATATTTAGTTGAACTGTAGTGAATTTTAATCAGAAATAATTTCTTATTCGAGCTTAAATTAAGTAATTTCAACTCTTATTGAATGAAATATTTTTATTAATTAATGTGAGTTTCTAAAGAAGAAGAGAAAAATTAAACTAGACTTTTAAGCTGGGGGAAATACCGATATTTTTCTGTGCAGCTACGCACTTCATCAGCACCATAGTCTATCTACTTGGGCAGAGATTGTTATTAACATCAGCTATTTAACGTAAATTTTAATGAAACGAAATATGAGAAATGATTGTTGTGCATACAATTATTGATTTACCTTTGGTAAATACATTTATAAGTATCACTATTCATTTTCTGTTTTTCCATTTTTCTATTTAGGTTAGCATGAAGTTATATTACACTACCTAAGTATGTTTAACTATTCTTGCTTATCTTTTTGCGATCACCACATTAATTATTTTTACTTATTCGAAATGGAAGAATAGAAAATGCATAGTGATACTTATAAATGTATTATTCACAGTTCAAGTAAGTCTAAAAAAATTTCTCATATATTTATTTATTGTATCTTCAAAAATGAGCTAACAATAAGTATTCAAATCTTAAATCTAAATATAATTATTAGGACCGACCAGTATCGGACATAAACTTAGTGATAGTAATTAACAATAATACATAAATGTCGTATTAAGCACAAATATATTTTTAAGTAATTTCATTTGTAGTGTTGAGTATTAGAGCCCTTGTATCCCTCTTTTTTAAGCGGATGTGTCCAGTAAAATTCAAGATGTTACGAGCCAGGCGATTAGAATGGGACTCGAGTTTTGTTAAGTATTTGCTGCGTATTTTGCAATTGCTTCAGTCACAAAGCACTATATTGGCTTCAAAAGCGACTTGTATAGTAAAAGTTTGCAGTCTAGGCTGAGTGTTGAATTTCTGCCAATCATATTTGAGTTAATTTAAGTTTCATTTGAGTTAGCTTAGAGTCAATATGATGTTTCTATGTAAGATTTCGATCAAGTTGTATACCAAGGTAGTTCACTTGAGAATGTTGAGGAACGTTTTGGTTGTTAATTCGAATGGGGGAACAAGTATCTCTCTTAGGGTAAACGTTATATGGACACACTTTTGTTCTCCATAAGTTTAACCATATTTCCAACTGGGTAATATGTTCCTGGAGATTACGGGATGCCTCATCAGGGTTTTCGTGGATACTCATACAGGCTGTATTATCGGCAAATGTAGAAGTGTGGATATTAATGCTCACAGGCATATGACAAGTAACGGGTGTTTTTTTTAGAGGTATAGAACTTCGAATTGAAATAAAACACAAGAAAATCGTTTTAATGTCCATCAATTTGGCTTTATTGGAAGGATAATTTTATGCCATTAATGTTTAAATATGATTTCGGGCATGTGGCCGCCGCGGCTGGCTCGAATAAAGCCAATTCTACAGGTCCAATTTTCAACCACTTTTTTGAGCATATGGGGCCGTATGTTGGCAATAACGCCACGAATGTTGGCTTCCAAGTCCCCTAACGTTTCTGGTTTGTTGGCGTAGACGAGCGATTTCACATATCCCCAAAGAAAATAATCCAATGGTGTCAAATCACACGATCTTGGTGGCCAATTGACAGGTCCATTCCGCGAAATTATGCGCTCATCGAATGTTTCCTTCAATAAATCGATTGTGACGTGCGCTGTGTGGCATGTAGCGCCGTCTTGTTGGAACCACAACTCATCCACATTCATGCCATCCAATTCGGGAACAAAATAGTCGGTTATCATGGCTCTATACCGGTCTCCATTAACGGTAACTGACTCTCCAGCATTATTTCGGAAGAAGTATGGCCCAATGACTCCACCAGCCCATAGAGCACACCAGTCAGTTTTTGTGAATGTAATGGCGTCTCAAGGGTCTCATGTGGATTCTCTTCACTCCAAATGCGGCAATTTTGCTTGTTGACGTAGCCATTCAACCAAAAATGAGCCTCATCACTGAACAAAATTTTGCGATGAAAATCAGCATCGAGATCAATCTCATTTTCGGCCCATACACCAAAATCACGACGCATTGCATGGTCTCGCGGCTTTAATTCTTGCACAAGCTGGATCTTGTAAGGTCGCAAGCCAAGATCTTTGCGCAAAATCTTCCATAAAGTTGATGGACAAAGGCTCCAATTGCTGTGCACGGTGGCGAATCGATTCATTCGGGTCCTCTTCAACACTTTGCTCTACAGCGGCAATTGTTTCTTCGGTGCGCACTGTTCAACGTCTCTGCGGATGCGTATTATCACATAGAGTAAACGTAGTGCGAAAACGATCCATGGTTAACCGAATTAATTGCTCTGATGGACGATTATGTCGACCATAAAATGGACGGAGCTTGCGGTAAACTTCGCGAACTGAACCATTATTTTCGAAATAAATTTGCACGATTTGCAAGCGTTGTTCTTTTGTCAACCTGTTCATGATGAAATGGCAAACCAAACTAAATATTAATCACTTGACAGCTGACAATATGGCCGCCAGTTAAAAAAGTGATGCCAACTTAAAGTTCTATACCCAATAAAAAACACCCATTATATATTAAACACAAGGCTGGCCCCCAGAATACTACCCTGTGCACAGCAGAAGATATACATAGGTTCGGGCACACTCGTGAACTCTCCTTCCGCGACAGTGAACTTCCTATCAATAATATAACTTTCCAAAAGGTTGTCTATGTTTATAGGCAGATATTTCTTTAATTTTAAAATTAGGCCTTAGTGCCATACTTTATCAAATGCCTGAGAAACATCAATAAAGAGGGGAGAACAATACTTCTTTTCAGTTAATTTTAATTATTATTCGAACTCCATTTGTTTCTATATTTGTGATTTGAACGGGCTAAAGTTCGTATCGCTTTTTAAGCCAAATTACATGTGATAATTACACTATGGAACATTTTTGGGATTATTGTCTGGGGGTGAGAAATTCCAAGTCATGGTGATGGTACTAGGTTAGTATAGTAAAACCCTCAAAGGGTTTGGCGTTCGTATGTGTCAGTTTTTTTTATGACCTTTTAAATTTTTTCCTTATCTTGATGTTTTTTCGCTTAGTTGTAACATTTTGGCAAAAACGTAGTTTAACATAACTCGAGAACCACTTGTCCGATTTTGATGAAACAAACTCAAAAAAATTTAGAATTACAATTTCTTTAATCCGTTCATATAACGTTTTTCTTTATAATCAACAGTTTTGCCGGTAAAAATAAATTTGTGAAGGCAAAAAAATATTTTTTTGCCTAAAAATTAATTTTTTTTTTTAAATTCATAAAAAATCCAAAACGGAAAAAGGATCAAGTGTTATTAATTTCGTGTAAAGTCACATAACCTATAAACAAAATGCGACATAGATCATAAAAATCGATTAACGCGTTCTGCTTTTATTTACAATTAAGTGAAGGTATCCCATTTTGACAAGAATATTGATATTTGTTTTTATTAAAAAAAGTGTCATTTATCGCCTTTTTTATAAATTTTCCCCAATAACTCCAGACTTCTGGCCATAAACTACTAAAAAAATTAAGTAAACATTTTTATAATTTTTTATTTTTATTTTATTTATTTATTTTTATTTATTTTAATAAATATTACCTAGACTTTTTCGATGATGGTTGTTCGGGACTAGTGGCATCGCATTCATCGCTATCATCAGTTTCTGAACCACACATAATGTCAGTGTGTGACTCCACTGTTGGCCCTTCTGCATCTCCTGAAAATTCTTTATCATCAAGATCATCCTTGTCGTGCCACACAAGCTTACTCCACCAGCAAATTTCCGCCATTATTGCACTCGGCGACTTTTTGCCTCTATATCTGTAAGTTTTTGTTTTATTAAAATGAGTTTGAAAAAATAAAAAATCAGTATTACCTCATTTCAAATGGCATAGCAACTTGATGATAGCGTTCACCTTGTTCATCAGATTCGGTAGCCAATTGTTTGCTGAAGTAGTCCAGATGATGATGTAAATAATGGATTTTCAAGGACATGTGGACACCAATTTCCGAGAATGCTCTTAACATCCTTGCGACAGAAACATCGTAGTTGTTAGAACGATGCTTTCCCAACAAGCCTTCTATTACTTCTTTGATTGCCTGCCATGCATTCAATTCAGCGTCAATCAAAATATTGTTGAATGCGTCACTTTTAATCAGCTTTCGTATATCTGGACCATTTAGTATGCCTGATTGGAAAAAATTAATTTGTTAAGATGGAAAATCATGGGAAATGAATGTGATATTATAACTTACCTTCTTTAATTTTACTTTCGCTGAGTCTCGGGTAAATTAGTTTCAAACACAAGAAAACTTCATCTCTTTTGGCGACAGTTTTGATAAAATTCTTAACAATTCCAAGTTTAATATGTAGTGGAGGCAGCAATATCTTCTCCTTCGGCACTAGAGGCTCACGAATAATATTGGCCGTTTGTAACCTGCTGTGCTCTCTGAGTTTCCATCCGTGGCATGCATATTGGTCACCGGAAAATCGTGTGTCCCAATCGCACAAAAAGCACATATATTTTATATAGCCGCTTTGAAGACCGCAAAGCATTGCTACAACTTTTAAATCGCAGCATATGCGCCACATATGTTTGGCGTAGTTAACCATTTTTAAAATATTTTCCAGTGCATCATATGTTTCTTTCGTTTCTGTACTATAGGCGATTGGAACTGAAGGTTTTTTATTGGTCTTATGCAGTAAAACCGCCTTCAAGCTGAGTTTTGAACTGTCAATAAATAATCTCCAGTCATCATCAATATTTCTCTTTTAGTACAGTAGAAAAATATGAGAGAGTTCGGCTTGTGAGTGTCAATGTTTTCTCCAAATAATGTTGTGCATATCTGGCGCAAATTTTTCAAATTCATACATTTACCTAATTGTGAATAAATGAGAAACGCGTGCATCGATTTTCATGATCTATCCCTTTTTTTATTCATGAGTTATGTGACTTTACGCGAAAGTAATTAGCTTTGGCACTTTTTTCCATTTTGGATTTTTTATGAATTTAAAAAAAAATATATTTGAATTTTTAGGCAAAAAATACTTCTTTCCCTTCATACATTCATTTTTAACTTCGAAAGTGTTGCACATATAGGAAAACGGTATAGAAACAGATTAGAGAAATTGTAATTCTAAATTTTTTTGAGTTTGTTTCATCAAAATCGGACAAGTGGTTCTCGAGTTATGTTAAACTACGTTTTTGTCAAAATGTTACAACTAAGCGAAAAAACATCAAGATAAGGAAAAAATTTAAAAGGTCATAAAAAAAACTGACACATACGAACGCCAAACCCTTTGAGGGTTTTACTTTACTTACCTAGTACCATCATCCTGACTTGGATATTCTCACCCCTCAGATTGGCTGTTGTACTGTGTTATTAATGAACAAATAACACCAAAGTCTGTTGTAAATATTCTGACTAACAACACATAGTTGAACGGAACAGCCAGCCGTTTTCGAAGGCCACTAAACCTTCATCATCAGCGTTCTTTTGTGTTTGGTCCACTGTGTGTGGTGTCAGTTGATGTAGATTTCTGCTTTATATACTTAGCATTTTATTGCAAATGGAATATGTGAATTGTTTTGATTCATCGTATTTCAATTTGCTGAAAGCTTTTTTGTATTGTAAGCTCAATTTTACCATCACTATATTTACAAAAGTCTTACCATTGTCGTTTTGTTCTTTTTACTAATTATACATGTTACTTAATTTGCTTATTTTTTGTTCTACGTAAGACAAACTTTTTTGGTTTGTTACTATTAAGTATATTTTTATTTAATTTTTGCCACAGGCCCATGGCTATTAATTTTTAGTTAATTTTAATTATTATTCGAACTCCATTTGTTTCTATATTTGTGATTTGAACGGGCTAAAGTTCGTATCGCTTTTTAAGCCAAAGTACATGTGATAATTATTAATGTCTTAAGTAGAACAAAAAATAAGCAAATTAAGTAACATGTGTATAATTAGTAAAAAGAACAAAACGACAATGGTAAGACTGTTGTAAATATAGTGATGGTAAAATTGAGCTTACAATACAAAAAAGCTTTCAGCAAATTGAAATACGATGAATCAAAACAATTTACATATTCCATTTGCAATAAAATGCTAAGTATATAAAGCAGAAATCTACATCAACTGACACCACACACAGTGGACCAAACACAAAAGAACGCCGATGATGAAGGTTTAGTGGCCTTCGAAAACGGCTGGCTGTTCCGTTCAACTATGTGTTGTTAGTCAGAATATTTACAACAGACTGGTGTTATTTGTTCATTAATAATTATCACATGTAATTTGACTTAAAAAGCGATACGAACTTTAGCCCGTTCAAATCACAAATATAGAATACTTCTTTTCTTCAAATGTTATGCAGACTTCTAAAACCGAATTGATGGTCTGGGATGCACCCATTATTAGCTATAATTTTTGGACAATTTAGTCATGAGCAGCTTTTCGAAAAGCGTTGAGATTGTTGATAGTAAGCTTATAGGCCTATGTGACTTAGACTTGGCAAGACATTTGCCCGGCTTTGGAATCATTCTGATCTTGGCAAGTTTCCAGTTATGTGAAAAATTCTGCATTAGTAAAATGGTGTTAAAAATAAATAGCAGGAGTCTTATTTCAATATGAGACAAGTTCATCAGCATCTTGTTACTAATGCCATCAATACCTGAAGCTTTCTTTGGGTTGATTTCAGCAATTATTTTTTGTACTTCACGCATCTTAAACCCTAAGGGACGAGGGTATAGAGAAACTACACTCGGTAAATCAGCAGCATCCGTACATGAATTGGGAGTGAATACAGATTTTAAATGCTCAGCAAATAAGTTACCTTTCTCACTATCGCTTCCTCCCAGCCGCCGGTCGAAGTGCGCAGTGGTGATTTAAGATCAACGGGTCTTTTAAGATTTCTAGTAGAGCACCATAAAGAGTAATTAGATGCTTGCATGACATCGAGACTTTCTAGATATTTTTCCGAAGATAGCAGCTCTTTGGGTCGTTTAGTACAGTCTTTAAGTCAAAATTTAATTTAGGGGTGATCTGTGTTGTTGCCATTCTCTTCTAGCTCTCCTTTTTACACACACAAGACGGTCAATTTCCGTAGAACAAGTTATATTAAAGCTAGTCTGCGGATAGGAGGTAGTGGCATGTTCAGCAGCCTGTTTAATATTTTCGTTAAGATTGGCAATGTTAAATTCAATATTATGAGGTAATCTTAGCTGCATGTTTTCTACGCAGTGACTACTAAGATATTTTTTTTACCCCAGCCAGTTGATCCCGTTAATCATATTTAAATATTAGTGGGTTGAAAATTATAACTACTGTGGGAGACTGATCGGAGGCGAGATCTAGAGAGGCCTCCACGTGCATTTAGTCCCTATGGATATTTTTTATGATGTCAAAGTCTATAACATCCAGAATTATTCGTACGTCAATAGGCCAGTAAGTAGGCTCCCCACTCGAAATTATATCTAAGCCCATTTTTGAAATTGTATTAAACAACGCTCGACCTCTAGGTGTAACAAGACGCGAGCCCCAGTACGTATGTTTAGCATTGCAGTCACCAGCTGCCACGAAACAAGATCCAAGCGATTTGTAAAACTTCTCGTACTGATCTTCGGTAACTGAAATTCCCACAAAAATGTTCTACCAGCATATTCGTTGCTTGCATATATTCTTCACTAACGTTGTCAAGGATATAGTACTTGAGTTTTGACTTAATTAGAATTGCTAATCCAACGCATGCTCTCCCTCTAGGGTCATTTGTATCATATATAGTGTAGCCATTAATTTTAAAGAGGCAACTCGAAGGCAGATGAGTCACAGAGACCAACATTACATCAATATTTTTTTCCGTAAGGAAGTGCTCAAGTTCATTTTTATGTTGGCGAATGCCGTTTGCGTTCCAGTAACATATTTCTAACGTGTTCATGGCTTGTTAATTAATGCTTGAAGCAGTGCATTCTGCATTCCTATCATTTCTTGCATCATGCTAGTGATGATGCACCAGATTATCAATAGTAGCTTCAAGGCGATTAAAGTTAAAGCTTGAGTTTGCATTTGTTGAATTATTTGGTGGAGACACTTTTTGCATGGGGTTACTTCATGTTTTTACCTCATTGTCTGCTTAACGAAAGAGTACACAGAACATCTTCTGTAGTTAGCAGTGTGATTACCTACACAATCCGCACTGTTTTTCGTCTTGATTTTTTGGTTTAGTACAATTAGCAGTACCGTGCAATTCACCCCAATTAACACACACTATAGGTGAATTGCAGTATGTTTTTGTATGGCCATATTCTTGACAATTATGGCATTTTACGGGTCCTGAACGCGTGGTGTGTGTGTGGTTCTTCAAGTGTGATTTTTCGGTATAAAAGATATTTTAAGCTATAAATTGGATGGGTTTAATTTTTTTTCATTGTGTGTCATTCGGCTCCAGTTCAACCCGAAATAGGGGTTAGGGGACCTTTTCTCTGTTAATTATATTAGTAACATTTTTTACCTTAAATTCTTGGTCCATAAGTGCACACTTTACTTCTTCGGGGTCAACATATAATCTATGCCCTTCAATACTATCTGTAGGCCGTCCGTCCGTCCGTATTCTAGAACCGAAATGTAAATTATTTTTTTTAAGATTCAAAGAAAATGTATCTAAACGTAATAAAAAATTCATTAAAACACAGCCACACACATACTTACACACATATGCAACCATAATTAAATAATACATGAAATTAAATAAACATAAACAAAATCCCTTTAACCAAGCTAATTCAATTTATTCAACTCTCTTCCTTTAAGTATTAAGAGAGTGCCAGACACATCAATGTTCAGCTTCAATATATGTGTTTGTAAGCGTTTGTTTGCCAAAAATAGTCACACATATACTATTGGTGTGATTATTTTTTATACAAAAACGCACACAACCACACATACTGAAGCTGAATATTGATGTGTCTAGCACCCGCTTAAAGTTTAGTAAACAATTTTAAAACTTTGGCTTACGCGAACACAATTAGTATGATTGGATGACTTGTTCCACTGTTCTGTAGAAAAATGGACGGAGGCAACGCGAAACATAATCACTCGTAGTAATTTTAACAAAAACTTTAACGTTTTTCTTCTGGAGCACACACATGTACACATTTATTGTATTCCATCGGAATGTTCTATTCATTGTCAGTTTCAAAATTATTATATTTTCTTATTTTTAATCAGTTTTTAAGTTTATTGCACTTTCTTCATTATTAATTTCGCCAACATCAATCTCTTAACTAAACGCATTGATCTGTAAACAATTCAATAGTGATATTATGGAATTAAAAAATAATAATTAGGTAATTGTAACTAATTTCAAAGTGATACTAAATCTTCATCCATCCGCAGAAATCTTGGCAATAGACTAACCTTGACATCAAAAATTTTTTTGATTTAAATTGAGAGTTATTTTTAAACTTAATTTAACTATCTTCCTGCTACTTAACTATTATTTTCTTTTGTTTTTATTATTATCAAAAAATTTCTAAATAAAAAGTACGAAATTATAGGTTTTTTTGGGCAAAATTTAAAAAAAATTCGTACGATAAGTCGCTAATTTGTAAAACTTATTATATATTCGTTAAACTCGGACATAACTGTACTTCAAATTTACAAAAAAAACTTACCAATAGTTTCCATTCTTACGCAAAATTGGCAATGCTTTATCCATTACCTGCTGATAAAATTTTAAGTTTTTTTCCAGTCTTCGTATAGTCTCTAAGTAGTCGGCACGATCTAGTTGAAATTCAACTTGCAAATCAGAAACTTCCCTTTCAAGTGCTCGGTTTTTCAGTCGTAACAGTTTTAAATGTTCGTTTTTGGCATTCAATTCTTGTTGTATAGATGTATAATGACCTTGTAATATGTCGCGATCCTCACTTTGCTCAACCCTACTTAAAACATGAGCCAATGCACTCAAACGTCTCTGGGCATCAAGTTTCTTTTTCTGTCTTCTCTCTTTAAGCTGCGTGTCATTCGCTCTTTCCCCTCCAATCAAGGCTTGCTTTATCATTTCAATACGTTTGCAAGCTTCTAATTGTAAAATCTTATTACCTGTTGCCAATTTCTGGTTATTTGATATGTTCTCTAATTCTGAATGATTATTTTGTAGGTTTAAGTGCATCAATTGCTGTTCATAGTTTTGTTTTAATTCTTCCATTTCTTGTATTCGCTGTTCTTTTTCACGTTTTTCTCTTATGTGTTCATCACGTAAACGTTCCATTTCTGCCTGCATTTCCTCCCTTAACTTCTGACCTTCGTCATCTAACCACGCTAGTGAAAGTTGTGGTTTTTCTTGGCCCAAAATTTGGTAGTCTGTTCTATGTTCTTCACTACTGTTGGCTTCTAACAACTTCTTAAGTTTTATAATTTCCTCTTGGTACTCTCTTAGTTTAGCGTCTTTGGGATCCTCATTTATTTTTGGTTTATTTGAAATATTTTTAGCTCGTGACGCATAGCGCAAAGTTGAGATCGTTTCATCGTAATTTGAGTCTGCTGGTGATATACATGCTATCATAAGTGTTTTTGTATTTCCTCCCAAAGAATCCTAAATGTTGTAGAAAAAAACTCTTATAATGTAAGTTAACTAAAAAGTCATTTTAAATCAATTTTTGGATATTTCAGCGAATGATTTTGATTTGTAATCAGAAATAATTTCTTATTCGGGCTTAGTTTGGTAATTTCAATTCTTACTGAATGAAATATTTTTATTAATTAATGTGAGTTTCTAAAGAAGAGAAGAAAAATCAAATTAGACTTTTTAGCTGGGGGAAATACCGATATTTTTCTGTACAGCTGCGCACTTCATCAGCACCCTAGTATATCTACTTGGGTAGAGATTGTTATTAACATCAGCTATTTAACGTAAATTCTAATGAAACGGAATATGAGAAATGATTGTTGTGTACAATTATTGATTTACCTTTGGTAAATACATATGTAAGTGTCACTATTCATTTCCCCTGTTTTTCCATTTTTTCATTTTTCTATTTAGGTTAGCACGAAGTTATGTTGCTCTACCTAAGTATGTTTAACTATTCTTGCTTATATTTTACGATCATCACATTAATTATTTTTACTTATTCGATGTACCGTCGGTACATACATGTAAGTATTATAATAGTAATTTCTTATTGGAAATCGAACAATTTTCCCGAAATTCGGCACAAGTTTTCATTCGAATGTATTGGGTTAGTGTCAAGAGCACGTTTTTCCGTCTTCATAAATAGTTTCACAATTTGACTACATAATTTTTATTTGTAGAAAGTAAACATAATATCTGAACGAGATCAGGGTTGAAGGTTCTTGCTGTCCCAAACACATCTTTATAAGCCAGATAGAGGTAATTATCAGATATAGTTTGTCTTCCTAAACGCCTGTTCCTTTGCGCGAAAGCCTTAAAGTAGTGCTTACATAAAGTAAAGTAAATGTGGACTTAAAGCAGTGCAAACCAAATTCAAGGTTTAATTTAACAACATGTAAAATAGTGCTATAACTTTTTGCATTTTTTTTTCATATGTACTATGTAATGGAAAAATATTAAGAACTGCATGCGATCGTTAAAAAGTTTATGTACCAAAACGCTTTGTAAATAAATTAAAATAAAATGTTTTCCTTTCGTATAAGATATTTCAGACATGTTTATACACCCCGCCTCCAGTTGCTTCACACTCAGCCTTTTTTTAATTTAAACCTCAAGTCCTGCCAGATCTGTAAAAATAATTTTACCATACAGTATACTTTCCCAACTCACTATTTACCTTACATTTTGCCATCCACCAGTAGTTCTAATTGCTGGACCGAGGGAATTTAGTGCAGTCGCAACACTTTCCCACTGTACCTTGAAATAATTAGGAACACTACTAAATCAGAATCCTCTAGCAAAAGAAGGACTTTTTTCAACTCTACCATAAGCTTTTCAAATTGGTTGGGGTTGGTAATTTTAATTTTGTCCATATTATATTTTTCACTTGTTTTAGGAAATTTTTTCAAATAAATATGTGCATTTTTATATCTACTTTGGTATTTCTTAGGGTGCGAACAGAGTGAGCGCTGATGCCGAGCGGAGCGGAGCGGAGCCGAGCCGAGCTTATTGACGCTTATTTTCATGCGAGAAGAAAATTTGTGTATAACACAGTGAATGCGAGAATCAGAGCTGAAATTCTATTTATTCCATGTGTTTTGCTTTTATGTCATTTAGTCTTGTTGTTCATTTGTGTTTATAAAATTGCTGTACACGGTAATGGATTCATCTGATGAAGAGTATTTTGCTTCTCCTAGTGTGATTAATGCAATTATTAACACAAAAGAATTTGGAAAGCATCCAATTACACTAAAAAGGAATGAATTTGGTGAATTTCATTATTTTTCATCGATATCCATTTTTTTATTATTATTAAACCATTAAAAAACACGACTGCACGCTAAAAAGTAAACATAAACAATAGCGGAGTTCGATGTTTGATGCAAATTGTCTTGCGTAAGTGCAAATGCAAAATATCGTAGCGTTTCTTTGGATTGTGTGTGTATTTTGTTGTTGGATTTGAAAGAAAAGCTACGATATTTTGCATTTGCACTTACGCAAGACAATTTGCAACCAAACATCGAACTCCGCTAATGTTTTCGGCGCTGAAATACGCTTTGAAACTGTTTTCTCGCACTCATCGGCTTTGCTCTCTGCTCTTGTCGGCGTTCACGGTGTTATACACAAGCTTATTTGTATTGAATTGTATGTAATCAGTTTTATCGCACTGACAAGCTTTATCGCACTGACAATCTCGGCTCGGCTTTCAGCGTTCACTCTGTTCGCACCCTCATATTTCACTTTTTTACAATTTAAATTATTTTTCACATTCGTTGAGGAATGCACACAACAGAACACGACATCAAGAACACTGACGACAAAATAAACGGCAACATCAACATCAATTTTTCTTACAGAATACCAAACATATGCTGACAATCATCGATAAATGGCAATACCATCTACGTCGTGTTATGTTGCCGACGCCAAATAGAATAAGGGTGAATATTTGCGGCACTGGCGAACAAAACCAGACTAGCCCCGTTACCTTTTTTTACAGGACAAGTAAATTAATGAACTACCTAGACAGAGACTAGCAAGGAAAAGTCAGGTTTTATTATTTTTTTTAAGGTAGAATCGAACTAGCTTTGAGAAATACAAATAAAAATTAAAATCATTTACTAAGGACATTTGTGTCCAAATACTTTTTTTCATCTGCGCAACTAATTTTTAGTTATACATACACACATCTATAGTATATGTGTACACCTAGCCGCAAAAATCTACACACGGTTTTTTCGGTTTTTGGCGTTTTTTTCATTTTGGCGATTTTTTTCATTTTGGCGATTTTTTTACTTAGGTGATTTGGGTCGGTTGTTGGAGTTTTTTTTTAATTCAGAGATTTTTTTTTATTTAGGCGATTTTTTTTTTCATTTTGGCGATTTGTTTTATTCATTTGGGCATTTTTTTTAGTTTTGGCGCCTTTTTCGAGTTTTGGCGATTTTTTTCGGTTTTTGGGGTTTTTTTCATTTTGGCGATTTTTTCATTTTGCCGATTTTTTGGGTTTTGCCGATTTATTTTAGTGTTAGAATTTTCTTTAATTTGGTGCTTTCTTTCGTTTAAGCGATTTTTTTTGGTTTTTAACGATTTATTTTCTGGTTTGGCGATTTTATAATTTTCGGATTTTTTATTTTTACCGTTTTTGAAAATTTCAAGAGTTTGCTTCTTACGGCTTCCAAGATATAGCAAGTTGTGAAAATTACATAGTCAAAATTGCATTAACTGATGGACCACCCTTTAATTTAAATTTTTTTAAATTTTAGTTTTAATTGTTGTAGTCTGTATAAAAATACACTAATTTTACAAATTTCAAGTGTCAATATAGGCATATTATATTATTATATTATATATATATATATATATATATATGAACTAACGGGTTAAATTCAACGAATCACTTAATTGAACGAACTGATCCGGTGATTTCACTGAACGCTTTTTGGATCAGTAGCGTACCGCTCGATGTTTTCCTTCATTCAGTTTGTGTTTCAAGTCTTTCATGTCAAATTTGCTTTCGTTCATGTTTGCTATTTATGTTATGTCTTTTTGTTTGAGTTGAGTTTTTGTGTTTTAAAAGGTTAAGGTACGTGTATACTAAATTCTATTTAACATCGCTGTGGCAATGCCGTCATTCTTTTTATAATTTGATTTAACAGTCTTTTCACAAGAAGTATTTTTACTAGTGTTTTTTGTAAAGTGTTTTTACAAAGAAGAGACACAGAATACACAGAAGTGAAGAAAGTGGCAGGTAAAAAAAGCTCCAATCAGGTTTTTGTTAAAATTCATGGAAGAAAGAGAAAAGCATAGTGTATTTGATACTGTAGTGTATTACTACTTACCAATTAACACAGCTAATAAAAATGTATTGCACTAGAAAGACGTAGCAAAACAAAACCGACGACAAAATTTGAGGGAAAACGAGACAAACTCAAAAATACCCGTATCTTCCGTCTCGTGACACTTCTGTATATTTTGTGGTAGAGATGTTAGACCTTAACTGTATATATGTTTATACATACACTTCATTACCTCAATCTAAACTGAATTTGTATTGCTTGAGATATTTTTTTTTTGTTTCCGGTAAAATATTTTTGAGGACAAAATTTTAACTTAAACTTTGAGAAGTAACATTCAAACATTGGTGCGCTTTTGATATATAAATAACGATAAAAGAGTTACAATGCTTTTATTAATTATCTGCAGAAAAATAAATTGCAAACCCAAACAAAAGTACCTTTCTTAACCTTAATATTAAAGTAAATATTAAGCCAAAATAATATTCTAGTCGAAAGAACAAGAAATTATTTATAAAATGAATTTAAATATAATTTTTTAAATTTTTTTTTGAAATAAATTCTTCAATTCATTCATTCGCATTATTTAAATACTCGTATATACAACCGATTTTATTATTCTTACAAAATAGCATTGTTTCATACTGTCGTTCAAAAGTGAACGATTGAACGAACGGGTAAATTTTTTGATAATTGAACGAAAATGACCGGTCACTGAAAAGAACGATTTGGCACAGCTCTAATGTACATACAATTGTATGTATTTATTTACATGGGATTTTAACGTTTTTCGTTGCTCGTTTTGGAACACCCTTTAATTTTTAATTCTTATGTATTTGTTGTTGTAGCGGCCAATGTTCTACATACTCTGTCCAAATTTCAGGTTCTTTTTCACCTTTGGTGTACAAAACTCCTTTGCAGGTATTTTTCATGTTTGCACTGATACTTTAAGTAAAATACAAGCAAAGATATTAAACTGATGAGCTTATAACAAAAATTGGATAATTCTAAACAAATGTGTATTAATAAAACTAAATATTGGAGAAAACATTTTATTATTTCAATGTAATTTTACTACGAAATATATATTTTTATAGGTTTGATGGTTGCTTTTGTAAAAGTGTCAACCCCTTCAATAAATAACATCAGTGCTGCCGCAGCTAATTTGTTATATCTATACTATTTCTTTCTTTCTGCTTTAATGAACTGCTGCAGAAAAGAGACAAACATAATGCGTCCTTTTTGATAGTTCAATATAGTGTTACCTCACTTTATAAATTTTCCGCCAGATAACTTTTTTTGTTTTGAAAATGCTATAAAAAACTACTGAGCGTCGGCTGTGTGGCACGTAGCGCCGTCCTGTTGAAACCAAATGTTGCCAATATCATCCTCTTCAATTTTTGTGAACAAAAACTCGTTCAACATGGCCCGATAACGATCGCCATTAACTGTAATGGCCACTCCTTGCTCATTTTCGAAAAATGCCTGTGGACCAAAATCCGCACCAAACAGTGACTCGTTTTGGGTGCGTCGGCTTTTCAATGTATGCGTGCGGGTTTTCTGTGCCCCAAAGGCGACAATTTTGCTTGTTTACATACCCGCCAAGATCAAAATGAGCTTCATCTGAAAAGATGATTTTTTTTGGGCAAAATCGGCATCTTCTGTAAGTCGATCGCAGGCCCACTTATATACACAACCCACTGCGTATACACAACCATATCCGTTCAGCGGAAGGATAAAACTAGTTATCTGTCAAATCAGACATTAGCTAAATGCTACCATTCACGAAATAAGCAAGTTGTTACAGCAACAACGAAATGCATATAGACAAAGCTGAACCACCAGCAAATAAATTTCAAATTAAAATACACTTATGACAATATATCGAATAATAAATTTCTTAAATGCAAAATCTAACACATATTGGTAAAACAAGACTAAATGAACACAAAATTATTAAATAAAAGTGCTACTATATCTGTATTTAATACAATTCAAACGCGTATGTAAACTTTTGCGACGTTGGCTTAGTGTAATTTTTCTGTAGTTTTTACTTTACCAAAAAAGCAACAATGTTTTTTTGGGATTTTTATCTCGAAGTTATAAAATATAATTTATGAATAAAAGACATAAAATACTTAAAATCGTATGTAGAGTTTCGCGTCTAAGTGTACATATATTTACCATATTAAAAAAATGTTATTTAAAAAAATTTAGAAATTACTTTTGGTGAGTGAAGTTTTTTTTATACTAAATTGAACTAAAAAACTTTTTTTTATTATGAGCGTAAGATAGACCTTTGGGAGAATGACGTCTAAAAAAAGTTATTACCCTAATGTGAGAAACTGTTGTGTGCAAAGCCATTAATTTTTATTTATTCCTCAGAAAATAAAAGTTATTTTGTGACTTATATGTTCCTCACAAAATAAAGGTACTTTTTGATTTTTATTTTTTTTTTGAAATGTAGAAAGCATAATTTTTGCGTTAAAATTAATATTAACCGATTAAAATTTAATTTATCACCACAGTCTGTTTTTTAAGTACAAATTCTTTATGTTTCGGTTAATACTTTTCTCTCAGTGTTTCATGCAAACTTAGAGTACTTTTCTTTTACCCTTGTTAGAAACCTTTTATAAGTATTTTAACGATTAAATTCAGAATTACCCTACTGTAAATGTAGAACTGTAAATGTAAATCTGTCAGCTGATCGAATCTGTTGCATGAAAAGCTATGCGAATGCTTACTTGACTGAAATCTTACGTAACTATAACGTCTTACAGTGAAAAAAAGTGGAAATAATTCTGCAGTTTCTAAACAAGACGGTCCGATTGTTATGAAATATCACACAGCATTTAAGGAAGTGTTACCGAGTCTTAAGTCTGGAATTTGTATTATAAGGGGGCGGAGCGACAAATCCCCAAAGTGGGCAACCTCGGGTTAATGAAAAATTCAAAACGATGCCAAGCTGGTGTTTTTGTTCTGATAAAAAAGATTTTTTGCAAGTGGATTTCTCTATACAAAGCTAACAAAAAGTCTCCCACATTTATGCAGTTTCGCTTACAGTTCAGGACATATTCGAGAAAAAAAATTTAAATTTTGGGTTTCTTACCAACCTTCTAATGGAGAAGTCAAGTCTTGTTCGATTTTAAATAGAAACTTGGTATATGTATATGAAGCTAAAATTGTAATTTCACTAAATATCAAAGTCATTACATTGCTTGTAAGTATAAAATAATGGTTTGATACCATTTAAATAATTTTCGTACTTTTTGCACACAATAAAAAATAATGTGAATATATTGAACACCCATCAATGTTTCGAACAGCTGTTTTTCATTTCATTTGATTTTTTGTACTGACAAACACTATACTCCTGCACAAGACCCCTTACAAGATATTTTAAGACATTTGGGATTTTTCAAATGCTTTACTACAGCGAAATCTTCTAAAACAAACGTAAACAACACTGCTTGCAAGAAATTTGTTTCAGTATTGTAGGTATAGGAGTAAAGAAGAAAATACTTCGTGACGGAAGAATTTGTGATGCTTGCTTCTTTCTACGCATGGGAGCATACAACTAATGTTTTCCTTATTTTGCTTTGTTTTAGTAAATTTCTTATTAAAAGTGCAAAAAATCTTTTTAAAAGTTATTAAAATTAAATGTTTTTGTATTCATTTTATTTATTTGGCTACGATAACATAATGTACGACAATTAGTAATAAATTCAGTAAAGTGCGACTTTGACCCGCGCACGAAGGGTTCCGTGCGGACACTAGACATGTAATTCAATACGAACTTTAGCCTATATAACAAATAGTTTTGGCTTTTTTTTCCTTCATAGCGATTTTTCGGTTTTTAGCGCTTTTTTTTTAGTCATGCCACTTTTTTCCCTGTTTTGTCGATTTTTTCGACTTTTGGCGATTTTCCCTTTTCGGCGATTTCTTTTTCATGTTGCTGATTTTTTTTTAATTTTGGCGATTTTTTTCATTTTGGCTATTCTTTTTTCCATTTAGGCATTTTTTTTAGTTTTGGCGCCTTTTTCGCGTTTTGGCGATTTTTGTCGGTTTTTGGAGTTTTTTTTCATTTTGGTGATTTTTTCATTTTTTAAATTTTTTCGGTTTTGCCGATTTATTTTAGAGTTAGAAATTTTTTTTAATTTGGTGCTTTTTTTCGTTTTAGCAATTTTTTTTTTTTTGGTTTTCGGCGATTTTTTATTTTTTTTTTTTTTTGATTTGGCGGTTTTATAATTTTCGGATTTTTTTTAGTTTTACCGTTTTTGAAAATTTCAAGAGTTTGCCTCCTACGGTTTCCAAGATATAGGAAGTTGTCAAAATTACATAGTCAAAATTGCATTAACTGATGTAATTTTTTTAAAATTGTAGTGTTAATTGTTGCAGTCTGTATAAAAATACACTAGTTTTACAAATTTCAAGTGTCAATATACATATATATGTACATACAATTGTATGTATATTACATTGGATTTTAACATATTTCGTTGCTCGTTTTGGATCACCCTTAAATTTTTAACTCTAATGTATTTGTTGTTGTAGCGGCCAATGTTCTACATACTCTGTCCAAATGTTGATGGTGTTGAGTGTATTTCTATGCAGCTGTTAAGTTTCTCTGTACTTCTTGTTGTACTCTCATACATAGCTCACACCGATTTGATAACGCGATGTGAATCTCAGCAAAGAATATCTCAGTAAAAATTTGATTGTATTGTGAAAAAGAATTTTACCACCTAGCGTATAGATGTTTACACATCAAAAACTAAACTTGTCAAACTAAAAGTCTTTTTCGTCTTTGAGATTGTTATTCGTACGGACAACAAAATGTACAGAGATTGTTTACTCATAAAAAATATGTACATATGAAAAAACCGACAACCATATTGTGAAAAAACCGTTACTAGTTAATTTTATACAATTATTATTATATTTGTTAACACATAAAGTGAGAAAACAATGACTGGGAATAGAAAGCGGACCTCTTTTTTTAAATATTCTTTTGGAATCTATTTGATATTTCTGCAATAGTTTCTATAAAAAATAAATAAATAAAAAATAAAATAACACTGGCATATATGTACATACATACATAAGTTTTCGTACATACATACATACATTGGGTATGACATATTGGACCACTTTTCGATTTCGACATGCAAGGACCCCTCATTTTGTGAGGTTCGGAAAAAAAATATTTGAGCAAAAAAATGGTGGCAGTCAGATGGGGGCAATGGTCGTCTCTTCGTGCTCAAAGTTGAGGATAAGAGCAATTGGGTGTTATCTTACTATTTAATCCCCACTTTTTGCCGAAGAGCAATTGGGTATAAATGGGGATTAAATAGTAAGATAAAACACTGGCCTTACACGAGTGTGACACGACCAATCATAACGTACGCATTGCTAAGGCTCAGTTAGCCGACTGTAATGGAATGTATCTGCAACAGTAATAAACACCTGATCAATATTGTTATGTGATAAAATCCCAATTCGATATGTACGAAGTAACTGCATGAGCATAACATTTGAAAGTAAGGAATGGTAGAGAGCAACAATAATTGGAAATAACCCTGGAAGTATCCATTACATGGACCGGTCAAAAATCGGAAATCGGTTGACTAGCGGATTTTACGAAATGAATCTTAATATATGTAAATTGTTTTACTAGATGAATTATAATACAGTCTTTCGGACTGAGGTCATGGCTATAACTAAAGGCATTAATTATCTAAAGGCGGTTGACAATAGATTACCAGTCCGTATCTTTAGAAAAGTTATAGAAGCCTTAAGAAATTATAGAGTTCAATCTCGAAGCGTCCATATATGCCAAAAAAAAACATTCATAGAGATAAGATGGATTCCACGTCATCAGGGTGTCGCTGGAAACAAAGAGGTGGGTAGGCTTGCAAATATGGGATCATTACTGAATAATATCACACATCATCACATCATAGGTTGGCAGAACTCTACTGTTGGAAGAGTGACCAAAATTCTCTGCAGACTTCCAAATAGTGAAAAGGAAAGAGAGATTCTAAGTTTGAAAAGCCCAACATTTCGGAATTTAGTTAGCATAATAACAGGGCATACATAGTTAAAAAATCACCTGGCTCGTATGGGTGTTGTTAATGATACAACATGTAGAGCTTACCAGGAAAATGAAGAAGCTCTGGAACAGTACTTGTGTTTCTGTTCAGCATTCAGTCAAATTAGAACGCAAATCTTCCAACTGGAAAACATACGAGATATGGAATATCTTAGGGACTTGGACTTAAAAATACTAAGAAAGTACGCTGATGAGACTATGGTCCTAGCCTGCCCAAGGTTTTTATGGTGCTTTACTGGGTACGCGCCCGCCCCCAGTATCCCTCTAAAGAGCGCGAAAAATTCTATGAAAGCATAAGTGTTATCCGAAACGAATTTGGATCAATATAGATTTCCCCTCCGTCAGTCTAACTTAACCAACCAAACAAGCTGCCAAATGAAAAAAGTAAGAGCACAAAAAAGCAAATATGTATATCTAATCAGCAAACAGCTGATCAGGGTTACCACGAAAGACCAAAATTCAATTGGTTTCTATGGCTATGGCGTTATGGCAAGTCACCTATTATCGAATACAGTGCTGCACATAACGTTGGTTCAAACAGCTGTATTGCATGATTATGGTTATGGTTATTCCACGTCTAATTGAAGCTTTCGTAGTAAGTGTGATGAACACCAAATTGCATTTTTAGAACAAAATGTTACACTTTCTTGCTGAAATGAAAAACTCCATTATTGAACTTTCATTGAGTGTTTCTATTGTTTTAAATTGAACTGCTATCCAATAAGTTTATGGGGATTTTTGCGTATTAGGCTTCGTAAATTTTTTTTTTAATGTTTGGTGCTATTTTAATCAGGAATAATTTCTTAATCGGGCCTAAGTTCAGTATTTTCAATTCTTATTGATTTTGTAAAGAAGAGAAGGAGAATAAAACTACACTTTTTGGCTGTTAGGTCCTATTGTAACAGAAAGCGTAAAAAGTTATGAAGAGTCGCGAAATTTAGAATCGAAGTTTGCTTCTAAACACAACTGATTTTTCTTAAAATTAAATTAATTTTTTTAGATGAAATTCAGCAAATCAATTTAAATATTGTTATTAAAAATTACTTGCAAAAGACGTGTTAATTTCGAATCGCGATATGGTATGTGCTTTGTTTTACCATCTACTAATGCGGATATCACATTTCCCAATGCAGACAATGATAGATTAATTTTTGTTGCTTCTCTTAAACGTTCACCGGCTGCTCCCGTTTTATTTTGTCTTTCAGAACCAGCCAGATCAACTAAATTTAATTTTCCACGTCGTATACCACCCGAAACTGGCATCTGCTCTACACTGTCTTCCTCGATAGGTATTTGTTCCAAGCTTATTGTAAAAATCGAATGTGAACGAGAACTGGTTGCATTCATTAAAGTTGCTCCAACCACACGATTACGATTGCCCATATTAAGAAGATTGTAGCATTCTTCGGCGTTTACAACTGTATGAGTGCTGAGTGTGGGAACTGTAACACCAACACCATGTTGCTCTTTTAAAGCGTGATTGGCATTGAGATCTTCGTATGGATTAAGCAGGTCCCTTATATTTTCATTGTAGATCTCCAAGTAGCTCACTATTGCCAAATAACGTATGCCCGATGCCACAGAAATTCCTTCAAATATGTGATCAAATGAACATGTTATAATTCCACCACGCTGCTTTGAATTGTCTGGTCCCTAAAATAAAAAAATACACAAAGTAATTTATTGGCACCTTTTTTGCGCAAGTTGCTTAAAATTAATTTTAATAAAATAAAAGATTTTCGAGATTTGTTGCTGGTTTTTCTTAAATCTGTGTTTAGCATGTTTCTTCTACGTACATACAAAGAAATACATAAATATTTGGTAATTCTCAATTGTTCGAATGAAAGTTCATGATTTTTTTCTTAATCGAATTGACGAATAATTTTTAACTTTTGTTTGAATATTCGAACGAACAAAGAATTCAAACATGTAGTTGAATAATTTTAAAAAAGTTTGCAAAAAACGATACGCATGTGTATTAGTTTAATTTTTTTATTAACAAATAAAAAATAATTCATTTCAAAAGAAAAACAAGTAATTTTAATAACAAACTTAGAAATATTATTAAAAACTGAAATGAAACTATTTAAAAAGTATACATACGTATTTATTCACATTTACAAACATTTTTTTAATATGTCATTGATTTCTCTTAAAAAAGTCATTTATAAACGACAGAAGACCAAGTAGAAAACTTTTTTCTCGCAAATTTTTAATGTTGGTAATATATGTAGTTAAAATGGCATTAAAAAACATATACACTTCGCATTATCAATTCTTTGATGTTTCCAAATAATTTAAATCAACCTCAATATTGTTGGCGATTTTTATATTAATACAATTCCTTACTTTATTGATACAATTTTTAGATCAGTTGAGATTATTTGCGATATTTTTATTAAAAAATAATCATGAAAACAAAATACGTTGTTTTCACGATTATACGTACTCTTCTTTTCGCTTTTAATGATATGGAGTAATTTGATTACATAAAATCCTATTGTAAACAAATTAAAAAAATTATGAATATTCGAATATTCGACAAAAATTATCCGAATAATTTTTTATTAAAAAATTAAAAAAAGGTTATTCGAATATTCGAATTATTTTTATTCCAATGACAGCACTAGTAGGCACACTAGCTGTCCATACTATGCGCCCTATACATAGTATGGGTACATAATATGCTTAAGATTCAACAAGTACATCGAGTAGTGCTGGGATACTATCACGTACACATGAGGCATTTCTTGTGTTGTCATTTTTAAAATGCGGTGTGCCACGTCGTTCACATTATAGTTTTCATATGGAAAGCAATATCACACAACGAAAAATATTGGAAATGACAAACGTCGCCACCAGTATACACGTTTGCTTTGTCACAAAATGCCATAGTGTGTACTCGGCATTATTTAAGGCTAAATGAAAGAGCACACGACTGTATGTGATTTTGTTGTCCGCAATTGCGGTATGGCATGAGTTTGACTGATATAAAATAATTAACTTACCTGCATTGTGAATGTCTTTCCACACCCAGTTTGCCCATAGGCAAATATTGTGCCATTGTAACCTTCCAGAACATTATCAACAAGTGAATAACATGATTCATTGTATAGTAATTCTGTGAGTTCTAATTCTCCATACACACTATCAAATGTGAACATTTTAGCTGGGGCTGTACAATCTGATGGATTTCTTACAGATACCGAGCATTTATCCGAAGAAACTATATTCTGAAAATGAAAATAATTAAAGTTATTACTCGGTTTCATTGCATACCTAAAAATAAATAGGTAAAAGCTTGAATCAATGCATCAAAACAAAGTACTAAAGAAATAATCAGGAAAAGTAAAATTTCCGTACTTTTGGCTCAGTATTTAATATCAGTAATCACTATAATGCTGAGTAAACATCTGGCATTTCCTGTGTTGTCATTTCAAAATGTGCGCAACGCCGTTCACTTTATGTTTTTATATGGAAAGTAATGCCACACAACGAAAAATATCGGAAATGACAAACGTTGCCACTAGTACACACTTATTCCGATGTCGCAAAATGCCATAAAGTGACTAGACTTAAAGCACATATTTCAAATGATAATATATTCAAAACGTGATGCAAGAACGTAAATAGGCCTAAAGAAAAAACATGAGGTGAGGTCAGGTTAGGTAAGGTAGGCAGTCAGAATCCCGGACTCACTTTTGGTTAATTTTGATAATTGCTTCTTCATCGTTATCCTGGCAGCTGCGGCAAAAATTATTGTGTTCGACCTTTAACCTTTGTGCATGCCTACCTTTGAGACAGTGTCCAGTTAGCACGTACACTAAAGTCTATATTTGTTTCCTATTTTTTTATTAAAAAAGCTTTATATTTTCTATCCAGATGAGTCCATAACTACCTTGTGATCACGCAATCGCCATAGAAGCCACCTGAAAGCCTCTATGCACCGGGATACAGATGATCCTAATATCAAACTTTTTTGCCATCTCGTGTAGAGATGATTGGCAGTCGAGGGCTGTTGTTGTTTTAGAAGCGGGGATTTAAGAGCCATAGCAGCTACTCGACTATCAGTGTAAATGTTAATTTAAGTCGTTGAAGTTACATTCACTTTCAACCAATTCGCAACTTCTTTCAGTGCAGTGTCTTCTGCCCACATAGGTCCCTGAGAATATTCCATAACCGACACCTTCGTCCGTATAAAAATCAACGCTTTTTTCTTCTGTTTGAAGTACCACTACTCTACAATTTTGTAGATGATATCCAGGTTTTATAAAGACGTTCATGCAATATAGCACGGAATGTATGTTCAATCCTCCATCCCCAACTGTGGCCGATACCATTTTCGTTTCATAGAGAGGTACAACGAAGACGGATTGCTGAGATTATTGCTATCTCCTTCCCTACTAGATCCCATGGTAGTGGATGTAGGAGTATCCCCAATGCATCCGTAGGGGTAGTGCGAAGAGCACTGGTTATATATAATGATGCAAGTATTTAAAACTTGTATAACATATCTGTGGCAAAAAGGAAAAAGTGCTTAAGTCGAGATAAGCTGATTTTGAGTTAATGGTACCTCCGTAATCTGTATATTCGAAAGTACACCTGGTCAAAATATCAATGAATTTGTGTGATTTTTCAGGAAGTTATAGCACTATGACTTGCGACTCATCTTTTTAGGGTTCCGTACCCCAAAGGTGAAAAGGAAAATTTTGAAAGTGATTATAGTTTTTGTTAAGACTTCTATAAGTAAAAGTTTTATAATGGAACCGTCAACTTCAGGTATATGATTATTTAAAAAAATATAATAAATAAAAAAAATTAAATTGCTCTAAAAATGTGGTATTTTTGATATATACATTGAGTTTTAACAACTTTGCGGATGAGTGCAGGTAAAAATGCTTTTATGCTCTTAAAATATAAGATTTTAGCTAATAAATCCCAGGATACTTATTTGCGCATTTGTGCAGTTTTTGAGTTATGAAGGCTTTTGTCAGAGAATTCCAGTTGCCAAAAATCAATTCGAAAAATACATATTAAATATTTATTTTTTTATTTAAACAAAAAAAAAATATTTTTTTAAAGGCACATAAAGTATGCTCTAATTTACAATTTACTTTACAAATTTATCTTTTTTCATTTCAAAGTTACAGCAAAAATAGTCAAATAAAGACAATTTTCCCCAAAATACAAAAAAGCATATAAAAGGTTAAACATTTTTTTTTTCAAATTTTTTTTAAATACCGATTTTTTATGTATTTATTAATATTCATCAATAAAAAATAACAACACTTTAAAATTACGACTTCTATGAATTAATCGCCACTTTCTCTGACATTCACCCCACTCTGCGCTGTCCGTCTGTCTGTCACAGGCTATTTTCTCAGGAACCGTAAGAGCTACGGGCATGAAATTAGGACAGAGTATCTAAAACCTTGACCGCTACAACAGCAAATACATGAAATTTAAAAATTAAAGGGTGTACCAAAACGAGCAACGAGAAATGTTAATATCCCATATAGTATACATACAATTGTATGTACATATCTATATTGACACTTGAAATTTGTAAAATTAGTGTATTTTTACACAGACTACAACAATTAACATTAAAATTAAAAAAAATGTTAATTAAAGGGTGATCTATCAGTTAATGTAATTTTGAGTATGTAATTTTGACAACTTGCTGCATCTTGGAAACCGTAAGAGGCAAACTCTTGAAATGTTCAAAAACGGTAAAACTCAAAATTCCCAAAATTATAAAATCGCCTATCCGAAAAAAATCGCCAAAAGTGGATAAAATCGCCAAAACGAAAAAAATTGACAAAATTAAAAAAAAATTTCTAACAATAAAATAAATCGTCAAATCCGAAAAAAATCGCCAAAATGAAAAAAAACGCTAAAAACCGAAAAAAATCTCCAAAACGCTAAAAAGGCGCCAAAACTAAAAAATCGCCAGAACGAGAAAAAATGTGCCAAAACTAAAAAAAATCAAAAATCAAAAAATGCAAAAATTATATTTTTTATATGCTAAAGTTCGTATTGAATTACATATCTAGTGTCCGTACGGAACCCTTTGTGCGCGGGTCAAAGTCGCACTTCACTGAATTTTTTATTTGGACTTCTAATCTTATTTGGAATAATAGCTTAATTAAGGTCATACTTTGGTATATTTCAACTTAAATGTGTTACTTATAGTGTGTAGAGTGAGAAAATTATTAAGTACCGTCAGTTATTTCCTGCTGGAGAAGACACCGAAAATTGTCTACGTTACTGACTTCAATACTTTGTTATATTCCTCGGATGTGCCCCATGAAACTAAAATATAGTATCCAAAATTTCACTATTATAGTTTGGTATTAAATTTTCAAATTAATTTAATATCATTGTTTAAAAGTTTGATTTTTGACCAGCAAAAATTGCGGATTTTGAATATAGGACCTTTCTATTCGACGAATATATAGCATATATATATATATATATATAGCACTGAAACTGCACTGGAGTTGGCTACGATCTAATGGTAGAGCTGTCACTTGTTGTTGCTATACTTGATTCAAGTCAGTCATGTTATAAAAGTGATGTACCATCATGTCGACCGTATTATATAAATGGTATTGGGGGAAGCTGGAAGCCCTGCTACGCACCCTCCTCCACACATTTATTATTTGCATTAATTTTTACGGAGCATGTCGTAGTAACCATACAATTAGGAATCGTAAAAGAGAACTTCCTTCAATGACAAGAGTATGTAAAAATTATTAGAAATTATCAAAATTTGCTCTACTTCCCGATTCTATATTTTCATGGCTTCTTGGTAATGTCTTATTTACTGGGATGTGAATATTTTTGAAGATTCAAATAACCAGAACGAAAACGGCGTAGATGATAATGAGGCAGAAGACGACAAAATAAATAGCGACGCCAATGGAGAAGAAGATCGTTCTCGCCCAGTCATTGGCTTCATATGTGTGAAGTGAATTACCTTAGCTTCCACAGAATTACACCCAGAAATAATGAAGGATTTAAGCCAACTGGGAAAGCAAACTTTTTTCACGCTTTGGATTGCCAACAACAAGACTATAACCAAGCGCTAGAGATATTGCAAAAACTGCAAGTTGTCAACAACGCTGCAGATAGAGGGGTAAAATTATAACAAGATTACTTCAGTGCGTTGTGCCGCGACAAAGAAGAAAATTTATTTTTACTTCAAGTCGTTGCCGAAAATAAATAGATATATCCAACACATGCCAAAAATAAATTAATGATTAAACACAGAATTCTTTTTTGTATGGGGACCATGGATATATGACAAGTATGTTTGGAGTAAATCTTTGTATTGAAAAAATATTTAGGATCTATCATACATTTGACTTCGATAGGTACGCCCTTGGGGCAGTTAGAGCCCTCCGAGTAAATTTTATACAAATTTCGCCTTTGTATGGGAACCCAATAAAGGACTCCAGATAGGGCATAGGTACATATATAGGGTGGAAATGTTGAAAATAAAAAATCAGTTTGTGTCGGCTTTACATTTTACCCCCCTGGAAGGCACCATAAAAGCGGAACAAGCGGCTTTCTTAAAAAAAATATTAAAAAAATTCTTGTTTTGTATGGGGACAACCTTAATGGTTGAAGATAGACGATAAGTATGTTTAGAGAAAATCTTTGTATTGAAAAAATATTGGAGGTTGGTTATAGATTTGACTTCGATAGGTACGTCCTCACAAAATGAGGGGTCCTTGCAAGTCGAAATATCGTTACTAAGAATTCTCATATAAATTACAAACAACCTTAAAAACATATTAAACATGGATTTATAAAATTTTTATTTTTTTTGACAAACACAAAATGAAACACAGACAAAAAAAATTCAAAATGTAATCACTGCTTTCGAATTTGCACGTTATAAGCATACAAATTCGAAGGTATTTTCTTTCGTTTCGAATTACACAGTAGACCCCCAGTACAAAAAATTAATAGCTACATACATAGTTTCTGGAGATTATTACCACATAAGTTGCAAAAACTATAAAATTAAAATTAATATTTACTCGTTACATATCAGGAGTATTAAAAAAGTTTTAGATTTGAATGTTAAAATACAAAACAGCTAATTTTGGTATTTTTTTGTGCAATAAATTTGTTTTACCAAGTATTGATTTCCTTTTAAATATTCTTTAAAGGGCGTGTGCCAAACGATAGAAAAGTACTATGATGAAAAAATATTTGCCTGTGGGGAAAAAATTTCATTTTTCTGCTGTGCCAAATGATATCTTTTTTGAAAATGTAAAATTTTGACAATTTCGCTTTAGCATAAGAAGGAGCTGATGAAAGAATTGCTGCGGCGGCAAAGCAAAAAATTTGACTACAAGCCGCCGACTATCATCAATTTTTTTCAAAGAAAATTTTTATATAAAACAATATTCTTGTAGCAAAAAATTATATAATATTACATAAACGATGCAAAATTTTTCACAAATTAAAAAAGACAATGCAGTTTTCATAGTCTAACTACATTTGAGAGACGTAAGAATGTATATAAAAGGCGACGGCTCGAAGCGACGGCGGTGGTTTTGCTTTTTATGATACTATGCTTCTTATTTGCTGCTTGTCAAAAATTTATCTGTTGTGTCAAAAATTCTACTAGCCCCCCGGGCTAGTGAAATTTTATTCACCTCAGAAGTGTTAAAAATTCACTTACAGTAGTACTTTCCTATCGTTTGGCACAGGCCCAAACTCATAAATCATAATTTAGTTTAGTAATTAAAAACGATTTGATGGTATCCATCTTCATTTAAGTTTTTTCACTGGTCCATATATTATTTAAAACAGAAAATAATAAATTCGACAACTTTCCCTTTATTTAAAATGTTTAAACATTTTTACCCACCGCTCTTCTGCAGATTTTTGATTCTCATTCTATTAACTTAATTTTTCTATATCTTTTAACAAGAGTTAACTCATCAAATAATTCGGTGTCATTTATGTTTAACTCATTTCTTTTATCCATAATGAAAACAAAACTGGATTTAAAAACTTTCCAAGTGGTAGTTTCAACTTCTTTTGTAGGCAGTGCGATTTGAGTATGTATGTATTCAATACAATCTGTATAAAATCGGCTTGCATTAGCTTTAAGCTAATCCATATCAATAAAATTTTTCTGACTTAGCTCATTTACGATTTTTTTTAACAGCAATTGGATACGTTGTGGGATTTTAAACTTAATTTCATTAATATTCAGGGACACCTCAGTCATACATATTTTTTGGGAGTCATCTGCGTTATAGAATCATGAAATAAAGTAGCTTGACAATGAACGAAGAAAAGCCAGACACCTGAAGCGGGATCATCAAAAATCTATCTTCTTATATATATAAAACAGGATGTGTGTATGTATGTATGTAACGTATGGACTCCAAAATGTCTGGGCCGATTTTGATGAAATTTTCAGGGAATCTGTGAAGTCTGATTTTTGATTTTCGGTCTGCGCGTGGAGGAGCATGGCAAAATCCATTTTTCGTATTGCACCACCAATGACATATATATATATATATATATATATAAACATACATATATACATATTTTTTTTTTTTTGCTTTTTGATTATATTTTTTTTTGAAAGCTGTTGTAATGTTTTCAAAACGATATATCAAACTCTTAAATCGGTTATGTAGTTCTGAAGATATTTACAAAAAACCTATGTTAATAGTAGGGTGTTGATGAGAGTTCTGGAAACAAGAGCAGGGAGTAAAAAATTTATACTAATTTTGTATGGCATGAACGATGCAAAAACAGCGTAATGCACACTTGGCAACGCTGGTCAGTTGAATGTGTGGTTAAAATAGGGTGGCACTTATATACCTGGAAGTTTTTGAAATTGTGTGTGAGTAATGAGATTCGGCAACTGGGCTGGCACGACTTGGCTTGGCTTGGCTTGGCTTGGCTGAGTTTGGGCGGGGGTTTGGCTGAGGTTGGTTAGGATTTGTATACTAATTTTGTATGAGAAAACTAACAACGATGATATAAGTGCCACCCTATTGTATTGTTGTTCTGTTGTTAAAAGTTCTGTTGTGGTTTTTTCATTGATATGTATGAATGTGTTTGAAACAGTTGATTTAATTAAATTGTTTGAATACAAAAGCTTGACCCTAACCATACACAACAAAGTTGATTAGAAATAAAAATCAAAACAATACTATATATGTATATATATTTTATTTATTAATTTGTTTGAAAATTTTATAATATAATAAAAAATAGTAAAAAAATAAATCTCATATTGAAGTATATATATATATGTATATATAATATTATTGAAGTTCATCTTTATTGATCCAAGAATTATGTTGATTGGAAAATCCCAACCATTTTACGTACGCCTGGTGTCCATTAGTTTTAATAACATTTTCAATCAAGTATGTATTTGGAAAATGTGTCTTTAATAGTTCATGTTCATAGAATCCACCAACAATCGGATTCCTTTGATAGTCTTCCAATAAATAAGTAATGGGGTTTGTGTTCTGTAAGGTACGAATTTTAAAAATTTCAGTTGTCCAGTTTGGAGTATATCCTTTTGAAAAATATGTTTATATTTGCTAATTCGAACGTGATCTCCAACTTTTAGTTTACCAAATTTATATATTTTGGGATGATTATAGACTTGTTTTAGTATAGAACTTTCATTTTCTGTGTTAACAGACTTTGGCGTCATTCCAATTGTTCTATGCTTTTTATTATTATATTGATTAATTAAATCCTTGCATATATGTATCCATTGATAATTTCCTTGCAGACTAAAATTTTTCCACATCATTCCTTTTAGTGTTCTATTAAATCGTTCTACAATAGACGCTTTCATGATACTATATGTAGAATAGTGGTTGATATTATGTTTTATCATCAAGTTTTGAAATATTTTATTATAGAACTCTTTACCATTATCTGTTTACAAGTTTTTTGGAATTCTCTTTAGCGAAAAAATAGATTGCATAGCATTGGTTATATTTTCACTACTTTTAGATTTTACGGGTACAGCCCAAGCAAACTTTGAAAATGTATCTATAACTGTTAAAATAAATCTATAGCCTTTGTTATATTTTGAGTAAACACCCATTTCAACAAGATCTGCTTGCCAAAGATCATCAATTCCCTTGATCACCACTCGACGTCGAATGAAATTCCTACGTGCTTGCTTATGAAGCTCCTGAACCACTTCTTGTCGCTCCATTTCTAACATCTATCTTAGATTACATCAATTTAAATGCTGCTGATATTGAATTTAAATCAAAAACAATTTATATATCTATGTTTAAACGGTTTGTAATGAGCTTCGTTTTTCATTTAGACGTTCTTCAACTGAATCAATTTTGTAATTAAATAATGATCTCATTTCTTTTAGTGATTGATTGAGATTATTTAGTATTATACTTTGATTATGTATTAATTTACTTAAACGTGTTTCTACATTATCAAATTTTTCTGTAGTCAACACGTTTTGTTGTCGTATTATTTCGTTAAAACGATCCTCCATTTCTTTAATTCTCTCCATATACATTGTATCCAGTTGTTTCTTTATTTCACTTAAATAACTTTTCATGTAAATTTTGTTTACAGCATCGTTTTCCAATATAGGACTAGCAATATTTTTTATTCTCCGCAAGTTAAAGTTGAAATTACGATCACTATCCAAATGAATCTTGAAATGTTGATTTTGGTATCTTACAGATTTTTCAATATAATGTCCAAACTTATCGATAGGCATTTTATGAATATGAATTGTTAAACATTTTTAAGACTATTTGTATAATAATTTTTGCTTCTCTCAATTCCTCAATAATTGATACAATTTCATTATTATGATTTGAGTGACCAGCTGTTGTTGATGAAATCAAAAGACGCAATCTATCAACCAATTCATTAGGATCATCCCAATAAACATAATTATGCTTTTTTCTATTCAATTTCATTAAACCTTTTCCCTTATGAATTTTCTGTTGTTTAAATAGGTTTTTAATAATCGTTGTATATTTAATTGAACGATTTCCTTTAATTTGTCCATTAATACTGTTATTTCGTTTATGAACATTAGTCATCTCCAATATTTGTTTATAATTATTTAAATCTGTTTTATTATAACTGATTGGGTTCTTATAAACTAACAATTCATATAAGCCTGATGTGAAGGGCCATTTTAAATTACCTACAGTAATATTGGTTGAATTGAAAGCGATGGGTTCATTACCCAGTCTCCATATTTGATTTTTATCCTTATGAGGACCATAGGTTTTATCATATATATTTAAGTTAACTTTTGATAAATTATATTGAATACTTTGATTGGGATGTATTGCAATGGTGTTATCATCATCATTGTTATCATCCTCATTATCAACATTATCATTATTATCATCATCATCATCATCATCATCATCATCATGGTCATCATGATCATTTTCATCATCAAATAATTGAAACGTGTTTGAACTTTTCTCGATTTTCTTGTTATTAAAGTTTGGAGAAAACGTGTTATAATCAAGCTTACTCTTTTTATATGGTGTACTGAAGGCAACTTTTTTATTCTCAAGATCATGTTTAAAAGAGTTATCCGGATATTTTTCATGTTTTATAATGTTATTATTAGTTGATTGAACTAATTCTTTTAATGGTTTTGATATTGGTTTAAATGTCTTTTCCAACAATTCATCATTTGCAATTTCTCCAAGCAAAATATTCTTATATTTCTTTTTTAAAATATTTCGAGTTTTAATAAGATTATTAACTAGATTTGTATTCATATATATTTATAGATTGAATTAGAAACAGATTCAAAACAGATCAGTTTAGCAGTTAGCGGTTTAATAGTTGAGAAGCTATTAGTTTAATAATTAATCTTGTACTGATTTTAAAATATCTGTAATATTTCTTTTATAGATTTATAAATATATCGAAACCTTTTCTATATCGACCATTATTCATAGGATCATCTTTGTTAATAACTAGAAAACCATATTTTTCTTTCCAACACTCGGCACATAACTTATGAAATGTTTTTAAAGTCATATCAGAACCAACATGATCATTGTAAATATGCTTAATATTCATTACATCCTGTTTAAAAATTATAATCATATTTGCATTATCGCGAATCAAGTGTTTTGGTATACGTGTATAAGTTTGACATAAATAAAAACTATCAATATCTTTATGACCACCCATACAGAAGTAAGAACGTACATGATTTTGTTTCTCACAAGCTATATCGTCGAATATAAATACTGAATTTGGTTTAACTTCGTCTGGGGATAGAACATCATCATTATTGGAAAATGATGAAAAATTTATCTCCTTGATAGGTTTAATTAAATTTTCTAAGTACTTATATTTCGGTTCTTGTGTTGACTTTGAATATAAGTAAATATTTTTAAATTTCAATCCATGAGGACTTTCAATAAGACTGATCATCACATTTGTTTTTCCACAATTTGATGGACCCACAATAAGAGCTCGAATAGAATTCGGTAGTAATGAACTATGACGAATTTTATTTGATGAATCGAACTTTGATTCGATATTCTTTACATTAATCCTTTTATGTTGTTTAAAAAAACGCATTCTGAAATCTAATGATAACATAATATATAAACCAGTCTCTTTTATTTGTTTTCAATCAATTTGATTTTAATCTTTAATCGATAAAGTATCAATAGATATGACAATCATTTATAAAAAGATATTCAGTCGTCATCCATACTTCATCGGTAAAGGTTTTCTGAATAAAATAATTAATAAACTTCCTATTGAACTTCATTTACCTGGTTATCAATTTTGTGGACCTGGAACAAAATTAAAGAAACGTTTAGAAAGAGGTGATCAAGGAATCAATCCATTGGATACTGCTTGCAGAGAGCACGATATAGCATACTCAAACCATAAAGATTTAGAGAAAAGACATATTGCTGATAGAATCTTAACTGAAAAGGCTTGGCAAAGGGTTAATGCTAGCGATAGTAGTTTCGGTGAAAAATCAAACGCTTGGTTTGTTACTACTGCAATGAAAACCAAAACAAAATTCGGAATGGGTAACGTTATTAGTAAAACTAAAAGATTGTCTTCAGTAAATAAACATCAACTATTTAGACATGCATTGAAAAGTGCAAGAAAGAATATAAAAAAAACTGAAAACTTGAAAGATGCTATAAGGATTTCACGAAAAGTAGTAAACAATATTTTCAAGGGGGAAAAAATCATTAATAAAAACACCTCGAATAATACCTCTACCTAAATCTGGAGGTTTTCTTCCACTTGCACCTATATTCGCTGCACTCGGCGCACTTGGTGGTTTAGCTGGTGGTGTATCTGGCATTACAAAAGCAATCAATGCAGTCAAAAATGGAAAGGAACAATTGACTGAAGCAAAACGACATAATAGTACAATGGAAGCCATTGCGATGGGAAAAGGCATGTTCTTAAAACCATATAAAAAAGGATTTGGATTATATTTAAAACCTTATCAACAAAATTTTTAATGAAGCTACCTAAAAGAGCTCTTTCTGATGTAGACTTGAGAAAATATGCAAAACATATTCCAAATTTTAGAGGTGTGTTTATGTGTAACACTCTTCCAAGCAAACCATTTAAAAAAGAATGTGGAATAATCAATCTGGATACTTCAAAGGGACCTGGCACACATTGGTTAGCATACTGGAAAAACAACAATCAAATCGAATATTTTGATACCTTTGGCAATTTGCAGCCATCAAAACAATTAATAAAATATTTAGGAAAAAACATTAGTTATAATTATGATAGATATCAAAATTTTAATACAATAAATTGTGGTCATTTATGTTTAAAATTTTTGTTTTCGAAGCTAAACTAAAAAGAAACTATAAATGTTTTAATAAAATACATCGATTAAGAATTAAAAAGATCTTGTTTTATTTATATATATATATATGTATATATAAAATTTTTTTTTTCATTTATTAAAAATTTTAAAAGAAATATTATAATTAAATAATTTTTCTAATTTCGCTTGTTAGAGGTGAGTATTCGATTAAGCGATCATGAATAACTAAACAGTATGCTGATGTTTTTTCTGGAATTTGTTTGTTTGCTTCAGTATCAAATTCAATTCGTACATCAATAGGTCCAATTTTAACAGTCTCATTTTGATGTGAAACATCAACAACAATAAGTGGTGCGTAAGACTTGTAATCATTAACATCCAGCAATGGTTTAGGTTCTCGCATGTAAAAGCTTTGTTGAAATTTTGCATACATATTATATAGTACAGAATACTGACCATTTTCAAAACGATTATTTAAATCGTCATATGGATATGACTCTGAGTTTAGATATACTTATAAATTAGAGATATTACAATGGTCAAATATATTTCCTTGTTCTTTACTTTTCTCTTTTTGTAAACCAATTATAAGAAATCGTGGTCTTTCGTTTTGTGGAGAAAGCTTCACATTCCATAAAACCTTTGTATTCGTTGGTAGTGCAGGATTTACATGACAATCCCAACTACGAAATACAATTGGTATAGAATTTTTGCTGTTGATTATCTTAAACATTTCCAATTTTGCAAAGTCCGATAGTTGAATATGCGGCATTTTCCATGTTATATCCAGAATTGTTAATTTCAAATAATCAGTTGTATTTGTAGGATAATATGATCTCTCATCGGATGTAGAACGTTGAAGAATGAGCTCATGTTTCGAATTTAATAGTATTTTGTTATAATCTTCAGCAAACCCCATCAACATTTTCAGAGGTATACAACAGCTAAAATGACTTTTTTCTAAAACGAAAGTTTCGTTAAGACACCAACCAGCGTTTTTTAGTGTAGCACTTTCAGCCTTATTCAATGATACAAAATTTTTCATGGTGGATGAAATTCCAAGTTTGCGTGTACGATCAACTTCAAAACCATTAATTTCATAACGAATTTCATCAAACGAATATGAAACAAAGTTGTTTTTAAATTTCACATCTATAGCTGGAACCTCTTTGTTTGCTTCCGTCTTTACTATAAAACCATGAATGTAAATCATACTCTCACTTGGTAAGACAAAGAGATCCTGATTTTGAATTGGTATACGAATTTCATCATTGTTGTTGAATGATTTTAGATATGGAGAGTAACTATGATATTCTCTTTTTACAATACTCTCATCATATATAGGTTTTTGAAGGACATTTAGTATTTCATTCATGGTTGAAGATTAAATCCTAATGATTTTAAGTATTCTGTATTATATAATGTTAACGGTTTTTTATTTTTTATACTTTCTCGAATGTGAGTTGATGAGGGATTGAATGGAAATCCTCTTTGCATTACGTTTTTATTGTAAATGATCATTATTCTGGTTTGAAGTGGAGTGTAAGAGTGATTTTTTCTCCTCTAAAATTTATAAGTTCACCGTCTTGATTTAAGATTCTAATCGTTATGTTGTTTATTTGCTGACAGTTGACGGGTAAATAAATAACATTTCGAGGTTTTTCGCTTATTTTATATCCTGGAGGAACATCAAGAGGAAATTCATGAATAACATGATTCGAAGTATTATTAATAAATGATCCGGTTGTTAAGTTGCTTTCAATGCGTATTGTATTAACATCCGTAATATGTGTAGGTAAGTCAGATTCAAATAACCTTGTAGTATTCAATTGATTAATATCTACAATCATCACTTCCAAAGATTTATCATTTTGAAGATTTTGATCAGTGTTATAATATTCAGTTGAATTTACTTCTAATTTTCTTTTGCTAAATCCGAGCAACTTTCCTATACTGTTTGGTTGTGAAAAATCTATATCCATTGATGAGGTTATTTCAGTTTTAAGTGTGTTATTGTTAGCTTCAATTATTAGATAAATTGATTCATCAATATCTTTTAAGCTTGAGTTTAAGAAAAAAGCAATATCCTCAAGTTCATATGAACCAACCGGAATAGTAATAATATGATTTCCTATATGAAACAAATTGTTGTGAACATCTACATTGGGTATGGAATTGAATGTTACAAAATCAATAAGTCCACAAACATATTTTGTAGGGAGTTCAATTGGAGGAAAATATTCTCCAGCCAGAGTTGAAGTGCTTCCGATTAAAGATATTGTTATTGACATTTCAAGTATTCAGAATGAACTGATGTTTGATGATTATTTTATCTGATTTAAGTGTTAAATAATAAATAAAAAAAAAAAAAAAATGTCTTTTATAATTTTATGTTTTCTTTATTAATATTTGATTTAATAAACTTTCTTAAGAGTATTACATTTTTTTGAGCACATATACAATATTTTCTATGATAACAACAAACATTTACAGGTTTATCATTTTGATATAATGTTTTTAAATTTGGACAATTTAGATCATCTAGGTTATAAAAATTAATTTTATCCTTAAAAATATTTTGAATCCACTTAATTTTTTCTAATCCTTTAACATAATAAATAAAATTTTTATCTTTAACATGCGCAATATAATATTCCATAAAATTTGTTAAGGTTGAATCGCCATCTTTCCATTTTAATCCATGATGATGATTATAAAGCCAATTAATTGAATCTTTTTCTTTTGTTGTCAACAATGAATATGGAAAAGGTGGTTTAATAATAAATGTTTGTACTTGTATATCGTTAATTAAAATACTCAGTTCTTTTTCAATGAATTTATTGTTGAGATAAAAACCTTGTACATCTACAACTAATATTCTCTCCTCAGACATTGTGTAATACTAATCAAGTCACAACGACGACTGTAGAACTGTTTATAAAGTCTATGTTTTTAAATTATTATAAAAATTCATTATACATAATGCTTGTTCCCAACTTTTATCGATAAGGGAACATTTACTGGTATCAGGTCCACAAGTTGTTTCATTGTTGAACCACACACAATTGGTGTAATGATATCCAAATTTTGATTTATTTTCTTATAAAATGCATATTCATCGAATTGAGTTTTTAATTTCTTCAAAATAATCTCATGTTCATACCACAAAAACCTTTCTTCATTCAAGAAGTCATGTAAAATTTTCGAATAAAACTGATTATTCATTATTTTTCTTATTTTAATTTTTTTTATTTATGTTAAATAAAACTTCTTAACACATCAACAACAAAGTTTATATTAAGTAGTAGTAAATGTATTTCATCATATTAGTTAATTTATAATATTTCCATATCCAAATCATGTGTATAATATTGAATGTTGATTAATGTAATATCGGATCGGTATGTAGTATCATCCTCAGAAACCGCCTCAATTTCACCATTACTTAAAATTCTCTCGTATTCAACTTGACGGTATTCGAAACATGAAATATTTAATCGACGTTTCAAGTAATTGCTGTCATATGTACAACGGATTCTCAATTTTATATTATCTTTGTATTGAAGTTGAAAATGTCTATAAAATGGAGTCGAACTTTCAATTATTCCCGCAATATTTTTTTCTTTTTTTACTAAATCTTGCCTAAATGTTTCAATAGCTTGTTCAACAGTAAAAGATTGATTTATAGGTGGTGGAGAGTCTTCTTGTTCTTCGTTTGATTTATATTCTGTTTTTGCTGTTGACTCGTTGTTTTTATTTAAATCATTATTAAACTTTAAAAGTTTGAAATTTAGTTGTATGCTCACAGTATCATTATTTGGTAATTTTATTGCAAATTCTGTATTTTTAAGTTCATTTTCACTCAAATCAATAGGTAATGAAGCTGAAAACACTTGTATGATATAGATATATGAAAAAAATGTGATAAAAATATTTTTCATTTTAGTTTTTCTTTTTAATAGATATGTTCTTAAGTTAGCGATATATTTTTGAATGAGATGATAAGAATTGTTTCTCATATTTATATACTAATTTAATAATCTTCATATTGAAATGAGTCATCACCATCGCTAACACCACCAGCTGTTTTCTTAACTTTACTATTATTAACCATTTTTTGAGGGAGGGGAGGTTTTTGCTGATTTTTATTCAATGAGCGGATACCAGTCTTACCATTATAAGATTTAGTTGGATCACTAAAAACATGTTCATCTATTTCACTATAAACACATGATGGTTTATATGAGTATACATTTATATCTTTAAAACCACCCTCATAGACTGTTCCAACTAGTGATATCATACCACCAATAACCTCAATTTTTATATGTTGATTGTGACTAAATTGAAATATTGGAATATTTGTTGGCATTTGTTGTCCTCTATTAAGAGAAAAAATTCGCGTTCTAGTCCCTCCTTCTGCGGTTAGAAACACCTGCATCATAATATCCAAAACTATTGCATTTATTATTTGAAAAGTTTTCCACTGTACATGACAAGTACAATATTTATCACCAGTTTTTAAAAATTGACCCCAATACATATTCATCAAAGTTTTTAATTTAACTGAATCTCTTTATATATATATATATATATATATATATATATATATATATATATATATATATATATATATATATATATATATATATATATATACGTATACTTAACCGCAATTGATAAGAAGTTATTGAAATATCTAAAAACGTTTTATACTATCAATTATTGAATATAAAGAATCAGTTTGAAAGTTCGTTTTACGGTGAAAAGTTGAGAAAAAAAATGAGAGCAAGCTTAAGAAAATTGTTTCAAAATCCTAATATTACATACTTATCTTTAAAGGATATGGAAGAAAATACTATATATGAAATCAACAAGATAGATCGAGTAGATACAAAATATGGTGAAAGTATAAGATGTCTTCTAAATAAAGAATATTACATTTATTTACCTAAACGATTTCTGATTATTACTAAAAATCAGATGGATTATCTAAACACAACTCCACACATTTTAAAGAAAGTTAAAGAAGTGAAGGGATTATATACTCTAATCGTTAAAAAGAAGAAGCAATATGTATTCTACAACAACTTGTATGACAGTACTGAAGAAGAAGATGATGATGATGATCATGATGATGAAATAGAAAACACATTTTAAATAAACCTCGAAACAGAAACTTTTTTAAAATTATAAAAACATATGTACCAATAAAAATCCACAAAATCTAAAATTTCTCACGTATTTGATAAATTAGGAATTTTATAAAAATGAAAAACCACAACGGAAGCTTTTTCAAATTAAAACCCACAACATTAAAATTTCTACCACATTTTTCATGTTTAGAAACAAAATTACATTTCTGAATTTTGTATAAAAACCCCTCTAGTTTTACTTTAAGTGTTATTCAAGTTAAGTAAATCACTAAAGATGGAAACGCATTTAAAAACAATATTTAAAAAATGCCAAAATAAAACCATTCTCCCTATAAATGAGATGGTTTTTAATCACAATTACCAAATTACGAAGATGGAGCGTGTACAGACACGCTTTGGGACGAAAATTCGTTGTTTGGTGGAAGGAAATCAATATATATACATACCCAGTATATTTAATGATACCATAGATGATGATACTATTGCGGAATTTGACCGCAATACCTACTACCTTTTCAAAGATAGGAAAGGAAGCAGTGAGTTAAATTACGAATTAACTATAAATGCGGAAACAACAGGTAATTTTTGGTAAAAAAGTTTTTATTTATTTATTTATTATTAAATCTAATAATTAATTATTATCGTTTTAGCTCAAGATACACCAAAGAAGTAAATTGAATATTGAATGTCATTGAAGCCAACGACAAACGGAAGCCGAAATTATTTGCTCTGAATGATAAAGCTGTTATTATGTTAATAATAAATGTGGTTACAATTTTAATTTAAGCATTTGTTTGTTCATTTTTTTTATTTTTATTATTATTTATACACTTGACCGCAACTTTTTATCAAACTTGTATTTTAGTAAGAATATAAAGTATATAAGAACATTTGTTAATGAGTTTTAATGAAACAATTGATTTTCATAATTCTGAGAAAACGTGTTACACGCAAAAAAAAAATAAAAAAACATATTCAAAAACCGATATCAGTGATTGAAAACTATTAAACAAGTATTCTTAAAACAGAAAATTATAATTTATATATAATTTAAAAACTGTTTAAAATTATATTTATATAAAAAGTTGAAACGGTATTTGATTTTATTAAAAACTACGTAAAAGCTAAATTCTAAAAAGTAATCTTTAAACCGAAATTGTGAAATATTTAAATATTTATAAAAACATCTTCACTAAGTCCAGGTATGTTGTAGATATTAAGAGAAAATCTATAATTTGTGTTTATTTTAATTTCAAATACTTTCAGTACATTACTTCCATTTCTGGTGTTATATCATGTACATCTGTGAAGTATGTGGAATGTCTTTCGTATCCAAATTTAATTTTAAGAGACATTTTGATAATAAACATATTAACCCAAAATCAAGCAAAACAAAACTAAATTTAAAAAATGAAAAAATTGTTAAAGTTGAAAATATTGAAGAAAGTCCATGATGTAGCTATATACGATATGAAACTTGTAAATTAAATATAAGAAAAGGTTCTTGGTCTCATCATTTGAGAACTAATGAACATAATAAAAATAATCGTTTGTTTATAAACAACGATATATATATAAGTAAAAATTTATTTACTAAGCGTATTCAAACTTTTGTATACGAAAATAAAAAGGTAGATGAGCTTTCAATAAACATTTTATTTTTGAATGCAAGAGAAAGTATTATAAATATTTTAAAAAATATGTTATTAGAACATCAAAATATAAAATTTAATATAGAACTTTTTGCAGAATATATAAAATTCTCAAAAACTAATGAAATTGAAGATGATGATATCGCACTAATTAGTGTGAAATATTTTCAAACGAAAATGGTAATAGTACAATTAGAACAAGATCTATCAGACATGTATGATAATCATAGTATAGAAATAGCAATCAAAATGGATGAATTTCAAGAGAGAGAGACAGTGGTTGGTCTCTAGTTTGTATCAATAAAATTGAAATAAACGTTAACAAGTATTGTCCTATAAAATGATCTAAATATTTAGAACTACCAATATTTATCAGAAATAAAAAAGCGTGCATCAACATTAAAAATAATGATAATTATTGTTTCAAATGGGCTCTTATAGCTGCATTAGAAAACAATCATTTAAATCCAAAATATTCACATTATAGTAATGTTATCACACAAAGCTTAATAACACTAACAAATGGAATAACAATTGATTTCACCAACTTAACCTTTCCTCTATCTATTGCTGATATTAAGATATTTGAGAAATACAATTTAAATATAAGCGTGAATGTTTTTGGATGTGATGTGATAAAAAAAGAAATCGTTGGACCATATTATAGGACAGCTGATGAAAAAATTAATCATATCAATTTACTATACATTCAAGATGATGAAAACGATGAATCACATTATGTTTGGATAAGAAACATAAGTCGTTTATTGAGCACACAAGTTTCAAAACATCTAGGTGCTAAATATTTTTGTAATTTTTGCTTACACTATTCAACCAGTGAACTCTTGTTATTAAAACATAAACAAGAATGCAATAAAATTGTCACCAAAATGCCTTCGGGTGTTAAGGATGATAATATATTGCAGTTCAAAAATTTTAAAAATCAATTAGATGTACCATTTGTTATCTATGCGGATTTTGAATGTATATTAAGTAAAATTAACGACAAAAATTCTAATAATGTCACAAGCATTCAAAAACATATACCTATAGCTTACAGCTACTACATAAAATCATATTTTGATTCTAAACTGAATAAGCTTAGAACGTATACGGGTAACGATGTTGTTAAAGATTTTGTTCAAAATTTGATTGAGGATGCACGTTTTTTGTGTACAAACTTTCTAATGAAAGTAGTGCCAATGAATTCTCTATTACCCCATGAAGTTGAAAAACATTATAATACTAATGAGTGTCATATATGTAAACAAATTCTAGATGATGATAGATGTGCTGATCATTGTCATTTAACTGGTCAATATCGCGGCCCAGCTCATTGGAAATGTAATATTAATTATCAATTACCTAACTTTATTCCAATAATTTTTCATAACTTTTCAGGTTATGATTGTCATTTGTTTGTAAAGGCTCTAGCAGATTATCCGGGTGATATAGATGTTATACCACTTAATAAAGAATTGTATATATCTGTTAGAAAAAGAATTCAAATAACTGACAAATATAATTTAGAATTACGTTTTCTCGATTCTTTTAAATTTATGTCGTCTAGTTTAGATAAATTATCTAATTATTTACATAACGATAACTTTAAAACACTGAAATCAATATATCCAAATCATTTAGAATTTAATCTTTTGAAAAGAAAAGGTATATTTCCTTATGATTATATCGATTCAGTTGAAAAATTAAATGAAAATGTCTTACCTTCTCGTGAACAGTTTTTCTCTACATTAAATAATAAAGAATGTACTATTGCTGATTATGAGCATGCGTTAAGTGTTTGGTCTACATTTAACTGTCAATCTCTAAATGAGTATATGCTTTTATATCTAAAAACTGATGTACTTCTTTTAACTGATGTATTTGAAAATTTTCGTTCTGTTTGTAAATCAATATATCATCTTGATCCATGTCATTACTATACAACACCTGGTTTATCGTGGGATGCCATGTTAAAAATAACGAAAATTAAATTGGAATTATTCACCGATATAAATATGTATAATTTCATTAAAAAAGGAATAAGAGGTGGTATTGTTCAATGCACAACACGTCGAACAGTTGCAAATCATAAATATATCAAAACATATGATTGCTCTAAACCCTCACAATATCTTATGTATTTAGATGCGAACAACTTGTATGGTTGGACAATGTCTGAATCTTTACCAGAAGGTAAATTTGAATGGATTGAAGATATAGATAGCTTTGATATTTCAAAAGTATCTGAAAACTCTGATTTTGGTTACATTTTAGAAGTTGATTTAGACTATCCTGAAGAACTACATGATAGTCATAATGATTTACCGTTTTGTGCTGAACTTAAAAGCCCACCAATACAACATCATAATATAAAGAAACTAATTCCCGATTTAACTAACAAAAAATCATATATAATTCACTATCGAAATCTTCAACAGTGTATTAGAAATGGTTTAAAATTAGTTAAAATTCATAGAATATTAAGATTTAAACAATCAACTTGGTTGAAACAGTATATCGATTTAAATACCTTTCATCGAACCAATGCCAAAAATGAATTTGAAAAAAATTTTTTTAAGCTTTTAAATAATGCGGTATACGGTAAAACTATGGAAAATGTTGAAAAACGTAAAAATGTAAAAATCGTTAATGCTTGGGAGAGTGAACACAACCGTTTGGGCGCACGAGCTCTTATAGCAAAACCTAATTTTCATAGTTCAACACATTTTACCGATAATATGATTGCAATTCAAATGAGTATGGATAGCGTAACATTCAATAAACCTATATATTTAGTGTTTTCAGTTCTAGAACTATCTAAATATAAAATGTATGACTTTCACTATCAGTATATGCAGACAAAGTTTAATGAAAATTTAGAATTAAATTATATGGATACTGATTCTTTAATTTACACAATAAGAACAAACGATTTTTATAAATATATTTACAATGATCTTCATCTAAACTTTGATACATCAGACTATTCAATTAATAATGTTTTCAATTTCCCCTTGCAAAACAAAAAAGTCTTGGGAATGATGAAAGATGAGAATAATGGACATGTAATGTTAGAATTTATTGGGCTTCGATCAAAAGTATATTCAATAGCTGTTGACGATAAAGAAGAAATCAAAAAAGCTAAAGGTGTAAAAAGCTCTGCTTTAAAAAAACTAACTATAAATGATTATCGTAACTGTTTGATAGATAAAACCATATATCACGATAAAATGTATATATTTAAATCTATCCTACATGAAATTTATACACAACAAATATCAAAAGTTGTATTAAGTTATGATGATAATAAACGTTATATAAGAGAAGATGGTATTAATACCTATGCTTGGGGACATTTCAAAATAAACAAAAATTGAAATTTTAATAAAGTCTAAATCATATAAAACAAAAAAAAAAAGGTTTTTTTTCTTTTACAAAAACAATATTTATTTATACATATTTATAATATATATATATATATATATTAGAAACAGTTTTTGCTTTTTGCAAAAAAAAATTATTTACAATCACACACACACACACACACACACACAACACTCGAATCAATCGTATTTTGTTTCGAAAAAAAAATCTCCGAATCTGATTACACACAATTTTAAAAACTTGTAGGTACATACCAAACACATTCATACATATCAATGAAAAAACCACAACAGAACTTTTAACAACAGAACAACAATACAATAGGGTGGCACTTATATCATCGTTGTTAGTTTTCTCATACAAAATTAGTATACAAATCCTAACCAACCCCAGCCAAAGCCCCGCCCAAACCCCGCACAAACCCCGACCAAACTCAGCCAAGCCAAGCCAAGCCAAGCCAAGCCAAGTCGTGCCAGCCCAGTTGCCGAATCTCATTACTCACACACAATTTCAAAAACTTCCAGGTATATAAGTGCCACCCTATTTTAACCACACATTCAACTGACCAGCGTTGCCAAGTGTGCATTACGCTGTTTTTGCATCGTTCATGCCATACAAAATTAGTATAAATTTTTTACTCCCTGCTCTTGTTTCCAGAACTCTCATCAACACCCTACTGTTAATAATGATCCAATATCAAAATTTTTAAACTTTCGAAATGTTGCATTAAAAAATCCGAGTTTTCGGTTTATTTACAAAATATTTACATCAACACACCGGGTGTAGCTAGTAAGATTTAAAACATAAGATGTCACTAACACAGACAAATTTCATATTCACGCTTTCAAGGAAAAAGTTAAGGAAACAAAACTCATGTTTAGTGATTTTATTTTATGGGAATTGTTAAAATTAAAGTTTAAAATTTTTTAAACGCACTAATAATCCCAAATTAATATTTTACTTATTAAGTAAAATATATTTTTTATTAAAAATACATTGAAATTGATTATTGAGGGATTTAGCTGTATCCTATGCGCATTTCACTGTTGCTAATGCATATCATCAGGGAACCTTTACCCAAAGTTTATTAGAACAACTAGAGTTATTATGTTATAAACTTTCATTTAAACAAATGAGATGCGCAACAACAACAAAGGTGTCGGAGCCACAAATTCCCAAAGTGGGCAACCTTGGGTTAATAAAAAATTAAAACCAAAGCCAAATTGATGTTTTCGATCTGATAAAAAATATTTTTTGCAAGTGGATTTTTTTTCTATCCAAGAGCTAATAAAAGTCTCTTGCATTTATGGGTTTTCGCTTACAGTTTAGGAAATATTTTCACCAAGTCCAGTCTTCTGCTAATGGATAAGTCAAATTTTGTTCGATTTAATATTTTCTCTCTTAGGTAGAAAATGATGAAATCAATACACAGAAAGCAATAACAAATAGAATTTGCTTTTGAGTTTTCGGCAATACACAAAAAAATTGCAAAATCCAATATATGGGATTTTTTCAGTATTCTTCTTGTATTTTCGCTGGGCGCAGATTAGATTTTTGAAAATATTTAAAAACATATCTTGTCTTGGCGAAATACATTTTTTTGTTACAGCTTTGAAATTGGAAAAAGGCCTTAAATTTGATATTTATAACTGAAATAGGTCTAATTCGAATATATGGTTGATAGGGTTGATGGGGTAAAATTTTCTCGACTTTTATATCTTAAGTTAAAGATTGCTCTCTTGAGGTGAAGAAAAGTACATACTTTTACTTTTTTAATGTTAATTGTACAAGAAATTTGTTTTGTTTGTCTGTAAGTTGGATACAAGAATCTATATAAACATGTTTTTTGTAATCCCTTTTACGCTGGTGCCACTGCACCGATTTTAAAAAGATTTATATGGTTTTAAAGGATTTTTTATACAGATGTGCAGAATCTATATTTTATTGAAATCGGTTTAGTATTTTGGGAGCTATAAGCGTTTAAAGTTGCTACTACTACATGGAAACATATTACACACGCATTTATTAGCTTACAAGTAAAAAAGAAACAAAACATGAGTGTGTGTGTGTGTGGGTTTGTAGTATTTCTCTTGATCTAACAATTTTTTTCTCTTATTTGTTGTTGTATGAAAGCCATAATACTTAAAGGAAGAGAGTTGAATAAATTGAATTAACTTGGTTAAAGGGATTTTGTTTATGTTTTTTTAATTTCATGTATTATTTAATTATTCTTGCATATGTTTGTATGTTTGTGTGTGGCTGTCTTTTAATGAATTTTTTATGAAGTTTAGAACCTAAACTTAAGATACATTTTCTTTGAATCTTAAATTATTTACATTTTGATTCTAGAATACGGACGAGTGTGTCGTCCGTTTGGTATATCTAGTATTGTTTATTTTTTGAATTGAAATATCTGTGGTTTTCTTGAATAAGCGCTTATGTCTAAAAACCACATTTTTTTAGGAGAGCCGAAATACAGTATTTTTAATATTACGGACTCCGCGTGCTTTTTATTAAACTTTTTATTGGACTCACCACTCAACAATTCTTAGTGGTGAATATCAATATACTATACCATTTTGCATATGCAACGATGCAACACCATTTGCACAAGATTGTGAATTGGGCTTATATGTTTTAGTATTGTGCTTTGTGCTGTACAACTTGTTTTGTTCTTTTATTAATAATTTTATTTATACATTCATATCAGTGATTTGCAAGGAATCGTTTTTTGCTATTCATACTGACTCATGAAATTTTAAACATAAATACGTTGACATCGTTTAACCCAACTACTCTGATTTACGCACACTCACGCTAATATTGATTTATAAGTATAGCTTGCAATAAATATGAATGCGACGTCGACAGCATAGTCATACCACACTCACACTTATAAATCACCTCAGTTTGATTTCTCATTTCAGGAAAATACTTATACTACTCACATTGATTCAACTCTCTTAACTCATGCATATATGTCAGTGATGAATTTTGAGTTTTTTTGGTTTGGGGCAAAATTAACCATTTAAAAGGGCCAAATTATCTTTGATAGTGCCAAACAAATTTTTTAATATATTTGAGTATACACAATATTTTTATTTAAATAAAAATAAAAGTATGTGATAGAAATATAATGCATGTGCTAAGCCCGGATCATTCATAATTGAAACCAATTTAACTCAACAGCAGTATCTGCACATCCGAAATTTTATCAATACTAAGATTTCCTGTTGTATATTTCCTAGTTATAAAAAAGTGTTGAGAGGAAAAACAAAAAGTTATACAGATCCAAAATTTGCCGCCAGTGAATTAAAAGCTGAAGTGGGTTTACAGGACTTACTTGACCACACAGCTTCACATATTCTAAATCTGCAGTATCAATCCGTAAACGCCAAGGGTAAAATAAAATTAGACAATCTTGTTTTGATAGGAAAATTAGGTTTTGACGGTAGCTCTGGTTTTTGCGAATATAAGCAACGATTCAACAGCAATTTGTTTGCAACTTCACATGTATCTTATAATTAATAATTAAATCTTCGAAACCACAAAATGCAAAAAGTGAAACCTCGATCATCCTCTACACGTTACTGCAGACCAATTCGGCTGCAATTTATCAACGAAACAAAGCAAATTTTGTATTGAAGAGAGGAAATATTTTAAACAAAAAATGGACATGTTGAAAATATCTGTAGAACACAAATTGCAATTAACTATGGTTGATGATAAAGTATGTAATACATTAAGACAAACGTCTTCAGCGAAATGTTATATTTGCAAAGCAAAACCTGAATAAATGAATTACATAGAAACCTGGTACAGAAAGCAGTTTATAAAGAAGGTTACGAATTTGGGTTGTCTCCACTACATTCATACATTCATTTTTAGGGTTCGTACACCAAAGGTGAAAAGGAACCCTATTGTTTTCGCTACGCTGTCCGTCTGCCCGTCTGTCTGTCACACGCTATTTTCTCAGGAACCGTAAGAGCTACGGACTTGAAATTTGGACAGAGTATCTAGAGCCTTGGCCGCTACAAAAACAATACATGAGAGTTAAAAATTAATGGATTTTCCAAAACGAGCAACGAAAAATGTTAAAATACAATGTAATATACATATGTACATACAATTGTATGTACATTAGAGTGGCCAATAGTTGTATGGAAATTTTTTTTTATTGATTTCTTTTATTCTCACCCCCCAAATCGGTTCAGTTTTATGTTAAAAAAATCCAAAAAATATAATAGCGATAAGTTGTGTTTTAGGGGGTGCGACCGGCCCTCAAAGTTAGCCCTTATATTCAATGCATTTTTTGTTTGTTTTTTTGTTTGTTTAGCTTTCTTATGAATATACTTAATATATGTATAAAATAATTAAATATATATAAATTCTTTTTGTAAACGCTTAGTAAAATAATTTCCATATAAATTCAATTTTGGTATAATTTTTGGTATTTTGTTGGTCATTTTCTTCATTATTTCCTAAAATATTAATTTTAGCAAAAAACTTTTTTGAGACTAATCACAGAAAAAAATGATTTGTAAATGCAATCAATTTATTTGTTATATCAATTAAATAATTAATTGATTTTGAACCTACAACGATTTTTGTAAATACAATTAACGAAATTGTAAGTTAAAGGAAAATCTTAAAAATATTTTCAATTAAATATATCAACAAAAAATTTGTTGTAATTTATTTATTTTATCGACATTTATTTTTGTTAGATTTCAAAGTTATTTCAATTAAAGTTATTGTTATATTAAAAATGTGAATTGTTGAATTTCCGTGTCATAATTCTTATTATATTCAAGCTTTTTATACACCATCACAATACTCGAAACGATTTTTGCTTGTCTGCGAAAAACACTAAATGTCTTTGGGTGGAGTTGAACCGGCAACCTCAGGACTAATAAACTAACTCACTTGCCTATCAGCTAAAGAGCAACACTTTATAAGATAAGCAAATAATGAATACACACAAAACATGATTTCTCGTTTCTTCTACATGTGCGCATTCCGTTATGATACAATTTAACAAATAATTTTGTTGAGTAATTTAATGGACTACAAAAATTTAAATTTGTTATATCAACAACGATGATTGTTAATTTTTAAACTAAATACTAACAATTTGTTTTGTTGGTTGCATTTCGATGATATTTTTTTCTGTGATGTTGTGAACTAGAAGAGCTAAAATATTGCCATATATTTATTTATTTATTTATTTAGGTCTATAGAACAATGTTCCTTACGGACTATAATAACTTAATTAATATGTTATATTAATTAATTTATGCGTTAATAAAACTAATTTAATCTATTAATAAGGTACAAAATAGAGTTTTTAAAGTTTTGTTTGGATGCATTAAATTCAACCATTTGTATACTATTAAATTTATTAAAATCAGCAAAAGCTCTTATTAGAGGACTATTGAAAGTATAATTTCTACGATGAAAGCAATTATAAAATAAGTTACAATGTCGAAGACATCTATTCGGTACATTAAAGGGAACTCTCTCCTGTAGGATAGAACAATCTATATTAGCATTAATAATGTCAAATATAAATAATAAGCAAGGTTGGCAAACGGTATCGTAAAAATACCGATACCGATTCAAATACCGTTAAAATTAGGTACCGGTATCAATACCGATACCGAAACTCATTTCGGTTAGAAAATACCGGTATCGACAATACCGTTTACGTCTATACCGGTACGTACCGGTATACCGATTCCCGTAAAAAAGATTATAAAATTAATTTCAATTAACTTTTACTGAAAATTATTACAGAAAGAAAATTTTCCCTTTTAGACGTTCTTATGCAGCTCTGTTCTTACTACTTTTTATTTACAACAAAGTGTAACTACACCATAATCAAACACATACATACATATGTATAATCGTTTATAAACATTGCCCTTTCACACACGAGAACAATTGTTTTTTTTTTTTTTTTTTTTAATGCATGTATTTATTTATTGTATCTTCATATGTGAACTAACAATAAGTATTCAAATCTTAAATCTATAAAAAAAAATTATTAGGCCCGACCAGTGTCGGACATAAATTTAGTGGTAGTTATAAATAATACATTAGTAGTGATAATCAAAAAAGGGGGGGGGGGGGAAAGTATTTTCAAGTAGTCCCATCTGGAGTGTTAGGTATAAGAGCCCGTGTGTCCCTCTTTTTTAAGCGGATGTGTCCAGTAAAGTTCAAAATATTACGAGCAAGCGGATTAGGATGTGATTCCAGTTTTGTTAAATATTTGCCTGCGTATTTTGCAATTTCTTCAGTCACTAGTGGCATATTTAAATCACGATGTATAATAGAATTTTGCATGTACCATGGAGCCGATGTTATTAACCGTAAGATTTTGTTTTGCCTTCGTTGGATTCTCTCGACATTGGAAGCTGAAGCAGTGCCCCATAACTGAATTCCGTAGCGCCATATTGGCTTCAAAAGCGACTTGTATAATAAAAGTTTGCAGTCTAGGCTGAGTGTTGAGTTTCTGCCAATCAACCAATATATTTGAGTTAACTTAAGTTTTATCTGAGTTAACTTAGAGTCAATATGATGTTTCCATGTAAGTCTTCGATCAAGGTGTATACCAAGGTATTTCACTTGGGAATGTTGAGGAATATTTTGATTGTTGATTCGAATGGGGGAGCAAGTATCTCTTCTTAGGGTGAACGTTATATGGACACACTTTTGTTCATTGACTTTAATTCTCCATAAGTTCAACCATATTTCCAGCTGAGTGATATGTTCCTGGAGATTGCGGGATGCCTCATAAGGGTTTTCGTGCACACTCATACAGGCTGTATCATCGGCAAAAGTAGAAATATGGATATTATTGCTCACAGGCATATCAGAAGTATATATTAAATACAAGACAGGACCCAGAATACTACCGTGGGGCACACCAGAAGATATAGATTCGGGCACACTCGTGAACTCTCCTTCCACAACAGTGAACTTCCTATCAATAATATAACTTTCCAAAAGCTTTTGAATGTTTATTGGCAGATATGTCTTCAATTTTGAAACTAGGCCTTCGTGCCATACTTTATCAAATGCCTGAGAAACATCAATAAAGAGAGCAGAACAATACTTCTTTTCTTCAAATGTTCTTCTTACAACTTGGACCAGTCTATGCGTTTGTTCAATCGTGCTGTGCTGACTTCTAAAGCCAAATTGATGGTCCGGGATGCACCCATTATCAGTTAAAATTTTGGACAATTTAGTCATGAGCAGCTTTTCGAAAAGCTTTGAGATTGTAGATAGTAAGCTTATAGGCCTATATGACTCAGTCTTGGTAAGATCTTTGCCCGCCTTTGGAATCATTTTGATCTTGGCCAGTTTCCAGTTATGTGGAAAATACTGCATTCTTAAAATAGCATTAAAAGTAAATAGCAGGATTCTTATTGCAATATGAGGCAAGTTCATGAGCATTTTGTTACTAATGCCATCAATACCTGGAGCTTTCTTCGGGTTGAGTTCAGCAATTACTTTTTGTACTTCACGCATCTTAAACCTTAAGGGACGAGGGGGTAGAGAAACTACACTCGGTAAATCAGCAGCACCCGTACATGAATTGGGAGTGAATACAGATTTTAAATGCTCAGAAAATAAGTTACCTTTCTCACTATCACTTCTTGCCCAGCCTCCGGTCGCAGTACGCAATGGTGATTTAAGATCAACGGGTCGTTTAAGATTTCTAGTAGCGCGCCATAAAGAGTAATTAGATGCGGACGTTACATCAAGACCTTCTAAATACTTTTCCAGTAGTGCAGTTTTTTCCGATGATAGCAGCTCTTTGAGTCGTTTAGTACATTCTTTAAGTCTGATTTTATTTAGGGGTGATCTGTGTTGTTGCCATTCTCTTCTAGCTCTCCTTTTTTCACATACAAGACGTTCAATTTCCGTAGAATAAATTCTGTTAAAGCCGGTCTGCGGATAGGAGGTAGTGGCGTGTTCAGCAGCCTGTTTAATATTTTCGTTAAGATTGGCAATATTAAATTCAATATCATCGCATGATCTAAGCTGAATGTTTTCTACGCAGTGACTACTAAGATATTTTTTGAATACCAGCCAGTTGATTCCATTAATCATCTTCACATATGAGTTAGTTAAATCACTCCTTAGTGGGTTGAAAATTGTAACTATTGTTGGAGAGTGATCGGAGGACAGATCTAGAGAGGCCTCTACATGAATTAAGTCCCTATGAATATTTTTCGTGACGGCAAAGTCGATAACATCTGGAATTTTTCTTACGTCAGTAGCCCAGTAAGTAGGCTCCCCACTCGAAATGACATCTAAGCCCATTTTTGAAATTGTATTGAACAAGGCTCGACCTCTAGGTGTAACAAGACGCGATCCCCAGTACGTATGTTTTGCATTGTAGTCACCAGCTGCCACGAAACAAGATCCAAGCGATTTGTAGAACTTCTCATACTGATCTTCGCTAACTGAAAATCTGGGAGGTGAGTAAATTGATGATATCACGAAATTCGCACAAAAATTTTCTACGAAAATATTCGTTGCTTGCAAATATTCTTCACTAACGTTGTCAAGGACATAGTGCTTGAGTCTTGACTTAATCAGAATTGCTGATCCACCACATGCTCTCTCTCTCGGGTCCTTTGTATCATATAAAGTGTAACCATTTATTTTAAATAAGCTTCTTGAGGTCAAATGAGTCTCAGAAACCAACATTATATCAATATTTTTTTCCATGAGGAAGTGCTCAAGTTCATTTTTATGTTGGCGAATGCCGTTTGCGTTCCAGAAACATATTTTTAACGTGTTCATGGTTTATTAACTAATGCTTGAAGCAGTGTATTCTGCATTCGCAGCATTTCTTGCATCATACTTGTCATATTTGTAGTAAAGTTGTTTATAGTTAGCACCAGATTCTCAATAGTAGCTTCAAGGCGACTAAAGTTAAAGCTTGAGTTTGAATTCGTTGAATTATTTGGCGGTGGAACATTTTGCGTGGGAATTGAACTAGTCTTAGCAGCATCAGCATACGATACACGTGAAGTAACTGGTTGGCTGATTTGAGCAAAAGTGTCGGAGTTCGCGTTTACTTGTAGAGCTGGAGTTAGCTTGGGTTTTTGACCCATAGCCTGTTTAACGAAAGAAAATACAGGGCACCCTCTATAGTTAGCTGTGTGATTACCTCCACAATTACTACATTTTTTTTCTGCTTGATCTTTTGGCTTAGTGCAGCTAGCAGTACCATGCAATTCACCGCAGATAACACACACTGTAGGTAATTTGCAGTAAGTTTTCGTATGGCCATATTCTTGGCAATTATGGCACTGTACGGGACCTGAACGCTTACGTGGCTCTTCAACTGTGATTTTTCGATGTAAGAGATACTTTACGTTATAAACTGGATGGGCTTCATTTTTTTTTAATTGTATGTCATTCGGCTCCAGTTCAACCCGAAATAGGGGTTGGGGGACCTTTTCTCTATTAAATATGTTGGTAACATTTTTTACCTTGAATCCTTGGTCGACAAGTGCACATTTTACTTCTTCGGGTTCAACATATGAATCTATGCCCTTTAATACTATCTGTAGGCCTTTAGCACTCTTAAGTTGGTATGTGTAAAAATTTGTTTTATTTTTTTCGAATTCACTAACAATTTTTCGGAAATCTTTTTCATTATATATTTGGATTTTAGTTTCATCAATATTACCTCGTTTAATTGGAATGATGTGAAAAGTATTTTCACCAATGGTCGACAGTAGTTTTTTTATAAGCGCGTTAGAATTTTTTTCTCTCAGATAAATAGGTGGTGGCTTAAAAGACTTTTGCGATGATGTAGAGGGCTTGTCGTCGGTGTCTTGCAATAATGAAAAACGATTTTGACGATTGGTAGATGATGCGCTGTTATCCCTAGACATCTTTGGAGCAGATAAAATTTTTGAAGAATTTGGGCTTCGCCCACGCTTTACCACTGTTATATATCTGTCCATTCCCACTTGTACCTTGGGTTTTGAGCTACTGTTATATGTAGTGATAACTTGGTTTAGTGATGAAGGCGAGTCCGATGCGGATGATATCGCAGACTTAAATGAAGAAGTACTAGGCAATGGTAATATTAACGATTCACTAGTTGGCATTGGACAAAGCGAAGTTGATCGCTGACGAAAAATTGGCTTTGCCGTTAAAAAAAGATTTTCATCAGATTTATTATTTATATTTTTTTCATTAAGAGTTTCAGAACTCACAGTAAAATAAGCATTTCTGCCGTTAGAACTCACTTCAAAATTTTTTTCCTTTGAGGTACTCATACAGAGTATTATTCCTCAAGGGAACTTTGTTTGTGTTTACGGTTTTTTTTTTGTTTTTGCTATTTCTTGCTATGTAAAAAATATTAGTAAAGCCAATAAGCTTATTTATCAAGGTGAATATGTATTACGAATATTTTTTGTATAATTTTTGATTTTGTTGTTTTTTATATTTGTTTCGTATGTATGTATGTAAAAAAAATCCGCTTTAATGTCTCTTCACTATGAAGGTTCAACGAGAACTGACGAGAACAATTATGCTGGCATAACATGCCAGTTTGTTGGTGAGAGGGAGGTAAAGAAAGTGATTTTGTGGTTAGCATAATTTTTTAACCCTGTATCAGCAGCACAAAACCAATACACAAACAACTTAAAAAACAGCAAATGTTAAAAGAATACAAAAAACACTGATGCACACAAAGCTGTGTGCACGTATAAATTTTTATACCAGATGAATTAGTCTCGTGTATTCTAAAAAGAACAAAAATTGTGCTGGTGAAAAAAAGTTAGTCCAGTGTGTGAAAGACCATTGAATTTAAAAAGTATTAAATACATCGTATGTATTGCTTCTTCAAAGATTTTCATAAAAATTGACAATAAAATGCCTCGGCGAAAGCAAAACATTTACAGAAAATTTTTTAAGTTTGACAGTGTCAACAAATTTAACAAGTGTCTTGTAGAAAATGAAGAAGTTTGCGGAAAAATTATTCACGTAAGTAAATTCGCAGAATAAGCGTTGTTCCACATAAGAAGCTTTAAAGGTAAACATATTTCTTTATAGAGTGATCACGGAACGAATTTAGCAAGTCACATAAGGACACATCATAAGACAATGTGGGAAAAAACATCGAAAAAATTAGAAACCTCGACATTGAAAAACCAATCTCTACCAATACTTAGCAAAAATAGAACTATTATTAATATGTTAGAAGTTAATATATCAATGTCAAAACAAACATTGATTAAATCTTGCGTAGAACTTTGCACCATAAACGGAAGACCTTTTTAAATTGTTGAGGACTCAGGTTTCCGTACAATTATTGAACCAATTGCCAGAGAACTTGGTAATTCGACAATAAATAGAAAAATTATTAAAGATTAAGTTCTAAAAAAGTATGAAGAAATATCATTAAAAATTACTAAAGAAATGAGAGGTAAACTTATTTCATTGAAAGTTGACGGGCTTACACATTTAAATCGTACCTTTTTGGGTAAGAAATTTTTTTTCGTATGGTTTCTTATTTAAAATATGGAAATCACACGCATATGTTAATACTTTTTTTCTATCAAGGTGTTAATGTTCAATTTGCTAAAAATGGTATGATCGTGCTACGAACTTTAGCTGTAACTGAACTTTTTGAACGCCATACGGGCGAGTATTTTAAGGACACCATTGTTGAAATATTTCGAAAGTATGATGTATCCACGGACCAAGTTTACAGTCGCACTACTAACAATGGGCGGAATATGATTAAATGTATTTCATTGATGAATGAATTTAATGAGCTTTCAGCAGTTGATGAGTCGGATGACACGAACGCAGAATTTGATGAGATTATAGAAAATTTTAGTTTTACCCCGAAATGTATTGGTAAATTACTTTTTTCATTATATTGATAAAAATTAAATTATAAATTGAACTTGATTAAATGCACATACATATGTAGGTATTCGCTGTGCTGCTCACACTTTGCAGTTGGCCATAAACTCATTATTTAAGGCACCTGATATGTCAAAAGTCATCGAAAATGCTAGAAGCGTAATAAAAAAATTGAGGACGCCTAATATAAATATTTTATTGAGAAATAATAATCTAAATAAACCCATAATTGATTGTGCTACAGGTTGGTCTTCAACTTTTTATATGTTGTCATCTCTGGTAGACGATAAAATGAAAGAGTTTTGCGAAAACATATCGATTGCCAACAGCGATTTTTTTATATCTAGGGAAATGTGGAAATACACACAAGATGCCGTAGATGCTTTAAAACCGGACAACATAGCTACGAAAAAACTTCAAAAAGAACAACTGACGTTCGGTGATGCCTATGACGCGTGGTTGTAGTGCAAAATTGAGGTCAAAAAAGTACAAAATAAATATTCAAATATTTTACTGGAACAAATTACAAAAAAAGAGGAAATTCTTTATTATTCATTATTCTTAAAGGTACTGCTGCTGAACGTGCTATTGACCATATCGTTAGAGTTAGCGCTAACATGGACAAGATTGCCCGGAAATATTGTATAAGCCTTGAAACTAATAACAATGACGCAAGTTTTAGTTCGAATTCTTCATCCGATTGCGTAGAGGCCATACTAAAAAACATCGAAAAAGAAAATTCGTCACTAGCGCCAAATAACAACAAACTTCGTGAATTGCTTCATTCCTTTAGGAATGAAAAACGCGTCCCTAGACATATAAATGTTTTAAGTTGGTGGGAGGAACAAAGCAAATTTAAGCCACAGTTGTATGAAATCGCGAAAGTTATATTAGCTGTTCCAGCTACACAAGTTAGTGTATAAAGACTATTCTCAGGTGTAAAGTATATATATAGCGAACCCTTACCGCAATGGACTTGAAAATGATAGTTTAAATGCAGTTGTTGTCATCCGAGCTAATTCGGAGTTATTTTAAGTTAAGAAGAGAACTTTTTTGTGTACATGTATTTCTACATGTACCACTGTATAAACTGTGTATCTGAATAGTACAAAACTTTAATTTTTATTATAATTTTTAATTAACCAAAAATAATAATAATAGTTATGCATTGAAAAATTGTGCTCAATTCACAAGCTACTTGTGTCATTGTATCGTCTATTAAAATATACAGCAGTGTTAACTTGTTGGTTATTTTCACATAAAAATTAAAACCTCTTTCACACTTTTACTTTTAGATTGAGACTTTATGACAGTATTTGTTTGTATGTAGTTTTCTATTGACAAAAAAAAAACAAAAAGTGTATTTGATACAATATAAACGATACAAATTGTTGTGAATTCAGCATAACATAAGTATTTAAATATACTTATGTATGTAGGTATGTTTATACAAACATACATGCTTACACTACACTTGTGTAAATAATCTGTGCAAGATATAAAACTTAGTTTTTTTATGTTATTGTATACTAAAGACTTTATGTAAAATTATTTACTTTTAACTTAATAAAAAGATATTTTTTGCTATATACACTGTATGAATTAATAAACTTAACAGTAATAGCGGTATACCGGAATTTTAAACTCGATAACGGTATGTACCGGTAATACCGATACCGAAATAAAAAAAATACCGTAACCGTTACCGATACCGAAATTTTTAAAATAATTGTACCGGTATCAATACCGATACCGTTATTTGTTTCGGTTTCCAACCTTGATAATAAGGATTGCATTTTTCGACGATATTCTAAGGTTTCAAGACCCAAATGAAGACAGCGCGATTCATATGAAGGCTGAGGGTATAGAAAATTCAAATGCGGCAAAGCAAACTTAATAAATTTCCGCTGTATTCTTTCGATACGCGCAATAGAATTTTTACAATAAGGACTCCAAATTAAAGCCCCATATTCCAGTTTAGATCTTACGTAAGATGTATATAAAGATTTAATTGTACATATAAGGATCTGAAAAATCAGAGCAGTTTCTCCTAATAAACGCTAATGTAGAATACGTATTCGGAATTAACCTTTCTAGATGAGACTTAAATGTTAACTTTGAATCAAAAATTATTCCCAAATCATCAATTTCACTACAATATTTTAAAATAACAGATTTTATGTAATAAGATGACGGAATTAGTGTACCAGATCTTGAATAAGACACATAGGCACATTTATCCACGTTGAATTTTAGAAAATTAATGTCACACCAATTACTAAGGCTATAAAGATCCTTCTGCAACAACTCTACATCATGCATATTACCTACATATCTTAGAATAAACTTTCAAATCATCAGCATATGGAAGAAAACTCGCATGCATAAAACAAGTATGTATGTCATTTATAAAAATATTAAAGAGCAGAGGACCTAAAATGCTGCCCTGAGGTACTCCAGATATCTGGAAGTAAAGGCGTGACTTAAAATCTTCTATTTTAACTACACATTTTCTTGTTGTCAAATATGAATAAAACCATTCATACAAATTTGCATGAATGCCAAATGTGCTTAATTTATGTAATAAGATCGAATGTGGTATTGTGTCAAATGCCTTTGAAAAATTTGTATAAATAGCATCAACTTGCAATCCAGAATCAAAACTATTATGGCAATAGTCGGAAAATACTACCAAATTAGTGATAGTGGATCTACCAGAACGAAATCCATGTTGCTGCGGAATAATAACAGATTTAGTTAAAAAATAAATTCTATTGTACACTAGCGGCCATATGTATAATCAAAAATTGGCATGAAGTTAGCATAAGTGGCAAAATTTAACATGATCTTAACGTGGTTTGCCATATAATTTTACATTAAAAATCATGCTAGGATGTAATCCTGTGTTAAAACTACATTATGCGGGGATTTTAAATGTCAAATTGTGTAACGGAACTCGTCAACACTTAGTTCAATTTTGTCACTTATGCTAACTTCATGCCAATTTTTGATTATACATATGGCCGCAAATATTCTAAAATTTTTGAGACTGCTGATAATTTTGAAATTGACCTATAACAGGTAATATCATCACTTTTACCAGATTTAAAAATTGGTGTGATACATGTTAATTTCCAACGTTCGACAAAAATACCTTCACTTATGGATTTATTGAAAATAATCATCAGCGGCAATCCAATTGACTGCACAAATTTTTTCTTAACAAAAAAGCACATAATCCATCAATATCTGAAAGAGTGTAAATATAGAGATGGTAAAATTGAGCTTACAATACAAAAAAGCTTTCAGCAAATTGAAATACGATGAATCAAAACAATTCACATATTACATTTGCAGTAATGCTAAGTATATAAAGCCAAAATCTACATCAACTGACACCACACACAGTGGACCAAACACAAAAGAACGCTGATGATGAAGGTTTAGTGGCCTTCGAAAACGGCTGGCTGCTCCGTTCAACTATGTGTTGTCAGAATATTTACAACTAACTTTGGTGTTATTTGTTCATTAATAATTATCACATGTAATTTGGCTTAAAAAGCGATACGAACTTTAGACTGTTAAAATCATAAATAAAGAGTCCTTAATATTTTTAATGCTTTCTGCAACTTCATATTCTGAAAAAGTAATATTGCCCAAGGATATATGTGATAATAACTCAGGTTTATGATTAGAAATATTAATTTAAGAAGTAGCAGAATCTTCGAAATTATTTTTAAAATAAGAAGCAAACGAATTAACAATACTTGACATATTATCCACCATAATATCTCCATAAAACATAATAGCTGGAATATTACTATTTGGCTTTTTAGAACGTATAAATGTCCAAAAAGATCTCGGGCTTACCTTAATGTCATGTTCAATCCTGAGTAAATATTGTTTATATAGAAATTTATTAAGAAAATTAAATTCTCTTAAAGAAAGCATATACTCCTGTTTTGTTTGATTACACCCTGTTTTATTGTAAAGCTTAAGCAATTTATTTCGTTTATTTCTTAATCTTGCAGGCCCTTTAGTGTACCATGGATGAGAAAGACAGTTACTTCTCTTGAATGGAATAAAACTATAACATGTATTCAACAAGAGTTCCAAAAATACATCATAGCAATCACTTCCATCTTTCAAAACACAAACCCAATCAATATTACATAAAGCTGAATTTAACACAACAAAATCAGTATTCTTAAAATTTAATTGCCTGCAATTATTATTATTTGAACATTTTAGGAAATTGTAAAAATCTAATTCAACTATCATATTCTTGTAAAATTATTTTTTAAAAGGATAGTCATATGCAAAAAATTACATTGAAAAATGGGCTTGAAGGCCAACTTTGAGGGCGGACGCCATTTTTTTTTTATCAACTTATGCAAATTTATTTTTTTAAAATAAAAAACCTACGTTTTGTCTGTTTGTTTGTGCTTATCATTTTTTGTCAACCACGATTGCTCTTAAGTACGCCACATTGTGTTTTCCTACATGTAGCAATACTGTATGTTAATGAAATCAATAGGATGCTTTAGGGGTTAACATACACTGGGCGATTCAAATAAAAATAGTCTTAGGTTTTTTTTTCGTTACGGAATTTCTTGATTCGGTCGACACCCTCACAGCCTGCGATAAAAGCTATGCAATAGCTTAAAAAAAATAAATAACGGGCACTCTAATGTTCATATGTATATTGACACTTGAAATTTGTAAAATTAGTGTATTTTTATATAGACTACAACAATTAACACTAAAATTTAAAACAAAATTTAAATTAAAAGGTGGTCCATCAGTTAATGCAATTTTGACTATGTAATTTTAACAACTTGTTATATCTTGGAAACCGTAAGAGGCGAACTCTTGAAATTTTCAAAAACGTAAAACTAAAAACATCTGAAAATTATAAAATAGCCAAAACAAAAAAAAATAACCGAAAAGAAAATAAATCGCCAAAACGAAAAAATCGCCATATTAAAAAAATCTATAACACTAAAATAAATCGGCAAAATTGAAAAAATCGACAAAATGAAAAAATTGCCAAAAGGAAAAACAACGACAAAAACCGAAAAAATTGCCAAAACGTGAAAAAGGCGCCAAAAATAAAAAACCGCCTAAATGAAAAAAAAATCGCCAAAATGAAAAAATAGCCAAAATGAAAAATATCGCCAAAATGAAACAACCCCAAAAACCGAAAAATCGACAAAACGAGGAAAAAAGTGCCAAAACTAAATTAAGCACCATAACTTAAAAAAATCGTCAAAAACCGAAAAAACGCCAAAACTTAAAATATATATATGTATATATATATATATATATATATATATATATATTATATAGGCTTATATATATATATATATATATTATATAGGCTTAACTTCGTATTGAATTAAAAGTCTAGTGTCCGTACGGAACCCTTCGTGCGCGAGTCAAAGTCGCACTTCACTGAATTTATTTCTATATAATCACAATGCATGGGTGGAAAAGATGTATACCTTTACCCAAAAGAAAGCGTAACCACTACATACCAATGAAAACCCTTTTGATTCAAACACATGTTTATTGAGTTTTCAATAATATTGGATTGTATGACATTGTCTATTACTTATGTATGAAACTAATTAACTTAATAAACATATGTCCGAATCAAAAGTTTTTTCAATAGTATTTAGTGGTTACAATTTTTTAAGGCAAACGTTTGCCCAAGTGTGACCGTACCTTTAGGAGTTTGAATATCACAAAAATTTTTTTGATTATCTTTTTCGTTTAAATTAATCTAAGCACCACTATCTTTATTTTTTAATTTGTGCACCAGTTTTGCTAATAACTGCATGTAAAAACTTTAAAAACCCTGTTTTCCAATTTCAATTATAACTTTTTAGAAGAAATTCTGGCCAATGAAATTGAACATCTGAACCATAGTGCAGTGGCTTGCAACAATGCCACATGTTGCTAAATGAAAAATTCATTTTATTTACATTGTTTTTAGATATTTTTCCTTATTGTACCCGAGCTGAATTTTAAAGAAAGTTGAGACGACCTTAATAAAATCAATATTTAATGACATTGTATTTGAATATGTTGGGATTTTTTTGCTACAATAAAAACTATGTGGAAGTTGAAGTGTTGCCCGGTGTTGCAAAACATATATTAAAGACGTTGTTCTAATTGAATAAGTTTAATATAATTCAAGTTTAAAATTTTTTAAAAGCACTAATAATCCCAATTATTTGTTATTTGTGTTGAGCGTCTCATTTGTTTAAATGAAAGTTTATAACATAATAATTCTAGTTGTTCTAAGAAACTTTGGGTAAAGGTTCCCTGACGATCTGCATTAGCAACAGTGAAATGCGCAAAGGATCCAGCTAAACCCCTCAATAATCAATTTCAATGTATTTTTAATAAAAAAAAAATATTTTACTTAATAAGCAAAATATTAATTTGGGATTATTAGTGCGTTTAAAAAATTTTAAATTTAAATTTTAACAATTCCTATAAAAAACAACTAATTTGATATAATTCATTTATTCAAAAAACATTGATTCTGATAGTTATAAAAACGAAGTACATATGTAAGTCCTAGTTTACACTATGCAAGTCTTATTGCTAAGAGAAAAGGGGAAAAGAAGCGTTTCTGTTCCCCTCGTCTCTCTTTCTTCCTCAAACTAATCAGGTTAGCAATAAAACTTGCATAGTGTAAGCTAGGACTAAGTAAAGTAAGTAAACTGCTATAACGTTGAACATTATGAAATAAGGTAAAATTTTTCTTGCAGAATACATATTACATTGTAACCATACCTTACAACCGGACTCGTGTTCTCTTTTGTTCATGGGACGACATCGAATAACTACTCGCACATTTTCCGCCATTTCAATATTTCAGTCTTAAGACTGTACCACGTTTTCACTTGCAAGGAAATTTAAACACGTTTCCGAGAAAACTCATACATACGAAATACTTTTTATAAAGATGCTTATTTGTTTTTTAAAACTTTCTGAATAATAAATTTGTTTATTTTTATTTAAACAAAATTTAAATTTTTTTCTAACAATGCGAATACCAGAAGTGCTCTGGGCATACTGACGCCGAAAAAATAATAAAAAAGTAATAATATTATAAATATGTATGTAGTATATAATTATTGCAAAGAAAAGTGTGTTGTGACCACTTCCAGGAGGTGCATGCAACACAATTCAATAGCCCAAGCAATTATAAAAGCTTTGTGGGGAAACGATTAATGTATATTTAAAGTATGTTTTTATTTGCACACACACATATAATTATATGTACATATACCATTTGTTAGTACATACATATGTATGTATGTACATATATACATATGTATGTATGTACATATATACATATGTATGTATGTTATGCATGTATGTAGTATGTATATACGTATGCAAGTATGGTATTAAAATTATTATTTAGATATCTAACATTGAAATAAATCAATAATATAAATAATGAATTGTCGCAAACTAATAAAAACGATTTACTACCCAGTGAAAAAAATTGGAAGTAATTATTCAGGAACTGCTTTTTCTCTAATTCTAAAATATTAACACGTGTGTATTTTTGACTTTCAAGGAATCAATTATTTACAACATCCGGATAATTAATTAATAAGTTATTTCATTTATGAAAAATTGGAGGTAATTTGTAGTGTTTGCAAATAAAATATAGGTACTTACGCTATGTCTTAATTGTCTAAGAAAATAAAATCCATGTCATGAAGTATTAGATTTTTATTTATAAAAAATACAGGCAAATCCCGGTATAACGAATCTCGCTTTTACGAAAATCCGATATAACGAACGTCCAAATTTTTTACATTAACAAACTTATATAGCGAATACTAGCCTAATTTTATACTGGATATAACGAATGATGAAGAAAAAATCGCAAAATAAGAAACAAAAACTTGATAGGAATATATTTCTAAGAGTTTGTTCTACTTTTTATAGCGAATATTTTGATAAATGTGTGCTCTGTATATCGAACCGCAAGAAATATTAAACAAAATCTACAGCAGCAATGTAAATGTAAAAAAAAATTGATTCCGTTAGTTTGTATTTGGTAGCTTATCTGAAAATAAATTACACTCATTCTTTTTATTATATTGTATCATGTCTACATGAATAATAATTAAAATCACACTTGAAAAAAATCTTTGCGATACAACGAATTTTTCGGTATAACGAATGGGCCTGACATTATATCGTTCGTTATACCGGGATTTGCCTGTATATTGATTTAAAACAAATGTATATATATTATAGGAAAAGAACAATCAGATTTACCCAACATCATGAACATGAGTTCGGATTCACTGAATATGGATAAAAAAAGAGACCTTCTTGCAATGACAACCCTATGTAGAAATCATTAGAAATTATCCAATTTTGCTTTTTGTTTTTTGCTGGGTAGATACTAGTGTCCTGCACAAGACCCCTTACAAGAACTTTTGAGACATGAGGGATTTTTCAAATGCTTTACTACATCGAAATGTTCTAAAACAAACGTTAACAAAACTGTTTGCAAGAAATTCGTTTCAGTTGTTGCAGGTATAGGAGTAAAGAAGAAAATACTTCGTGACGGAAGAATTTGTGATGTTTGCTCCTTTCTACGCATGGGCGCGTATACAAACGGCATCAATGTATGTGTGTATAATTTTCAATTTTTCTGCGCACATGCAAACGCACACACATGCATTGACATTAGTTGTATGCGCGTAAACACATACAGCCATATGTATATTATTAACATATTAGTTAAAAAACATTTTAAGGCTAAATAAGGTTTTTTAAATATTGGTATTCATAATCAGTATTTTAACTAAAAATCAATTAACTTGATTTTTTTAAATATCGTGGCAACACTACATTCTTTATTTGTCACTTGCATATTAGTTCTGCAAACAACGATTCTTAATTCACAAAGTACTCGTGTCTATATTTGTTTGTTTGTCCCCTTTCAGAAAAATATTATTTCTATAAAATAAAAAATGTGTTCCAACTTGTATTTAATAAAAAAATAAAAAGAGTTCACAACGAATCTTTGTTAAAAGTGCTTTTTATATGATTTTTTTTATTGCAGATTAAGAAGCACTAGAATAACGAGCTTTATTTTGTTTGTTTTGAGTGTTTATACATCACTAGTTAATTTTCTACAATTATATTATTTTTTTAACACATAAAGTGAGAAAACAATGACTGGGAATGGAAACTGGAAAATTGGTTTAAACATGGGTGTAGTCAATTTTAAAATTTGTTGATTTACACAAGGTTTAAAAAATGTTTTTTTTTTTTTAGCTAAAATTCTATTATGAATACAATTTTAGCGAATTTTGCTTAAACAACATTTGAAATGCTGTTTAAAATGTTTATGAATACGGCTGATAATACCCTGCAGATAATGCGACTAGTCCATGCATGCATGTAAAGACTAGACAAGTAAAGAGGAGTAGGAGTACCCAAAAACTACTCCAAATATATGAAGAAAAGGTGGTCTTTTTAACATTTCGATGTCCTAGGGTTGGAGAATAAACGTGGTGGATGTGGTTACTACCAAAAACGCTGGGAGAATAGTCTTGGCTTCCCAGTGTTAAATCAATGCTAGTGGTTGGTTTGACGCGGTCAGCCAGACACTATTCTAGGTGCTATTGCCATTCAACAGAAGCTGCTATGTGCACGGACATATCAGCAGAGTTTAGATAGCTCAAACTACTTGAATATAGTAGAGGGTAAACTATATCATAGGCACATAGGTTGACTTGACGATTAGGCCCTAGGTTCATTCTAAAAGGGTGCATGGGGGCGTTGGTCTAGCGTCTAACCCACACCCCGGTGCTTTCGCACCCGTGAGATAAGGCCGTAATGGCAGGTGTTCACGGAAAGCTATTGCACATCTGTTACTTCTAGATGATCAAATCAGCAAGATTGGTACGCTGGGATTATTTTTAGGACAAACAATCATTTTCACTTTAAGAGAGGCACCAAAACTAATTTTTCAATTCTGAAATTGTTTCCCGAGACAATGAACATTATCAAAATTCTCCCTATATTCGTTTTCCAGATATCTTAAAGTAAATATTTTCTAATCAGAAATAATTTTAATATTAAATATTTTCTCTTTCTGGGAAGTGTCACACCCACATGTCCAATTTTTTTTTTTTTTTGTAAGACAATTCACATTATAAAAACGTACATACTCAACATTTCACGTTTCTTGCTGCAGTAGATGTAAAGATATTTGAAAATAAAAATTTATATATTCAGGTGCAACGCCTACTTATTTTATTCTGACTTTTTCTTTTTTTGTAACAACTTATAATGTCAATGGAGTAACTGTTACAAATTCTCAGGTGTTTTACCGTATTAGGTCTCAAGGTATATCAAAATAAATACTAACTACTCGTATATATGGGAGCTGTCACGGTTATTTCTCCACTCCTTAAAACTTTCTTTAAATTACCGCGAATATTTAAAAAAAATCGTCAAATCGGTCCAGCCGTTCTTCGAATCTAGATCAATTTAAAAAGTGGGCCTGGTCAAGTTTTCTTTCCACAAAAACTTAAGCTCGGCTATGACAAACATTAAGAAAATTGCGTAATCGGTGCAGCCGTTATTAATTGATGAGATTACCAGCTACCGATATTTCATTTTTATTTATTTAGGTTAAATATTTTTGTTTATTTAAAAGCGTTTCTTTTGAGTTGAGAACTGTGTTTCCTAAGTACATACGAAACTGTGTATGTGCATTAGAGTGGTCGTTATTTATTTTATTTTTTTATTTATTATGTTCTTTCCCCCCCCCCCCAATCGTCTTAGTTTTATTTTAAAAAATATACAAAAAATTTCATAGCGATAAGTTTTAATTTAGGGGGTGCGTCCACCCTCAAAGTTGGCATTCAAGCCCATTTTTCAATGTAATTTTTTGCAAATGACTATCTTTTAAAAAAAAATCATTTTACAAGAATATTTTAAGTCTTCTAGTCAACAACATTAGTCTCAAAAAAGTTTTTTGCTAAAATTAATATTTTAGAAAATTATGAAGAAAATAACAATAATAAAAATAACAAAATGCCCAAAATTTTATATACCAAAATTATATTTATATGGAAATTATTTAAAAAAAAACTTTAAACGGAAATTATTTATATAGGGTGTTTTTTTCAGGGGTATAGAACTTTGAATTGAAATAAAACACAAGAAAATCGTTTAAATGTCCATCAATTTGGTGGATAATTTTATGCCATTATTGTTTAAATATGATTTCGGGCATGTGGCCGCCGCGTCTGGCTCGAATAAAGCCAATTCTACAGGTCCAATTTTCAACCACTTTTTCGAGCATATGGGGCCGTATGTTGGCAATAACGCCACGAATGTTGGCTTCCAAGTCCCCTAACGTTTCTGGTTTGTTGGCGTAGACGAGCGACTTCACATATCCCCAAAGAAAATAATCCAATGGTGTCAAATCACACGATCTTGGTGGCCAATTGACAGGTCCATTCCGCGAAATTATGCGATCATCGAATGTTTCCTTCAATAAATCGATTGTGACGTGCGCTGTGTGGCATGTAGCGCCGTCTTGTTGGAACCACAACTCATCCACATTCATTCCATCCAATTCGGGAACAAAATAGTCGGTTATCATGGCTCTATGGCTGTGCACGGTGGCGAATCGATTCATTCGGGTCCTCTTCAACACTTTGCTCTACAGCGGCAATTGTTTCTTCGGTGCGCACTGTTCGATGTCTCTGCGGATGCGTATTATCACATAGAGTAAACGTAGTGCGAAAACGATCCATGGTTAACCGAATTAATTGCTTTGATGGACGATTATGTCGACCATAAAATGGACGGAGCTTGCGGTAAACTTCGCGAACTGAACCATTATTTTCGAAATAAATTTGCACGATTTGCAAGCGTTGTTCTTTTGTCAACCTGTTCATGATGAAATGGCAAACCAAACTAAATATTAATCACTTGACAGCTGACAAAATGGCCGCCAGTTAAAAAAGTGATGCCAACTTAAAGTTCTATACCTCAATAAAAAACACCCTTTATTAAGCATGTATAATAAGGCCTTATATCAATTAAATTATTTCATACACATGCATATAGTCAAAAGAAAACTAAAAACAAATTGTTCTTAAGTAGAACAAAAATAAACAAATTAACTAACCAGTGTATAATTAGTAAAGAACAAACGACAATGGTAAGACTGTTGTAAATTTAGAGATGGTAAGGTGAGCTTTCATTACAAAAAATCTTTCAGCAAATTGAAATACGACGAATCAAAACACTTCACATATTCCATTTGCAAAAAAGTTTCGTATATAAAGCAGAAATCTACATCAACTGACACCACACACAGTGGACCAAACACAGAAGAACGTTGATGATGAAGGTTTAGTGGCCTTCGATAACGGCTGACTATTCCGTTCAACTATGTGTTGTCAGAATATTTACAACTAACTTTGGTGTTATTTGTTCATTAATAATTATCACATGTAATTTGGCTTAAAAAGCGATACGAACTTTAGCCTGTTCAAATAAAAAATAAAAAATTACATTGAATATATAGGCTTGACGGCTAACTTTTAGGGATGGACGCACGACGCAAAACACAACTTGTTGCTATGAAATTTTTTTGTATTTTTTTTTACTTAAAACTGAACCAATTTGGGGGGAGAGAATATAAGAAATCAAACAAAAAAATTCTCTCTTGTCACGAGAAATTTTTCACTTTGGAACATGTTAAATGAAACAAAAATGCCATAAATTGAAACAGACAGTTGTTTTCTCACTAAACTGTATCTGTAACTTTTTTTTTGGCCGGTAACAGCTGTCACATAAGGAAATTACTCGACAATTTACAGAAAAAGTGTGCCTGTAACATTTTTGGTGAGAAAAGTTTCCGCCAAGAGTACCAAATATACTCACAAAAAAAAACGGGATGAGATAAAATTTTAACCAAAAATGCAATGCAATGAATAATAACGCAAAAAAGGTAAACATGTTGTTCTGAAGTGATACTTTCACTGTTAAAATATTTTAAAACCATATTTTATTTATTTTTTTCAACAATTTTGAAAAGAACAATCACCAAAGTCGCACCATACATTATTTGGTATAGCCGACCGCTGTATTTTCACCGCCATCGTTGCAAGTTTTCGACTTTTAGTGAATTTTGGTCGGCGTCAAAGACATCTTTGATAAGCGTTCACAAAGTCTGCGGTTTTAAATAGGCTTTGACATATCTAACGTAATGACGTAATCACTGTTTATAGTTTTCGACTGAGTTAAAGGCAAACTTTTTTCTCACTTCTAGAGAAACGATGGAATATTTTGTTTCACATCTCTCCGAGGCGAGAAGTTCTCACCAAAGTAACAGAACATGGGCACTGGCCTTATATGGAAACACGTATCTAAATTTGTTTCAAAATCATATTGTTAACGTTTTCTGGTGGTCAACTTGTAATTATATTCTCTTTAAAGAACTAAGCAAGCCATGGTTAAAGTAAGTCCCAAGCTGATTAGTTTGTTAGGGGAGAGAGACAGGGGGAAACGAAACATTGCTGTTCCCCTCGTCTCTCTCTCCCTGAAACGAATCAGCTTAGCAATAAGACTTGCATAGTGTGATTTGGGACTAACGCATTTATGGCTACTTAAATGAAAGTTAAGCTATGTACAGACGGTTGTCAGATCTTACAATATTGCCAGTAAAATGTGCTAAAAATTCCTTACAACCGTGTGAACTGGCAATTTTTGTCAGACGCCGTTGCTAGAAAAAGCATTGTCAGTCCATTGCAAGACTAGCCGCTGACAACAAATTGTCAGACATCTTACAATCGTGTGAACACATTGTAAAATTATTGCCAGATATTTGTCAGACATTTTAATATTGTCAGATATGCGAAGCTCATGCATCTGACAATGGCGTCATTGTAAGATAATTCTTTCTATGGGCAACACTGCATACGATTGATTTTAAAGAAAAAATTTATAATAAAATATATGCAGACAAAATTATTGCAATTGCTTTTTTATGGTCCATAATAATTTATACTTTCACTTTTTACATTTAACACAAACGATAAATATTTAACAATTTCTATCAAATGCTTTAAGTCTGGCAACACATAACAACATATTTAACAATTTGTGCATATGACAACCGTGTGAACTGACAATTATTCTACTAACGATTTTGTCAGATGAATTTATTGTCATACAGCCGTCGGGCAATAAATTGTAAGATTTTCTGACAACCGTGTGAACTGACAAGGAATATTGTGCTGGCAATTTTTGATTGCCAGTACATTGTCAGCTCATTGCCAGATCTGACAATCGTCTGTACATAGCTTTAGCCGCGAATAACGTTGTAAGATACCAAATAATAATTTTTCAGAACAGCCAAAAAATGTATTTTAAGGCAAGATTGTTTTTTTCGTTTAATTTTTTTAGCTTATCGAAAATAATGACAATTAGCAGCCTTTTAATGCCTTAAAACCGGAAACCGCGGTTTTCTAATTAGGTTCGGTTTCGGATTTAAAAATATGCATGTATATAAATAGGTATGTATGGTGAAAAACAAATCGAATTTTTCTTAATGTGAAATTTTCATTCCCTTCGAAGAGAAAAATGATATCCTGAATATCCCGTGAAATTTTTCCCCGCTATCAGCCCACGTGAATGTTAAAAAGGAAGAATTTTTGTAAAGCTTAAAAATTAATTGAAAATCGGAAAAATTTAAGTTTAATAAAAAAAATCACAAAAATTTTATATTATAAATGAAATTTATTTAATTTAAAGTTGTACTCATGGAGGCGCTTCTGTTGATTTAGTGTGGTGCACTACCATAAAATTTACTGTTTGTGAACCAACTATGAAAAAAATTGTTGGGGGGAATTATTGTTAACAATTGTAAGCATTACATACTAATCTTGTCCCAAAAATGAATAGTTTTAACTTTTAATATATAATTCGAAGAAAAATATCGAAATTGTTCGATGTAATAATTCAGTTCGCCTGCATAAATAAAGGAAAATTGAAAAATAAATCACGTGAAAAATAGTTTGCCTTATCGTGGTTGGCGTATTTCAAAAACGACTACTACTGTTTGGTAATAGATTAAAGAAGACAGTTTTTCTTTAATCTATTGCCAAACAGTCGTAGTCGTATTTGAAATACGCCAACCACGATAAGGCAGATTATTCTTGATAAGGGGAACCAAAAAGGGGAAAATATTTCTGGGAAACATTTTCCGAGGGAAAAAATTATTACTATAGGGGTGATAGAGTTTATCTGGTTAGTATTCAATTCAGGTACTTATATTAGAAAAGGAACATTTAGTAGTGAGTATGTGTATAAATTTAATTATGCAAGTAATAAAATTTCAGAAACGTTAAAGCGCTCAATGTAGAGTCGTTTAAACGAAGTCTTATTTTTGTGCAGAGGTTACCAGCGATAGAAAACACTCTTTCGGTTTCAGTTGAAGAAGGCTTTATTGTGTTATTGCCTTGTGAAGCAATATGTTGGTAGTTTTGTTGTTCGTTTTTTTATTAAGTACAAATTCTTGTCGAAGAACGTTGAAATTATCGTCTTCTTGCTTTACACATGCTAGAGATTTTTTGATTTTCTTCCTGAAAAGAATTGTTAAATTCTCTTAAAATTTTACAATTTTCTTACCTTTCATTGTTACAGAATGCTTAGTAATGTATAAAAGTTTTCAATGTAAAGTACATTTGCTGTATTTTTAAACAAGATAATAATGTTAAAGTAAACCTTAAAAACCGACGCTTTTTTGTCGGTTTCGGTTTCTATGGATTAAAAACCGCGGTTTCGGTTAAAACCGAACGGCAATCCCTACTTACAAAGTCCTTCCACTGACTGACTGTTTGTAATTGTATTTTGACGGCGCACAGTGGCACATTTTGTGAGTTGGCGGTCAAAATTCTATAACTTTTGACTGGGTTAAAATATTTTAATGAAATTTTTTTGCTGGATAGAAGACATCTTAAGCTTCAATTTAATGTATTAACTTTAAAATCGAGCCGTATTAAAGTACACTTATATATGATTAAAAAATGACTTTTAAAAATATAGGTATTATCGGCCTTAAAAAAATAAATTTGTGAATGTAGTGATTTAACATTGCATTTTATAAATAGTAACGTTAACTGAACAAAAAATTACATACTTAACTAAGCCGTCCACCCGGGTCCATTTTATTTTGACATTTTTTAGCCCTCTTCTCCAATGGACCACTTAGAATACGGGTTTGAAAGTCACAATTATATTAAATATATTAATATTGATATAATATTTAGCAAAACTAATTTTATTTTAGTCGTTGATATCCCTATGAAATTTTAGGGCAATCGGTCCACATTTACTCATAGGGCCCTTGTAAGTCAAACTTCGTAATATAGCCTTGGTGATCCTAATTCACTAACAAATGTAAGTTCGACAGCTTTAAATGTTATTATTATATGAACAATTTAAATATATTTTAAACGTGAATCCATAACAGATATGTAGGAGATCCATATCCGAAAAAAGGTTTTACCATAAATTCTAAGAAAATCTTTTTATTCCAAATAAAATAAAATTTCCTCTATAAATTTTCAATATTTATTGTGCTTTTTTGCTCTAATTTTTATGTTAATTTGCATAGAATACATTTTTTATTTAACTGTCTTAGTGAAAATTTCATCTAAGTATGTCTCCTGTTCACCTTCAAAGAGCTGCTTGGCGACTTTGTCTAATTCCATGGGGGTGGAATTCCATTTTTGTCGAATGCTGGAGATATATGGATCAGAAGTGCACAGTAAAATATTTAAGAGGTCTTCATTGGTACTATATCTAGATATCTTTCTTGTGTTGTGCTCGCGAAAATATCTATAATCTTTGTTCCTTTTTTCTTGCGCTTCTTCAGAAAGATCTCCAATCGGAAGCATATTGTGTTGAATAATGTTTTCCCCATGATATAGTATTTTATGGACTGTCGATGGCATATTCCTCCAATCATATTTTTCGTTGTATAGTTTCGCTGTTTCATTAGCATACTGACTAAATTTTCTTGCATTTACCTTTTTATTGCATGATATTTCTTGCAGTAGGATTTTGTAGCGTTTTATTAATTCAAAATCTACTCCTGTAATAGCTGCAGCAGTTTCAGGATCAGAAAAAAGTTTCTTGCTGTGTTGCCATCATTTGTGTTTCCTTCTCCTTGCTTGGGCTGATCGATCAGTAAACCCAATTCTAAATATTTATCTTGTACGTGTTTCTTTTTTGCCTCTCTTTTGGCTTTATTTTCGTCACTATTTCGTACTGTTCCTTTAAAATCTAAATCATAGCTTAGCTTTAATATGAGTTCCATAAATCGAATTTTAGCATGGAGTGGGGACAAGCCAAACTCATAGGCTTCTTGGAAAGTGGTGTCTTCTGTTGGAAGTTGACTTAATTGGCTTGCAGTTTTTTTTGCAAATAACACAGCTCGAAGATGATTTTGTTTCAGTTATGGCCTGTGCAACTTTTCCATCAATCATTGTAAGTAACATTTGATAATTTATTTGAATCTCTTGATCGTTAAGTAACAAAGTTATCGGTTGAAGTTTATCTATTTGTTGTTTAAGTTTAGATACTTCTTCTAATATTACATCCTTCGTTTCCTTCTTAAAAGCAAATTTTATTGGTCTGCAATATTTTATTGAGGAAGGTATTTCGTTTTTCCATATGTCAATATCGGTTTCTTTGCTAGTAGATGGCTCAAAATTAATGTTATTTGTTTTTAGTCTTAACGGAACAAAAGATATCATAAATAAGTCAGAATCTGATATTTTTTCTGCATTATACTGCTTATATCGCTTTTGTCCCCATTTAGAAATTAATGTTAGGCCACAGTCACCAAGCTTTTTAATATTATCTGGGTCCAATGTATTCAACAATCTTTCCGCAGTGTGATTTAGTATATCTTGCAATACCACCTCTGCTGAACTTTCTGTAATGTTTATAGAATTTTGTGGTAGTAATTTTTTTTTTTAATTAAAACCAAATCTCTATATTCTGGATAAATGGAGCAATGTTTTCCAACTGCCCGCTTTCGCAATTCCATATACTGATATTTTGTTAGCTTTAAGTCCAGAAATATTGAAAATGCTTCTTCAGATGTAAATTTTTTATCATCGGTTGGTGTTGGAATGCTCTTTAAAATCCTTTTTACACGCTTGGGGCTCGTTTTCATTAAATTTTCTATTATATCAATTTTTTTAGTTTTATTTTTTGTTGGTCCTAGTTGATGGAAAAAGGTATCTTTAATTATTTCTTGAGAAAATTCTTCATTCATGCTTTGCAGCTTTCGTCTTCGGGACCTTTCACTACACTCTTCAACTGGTCTGGCAGGTCGGCCCACATTTGCTGGTTTTGGTTGGCTTTCAAATACAAGTTCGCTTGTAAGCCATTGTTTGTTGCAGTTAAACATTTTTTCCTTATTTCTATTACATGCATTATACCGTTTATTTAATCGCGTTAAAAAATTATAAATTTTTTTTAAATGGTCGAACAACTCAAAATAAGGGTCTTTTAAAATGTGTAATATAACATCGTTTTTGGTTTTTTTGTTCAAAATAAATTTTAGCAAGATCGTTATAACTGAACTTAGCCATCGTTTTGATAATACTGATCGTCTTTATTAATTTTGTCTGTTTTTATACACATCAAGTTTTCTTGAAGCAGGTATGTGTTTCAACGAGAGAGATTAAAGAAGAAAGAAGAGGAGTACAGACATGCTTGTACCGACAAGTTACTTCAATTCTCTTTTGTTATTTCATTTTCATATTCAAGACTCATTAAAAACTTGAACACAAACTGTGTGTCTAAACAAACGGACAGGTTTAAAAGAGAATTAAAGAGACCTGGGGGTCGATTCTGGTTCTGTGATAATGTGAAATGAAAACTTTTTTCATCTTATCATAGTGTTTCTGATTCTAGTTCAGTAAAAAAATAAAAACCAAATTGAAATGATTTCATATGAAAAAAACAATCGGAATGAAACAAAGCGTTTTCACAGTTACACATTATTACTGATTCTCGTTTTATGGAAAAGTGCAAACAAGTGTCAAAACCTTTTCATATGAAAAGTTTTTTTACACACACAATTCATTAGTGAAAAAGCATGGAAACTCATGAAAAACGAATACAAATACTACTTCTACACTTTTAAAATATTTAATTCACTTATCCTCATCCCTAATTTCGTCTGATAGGTCCATTAAAACATTTTATCCAGACATTTTCTATTTTTATTCATGTTCATATTTGCATAATTTGGCAACTGATCAGAAGCCGAGGGAGGCATAAGTTAAGTTATTATCGGCGGCAAAAAAATAATTTGGCGCCGAGTGAAAGTTAACTTGAAATGTTATTTATAATAGTTTTTATTATGAAATTTTATAGTAATTAATATATCAAAATGCCATACCACACAAAAATTAATATGTTTTCTTGAAAAAAGTTTGAAACTCCAATTGCGAAAGAAAATATGTAGCTTTCTAGTACTGAAAAGAGAAATCAATGTAAGAATTCCAAAGTCTTTAAAAACAGTTTTTATTATTTTTATAATATGTCAATTTCTACATGAAAAATATGTGTATTTACATAAATGTGTACATATGTATGTACGTATGCTAATTTGTGGGTGTTGGCACATTCATATGTACATAGGTATGTTTAAATCTTCGTATGCACATTCTTAAAAAAATAGGTAAAAAAACGCATTTTGTTTAGCTTGTTTATCCTTTTTTTTTGAAATCCTGGTTTATGCTGGTATTTTACACTTTTCTCTACTTGCCAGAAACATGCACACTAGAATAAAATACTTAACATATATATGTATGCATGTTCATGAGTATGCATGAAAAAAAAGCAAAGCAACTGTGTTGTTTGAAGTTAACTTTTCCTCATGTATTTAAATTACGTATGTATGTATGTACATTGTACATATGTGTGTAGTTGCAAAAACAATTACTATTTCTTATTATTTATGTATTTGTTTTTTAATAAATAAATCAGACTCAAAACATAAGCCAGATTATATACTTCAATCATAAATATAAGCAGCGGCAGCGGCTGAAGCAATAACAAAAAATTACATGCGGCTAGCGCGGCATCATAACTGCGAAACTTAGATCTCTGCTTTTGACAATTAAAGTTAAATAACATGAATACAAGCTTTTCACAGCTACACTGCAATGAAACATTTTTTCATTACTTGAACCAGAATCGCAATCTGTGAAACTGTGAAAAGACGGTGTGAAAAGTTGCTATGAAAACGAAAATGAAACGTTTTTTTTCACTTCACATTATCACAGAACCAGAATCGACCCCCTGCTTCAAGAAAACTTGATGTGCCTATCGTATTTTAACCTTTATATGAGCAGCAGCTACCTGAAGAAGAAGACTTTTGGCCGCCATCTCTTCAAATGTGCCACTGTGCGGCGATAAGATGCAAAATTTTGAATGGTTTGATGTTTGAACAACGCAAAAGAGCAATGTTAACGATAATCTGTGAAAAAACTGGTTTTGGAAAAATCCTACAGGAAATATCAATAGTAAATTTATACTGATTATCTATTGATGCTGTTACCAGTGCTACTGACAAATTAAACCCCAACTAATGCTACCCAGCAAAAAATTTCAAAAAAGGTAATTGGGTTTGCAATTAAGAATTTTTGGCATATTAAGGGTGCCCATGTGGATGAGTGGTAGCGATACTAGCCCCTCAGTCCAGATGTCGTGCGTTCGATTCCCACCATAGAACCTGGGTGTTTTTCGCAGACAAGCTAAAAAAAAAAATACGTGTGGCACTCGGGGACTGCCGCGGTAAAGCTATTGCTTAGCATTTTCTTATCAACTTATGCAAATTTATTTTTTAAAATAAAAAAGAAGAGAGGTGTCTTAGGACAGCCGGTTGTAGCTATGCTGCTTAGCTATATAAAACAAAAATAATGTGTTAAATATATTGGTTATTCATATATAAATTTTAACAGTAAGTTTTTCATAAAAAGCTGCCATATTTGGACTATTGAAAAATCGTAAATTTTAAGGAAAAAATCGTCTACAAGACGATAAATCGTTACGTCTGGGGGCGTGGCTGTGTGTTTCAATCATTGTTGCCATTTTGGCATTTTCACTGCCACATTTGGCATTTTCATTCGTTGAAAAGCATTCAACTTTTAAAAAATTCTGCCAAATGCTTTTTGGCAGAATTTGCTTAAAATAAAAAAATATTACTTCGTTAATTTTTTTTAGTTTTTAGAATAATTCTTTTCATCAACGTAATTTTTTTACAATTATGTGCCTCCTAGGTAATGTAAATACAATGAATACCTACGTATCATATACATATGTGTATGGAACCCTATTTTTAATTATCCATAAGCGACAAAAATTTAAGTTTTCAGAAGACGGTTTTTTTAGTATCCAAATATGGTTCACAACATACATAACGAGCCTTATTTCCGATTTTATCGTAAGAGACATGTTATCGAAAAGACTTTTTTATTGAAATTAAAATTTTATGGGTCTACCCATAGTTTAGAATTATAAAAATGCCGAAATTGTTGCTGACTTTTAAGATACGGGCTGTAAAATTTTATCGTAAGCGACAATTTACGTATGTAAAACAAATTTGAATATCATAAAAAAACCTTCTCCTGAAAAATTTAATTTATGTCGCTTCCGATTAAATAAAAAATAAGGCTCGATAAATTGTCGCTTACGATAAAATTTCAGGATGTAGGACAATAAAACTTTAATTTCAATTCAATTCAAAACTTGAATTTCAATCGAAAACAGGTTTCGATACACATACATATATGTATGTATGTATATATATTTAATCTTTGAAAATGCATAAAAATTCATACCTATGTATTATAACAAATATATAATATGTATGTGCCATAAAAATACCTGTAAATACTAATAAGTTTGTATAAAAACAATGAATTCAAAACTATTTCAAACAATTTTTTAAAATTTAAATCTGGCATTATACTTTTCTTCTGTAGAACATTTTTAGCAGAATTTTTGTTTCACAGATTTAAGGCTCAGTTAGCCGACTGTAATGTAAAGTAACTGCAACAGTAAGAAACAGCTGATCGATTTTGTTATGTGAAAAGTAATGAAAATGGTTACAGAGATGTAATATAACGTAACCTACTTTTCATATAAAAATATCAATCAGCTGTTTTCTAGGTTACAGTTACATTACATTACAGTCGGGTAACTGAGCCCTTAGCATTCTCCCATCAAAAAAAAAAAATTCTGCCAAATGCTTTTTGCATTAAATTCCCAACTAGACTTGGGTCGAACTCGTTCACTAGTTCATTTAAATGGGTTTGATCATTGGTTTGTGGCAAAAATGAACTAGTGAACGAGTTCGACCCAAGTCTATTCCCAACCTTGTGTAATATAATACTACTTAAGTTTTATGAGCGTGCCATTTGTTTTTATGCGTGTGTGTGTTTATTGAAAACATACACATTATCATCATGTGGTCGTGTTGAAAATATCATGTGCTCGCATTAAAAAGAATTTCGTTCAAATTTCATAAATATATAGGACAATACATAGTGCATATGCATTATGACGTTCGTTTGGTTTCATAAAATTTATTCTATTTAATTATAATTTTCTACATGTTTTGTTTATGTTCCTTGGAAAATCCTCGTCCAGACTTGCAATTTTTATTGCTGGAATTTCTTAAAATTTTGCTTTGAAATTGCATAAGTGTCCACATTATGAAATTCTAATTTTGCAATTATGCATTAAAAAATTCTATTACAGTACAAATTTCCCTGAAAAATAAAGATTTATATTTACTTTTTGTAATATTTTTTGGTTTTCATACAACTGATGAAATAAAATTATAAAAAACGTCAAATACAACTAGCAACTTGAAATTAACAATTACGAATTTCAAATCAAAAGAAAATTGCAGAGCACATGAAACTGTGTAATATTTGAAAATTTTCTAGTGCTGTCGCACTTTCAACGTAATTTAATAAGAACTTTAATTAACCATTGAAAAAATGAAATCGTATCTAAAAAAATTTAATTTTAAGTAAAAATTAGCTAATTATGTACTTAAATATTAACGGCCTGGCCCACGATGTCGACAGGAAACTATCTATCGCTCACTTACATTGAAAACAAAAACAAATTTTCTTATTTTGTTTTTAATATAACTAAGCGACAGATAATTTCTTGTCGACATCGTGGGCCAGGCCGTAAGTTAGAAACTATGGGTAGATTGGCATCACGTCTTCAAAAAGATTTGTCAAAACGAACCACGAATGTGTCGTTTGAACGGCATGGTTCGCAATCGTGGTTCAGAGAGCGAACCAAGTGGTTCATGTTGCCGTCTGAACATAGCATAAAGCACCAATAATCCCAAATTAATATTGTACTTATTCAGTAAAATATTTCTTCATTACAAATACACTAAAATTGATTAATAAGGTGTTCGCTGCGCATATCACTGTTGCTAGTCCAGATATTCATGGAACCTTTACACTGCAATGCATGTACATTTATGAGTAGAATCCTCTATACAGAAGAATTTTTTTAATAAATTATAATTTTATATTTTCAACAAAATCTGCTAGAAAGCATTTAGCAGAATTTTTTAAAAGTTGAATGCTTTTTAACTATTGAAAATGCCAAAATAACTTGACTACAATATTTTTATTTAAATAAAAACAAAAGTATGTATTAGGGCGTGTGCCAAACGGTAGAAAAGTACTATGGTAAAAAAATATTTGCCTGTGGGGAAAAATTTCATTTTTCTGCTGTGCCAAATGATATCTTTTTTGACAATGTAAAATTTTGACAAACTCGCTTGAGCATAGAAAGAAGCTGATGAAACAATTGCTACGGCGGTGGTTTTGCTTCGCCCGACTACAAGTCGCCGGATACCAACAAATTTTTAAGAGGACATTTTTATATAAAACAATAATCTTGTAGCAATAAATTATTTAATATTATATACTTATATGATGCAACATTTTTGGCAAACTAAAATAAACAATAATTTTTTCACAGTCTAATTAAACTTAAAAGACGTAAAATCTTTGTATTGGACGACGGCTCGAAGCGACGGCGGTGGATTTAAATTTTATGATACCATGCTTTTTATTGCAGCTTGTCAAAACTTTACCTGTTGTGTCAAAATTTCTACTAGCCCAGGGGCTAGTGAAATTTTATTCACCTCAGAAGTGTCAAAAATTTACTTACGGTACCGTTTGGCACAGACCCTTAAGGCCCAACTATAATATGAATAAGCTGGCTTAAGCTAATGTCAGAATTGAACGATAAGTCTGTCAAATGCTTAAACAATTCAAGTAGTTGTGAACTGGCGGTTCGGCCCCAATTAAAATTGTTAAATTGTTGCTGAAATTGTTAAATTTGGGTAATTAAAATTTGAAAATTTTAAAATTCTTGAAATTTGATACCTACGAGGGTGGTTCGATAAGTCCTTTAAATATTTTTCGAGGGTGGTTCAATAAGTCTGTCTTTTTCCTAATGCCTACGGCATGCATGATAATTTTTCCTAATGCCTACGGCAATACATAATTATTTTCAAATGCCGACGGGAAAATCATGAAAATGATTTTTTCTAATACCAATGGTGAAATAGTGATTATTAATTTTTCCTAATGTCTACGGTAAAACATGTTTATTAATTTTTCCTAATGCCGACGGCAAAACATGAATATAATTTTTTCAAATGCCGACGGGAAAATGATTTTTCCTAATGACGACGGGAAAACATGATTATTATTATTTTTTTCCTAATGCATACGGCATGCATGATAATTTTTCCTAATGCCGACGGCAAAACATGATAATTTTTCCTAATGCCTACGGCAATGCATGATAATTTTTTCAAATGCCGACGGCAATACATGATTATTTTTTTTTCCTAATGCCGACGGCAATACATACTTATTTTTCCTAATGCCTACGTCAATGCATGATAATTTTTCCTAATGCCGACAGCAAAACATGATTATTTTTTTCAAATGCCGACGGCAAAACATGATTATTATTTTTTTTCAAATGCCGACGGGAAAACATGATTATAATTTTTTTTCCTAATGCCTACGGCATGCATGATAATTTTTCCTAATGCCTACGGCAATGCATGATAATTTTTTCAAATGCCGACGGCAAAACATGATTCTTATTTTCTAATGCTCCCAGTGTTGCCAGACTGTAGAAATTTGTTATCGTAATACTACATCAGTAATATCAGAGAAAGAAGGTTTGATGACTACTAGGTCATATGGTTTCATATAAATCATGGGAATGTGCTTGTGTGATTTCATTACACTAATAAATTCTTATAAAATAAAATAATTAAATAAATGAATAAAATAATTACATAAATTATTTTATTTATTTATAAAACGTTCTCATGTATGTGAACACCCCTAATGCTTGTGTGTGGGGGGTCCAGCTTGTTTGTCGCTGGTAAGCTTATATTCTGTTTATTTGTTTAAGAAATATATTTGTATGTGTGTATGATGTATGTATGTATGTATGTATGTATGTATGTACGATCGAAAGAACTTGTGCGTGGAATATTTTGTGGCTGTGTAGAATACATTTATATTTTGCAACGTAATCATTTTCTTTGTCTACGATTATTTTAAAGCAGCAAAGTTTCAACTAACTACAGTCATAAGCAGAGAAACAAAAAGTAAAAATTTGCAAGTTAGCAAAAATGCTAACTTTTCCTCCTCCTTCCCACTTCCTTCTCTTTCCTTTATGTAGTTTGTATTTGAAATAAGAAAACACTTGTAGATTTTTTATTTTTCTATACATTTATTGCCTAAAATTTTTTAAAATTTTATAATAATACATACATTAATATTTTAAAGAGTGAAAAAATTCATTTAAAGCAAGATATTTCTTTTGTTAGTAAAATAGCATTTTTTAATGCGCAAACACCAAGTTTATGATAATTATAATAAAAATATTCTGGATACTTAATCTCCATTTGTTTAAAGTTGATACAGCCTATATCCTCAACGTTAAAAATTTTTCGGCATAAGATTTTTTCCAACCATCGTCTTTTCTCTTCACCTTTTACATAAATTTTAGAACATCTTGCGTTGGCTTTTAAAAAATTGCAAACGCTTTCAAAAGAAACTGATCCAGCAGTCCAGCTGAGGTGATGATAGTTTTTCGTTAGCCACTTTGCTTCTCTTTGCTTTTTTATTGATAAGCATTTAAAATCAAATGGTGGTTTTATAATGAAATTGTTATATTCATAATTGTTGAAAACAATCGCTACTTCTTTTGCGATGAAATTATTTGAATTACTTTTGAAACCTTGTACGTCTATAAGAATTGTGTTATTTTCCATGTTACTCAATTTATAAGACTTTTCGAACTTGTCCTTTGATGGGTATATATTCTATTATGCGATCATGAATAAGAATGCAGTAAGCTGATGTCTTTGCTGCAATATTAGTTGCTGTTTCAAATGCTATTTTTATATCAATCGGTCCATTATTGAGTGATTCATTCTGATGACTGACATCTACTACAATAATAGGAGCTTTTGCCTTAAACTCTGATGCAGATAGAAGCGGTTGAGATTCTTTCATATAGTAGCTTTGTTGGAATCTTAGATACATATCATATAGAATTGCATATCGTTCATTTTTGAACTTTATGTTAAGATCATCATATGGATATGAGACTGAATTTAAATGTACTTTTAAATTAGTCAAATCACAATGAACAAACTTATTTTCTTGTTGAAAAGCAATCAATACAAAACGGGGGCGTTCTCTATTTGCAGCCAGTTTAACATTCCAAATATGGCTAGTACCTGTGTTTAATTGTGGATTAACATGACAATCCCAACTGCGAAATACCATAGGTATAGAAGCACCATTGTTAATAATTTTTATCATATTCAATTTGCTAAAGTCGGATAATTGTACATGTGGGATTCTCCATGAGATGAGTGAAATTGTAAGTTTAGCTTTTTCAGTAGAAACACTCGAGCGTACAAGATCTTCATCATTCTTATTGCGCAAGAGTATCAATTCATGTTTTCCATTTAGTATAACTTTGTTGTAGTCTTCGGCGAATCCTAGAAGCATTTTTAGAGGTACATAAAAATTGAAAAATCCATTTTCAAGAGTGACATCGTCAATTTTGTTCCATCCAGCATTTTGCATCACATTGCTTTCTGTTGGTGACAGAGAAACCAAATTTTTTATAGTGCTTGTGGCTCCTAAATATCTTGTATGGTCAATTTCAATTCCATTGAGCTCATAGCGAATTTCATCAAATAGATATGCCACAAAGTTGTTTTTTAATAAAAAGTTCTCCGAAGAAGAAGAAGAAGAAGATTTGGCCTTATTATCATCGACAACAAATCCCTCTACATAAATGTAGCTCTCACTGGGTAGCACATACAAATCTTGATTTTGTATTGAAATTCTAATTTCATCATTATTGTTGTAAGATTGTAAGTATGGTACATATGTATGATAGTCCTTTTTGATTATATTCTCATCAGACAAGGGTTTATCTAAGACATCTATTATTGAACTCATTTTGTCTTCAATTTAAAATTCAAGGACTTTAGAAAATTTTTATTTGATGTTGTTAGAGCTTTTTGTTGAGCTGGTCGCTTTAATGTTGTTGTTGTTGTTCTTGCTGCTGCAATATTTTTCAATGTATTTGTGTTGTATATTAGCATTATTTAGTTGGCCTTAAATGTATTCGTATTGTAATTTCCTCTCCTCGGAAATTAATTAAATCACCGTGTTGATCCAGTACGCGCAGCGCTAGTGAACTTATCTCTCTGGTGTTTACAGGTAAATAGATAAGATTTCTTGGAACCTCATCTATTTTATAGCCTGGAGGCACATTAATCGGAAATTCATGAAGTGTATGCGATTTCGAGTTATTCATATATGTGTTCATAGCGATACTACTTTCAATTCGCAAGAGATTCACTTTAAAAATATTAACTGGAAGATCTGAATAATAATATTTGTTTGGTGTTAGGATTTTGCTATTGAATCCTAAAAGTTTTCCAATTGTATTGTCTTTATTAAAATATACAAGATCCTTGGAACTATTAACTTTAACTTGCATTGTATTGTTATTGGCTTCAATAAAAATCTTATTTGCTGGGCAGAGTCGTTTGTATTCCTCTTCTATAAAATCAACTATATTATTTAATTCGTAAGATCCAATTGGTATTTCAATTATATGTTCCCCTATATGAAACATATTGTTGTAGGTGTCTACATTTGGAATACTGTTGTATGAATGAAAATCAGTTAGAGCACACTCATATGCACCATGTAATTCAATAGGAGGAAAGTAACTAGCAGATAGTTCTGATGAGTTAGAGCTCAGAGTAAGTGTTATTGACATTATAACAGTCTGATTACAATTAAATAATGTTTAGTACACAGTATGGTTTATAAGTATGATTTACATATTTTATTTAAAACTTTTTCTCATTTTAAAATTAACATTAGTTTCTTAATATTAATGCTATTGTTGTTGTTGCTATTGACTTTTTCTCATTTTAAAATTAACATTAGTTTCTTAATATTAATGCTATTGTTGTTGTTGCTATTGATGTTGTTGTTGTTTCTAATTTAGTTTTTCTTCCAACTATAATATTTAATCTTTACTTATCCAAGAATTATGTTGATTAGAAAATCCCAGCCATTTAACATATACCTCCTTCCCTTTAATTTTAAGAACCTTTTCAACTAGATATGTATTTGGAAATCTAGTTTTTGAAAGTTCCTCAGTATAGAAGCCACCTTTAATAGGATTGCCAAGATAGTCTTCTAATATGTATGTTGCAGGATTTGTATTTTGAACTCTTGTAATTGTGAAAATTTCTGTAGTCCAATTTGGAGTATAACCTTTTTCAAATGTGTGCTTATATTTGCTTATGCGAACATGATCTCCCACATTAAATTTTGACATTTTATACATTTTCAAATGACTGTATACTGTATTTAGCAGCTTTTCCTCATTTGTTGAGTTGACTTTAATAGGAGCCATTTTAATGGTACGATGAACTTTTCTATTGTATGCATTGAGTAAATCTTTGTATATATCAATCCACTTATATGAACCATTATAACTAAATTCTTTCCACATCATTCCTTTCAATGTTCTATTAAATCGTTCTACTATTGATGCTTTCATAATGCTATATGTTGAGTAGTGATTAATGTTGTATTTATGCATTAATTTTCCAAAGTGTTTATTTCTTTATTGGCTTTACTTCGTTGAATCAAAAAAACTTTCGTTTTTGCTTATTTGCAAATTCTTGTTTTCATATCGCTTAAACATGCACAGTCTTGTTTTCCCTGAGAGGTTCTGCACAAAACAAATTGAATTTCACAATATTATGAAATTCCATTAAATTTCATATTTTCATAAAGAGAAACAATTTAGATAATCGGATAAGTCCTTATATTTTTCACTACATACAAGTTTCTGTAATTTTCTATTCGAATAAATGATTCCTAAATATCCTTTAAAAAATAATACAAAACAAGGAATAATTTAATTTAATTTTATTTATTTTTATTATAATGATGGAAACATTTCATAGTATCTAATTATTAAATTTTCTAATATACTTTTGCGCAAAAAATATATTGTACATCTGCAAGTATCAGGTCCTTCCTCACACTCAGGATCATACCAAGGACAGCTTTTGAAGTGTCCTTCTGTATTGTCTTCATCTTCCATGATACCATATTCTTCGTTCTCATCTAGCATATTTTCGAAAAATTTGATCATCTCCCAATGATCAAAAAGCCTGAAGCTTTCGAAATCTCTTAAAAATTGGTTTAGAGTACGTCTAATTTGGCTCATTGTATTTGCCGATAAATTAATGAATGATGATTGTTTGAAGGTTTCTTTAAGACTAATTTGCTCTTTAAATTTTAAAAGTACTATCTTTTGATATTTAAAATATCTATACCATCATCTATATTCCATACTTCTTTTTTAGCACTCTATCTCTCTCTATCCCTTTTCTCTCTATAACCATCTCTTTCTGTCTATCACTATCCCCCACTTATTCACTATTTCACCATAAATATTTTCGATTAGCCTTCTAGAAGTCATCATCGCTACTTTTAAGATCATTTTCAGTTAAACATTTAAAGTGAGTAGAAGTAAATAAAAAATGGAGTCTACAACAAATCTAACATCAAAATTTAATTCACTAAAAAATAAAACCTTAATCCACATAAAGGAGCTTGAGACATCAATTAAATACACAATTCGAAAAGTGACCAGAGTAACAACAAAATATGGGCCAACACTAAAAGTTGAAATGGAAAACCACATAATGTTCCTCCCAAAGCGATATAATGCTTTAACCGATGATGAAATTAAAGAGCTCTCGAGCGGATCATATTGCTTAAGTAGAGAAGGTGAACAAAGCTTAATTGTTGAAAGCGAGCTGAGTGAATTTCTAATTCAAAATTCCCAATTTCCAATTTGGCAATAATATATAATAATTTTGTATTTTAAATTATAAATAAAAATACATGAAACAGTTTTGTAAAAAATAAATGTTTGTGCTTTTTTATTTAATATTTTCAGTTATTTCATAAAGAAATTTAAGACATAAATGACCACAGGTAAATGTATTGAAATTCTGATGTTGATTATAGTTGTATTTTATATTTGTACCAAGATATTTGACTACTTCCGAAGGAGGTTGTAAGTTTCCAAAGCTGTCGAAATATTCTTTTTCATTGTTGTTTTTATAATATGCTACCCAATGTGTACCAGGTCCTGTTGATACGTCTAAATTGATTATTCCACATTCTATTTTCTTTGTTCGTTTTGGTAGAGTATTCAACATGAAAACTCCTCTAAAATATGGAATATTTATAGAGAAACGGTTTAGGTCCTCATCAGATAGTGGTCTGTAGGGTAGCATCTCTAATAGTTTTTTGATTCCTCTTTGAAAACTAAACCATAACCCTTTTTATATGGTTTTAAGTAAAGTCCCTTTCCAACTGCAATAGATTCCATCGCTTTATTATGTCTAGTTGCTTCATCAAGTTGATTTTTTGCATTCTTTGTTGCATTAACAGCTTTAGCTATAGCAGCACCTCCAGTTGTTAGACTACCAATTGCACCCAGAGCAGTTAAAATCGGTATTAGAGGCAAAAACCCACCAATTTTTGGGACACGTATTACACGTGGTACTATAATTTGAGATTTTCTTCCTTTTAATGATTTGTTGATAGTTTTTCGGGCAATTTTAATTGCTGAGTTAATGGTTTTTCCTTCTTTAGTATTTTTGTTGCAGCTCTAATTGATGTTCTAAACAGTTTTTTATCATTTAGCTTGTTCTTTTTAACATTTTTCTTTTTCTCCACACCCATACCAAATTTTGTTTTGGCTTTCATTGCGTTAGTAACCATATAGGCAAATGATTTTTCAGCAATACTACTATCTTTTGATAAAACTCGATCCCAAGCTGAATTTTCAAGTATTTTATCAGCCTTGTGTCTAGTGCTTAAATCCTTATTTTTCGAATAAGCTATATCGTGATCTTTACAAGCAGAGTCCAATAAATTAATTCCTTTATCACCTCGATTTAAACGTTTTTGTAGTTTTGTTCCAGGTCCACAGTACTGATATCCAGGAAGATGAAGTTCAAGAGGTAGAGAGTTTATTATTTTATCTACTATACCTCCTCCAACGAAGGTGTTTTTATGACTAAACGTTTTCTGATATCGTATAACCATATTATCTGATTTTTTCTATAATAAGAGGTAACATTTATGAAATGTATTTAGTTACAAAAATGCAGTTAGTGAAACAACATAAAAATATTTTAGTTCGTAATATTGATGAATCATCGAACATCACTTCGAAAATAAAGCATAGCCCCCTCTTACCAAATTCTATTCGTGCTCTAATAGTGGGACCATCAAATTGTGGAAAGACTAATGTTATGATCGGCTTACTAGAAAGTCCTAATGGACTCAAGTTTGAAAACATCTATTTATACTCAAAATCTCTTTATCAACCCAAATATGAGTACTTGAAGAAACTAATTTCACCAATTAAAGGAATGGGATATTATACATTCACCGATAATGAATCAGTTATTCCACCTGACGAAGCTAAAACTAATTCAATTATGATATTTGATGATGTTGCATGTGAAAAGCAGAATAATATACGTACATATTTTTGTATGGGGCGACATAGGGATATTGATTCATTCTACTTGTGTCAAACTTATACTAGAATTCCCAAGCATTTAATAAGAGACAATGCAAATGTTATTATAATGTTTAAGCAAGATGATACAAATATGAAGCAAGTTTATAGGGATCATGTTGGCAGCGATATGAGTTACGAAAAGTTCCAAGAAATTTGTAGAGAATGTTGGAAGGATAAATATGGCTTTTTAGTGATAAGCAAAGATAATGAATTAAATGATGGTCGCTACAGAAAGCAATTTGACTTTTTCATAACTATATAAACTACTTCTCATAAAAGATTGACTTTAGTTATTAATCTAACTTTAAACTTGATACATCTATTTGCTATAACCTCATCCGATACCTGATAAGCTGATCTCCAAACTATACCAGCTACCTGAAAACCAGACCAGCTCCTGATAAGCTGATCTAAAAACCAGACCAGATCCTAATAAGCTGATCTGAAAACCAGACCAGGTCCTGAAAAGCTGATCTGAAAACCAGACCAGGTCCTGATAAGCTGATCTGAAAACCACACCAGGTCCTAATAAGCTGATCTGAAAACCAGACCAGGTCCTGAAAAGCTGATCTGAAAACCAGACCAGGTCCTGATAAGCTGATCTAAAAACCAGACCAGGTCCTGATAAGCTGATCTGAAAACCAGACCAGGTCCTGAAAAGCTGATCTGAAAACCAGACCAGGTCCTGAAAAGCTGATCTGAAAACCAGACCAGGTCCTGAAAAGCTGATCTCATTGCTGATACCTGTTATTTGCCCTTAGCAAACATGGATGAGAAAATTTTAAAACAGTTGGTGTTGACAAGGAATGTGTTGAAGAAAAAGCTTCGTAGTATAAAAACTGGTGAAATAGATACACGTGAACAATTAAGAGATACATTCAAACCTATAACAGAACCTGTTAAAGAATTCATAAATAGTTCTAAAAATTTTAAAAGAATTCGTATGAAAGAAGAAAGTAACATCAAGACAGAAGTTGAAAATAATACAAGTTTAAAGCCTGAAAACTCATCAGTCAAGATAGAGACAAGTACACCAAAAAAAACTAGTAGAAGGGACAATTTTTGATAATACCATCTTATTTAATGATGTTAATACTGAAAATGATGATGATGATGATGATGAAGATGATTTTTACTCACAGACTTCCAATACAGAATATACTTATATTGATTTATCAGTTTTGGAAGGGAGAAATGAGTTAGATACAAACTATGGCCGACATAAAGATTACAATAATGAATGGAAATTTGGTGATAGTAGCCTAAAACTGAATGAAGATAAAATACAAGTTGGTGGTCAGATATGGACTCTAACACCAGGACTATTTTCTCTAATGTTTCATAAAATACCAAAAAATTACGATAAATTTGAACTTGAAATCTATAAAAAGATTTTAATTACTACTAATGCATATAGAAGAGACTTTAAACCTGATGGTCAAATTAAGGGTACTAGAGGATATAAATATAAATATATTATTAAGAAATTTATTGATGAGAAAAACCAGAAGAATTTACCTGAATCAACAGGGTCTAAGCCCAAAGGTAGCTATTTAGGTGAGGGAATGATGCAAGTTAACATCAATAATCCCAACTATATATACTGGGACGATCCAAATGAGTTAGTAGATAGACTTCGACTACTGCTCGCATCACAAGGTGCAGGTCATACTAATCACAATAACGAAATTGTATCAATTATTGAAGAACTACGTGAAGCGAATATAATACACTAACTTTAATAAACTAAATAGAGTATGTCTGTTGATAAGTTTGGACACTATTTAAACGATACTAGCAGCACAATTTCTTTGAAAAATGCACCTAAACTGCTGGGGTTCTTTGTGGATACGAACAACAACATTGATGTCCAAAACAAAAGGATCAAAAATGTTGCAAAAGCTCTGGAGGAAAACGATGTTATCAATAAATTGTTTTTGCAAACTCAAATCGAAAAATTAGAAGAGAAATTATTAACATACTTTAAGGGGGATAATACTATAATACGAGAAGATATTCAAATGCAAATTGAGGAACTACAACGCGAAATAAAATTATATATAGAAGAAAATTATAAAATTGAAAAAGATATTCTACATATTAAAACATCCTTTGAAGAACAAATTGAACAGCTTAATGAAAAAATTTATAGATTAGAAAATTATATGTTTGTATCAATAGCTGAAAGTGCGTCAAGCAGATCACAACACTCTGCAAAAAATCTTTAAAAACAACTTAATGTCTTCAAAAAGAAATTTAGTAAATGAACTCCATAAGCAAGCACGAAAACAATTTGTGCGTCGCAGAGTTGTAATGAAAGGAATAGATGATCTTTGGCAAGCTGATTTAGTTGAAATGGGGAACTATTCTAAAGAAAATAGAAATTATCGATTTTTGTTGACTGTAATTGACACATTCTCAAAATTTGCATGGGCAGTACCGCTAAAAACAAAAACAGCACTCGAAACAACCAAGGCAATGGAAGATATTTTTGAATTGGGACGAGTACCAAAAAACTTACAAACAGATGATGGAAAAGAATTTTTCAACAAACACTTTGGAAAATTAATGCATAAATACAATATTAATCACTACTCAACATATAGCATTATGAAAGCATCAATAGTAGAACGATTTAATAGAACATTGAAAGGAATGATGTGGAAAGAATTTAGTTATAATGGTTCATATAAGTGGATTGATATATACAAGGATTTACTCAATGCATACAATAGAAAAGTTCATCGTACCATTAAAATGGCTCCTATTAAAGTCAACTCAACAAATGAGGAAAAGCTGCTAAATACAGTATACAGTCATTTGAAAATGTATAAAATGTCAAAATTTAATGTGGGAGATCATGTTCGCATAAGCAAATATAAGCACACATTTGAAAAAGGTTATACTCCAAATTGGAGTACAGAAATTTTCACAATTACAAGAGTTCAAAATACAAATCCTGCAACATACATATTAGAAGACTATCTTGGCAATCCTATTAAAGGTGGCTTCTATACTGAGGAACTTTCAAAAACTAGATTTCCAAATACATATCTAGTTGAAAAGGTTCTTAAAATTAAAGGGAAGGAGGTATATGTTAAATGGCTGGGATTTTCTAATCAACACAATTCTTGGATAAGTAAAGATGAAATATTATAGTTGGAAGAAAAACTAAATTAGAAACGACAACAACATCAATTGCAACAACAACAATAGCATTAATATTAAGAAACTAATGTTAATTTTGAAATGAGAAAAAGTTTTAAATAAAATATGTAAATCATACTTATAAACCATACTGTGTACTAAACATTATTTAATTGTAATCAGACTGTTATAATGTCAATAACACTTACTCTGAGCTCTAACTCATCAGAACTATCTGCTAGTTACTTTCCTCCTATTGAATTACATGGTGCATATGAGTGTGCTCTAACTGATTTTCATTCATACAACAGTATTCCAAATGTAGACACCTACAACAATATGTTTCATATAGGGGAACATATAATTGAAATACCAATTGGATCTTACGAATTAAATAATATAGTTGATTTTATAGAAGAGGAATACAAACGACTCTGCCCAGCAAATAAGATTTTTATTGAAGCCAATAACAATACAATGCAAGTTAAAGTTAATAGTTCCAAGGATCTTGTATATTTTAATAAAGACAATACAATTGGAAAACTTTTAGGATTCAATAGCAAAATCCTAACACCAAACAAATATTATTATTCAGATCTTCCAGTTAATATTTTTAAAGTGAATCTCTTGCGAATTGAAAGTAGTATCGCTATGAACACATATATGAATAACTCGAAATCGCATACACTTCATGAATTTCCGATTAATGTGCCTCCAGGCTATAAAATAGATCAGGTTCCAAGAAATCTTATCTATTTACCTGTAAACACCAGAGAGATAAGTTCACTAGCGCTGCGCGTACTGGATCAACACGGTGATTTAATTAATTTCCGAGGAGAGGAAATTACAATACGAATACATTTAAGGCCAACTAAATAATGCTAATATACAACACAAATACATTGAAAAATATAGCACCAAGAACAACAACAACAACATTAAAGCGACCAGCTCAACAAAAAGCTCTAACAACATCAAATAAAAATTTTCTAAAGTCCTTGAATTTTAAATTGAAGACAAAATGAGTTCAATAATAGATGTCTTAGATAAACCCTTGTCTGATGAGAATATAATCAAAAAGGACTATCATACATATGTACCATACTTACAATCTTACAACAATAATGATGAAATTAGAATTTCAATACAAAATCAAGATTTGTATGTGCTACCCAGTGAGAGCTACATTTATGTAGAGGGATTTGTTATCGATGATAATAAGGCCAAATCTTCTTCTTCTTCTTCTTCTTCGGAGAACTTTTTATTAAAAAACAACTTTGTGGCATATCTATTTGATGAAATTCGCTATGAGCTCAATGGAATTGAAATTGACCATACAAGATATTTAGGAGCCACAAGCACTATAAAAAATTTGGTTTCTCTGTCACCAACAGAAAGCAATGTGATGCAAAATGCTGGATGGAACAAAATTGACGATGTCACTCTTGAAAATGGATTTTTTAATTTTTATGTACCTCTAAAAATGCTTCTAGGATTCGCCGAAGACTACAACAAAGTTATACTAAATGGAAAACATGAATTGATACTCTTGCGCAATAAGAATGATGAAGATCTTGTACGCTCGAGTGTTTCTACTGAAAAAGCTAAACTTACAATTTCACTCATCTCATGGAGAATCCCACATGTACAATTATCCGACTTTAGCAAATTGAATATGATAAAAATTATTAACAATGGTGCTTCTATACCTATGGTATTTCGCAGTTGGGATTGTCATGTTAATCCACAATTAAACACAGGTACTAGCCATATTTGGAATGTTAAACTGGCTGCAAATAGAGAACGCCCCCGTTTTGTATTGATTGCTTTTCAACAAGAAAATAAGTTTGTTCATTGTGATTTGACTAATTTAAAAGTACATTTAAATTCAGTCTCATATCCATATGATGATCTTAACATAAAGTTCAAAAATGAACGATATGCAATTCTATATGATATGTATCTAAGATTCCAACAAAGCTACTATATGAAAGAATCTCAACCGCTTCTATCTGCATCAGAGTTTAAGGCAAAAGCTCCTATTATTGTAGTAGATGTCAGTCATCAGAATGAATCACTCAATAATGGACCGATTGATATAAAAATAGCATTTGAAACAGCAACTAATATTGCAGCAAAGACATCAGCTTACTGCATTCTTATTCATGATCGCATAATAGAATATATACCCATCAAAGGACAAGTTCGAAAAGTCTTATAAATTGAGTAACATGGAAAATAACACAATTCTTATAGACGTACAAGGTTTCAAAAGTAATTCAAATAATTTCATCGCAAAAGAAGTAGCGATTGTTTTCAACAATTATGAATATAACAATTTCATTATAAAACCACCATTTGATTTTAAATGCTTATCAATAAAAAAGCAAAGAGAAGCAAAGTGGCTAACGAAAAACTATCATCACCTCAGCTGGACTGCTGGATCAGTTTCTTTTGAAAGCGTTTGCAATTTTTTAAAAGCCAACGCAAGATGTTCTAAAATTTATGTAAAAGGTGAAGAGAAAAGACGATGGTTGGAAAAAATCTTATGCCGAAAAATTTTTAACGTTGAGGATATAGGCTGTATCAACTTTAAACAAATGGAGATTAAGTATCCAGAATATTTTTATTATAATTATCATAAACTTGGTGTTTGCGCATTAAAAAATGCTATTTTACTAACAAAAGAAATATCTTGCTTTAAATGAATTTTTTCACTCTTTAAAATATTAATGTATGTATTATTATAAAATTTTAAAAAATTTTAGGCAATAAATGTATAGAAAAATAAAAAATCTACAAGTGTTTTCTTATTTCAAATACAAACTACATAAAGGAAAGAGAAGGAAGTGGGAAGGAGGAGGAAAAGTTAGCATTTTTGCTAACTTGCAAATTTTTACTTTTTGTTTCTCTGCTTATGACTGTAGTTAGTTGAAACTTTGCTGCTTTAAAATAATCGTAGACAAAGAAAATGATTACGTTGCAAAATATAAATGTATTCTACACAGCCACAAAATATTCGACGCACAAGTTCTTTCGATCGTACATACATACATACATACATACATACATACATCATACACACATACAAATATATTTCTTAAACAAATAAACAGAATATAAGCTTACCAGCGACAAACAAGCTGGACCCCCCACACACAAGCATTAGGGGTGTTCACATACATGAGAACGTTTTATAAATAAATAAAATAATTTATGTAATTATTTTATTCATTTATTTAATTATTTTATTTTATAAGAATTTATTAGTGTAATGAAATCACACAAGCACATTCCCATGATTTATATGAAACCATATGACCTAGTAGTCATCAAACCTTCTTTCTCTGATATTACTGATGTAGTATTACGATAACAAATTTCTACAGTCTGGCAACACTGGGAGCATTAGAAAATAAGAATCATGTTTTGCCGTCGGCATTTGAAAAAATTATCATGCATTGCCGTAGGCATTAGGAAAAATTATCATGCATGCCGTAGGCATTAGGAAAAAAAATTATAATCATGTTTTCCCGTCGGCATTTGAAAAAAAATAATAATCATGTTTTGCCGTCGGCATTTGAAAAAAATAATCATGTTTTGCTGTCGGCATTAGGAAAAATTATCATGCATTGACGTAGGCATTAGGAAAAATAAGTATGTATTGCCGTCGGCATTAGGAAAAAAAAATAATCATGTATTGCCGTCGGCATTTGAAAAAATTATCATGCATTGCCGTAGGCATTAGGAAAAATTATCATGTTTTGCCGTCGGCATTAGGAAAAATTATCATGCATGCCGTATGCATTAGGAAAAAAATAATAATAATCATGTTTTCCCGTCGTCATTAGGAAAAATCATTTTCCCGTCGGCATTTGAAAAAATTATATTCATGTTTTGCCGTCGGCATTAGGAAAAATTAATAAACATGTTTTACCGTAGACATTAGGAAAAATTAATAATCACTATTTCACCATTGGTATTAGAAAAAATCATTTTCATGATTTTCCCGTCGGCATTTGAAAATAATTATGTATTGCCGTAGGCATTAGGAAAAATTATCATGCATGCCGTAGGCATTAGGAAAAAGACAGACTTATTGAACCACCCTCGAAAAATATTTAAAGGACTTATCGAACCACCCTCGTAGGTATCAAATTTCAAGAATTTTAAAATTTTCAAATTTTAATTACCCAAATTTAACAATTTCAGCAACAATTTAACAATTTTAATTGGGGCCGAACCGCCAGTTCACAACTACTAATTCAGATGTGACTTTTAGGTGGCCACAATTTACTTACATGCACTTAAGTATTCTTTAGCCACAGGTGCACATCTAGGTATTTTCAATAATTTTGTATTAATTTTGTTTCTTCTCATAACTCATAAATAAATGCAATTCAATCAAACTAACTTGCAATAATGTCCTAATCTATTAGAAATTCACATATAAATATATCCATCACCTTATTACTTGTTTTATTTGTTTTGCCTACTAAAAAGTACAACAGTGAATATACATAAGTAATTACATGTGCATGTGTATATATATATGTGTATTGTAAAACAAACAATGAAAATAAAAGTTTCGCTTTATTTTCCGAGTTTAAAATAAGAAACAATAAAAAAAATATTTAAAATCAATGAATATTTTCTGCTGCTGCTTGCTTGAGTTTAAAAAATGCAAAAACAGTTGTTTCCGTTTCAGTTTGCCACATGCGTTTTATATGTAACCGCACAGTTGCTTAAGCTAGCTTATTCATATTATAGTTGGGCCTAGGGTTGCCAGTCGTACTGATTTTGCCAGTACATGTACTGATTTTTGTTTAAAGTACTGATTTATGCATAACTAACAAATCAGCACGCAAATGTACTGATTTTTTCATGTATGTACTGTTTTTATATATTATTTATGATCAATGTATAAGAAAGCCTGCCATAGTGTTTATTTATTTTCTTTGAATCACCAGTGATCTTTACTTTACGTTCGTTTTAAGGCGAATTTATTTTCAAAGTGGTATCCATATAATGCTCAAGCAAAATTTTAATTTAAGTTAATCTTAATGTTAATTTTATTGAGATTTTTTAATTTAAGTTTGCAAGAAAGATTTGCTATAAGTGATTTCTGATACATGAAAATAATGAATTTAAAGTTTCTTTTTCGAAAATTTTTTTGATAATATTATTTTTATTAATTACATATGCCTGGGTACAAAGTATACATTGAACTCATGTTTTGTTTTAAGAATGGTTAAAGCTAGGAATGTAACGAATTTGCATTTGCAAATTTTTCGCTTATATTTGCTATTTGCATTTGCTAAAATGTATGCGAATATTTAAGACAAATTTTGTACTTCTTTTACGAAAAAAGTTTGCCATTAACAAACGTCAAAAACACGAAAATTATTTTAAGCCAGCATGAAAAAGATAAATATAATGTAAGTTCGTAGATTCAGCAAATTTATGCAGAAGTTCTGCGAATTTTTTCTGAGTATGCGTGATCAACTGCACATGCTTTGCAACTGCTCAATATCTGTGCATAGTTGGCATTTTTTAACGAACTGCAAACAATTTTTAAACCGGCAAAAAATTTTATTTAAGAAAGTGAAATATGAAAGCACAAAAAACTCTTTATAAAAGTTTGCACATTGTGCACATGGCTTGGACGTAGCTGACTTATAAGTAAGGTATTCTTCAAAGCTTTATCAGAAAGCTTTTCTATAAAAAAGTTCTCATAAGCATTAAAATTAAACTAAAGTCCAGCGGTGTTTGGAAATATACCTATTTCATTTTTTGAAAAAGAAAAGGCATTGTGTTTTCGGCAGCAGTATTTTCTACTTAAGACTAGTCTGTTAAAACTTTTAAAAAATGTTTTGAGCACCATTCATTACTTCGTACAAACAAATTTGAATCGCTTACAATATTAACTAGTCATTGTTGTAGTAAATTCCACGCGAAACAAGTGTCACTCATTAATTTCATATACAAACATATGTATGTATCTTTCTGTTTTATGAATTCATGTTTTTAATAAATTAATACATATTTGCTCAATGCAAGACTCAGTTTAAGTAAAATGCTATATGTAATACATCCATGTATGTGATACAACTTCATGTTCTTATATAAATTTATTTTCATGTGATTTTTAACGTATTGTAATATTTGCATTCGCTTTCGCAAAAATTAAAATGTAGTATTCGCATTCTTCGCATGCGCTAAACTTGTATTAGTTACATCCCTAGTTAAAGGCTTTTATATTGAAAAAATTAATGTACTGATTTTTTTCAATTGTACTGATTTTTTTTCTCTCATGTACTGATTTCTACGATTTCAAAACTGGCAACCCTAGTTGGGCCTTTAGTAATATAATACAAACAAAAAACAGAGCAAAAACAAACAAAAAATGTTTGCTTAAATATAAAAAAATTTTAGTTACAAATATTCCATATGTAATTATAATTTTGGTGTACATAATCTCTAAATTGCAGAGCTCGCAAAATATGCTCAACCAAATTTCTCTGTGCGGTCTTCTCACTAAAAAGACCTAAAAAAATGAGAAAGAATCACTTAGTGTCTGAACAGCAACCATTTTTTTCGTTTCAATCGTGTCCTCGCTCACGGGTTATGGATTGAGCGTAACACACGAATCGGTCTCTTACTGACCGCATTATACGAACATAATCATTATTTGCTCAGCTACTGAGGATCAGTAAGTGAGCCAAACAAGCAAAGTGTTTGCAAAAAAGGTCTTTATTTTTGTTGTTGCATTTCCTTTATGTTGTTGCCTTAGCTATTTCGTCACAGGCAAAGCATTAAAGAGGAAGGGAGAAGATAATAATAAATAACAATAAAAATATTTGTAAATCAAACTATTTGTCAACGAAGTGTAAATGTAAAATAAAAGACAGATATGTGTACAACAAAAACAAAATTATGCGTCATGTATTTTGTTAAATAATGTTTATAAAATAAAATAACAAAAACAACAAATCTCCATGACGTACATACATAGTATGTATGAAAATATTTACTTATCCACACTCGCAACACACATACATGCTCAAAAGACCGTTTGCAGAGATTTTACGAAATAAAGGTCTTGAGTGAACACATGAGTCGAGCGATTGAAAAAAACGGTCGTTGGTTGAGCGAGCAGCAAGCCAAAGAAGAACGAAGTTTGAGGGTTTTTTCGCGACAGTGTCGCATAGTGTCAGTGGATGAGTGTTTTTTTCTGACAACAAGCACGACAGAGACCAATTATTGTGAGCTCTGCTAAATTCTTAGTCCAACAGTTCCTCCATTTATTCTTGTTTCCAACACTTTTGTGTGCTAACTTTTAAAATATCTTTATCACAACAATTATTAGAACTAGATTTCATTAAATCTTTTAATTGTATTAAAAATGACACAATGTTTTTTACATGAAGACGATTTCTTGTATTATGCCCTGTTTCACAATATCGAAAGAAAACTTTCGACTGAAAATTTATATTGAAAACAAAAACAAATTTTCATATTTTATTGTTGTTTTCAATATAAATTTATTTATAACTTTATCGTGAAACAGGACATTAGTCTCAACCACTTTTTTTTAATATTCTTTCCACACATGCTGTGGAATCGAAAGAGTTCCTTGAACAAACCTGTATAAATTTCTATGCAAAGGTTTGTTTACCCAAACGATTTTTAATTGTAGAAATCTTTTTCCAAAATATACTTCTACTTAAATCTTTGAGATTTTTAAATTGTGGAACTTGCGGTACTGCCCTTTATTCATTATTTATTAATTATGTTTCCTTTAGAAAAGTTTAATAGCAAGTGGTACAATACTATTGGCTTCCCCACTTAAAACATGATCTGGCGCAGATTTCGGACACCTGTTTAAATAAAAAATCTTCAAAAAAATTCTTCCGTTTTTAAAACGGAGAAAACTCCATTAAAAAGTGTAGTCAAATGTTTGAAGGAATTACATACATAGTTTAATTTTGAGCTTAAAGGGCCAAAATAGCCTAAAGAGTACCACAGGGCCATCAAACATCCAAAAGTGTCACAAATGGCCCAATTGTGCCACATTTTGCATCACTGCACTCAGCACTAACTGAACGAAATACACATACACACATGCAGCAGTCAGCACTAGCAATACGAAATACACAACCAACTTTGCTTATTAGTTTTTTTGTCGTTATTCACTGTATATACGCAAGCGCAAAGCAACAATATTTTTTCTTTGTATGTATGTATGTACATATTGGTTTTTACAACAAGAAATAAGTATTGAATATAAATTACCCTGCAGAAAGTGCGAATAGAGAAATTGTGGTGATTTACTAGTAACGTTGTCAGTAGTACTACTGACCATTTGTACCCCAGCGAATGGTATCATCTATTGACATTTAACATTAGCTTGTCATTGAAAATCCACCACAAGACTGTAGCACTACTGACTGAGTAGTTCTTTTGGGACCACATGGAGACATTGGTACCAAAGATTCACTAGTAAATTTTATGGGCTCTAGTCTACAATATCGATGTATCTTGTCTCGTTGACAATAGTAAACTTATAGTGATTTTCTAGTGACATTGTCAATAGTGCTACTGACTAGGTGTACACCAGCTAATGCAAATGCCTATTGACAAATAACATAGGGTTGTCATTCTAAATCTATCAGTAGAATTTAGCACTATATGTGACGCGCAAAATAGAAAGGGACCTAAGGGTAAAAACCGGTTTTGTTTAGGAGAGCCATTTTAAAGATTTAGATACGTGTATCTTTGGTGTACACTTTTGGGGCAATGGATCGGTCTCAAATATCAACAGAAATGTACTAGAACTGTTGTCTCTAACGTATCTCTACTCGCGCATAAAAGGAAAGTTGTCGAATTTTTAACTAGTGCAATTGTCGCTGGAGAAATAGTATTGACATAGAGACGTATGGTTCTAGGCTGACGAGAGATAATCTATAGAATATCTAAAAAATAAAGAAAACAAAAGTACAAAGTAATAAAACCAAAAAAAAAAAAAAAAAATGAAGCAATCGTTCTCATGGTTTCTGTTTCTCTCACTTCAAAGAATTAAACAAAACAAAATCAAACAAATTTGTTTCGTTTATTGTCGTGCTCTGGTTTAAGTACAAAGAAATCAAAACAAAAATAAATTTATAACTGTAAAAGTGTCGATTATTTATGTTACGTAAATTATTTTCTAACCCCGGTATCGTCCCATAAGTAGCATAGCTACGACTTGTCTGTTTGTGTTTATCATTTTTTGTCAACCACAATTGCTCTTAAGTACGGAACATTGTGTTTTCCTACATGTAAAAATCTGTTCTAGCAATAATGTATGTTAATGAAATCAATAGCATGCTTTAGGGGTTAGCATACAATGGCGATTCAAATAAAAATAGTCTTAGGTTTTTATTTTCGTTACGGAATTTCTTGATTCGGTCGACACCCTAAATCCTACGAATTGTTTGTTTGTGTTTATAATTTTTTGTCAATCTGATTGCTTAAGTACGCCACATTGCGTTTTCCTACATGTAAAAATCTATTCTAGCAATACTGTATGATAATGAAATCAATAGCATACCTTAGGGGTTAACATACACTGGGGGATTCAAATAAAAATAGTTTTAGGTTTTTTTCGTTACGGATTTTCTTCATTCGGTCGACACCCTCAAAGCCTGCGATAAAAGCTATACAATAGCTTAAAAAAAAAAGATTTTAACAAGACCTGAGAGATTCTTGAGAAGTACTTACTTTTTTTATTTGGCAACATGTTCACGTAATCTATTAATCTAAAAGAATCATTCTCCTATGTAGTAACTTCTACATCACTTTTTTAAATTTTATGTTATGTGATTTGTAGGCTTATGAATTTGCCTTGCTTACTCGCTTGCAGGAACTTTGGCAATCAGAAAAGTAAGTCATTATATGGCAAGTAGTTCTGATGGCAATGTGTAATTTTTTGCTGGGTATCTACTATTGACATTTAACCAGTGTTTAAAAAACTTAAGTCGAAGTAGCAAAAGTCGTAAAATGTTTACTCTTCACTGCTTTGGCTCTTTTCAACTGTTTCAAATGAACCAATGCGTTCGCTTGTGCTTGTGAAAATAACCAACAGTCGCAGTCGAAGCAAAAGCAGAAAACGAATTATGAATAATTGCGCAGTACTTTCAACAATCGACGATTTTAAAAGTTTGAATTTTATTTGTGGTTGCTTTTGGTTAGTTTTGCTAGTAAAAGCATAAGCAGTCTGTGTATTTTTGTAAATATCAAACAGTCACAGTCGAAGAAGCAAAAGCTTTTGCTTTTAGAAGCTTTCTGCCGGTCCAATCAACTATTTTGTGGTGTTTGTCATATTTTTTTGTTGTTTTTGCACATCAGACAAGAAGCAAGCACTAAAACCACTTTACTGCGATTGCTTCAAACTTCTAAAAGCAAGATTTTTTGCTTCTGCGACTGTGACTGTTTATGACTTCCAAAAGCATATAGACTGCTTCTGCTTTTACTTGCGAATACTTGAAAATACTGCGCAATCGGTCATCAATCGTTTTGTAGTTTTACTTTGACTGAAACTGTTGTATTTTTCAAAAGCAAAAGCAGGAGCAAAATGAAATGAAATGAAAATCACTTCAGTTTTTCAAACACTGCATTTAACACACAGACTTGTTCTACGTAATCTACCACTAGACTGCCTCAATACTGACTAGGTAAATAGTTCTTGTGGAACCATTTGACGAAAATGTCAATACTAAGATTGTACTGACTTACTATTCACGATGTCACCACACTGTGGGAAATGTCCATACTAAAACTGACACTGATTAATTTAAATTGTATGTTTCGCTGAATTAGTAAAGTCAAACTCTTACTTATGGATCTGAAAGTGTGGCAAATCTTTAACTGATGGCACAAAATCAACCACAGGGTAAAAAAAATTCCATAATTGGCACTTTCACCAAAAATGTTTATAAAATATGAATATGAATATTAATTGGGCTTAAATCAAGTTTAGGGGCACCTTTCAAAAATTAAAAAAAGTATCTTATTCTTTAGAAAATTTAAATATAAGAAAAAAAATTAAACAAAAAATTAGCGGCGAGGCGTAGTTATGGGCCTACGAAATTCTAGTACAATATTGTGATTATACGGTGTCTTCCAATTAATATGATGAATATTGGTATCATTTAAAAGCTTTTAAAAATACTTTTCATGAAATCTTAAAATGCACGAAAATTTTATGAAGCAGAAATTCTTTATTAGACTCCGCCGTGTCGGAAAACATCATGGTGGAGAAAATCCTTAAGACCTTAAGGCAGTGCAGAAAAACGTTATTATTTAGAACTTGGTAATGCAGAAAATCTTTATAAGGCTGCACCCTGTAGGGAAATACCATGGTGGAGAAAATTCTTATGGCATAATTCTGTTCGACAATTGTGTTGTCTTGTCATTAGACTGTTGTGAGTCGAAAATAAAAAAAAAAAAATTTTTAATAATTAACTCGGTGTTGCAGTTTGCAACGGTGGGTCTGCTGTTACTGATTGGAATAGTAACAAGCGAAAAGGGACTGTATATCGAAGAATTACATTCAGATGAAGGTTACGTTGAAATAAGTTTGGGTCAAACCAGTATAGTATGCAGGTACGATTATATCATACACACGGTTAATTTACCCGAAATTGGAAAAATGATAGAACAGCTTAACAGTACGCTGGATTTACTTGATGAATCAACATACAAAACCTTAGCCATGCATGAAACTGCCGATTTAGAGAAGATATTATATACCCTTCAACCACAAAGATCCAAACGAGGTTTAATTAATGCAGGAGGTTCGTTATTGAAATTCGTATGGGGAGACCAACTATTACCACTACCACCGCTCCTCACGCAGCAATAGTAGTATGTTTATGGAACCTCAGTTCTTCGATGGTTTTTATGTTTTCCTGTTGTTGTAAGGCAATGTCCTGGAAGGTAATTGCCTTTTCCGTAGTGAGAGTTTCCTGGTATTTAGGGAGCACAAACGTCTGAGTATCCCGGATTATCTTATTGCCGAAATTGGTATTATTAATTTTGATTGTACAATTATTGAAATTCAAAAAGTAATTCCCAATCAATTGTACGGCTCTTTGGTCGCAATTGCTTGTTAAAGTGTGGTTTTTAAAATTAATCAGTACTATCTGGTTGCTGTTTATTTCAATTATTTTTTCTGTTGTCTCAGTTTTGACCGTACACCTCTTACTGATAACACAATTTTTTGTAGACTTAAGCTCAAAAATGGATTTTCCTTCTTCCCAGCTATAGAAGGTGTTGTTGACTTCTACAATCAATTCTGGATCACTTACTATCTCGTTCAGTTTTTGGTTGGGAATTGGTACAATCAGTTTTTTCTTTGTTACTACCGTGGTTGATGGTACTTTTATAACCAAACTTAAATTGTTGTTTACCCACTGCACCAATCACATTCTTAGGTCCTGCAGTTTGTTGAAGTCGATGTGAAAAACTTCGACTTCTCGTTGAGTTAGTAAAGCGGGCGATATGATTCCTTGCTTGGCGGAAGCGACAGTCTGTTGTATAACTTGTAATTTGTTTTTTAGGACTTGAATTTGGATAAGTTGTGCTACAGTTAGCCAGTCGTTAATTATCTTCCTTCCAAGCTCTGATACAGCTTCTAAGCTTTCCTTAACCATTTTTTGATCCGCCTCTATTCCATCTTTTAGTGTTGCAATTGATTTGTTAAAATTACTGTTAATTAGTACTTGCTGATTTACCGTTTCGATCAATCTGTGGTTATTTTCATCTATTGCTTGTTGATGGGCTTCTATATTTTGCCTATCTTCATCATCCATAGTTCCCCATACGAATTTCAATAACGAACCTCCTGCATTAATTAAACCTCGTTTGGATCTTTGTGGTTGAAGGGTATATAATATCTTCTCTAAATCGGCATGGCTAAGGTTTTGTATGTTGATTCATTAAGTAAATCCAGCGTACTGTTAAGCTGTTCTATGATTTTTCCAATTTCGGGTAAATTAACCGTGTGTATGATATAATCGTACCTGCATACTATACTGGTTTGACCCAAACTTATTTCAACGTAACCTTCATCTGAATGTAATTCTTCGATATACAGTCGCTTTGCGCTTGTTACTATTCCAATCAATAACATCAGACCCACCGTTGCAAACTGCAACACCGAGTTAATTATTAAAATCTTTTTTTTTTATTATTATTTTTATATATATTTATAATACATACGCATACACATATATATTTACATACACATCCATACATATAAATACATTTCCCAAAGATGACTGGCGGTTTCACCATTAAATTCTCTTTCGCATTTGCTTCTTTACAGTGCAAAATTTACTGACCTATCCTAAGGTTTTCCAACCTTGAAAAACTCAAATTACTTAATTAAATTTACAATTAATTTGTTTTAAATAAAATAAAAAAAAGTTCATTCAACACACATGTGCATGTATGTATGTATCTGATGATTACTCAGCAAGCGTGTAATGTTTTTATTTAGTGCTTGTAATTTTGTTGTAGTTGCAAAATAATGTTCTATTTTTGAATATGACGAAAGACAATAAAACAAAACAAACCAAAAAAAAAAATTAAATTAAATTTCAAATATGAAGCCATGAAAGTTTAATGATCTCTATGAAAATTATTTAAACTTTTGTTTTATAATAATGCAAGACAATCAGTAAATGAAAGTTTAATGGATGCATTTAAATCATTGTGACCTCTTTTTCTGTAATACAAGACAATCATTAACATATTACTAAACACTAACATACAACTTGTCTGTTTATTAAAAAAAAATTAGTTTCATCTTCCTACAGTCAGTTCTCGTTGAACCTTCATAGTGAAGAGACATTAAAGCGGATTTTTTTTACATACATACATACGAAACAAATATAAAAAACAACAAAATCAAAAATTATACAAAAAATATTCGTAATACATATTCACCTTGATAAATAAGCTTATTGGCTTTACTAATATTTTTTACATAGCAAGAAATAGCAAAAACAAAAAAAAAAAAAAAACCGTAAACACAAAGTTCCCTTGAGGAATAATACTCTGTATGAGTACCTCAAAGGAAAAAAATTTTGAAGTGAGTTCTAACGGCAGAAATGCTTATTTTACTGTGAGTTCTGAAACTCTTAATGAAAAAAATATAAATAATAAATCTGATGAAAATCTTTTTTTAACGGCAAAGCCAATTTTTCGTCAGCGATCAACTTCGCTTTGTCCAATGCCAACTAGTGAATCGTTAACATTACCATTGCCTAGTACTTCTTCATTTAAGTCTGCGATATCATCCGCATCGGGCTCGCGTTCATCACTAAACCAAGTTATCACTACAGATAACAATAGCTCAAAACCCAAGGTACAAGTGGGAATGGTGGACAGATATATAACAGTGGTAAAGCGTGGGCGAAGCCCAAATTCTTCAAAAATTTCATCTGCCCCATTGATGTCTAGGGATAACAGCGCATCATCTACCAATCGTCAAAATCGTTTTTCATTATTGCAAGACACCGACGACAAGCCCTCTACATCATCGCAAAAGTCTTTTAAGCCACCACCTATTTATCTGAGAGAAAAAAATTCTAACGCGCTTATAAAAAAACTACTGTCGACCATTGGTGAAAATACTTTTCACATCATTCCAATTAAACGAGGTAATATTGATGAAACTAAAATCCAAATATATAATGAAAAAGATTTCCGAAAAATTGTTAGTGAATTCGAAAAAAATAAAACAAATTTTTACACATACCAACTTAAGAGTGCTAAAGGCCTACAGATAGTATTAAAGGGCATAGATTCATATGTTGAACCCGAAGAAGTAAAATGTGCACTTGTCGACCAAGGATTCAAGGTAAAAAATGTTACCAACATATTTAATAGAGAAAAGGTCCCCCAACCCCTATTTCGGGTTGAACTGGAGCCGAATGACATACAATTGAAAAAAAATGAAGCCCATCCAGTTTATAACGTAAAGTATCTCTTACATCGAAAAATCACAGTTTAAGAGCCATGTAAGCGTTCAAGTCCCGTACAGTGCCATAATTGCCAAGAATATGGCCATACGAAAACTTACTGCAAGTTACCTACAGTGTGTGTTATCTGCGGTGAATTGCATGGTACTGCTAGCTGCACTCAGCCAAAAGATCAAGCAGAAAAAAAATGTAGTAATTGTGGAGGTAATCACACAGCTAACTATAGAGGGTGCTCTGTATTTTCTTTCGTTAAACAGGCTATGGGTCAAAAACCCAAGTTAACTCCAGCTCTACAAGTAAACGCGAACTCCGACACTTTTGCTCAAATCAGCCAACCAGTTACTTCACGTGTATCGTATGCTGATGCTGCTAAGACTAGTTCAATTCCCACGCAAAATGTTCCACCGCCAAATAATTCAACGAATTCAAACTCAAGCTTTAACTTTAGTCGCCTTGAAGCTACTATTGAGAATCTGGTGCTAACTATAAACAACTTTACTACAAATATGACAAGTATGATGCAAGAAATGCTGCGAATGCAGAATACACTGCTTCAAGCATTAGTTAATAAACCATGAACACGTTAAAAATATGTTTCTGGAACGCAAACGGCATTCGCCAACATAAAAATGAACTTGAGCACTTCCTCATTGAAAAAAATATTGATATAATGTTGGTTTCTGAGACTCATTTGACCTCAAGAAGCTTATTTAAAATAAATGGTTACACTTTATATGATACAAAGGACCCGAGAGAGAGAGCATGTAGTGGATCAGCAATTCTGATTAAGTCAAGACTCAAGCACTATGTCCTTGACAACGTTAGTGAAGAATATTTGCAAGCAACGAATATTTTCGTAGAAAATTTTTGTGCGAATTTCGTGATATCATCAATTTACTCACCTCCCAGATTTTCAGTTAGCGAAGATCAGTATGAGAAGTTCTACAAATCGCTTGGATCTTGTTTCGTGGCAGCTGGTGACTACAGTGCAAAACATACCTACTGGGGATCGCGTCTTGTTACACCTAGAGGTCGAGCCTAGTTTTAAAATTGAAGACATATCTGCCAATAAACATTCAAATGCTTTTGGAAAGTTATATTATTGATAGGAAGTTCACTGTTGTGGAAGGAGAGTTCACGAGTGTGCCCGAATCTATATCTTCTGGTGTGCCCCAGGGTAGTATTCTGGGTCCTGTCTTGTATTTAATATATACTTGTGATATGCCTGTGAGCAATAATATTCATATTTCTACTTTTGCCGATGATACAGCCTGTATGAGTGTGCACGAAAACCCTTATGAGGCATCCCGCAATCTCCAGGAACATATCAGTCAGCTGGAAATATGGTTGAACTTATGGAGAATTAAAGTCAATGAACAAAAGTGTGTCCATATAACGTTCACCCTAAGAAGAGATACTTGCTCCCCCATTCGAATCAACAATCATAATATTCCTCAACATTCCCAAGTGAAATACCTTGGTATACACCTTGATCGAAGACTTACATGGAAACATCATATTGACTCTAAGTTAACTCAGATGAAATTTAAGTTAACTCAAATCTATTGGTTGATTGGCAGAAACTCAACACTCAGCTTAGACTGCAAACTTTTACTGTACAAGTCGCTTTTGAAGCCAATATGGTGCTACGGAATTCAGTTATGGGGCACTGCTTCAGCTTCCAATGTCGAGAGAATCCAACGAAGGCAAAACAAAATTTTACGGTTAATAACATCGGCTCCATGGTACATCCAAAATTCTATTATACATCGTGATTTAAATATGCCACTAGTGACTGAAGAAATTGCAAAATATGCAGGCAAATATTTAACAAAACTCGAATCACATCCTAATCCGCTTGCTCGTAATATTTTGAACTTTACTGGACACATCCGCTTAAAAAAGAGGGACACACGGGCTCTTATACCTAACACTCCAGATGGGACTACTTGAAAATACTTTCCCCCCCCTTTTTTTTTTTGATTATCACTACTAATGTATTATTTATAACTACCACTAAGTTTATGTCCGACACTGGTCGGGCCTAATAATTTTTTTTTTATAGATTTAAGATTTGAATACTTATTGTTAGTTCACATATGAAGATACAATAAATAAATACATGCATTATAAAAAAAAAAAAAATCTTCCTACAGTGTTTGCATTTCTCTTCCTTTGCTGTTAATAGTTTTATTATTATATTTATGTAAGTATGTATTTATAATAGGTAGACTACCTCTGTCATATCTTCACATACTCTACCATGTCGTTAAACTAGCGATCATGATATGAGTTAATCTACTTTATCTTTCCTTTTTTCTCTTATATGCGCCTGCATATGTGTGCTTTATATCTTATTTTTCTTCTTTCTTGTTATTATTGTTATATCACCTTGTATTTACTTCCATCTCGCCTTCCACATTTGGTTTCGAGCCAAAGTTCACTAAGCTTGGAAATAAAGTGATAGGTCTTCTTTTTTTTAAACTAATTCTGAGCTATTCCTGATTAGCTACTATCTCTAGTTGTTTTGGTTTTAGAGTTTTCATCTTCTTGTTATACGTATTTTGTGTACTGGCTTTCCTCTATCTGTAGCCTTTCTTTTTTATTATATTCAGTTTGGAAGAGCTTGCTTGTTTCTGTTTTCTGTATTCTATATCTGTAGTTGTTTTGTGTTCTGTTCTGTTTCTTCTTTCATAACTTCTACTGTATTTTGTTGAATGTCTTGTTTTGTTTCTTGTCACACGTTTTTTTTCTTATCGTGTTCAGATCTGTTTTTGTTACCTTCCTGTCATCTTCTCTGGAGTGGCAGGTCTTTCTGGGGGTTTACCACTATTCAGACACCTAAATAATTAACCCACACATGGTTTTACCAAATTGTTATGGTAAATCTTCTCGGAATTTCTAGTTTTTAACTTAGCATTTACAGGTGTTGGGACTTGTAAAACTTCGCAAGGTCCTAACCAAATGGGTGAGAATTTGTTCTTTCGTCCTTGGTTTTTCAGCCATACTTGTTGTCCTACTTTGAATGTCCTTTTCTTTGTCCCCTTGTCGTAATGTTTCTTGGAGTTGGCCTTGGCTTGATCTTGATTTTGTTTTACTATTTGATAGCTTCGTTGTATCTGGTATTTTAAGATCTTACTAAAATTATCTGCATTATATACGGGTGACGGTTTTTCTTTTAGTTTAACAGGTACTTCAAACTCGAATCCATATAGGATTCTATTAGGTGTTTGTTTGGTAGACATATGCCTCGTATTATTGTGTACATGCATAGCATGATTTAACCATTCATCCCAATTATGCCATCCATCTTAACGAAACTTCTCAAATACTCTGCCAAAGGTCTATGAGTTCTTTCCAACGATCCATTGGATTGGGGGTGATAGAGGGTGGTGTTAATATTTTTTGTTCCTAACAGCTTACAAACTTCTCTAAATAGTTTGGAAGTAAAATTTGTACCATTATCAGTCACCAAAACCTTTGGGATGAAAAAACGGGAAATTATTTCATTGAAGAACACTTTTGCCACCGTGGTTGCTTCCATGTCTGGGATGCCCGCAAATGCTAGGAATTTAGAGAAATCGTCAAAAAATGTAATTATATATTTATTGCCTCTAGCAGATTCTGGTAATGGCCCAACAATATCCATATAAAGCCTTTTAAATGGTCTATTCGGTGTTTTTGTTAAAATCATCGGCATTCTTTCTACCTTCGAACTTTTGTTTTGTTGGCAAATTTTACAGGTGGCAATATAGTTTTTAATTTGTCGCTGCATACCATACCACTTCTACTGATTTCTAATGCGATGGTATGTTTTCAGTGATCCTTGGTGTCCTCCCAAAGGTGTATCGTGGAATGCCTTCATTACTTTCTTAATATCTTTTTTATTAGTTAAATACGCTGCGGTATCTTCCTGTTCCATATCTTCGCTTGCATCTAATCAGTTTTTCTTGCAGTTCTCTTGCTTTCGCTCTAGTTACTGCTCCTATGTTTACTTCTTCTATTGGGAGACGACTTAGAGCATCCGCGTTCTGATTGCTTTTCCCCGGCTTATAACGTATCTCAAAATCGTATTCCAGCAGTTTAAGTCTTAGGCGGCCTAATCTGCCTTCTTGATTCTTTAGATTCGCAATGCCTTTCAAGGGCTTGTAGTCTGTGAAGACCGTAAAGGGTCGGCCTAGTAAATAAGGTCAAACGTCTTTACTGCCCATACGATGGCAAGTAGTTCCTTCTCTATTGTAGAATATCGCTTTTCTTAGCACTCTGCTCGCGAAGTAAATTGGTAAATCACTACCTGGCTCTCCTTGAGAAAGAATAGCTCCTGAGGCTTCATTACTGGCATCAGTGGTAAGAAGAAATGGTTTTGTAAAATCAGGGTATTGTAGTAGAGGTGGGTTTGCGACTGCTGCCTTCAGTTTATCCATGGCTTGTTGGCACTCCTGGGTCCATTCCAATTTCACGCCCTTTCTTAATAATTTGTTAAGTGGTAGTGCTATATCTGAGGAGTTTGGTATAAACTTCCTATAATAGTTAACCAGTCCCAGAAATGCTTGTAGTTCTTTGATATTTTTGGGCGGCGGTATGTCCTTCACTGCTCTTGTCTTACTGGGATCCGGTAATACTTCCTTTTCTGAACATTGGTGGCCCAAATAAACTACCTCCCTTTGGAGAAAATGACACTTTTCAGGATGTAACTTTAGATTATAATTTCTTAAGACATCGACATCTAGTACACGCTTTAATCGTATCTGGTGGTCCTCTAGATTTCTTCCGTATATTACTATATCGTCCAAATATACAAAACAGTCGATACCCTGTAGACCGGTTAATATTGAATTCATGATTCTCTGGAAAGTGGCTGGTGCTCCTGTTAAACCAAAAGGCATACGATTGAACTCGAAATGGCCCAAATTCGTACTGCATGCCGTTTTCTGTCTATCGCTTGGGTCCATTAAAACTTGATGGTATCCGCTTGCTAGATCGAGAGTGGAAAAGTATCTGCTGTATCCCAGTTGGTCCAGGATCTCGTCAATCCGTGGTATGGGAAAAACTTGTTTTATAGTAGCATCATTCAATTTTCTGAAATCGACCACCAAACGCCATTTTTTCTTTCCATCTATTCCCGCCTTTTTGGGTACTAGAAGGATTGGTGAATTCCAAGGAGAAGTGCTGGGAGATATGATTCCGTCTTTGATCATCTGGCCTACTTGACTATTAATCTCATTTCGATGGACCTCAGGTAGCCTATACTGCTTAGTATTTATTGATGGTTGACAGGGATCAGTTGGTATTTTGTGTTTAAGTACACTGGTGTGCGTAAGACTGTCTCCTGGTAGTTGAAACACATCGTCGTACGATTTCAAAATATTTTCGATCGAAACCCTCTCTTCCGGGTTCAAATCTGAGCTCAAGGGTACTGTTTTAATAAGTTACTTACTTCTCACATCTTTGTCTGTAGTCCTTATTGTATTTATAACTGATGTCGCTTCTAGTGTGTAGTTTTTCGGGTTCTCATAACTCAAACCTATTTTTTCATTGATATTTATTGTAGAATCATTGGTGTTTAAAATGAGCACAAATGCGGTGCCCTCCTTAACCGTTGTTAGAGTTCCACCCACAAAAACCCCTGGCAAAATTTCTAATTTATTTACTATAATTTCTCCTTTAGGTGTTGTAACTACGACCGATATTATTGCCTGGGAGCGCCCCTTGATAGATAAATTTTCGGCTACATAAACCCTGGGGGGCTTTTCCTTCTGTAGTAAGGGGTAAAGATGCTATTTCTTGCTTATTATCAAAAAATTTAATATATTTGTTAATTGTATCGGTAACAGTCCTGTTCCATAATAACGTGTGTTTTTTTTAGAGGTATAGAACTTCGAATTGAAATAAAACACAAGAAAATCGTTTTAATGTCCATAAATTTGGCTTTATTGGAAGGATAAGTTTTTGCCATTGATGTTTAAATATGATTTCGGGCATGTGGCCGCCGCGGCTGGCTCGAATAAAGCCAATTCTACAGGTCCAATTTTCAACCACTTTTTCGAGCATATGGGGCCGTATGTTGGCAATAACGCCACGAATGTTGGCTTCCAAGTCCCCTAACGTTTCTGGTTTGTTGGCGTAGACGAGCGACTTCACATATCCCCAAAGAAAATAATCCAATGGTGTCAAATCACACGATCTTGGTGGCCAATTGACAGGTCCATTCCGCGAAATTATGCGCTCATCGAATGTTTCCTTCAATAAATCGATTGTGACGTGCGCTGTGTGGCATGTAGCGCCATCTTGTTGGAACCACAACTCATCCACATTCATGCCATCCAATTCGGGAACAAAATAGTCGGTTATCATGGCTCTATACCGGTCTCCATTAACGGTAACTGACTCTCCAGCATTATTTCGGAAGAAGTATGGCCCAATGACTCCACCAGCCCATAGAGCACACCAAACAGTCAGTTTTTGTGGATGTAATGGCGTCTCAAGGGTCTCATGTGGATTCTCTTCACTTTAAATGCGGCAATTTTGCTTGTTGACGTAGCCATTCAACCAAAAATGAGCCTCATCACTGAACAAAATTTTGCGATGAAAATCAGCATCGAGATCAATCTCATTTTCGGCCCATACACCAAAATCACGACGCATTGCATGGTCTCGCGGCTTTAATTCTTGCACAAGCTGGATCTTGTAAGGTCGCAAGCCAAGATCTTTGCGCAAAATCTTCCATAAAGTTGATGGACAAAGCTCCAATTGCTGTGCACGGTGGCGAATCGATTCATTCGGGTCCTCTTCAACACTTTGCTCTACAGCGGCAATTGTTTCTTCGGTGCGCACTGTTCGACGTCTCTGCGGATGCGTATTATCACATAGAGTAAACGTAGTGCGAAAACGATCCATGGTTAACCGAATTAATTGCTCTGATGGACGATTATGTCGACCATAAAATGGACGGAGCTTGCGGTAAACTTCGCGAACTGAACCATTATTTTCGAAATAAATTTGCACGATTTGCAAGCGTTGTTCTTTTGTCAACCTGTTCATGATGAAATGGCAAACCAAACTAAATATTAATCACTTGACAGCTGACAAAATGGCCGCCAGTTAAAAAACTGATGCCAACTTAAAGCTCTATACCTCAATAAAAAACACCCATTACATCTCTACCGAGTAATCCATCTGCTGGAAGTCGGCTACCTTCTGGTGCTACATGCATCTGTACTGCAAGTGTTTTTATGCAAGCATGTTGTGCTGTTATAGTTCCTTTCGTTGTAATGTTTCCCCCAAATGCGCACCCCCAGGGGAGTCTATTTTTGACTACGGGTGTGGCAATCCCGGGGCCCCAGCTAGGGTAATGTAGCTTTTTCCGCTGACGGACCTTTGGCTCATTACCCGTAAAACTTATGTGTTACTACCCAATCTCTGAATATAAACAGAGTAACGGATGTGCACATATTTATAAAAGGAAAACAAATATTGTACGCCCGTTGTTGTCAGCTAGGTGCAGCGTCACCTAGAACTGCCCCTGAGTTCAAAAGACGATAGAGGTGAAGCCCTTGTGGTGGAACTTCGAGGTCTAACCAGAGGCTACTTCTGGTACCACGGGTGCCGGTTGCCCGACAGCTGGGCTGCTTAGAGATAAATGCATTGCGGTTGTCAAAAATTCTGTGCTAAAATGGCTCTTCGTCCTGGATATGACCCCAGGACACTCTCACTTTTTAGTGTCGGGTCTTAGTAGGCGCAGAAGTTTTGGTGGCGAGCTTGCGTTCTTCTCGCGTGAGTGGTCCTCGCTGCTCTGAAGTTTTGAGTGCATGTAGCGGTCGTCAGTTTCCTTTGCTAAAATGCCGAGTTCGTCCCCCTAAGGGGTTAAAGGGATGATTTTGGTAAGTGTGGAGTAGGCACTGGTTATTTGGCGACACAGGCATGCATTCTTTATGGATGAGTGGTTAGCTGTGCCGGCAATGGTTGAGGAATTTTCTTGGGGACCTCGCTTAGGTGTATACACAACACCTAAGCGTGGAAGCCGGAGAATTATCGTGGTGGCTGTGGTTTGCTACCAAACATCGCTGGGAGAATAGTCTTGGCTTCCCAGTGTTAAATCAATGCTAGTGGTTGGTGTGACGCGGTCAGCCAGACACTGTTCTAGGTGCTGTTGCCATTCAACAGAGCTGCTATGGGCACGGACATAGGAGCAGAGTTTAGATAGCTCAAATTACCTCAGCAAGGTAATTGAATATAATACAGGGATAACTATATTCAAAGATTGCAACCTATGTGCCTTATGGAGTGGGCCATAGGTTCATTCTAAAGGGGTGAATGGGGGCGTTGGTCTGGCGTCTAACCCACAACCGGTGCTTTGGCACACGTGAGATTAGGCCGTAATGGCAGGTACTCACGTAAAGCGATTGCACATCCCCCAATGCGCCTGACAAGTCCTTTTGATTGCTTGAGTCTATCTCCACGTGCGGTGCTAAAGCCTCAGCTTTTACTAATGTGGTGTCTGCCCCTGTATCTACCAGTAAGGATAAGTTTTTACCCAGTGCTTCATTGCATGGATAATCAATAAATGCGTCATTTTTCTCTACTAATCTATTGTTACCACCTTGCAGATTCTGTTCTTTTTGCGACTCAGACCTGCAGTTAGAATAGTTTCTTTCTGTATATTTTTCCGGTATGTAGGTATGGATGTTTTTATGCCAATGTATTTTCTTGCCAGTCTTTTTAGTTTCTACCTTCACTTGGTTTAATGATAATAAACTTTCGTTTGCTGATTTCATTTCAATTTTTTCGTGTGTCCATGAATTTTCGGCATCCCAGTCCATTAGTTTTGGCTGGGCCGCCGCGAGTTTCCCGAATTTCGTGCTGGGCAGTTACTTCTTAGATGTCCCGTTTCATTGCAATTATAGCATTTTGGTGGCTCATTTCTCCCACGGCCATGGTATACTTGATTCATGTTGGCATTGATGGACCTTTGGGTTGTAGACTGTTGATCACTTTGCGTTCTATTGTGTTGTTGTGTTTGGTCATTGTCATTTCTTCTAAAGTAATTGCCGATAGGTGGTTGCCAGTTTGTGTTTAGCGGTGTGTTTGAGTTGCTTGAATATCTTTGCTGTGGTTTTCTACAGAACTGATTTTCTGAGTGTCCGGACGTTCTGCATATCCTACAGAATAATGCTCTTAAACGTTTTCTGCATTCTACTTCCTTATGTCCCTTATTGTTGCAGTAATAACACTTGTCAACTCTAGTGTCTCGGTTTGGTTCACATGCTGGCCCAATTTCATGCCCATATTCTCCGCATTTATTGCAATATGGTGTGTTAAGCCTCTGTTCACAATTCGTTCTGTTGTGACCTTGTTGCTTACAGAAACTGCATTGAGTAGTCGGGGTAATAGTGTTTATTGTGATGGGGTTTTCTCCAAAAAGTTGCTCAGCTTCCTCTACTATTGGAGTTAGTTTCTGTAAGCCCTCGCTTTCTTGGCCAATAAACCTAGTCCTTAATGCCTGGTCCCTAAAACCTTTGATAAAGCTTCTTACTGCTATTCTTTTGAAGTCTTCCAGTATCGTTTTTCTGCTACCTTCTTCGCTCCATTCGTTTGTTACTAAGCTCCCGGTTTCATTTAGTAAAGTTTCAAGTCGATTACCAAATCTGCTTGCTGACTCCTGGTTTCCTTGCTTGCACGAAACTATGAGTTCTCTTATTTGATCTAAAGTTTTCCTCTTCAAATACACCTTTTTTATTGAATCACACAAAGCGTCTATGGTGCCGAATGTTTGTGGTGCTATTTGAACGTAAGCTGGTCCCATTAATCGCAGTTTCAGGCATTCTATAATATCTTATGTTGGGACTCCATTTTCTTCAGAGGACAGCTCTCGTTCTACTAGTTTACATCCTTGAATGAATCGAAACACTTCCGATGTTAAATCTGGTCCTTCGGTGCCGAAAAATGTGGGGACTATATTGTTTACTATTTTGGTAATTGTCGAGATTGCAGGCATGTTGCATGCTTTTGTGTTTATGCTACTGGAATTTTCTTCGGTGGTTATAGGGGATGACGGGTACTTCTTTAGTGAATTCCTAGCTTCTTGTAGGTATTTATCAAATTCTCTTTTGAGCTGAACTTCTTCTAGCCTCAGCTCCTTAAATTCCTTCTCGTATTCTGCTAAATCTGCTAGTTTTCGTTTTATAGTATCTGTTGTGTATCCTCTGTTAACAGTTTTTCTCGCGTTTGAAAGTAAATTTTTCACTTTATTCAATAATCTATTTCCTTCTTCCTCCTTGCCAAAATTTGTATTATGTTCTGTTGTATTCGTGTCTTCTTGTTCTATAATTTCTTGTTGTGTATGAATTACTACTGATGGAAGTCCTTGGGTAGTATGTGATAAATCCGTGGCTGTGGATTTTTCTGGCAAACTAATTGAAGGAGTTGGTGAACGAAGATCTGTAGGCAATATTTAGTTCTCTCTTCGCGTTTGACAATGCTACCGATAATTTTTGTATCGAGTTGTCCTTCTCGCTAATCAATTATTTTAATTTTAAGTGTTTTTCAATCTCCTTCTCACTCAGTCCTTTCTGTCGTAACTGTGATCTTAGTTCTTCGTTCTCTTTTACCTGCTGTTCTAACAACTCATTTGTAAAATTTATATCACTTTTTAGTTTTTTGCTAAATTTCTCCAAACCTAATTTCGACTTTTCTAACTCTTTGATACGTTTTCCGAGTTCCTTTGACTTATTTCCGTTTAGTTCACTTATCACTCCAAGTATATACCCTACTTCTTCTAACTTAGTAAATTTGTTACTCCTTACAATTTCTTTATGAGTATCTAGGAATGTTCTATCAGAATTAAAGGTTTTCAATTCCGACCATACATGCACTTGCAGACTACCAACGTTAATGTTGTAGTCATTTAATTGAAGTATTAGTTTGTCCGTTTGTTTTTGTGGACTGTCCATTTAACTAAATTTATATTTACCATCCTTACGATTTGACCAAACCCGGACTTGTAGTTTTTCGTGGCAGAAAAATTTATAAATGCACGTACACACACAAACAAACAAAAATTCTACAGTGCAAGATTTATTTTTTTTTTAAATTAAGAAATACACTTATATTTTTTTTTATTATAATGGTAAGGATCGATATGCATATACAAAGTCGGCTGTACTTTCTTTTCACTGCCTCTAAAGCGAGCTGTAAAAGCTGTACTAACGGAGACTTTCCAAGTCAGAAACAGACGAAATTATATGGTAGCAAGGATCAATTTGCGGCCACTAAACCGACTGCACTTGCTTTTCACTGCTTCTAAGGCGAGCTATAAAAGCTGTACCAACAGAAACTTTCCAAGCCAGAAGCAAGCGGAATAATAGCATGCAAAGCTTTACCGGCTGCGCCAAATTATGTTATGGTGTATTTTTTATTTATAACCTGGAGGGTCCCTTGGGAATCGCAGGTTTCTTTATTTTAGTTAAAACGCACCGCAGACTGACTGTCTTCTCAACTGACTGTCTCACTTTTATTTCTTATTAGCTATTTATACAAAATTTAAATATATTTCTACAATAATATTTTACAATTCTTTTTCTTATGCTAACTAGACAATAACTTATTTCATAAATATTATTTAGCTTTTGACCCAATTACAAAATATCGACATTGCACAAGTTGTCAGCGCAAAGAAAATAAAAAGTAACCAAGTGAATGAACTGGTTACTGCTGCGTCAACAAATTAGTGCAGTGCAGAGGTACGAGGGTTGTTCAACTATGATTCACAACAAGACGAAAAAAGTTAAAAAATGCACCATATAATCACAATTTTGTACTTCAATTTCAGAGGCCCATGACTCGGAAAATAAGCCCCGCCGCCAATTTTTCTTTATATATATTCTCTTTAGGATAGGATATTTTTTTAATTTTTAAGAGGTGCCCTTAAACTTGATTTTTTCCATGAATTGTTTAATATATTTATACATACACACATATGTAGGTATTAAATTTTTAATTTGATTTCTTAACCCTTTCACGCACATAGTCTTATGAGAAATTTAACAAAGCTGTTGTCTAGTTTTATCAACTAAATGTAATGAAAGTAAATAGAGTTCAATAAAAAAATAAAAATTTTTATTTTTTTCTGTGTTTTCTAGCATACCCTGCAGAAAATTTGGTGACAATTGATCCAAACGTACTCGTCCTATGACTTGAGAAAATGCAAGTGTTAACAAAAGTACGGAGAAGTGTATGGTGAAAAAAAGACATATCGTGTAAATGGTTACATATTCACATGTGACTCTGGCATCAGTTCCATAACTATATGAGATATTAACCTAAGCTCAACTGGTATTTATACTTTTGAAACATGGCCCTGTAGTTGAGTGGGTAGTGTGCAAGCCTGTCATGCGCGAGGTTGTCGGTTCGAATCTCAAAAAATTTTCTGCTTAAAAATAAATTATAATTTCATTTGTAACAATAAAAAAAAATTATAAGTTTTCATTGTTACAGTTAAATGTCGGAATGACATTTATATATAATTTATATTTATATTATTCTACACCGAATATGTCCCTATGAGATAGTAAAGTGACAAGTCACAAGGTGCATAAAAAGTATCAATTAACCCCATCCTAGGCCATTCCCATGTAAAAGTGACTGGTCCGCTTCATAGGAAGTGTTAGAACTCGGACTAGTCCCTATCATTTGGGGACCGGTCACGTGCTTAGTATTGTGTCAGTTCAATTTCCTGCAGGGATATGTATGGGACATACATATGTGACCCAGTATGGGTCAAAGGTTGTTCAAAAATCCAAATTTATGAAATTTTTTGGTTTATATTTGACGTTAAATACTTAAATATTATTGAGAGAAACTACGTTTGAAACATGAAATTAAATTTAATATAATATTTAATGATAATCAGCGAAGCAACTGATGAGCTTTGTATGTTGAGCAGGTGTTATTTGCTCGATTTTCGATTTGCACCTTGTACACCTCTCTTCTTAATTTTAGCATTTTGCAGTATACGATCAGGTGTTCCATGTTTTTGAGCATAACCCTTTCGCTTTTTTGTCATTACTTTCGTTGGAAAGGTTCTCTGTTGCGACGAGAAGTCGCTTATGAGCGACCGAAAATGTAGGTTTCTACGTATCTCCTCAAGCCTGTTAAGTGGCATCACGTTTGCAATCAAATTAATTTCCATGTCAGGATCAGAAGATCAGTAGATGCGAAATGTTGGCAGAACATGATATAGCACTACGTAATTCATTCTTATAGAAACCTTCGCCTCTTTGTTTGTAAGGTTCTTCTTGTAAGGTTCTCTTTATATCGTCGATGAATTGATCAAAATTCGTCACTAAATTAAAATCGTAGTTGGTGCTAATTCTGTGAATGCAAAGCTATTTAATATATTATTTTCATCATAGTTGTATAATTCTTGATCGCAAAAATTATGACGTACATAAGAATTATTTTTCCATTTCAGGTGTATCTTCTTGTATACTCGTGTCTTGTGGATCTGCACTTTTTTCTGGATTTCCTACATTCTCACTTACTATCGGTGTAATGTTGTTTTCAATCTGAACGGTGAAGAGATCTGCATCAATGTTTTGCGCACACAAACTGTTGATCTTCATCACTTATTAGTAAACCGTCCTTGTCATCACTATTGTCAGCCATTAAAACTTTCAAATATCTCATTTTCTTTCAATGAAAATTTTCTTCGCCTTCCCTTAAACATATTTTAAAATAAGTTATTATAATTGTAATGGATCATGTTACAAAAAGAACTAACTAACAAATGTCTATTTAGCACAGTTGGCAAATTTCCGTTGATGAACACTGGGACACCCGTGTCCCATTACAATTTTTTGGAAAAAATTTTATTTTTTCTGAGTAATAAATTAAAAAAAAATAATACAGCTCCCAGAAAACTTACCAAACGAACAAATTTAATGCACAAATTCCCAAAACACACACGATTTTATTTAAAATTACATAAACGAACACACATTCAGTCGACTGAAAATTTGGAAAAGTTGGCGTCGAAGTTTTCTGCCCCTACACAAACTTTTTCAGTGCAGCCAACCTTAACATAATATAATTAACTATTAAGTTTTAAAATATAAACTTCTGAAGTGAATTACTAGAATAAATTTAGCATGAAGCGGTAAAAGGTGACTGGGACACATGTGTCCCATATGCGTGACATATATGTAAACTAGAGTGACCGTTAATTGTATGGAGACTTTTTTTGATTTCTTCTACTCTCAGCCCCCAAATCAGTTCACTTTTATGTAAAAAAAATACAAAAAAATTTTATACCGATAAGTTGCATTTTAGGGGGTGCGTCCGGCCCTCAAAGTTGGCCTTCAAGCCCATTTTTCAATGTAATTTTTTGCATGTGACTATCTTTTTAAAAAATCATTTTACAAGAATATGACATATGGCAATATTTTAGCTCTTCAAGTCAACAACATTAGTCTCAAAGAAAGTTTTTTGCTTAAATTAATATTTTAGAAAATAATGAGGAAAATAACCAACAAAATACCAACAATTTTATGTAACAAAATTATATTTACATGGAAATTTTTTATTTTAAGCATGTACAATAAGAGCTTATATACACACAAAAAAATTCGTAGGTTATATTTCCTAAAATTATGGTATAATTTTAACTAAGTGAAAGAATAGAATGGCATTTACAAAGTTTTTTTAGATAATTTAAAAAAAATTTTAGTTGATTTCTATGTTCGAAAAATCAACTAAAATATTTGATAAAACTCCTTAACGACTAGGGAAGTTCATATTTTTATTTTTTTGTGAATTATCTAAATAGAAAAGTAAGTTCATACATATATATAATGCGACAAATTATAATGGATTTTAGTTAAATTAACTACCTATAATTCGATCATTTTCATGGATTGTAATTAGTTATCTTCGCGATAATAAATAATAATAATGAAAAATTTTTGCATTTGTAATAATTTATTAGAAAGTATTGTAATATGTATTCTATGTGTAGGTTTGTACATAGTATATAAATGTATACATAGGAAACAAATGTCTTATAAAAAAATTTAATAAATTTATTTCCACAACGTTTTAATAAGCATATTCGGCCCTGTTCGTACGATTGCAAATCGATTCAATTTACAGAAAAGCGCCGATTCTTTTCGGAATGCTTCTGCATAACTTTCACCACGTCTATTTCAAATTCTCCCTGTGAAACATGAACACACCTCTCACACAATGCATACAAACACTATTTACCTCAGCGCATGCTCTCGTGCCATAAAGAATAAACTCACGTACCATACGAGAAACATCACCAATGAATTTCCCGAAATTCTTATAAACTTACATTCAGTGTGGTGAGCTACAGCGCGAGCAAGTGTTTTACCTATACCAGGTGGCCCGTACAAGATCACGTCCTTTAGTTGAGCTATACCCAGATCATCTAAAAGTTCTGGATGCTTGACGGGTAATTCAATAACTTATTTAATTTCTTTGATTTGGGATCAACTTTATTGGGCAGAATTTTATGCAAAGTTTACACTCGTGGTGGCGCAAGACAACAGGACACAAACACAATGAAAATAGCTGGCCTCAGTTGGTTTATCTATAGTAATTAAAAATAATAATTTTACACAAAATTAAAAATTTTTAAAATTTCAAGTATACGTACCTTCTGTCTCAAAAATTTCCTTTGACAAAATAGAAATGAATTCAATCAAAATAATTTCAAAGAAGATACCTTATTGTAATAGTTATATTAACTTGGACTTTAGGTAAAGTGTAATGTACAAATTACCTAACTGCATAGTTAATAATACCCAAGTTTTTTACTTTCATATAAAAAAAAAAAAATTACCCATGCAAGCTTAGTTAATATTACCCCTTATATTTTTTGTGTGTATATATTAAATTATTTCATACACATACATATAGTCAAAATAAAACTAAAAAAAAATAGATACATTGAATACATGGGCTTGAGGGCCAACTTTGAGGGCCGGACGGAAAATAACGGCCACCCTAATGTAAACATTTAAATTTTGCATGACGCCACTTTTATTTTCAACAAACCAATAAAACTTTAAGAAGAAGCATAGTTGCGTGTATCTGAAAAAAATATTTTCTATGTATCAAAAACACTATTAATATGTAGACGCTCCGTTGACAATGTCACCAAAATAGTCAACAAAAGTGGTGACTTGGGGTCACTTCTCCCTTCAAATGTTCTTTTTTGTACGCAAGTGTTCTAGTTTGAATTTAGTTTTTTCCTTCTCCTGCAATCATTTTGAGATGCGCTTTTTCTATATTAACCTGTAAAAATAAAGTTATTCAATTTAATTTTGTTGCTAAAAAACACATCTCTTCGTTCTTTGTATGGATGTTTTTCCAACGCAGTACAAATTAATGCAAGTAGCAATGATAAGAATGCAAGTTTATTAATTAGGATATAAAGAGTATTTATTATTGTGTGTACTTTAAAGATACACAAATTGGTCGTGAGATGAAAAAATTTTTTATATTTTAAATTTTACTTTTAAAATAAATTAAAAAATGAAATCCATCAGCTGTCTTTGAATGTATTGGTTAGTTGACATTTAGTTAGCGCTTTACCCATAATCAAGTGCAAACATTTTGTGCTGAAAGTACCCAACTGTCAATAACTGAAATAGGTACACTTAAAGTTGACACTTAAGTTTAATTACCGCCTGACTTTTACAGATGCAAGGATTTAATGCTTTCCCACGACATGTATGTATTTTGCAGTGGGAAATTTGAGATTTCAGATGTAAAATATGGGCCGAGTGAATGCTGCTCTAAGGCTGAGTTGACTGCAGTTATATTCCATTACAGTCGGTTAACTGAGCTTTTAGTGATAAAATCTGAATATTCGTTATTTTATTTTGTGTAGAGCCCACGTAAGTTTGAAATAAATCTTTCCCATAGTACATCTTTGTTCACAAACTAACTTTAATCTCAGTGACTGAAAATTCCTCTCTCACTCGTGCAATTATAACTTAATATTATATGTACATATTTACCTTAAACTTAAGAGTTTCCTTTAAATATTTAGATATCATCTTACATTCTCGTTTTTTATAAATAAATATAAATATTTAACTACAATTATAATAATTACTATTTTTTACAATTTTTTTTAGGTTTAGTAAGTATTTGTAAATGATAAAAGTCTTGTTGGTGCAACAGAAGTACATAATTATGTAGCTTCTGTTAAAAAAAACAAATTCGCTTTTGTTTGTTACAAGTGTTTTTGGTACTAGAGAAGGATTGTCGTAGTTGATGGAAAAATCACTAGACGAGAAAAATATCAGAAGCCTCTGATTTTGTACATGCACTGCCTGTAGGTGATGCTGCCGATGCTAAGGAGTTGGCTCTGGTAGCTGCTAATGGTGAACGCATATCCTGACTTAGAGTTGTATTAACGGGCTGGTTCTGTACACCCTCGTAATAATACGAATCTGTTAAATAAACAAAGAATGAATTTATTTGATTGAATTACGGGTACTTAATATTAAATAGTACATAATAGATATTGGAGTATTTTTCAACTATGTATTTCAAATCAAATATATAGAAAATTTAATAGAGTCCTGTTATGGAACTTCTGCGGAAGTGAAAAAAATCACCCTTATCATGAGTTGCATTTTACGTTTGATCTTCGAATATCTTTTGTCAAATTAGTATCATGAGACAGTTGTACTATAGTGCGAAGGAAGAAAACACTGTCTTTGCGCATGAAATTTTCTATCGAACAAAATTTTTCTTTCGACATTGAACCGAAATGAAAATAACTCAAAAAAGTCTTCACGGCAATAATTCACAATACTGTTTTAAATTATGTCTTAATATTTCAAACAGGGTTCGCAAATAACGATTATTTTCCAAATTTTAACTGAAAAAATCACACTAATAGAGAAATGCTACGTTTGCCAGGAATATACCAATATACTTACAGTGACCATAATTTTTAAACCAAAATACAGAACAAGTAAATATTTAAAAAAAAAACAGCAACTATAGTACAAACAACCTTACAGACATATTAAACATATTGAAGTTCATGGAATGCTTAAATTTTTAAATTAACAAAAAAATTCAAAATGCAACATAACACTGTAATCACATACGCTAATCTACATATCGATGGTCACAAGTACGAGTCGTATTTTCACGTAATTGATTTTTTCAGTGATTCCAATACACTGCATACAAATACACCTCGTCACCAGGGCTTTCAGATATGGCGATTTCTCGCAAATTTCTGCTTTGGCGACATTGCAATTTTTCTGGCGATAAATAAATTTGTTTGTTTGTTTATTTTTTAACAAAATTGAAGATCAAAATTTTTTTAATTCAGGAAAATAGTTTGTTGTACTCCTACAAAAAAAAAAAGGAATCCTACCAAAACTCGTCTGTAAGAAATTAAAACAATTTGATTTTGATGAATTTTCTTATATTAATTATAGTAATTAATGTATTTTGAATTTGGATGAGAAAAATTTACCAAAAACTATTTTTATCGATTTTATTTCTGCTTTTGGTGATTTTTTGCTGAATTTTTCTAAGCGGCTGGACCGATTTTATTAAAACATAGCTAAGAACCTTCTCGATCATGTCACCTTTCAAACAGAAAAAAATTAAGATCGGTCCAGCCGTCTGTACGCGAACTTGTACAGACACACAGATGCACAGACAAACTCTACAAATTTATATCACCTTTTTAGTCAGGAGTAAAAAAATGTATATATGTACATAATTAAAAAAAGTGTTAAATAAAGATAAATTTATTATCAAATATATATTAAGAAAAACTACATTCAACTGATTTTGGCGACTTTTAAAATCAATTGTTGCAGAAACTACGTTAATTTTTTATAAAGTATTTTGTGTCATGAAAATACAGAACAAATACTGAACAGCAAATAAAATACAGAACATTTCAACGTTTTTTCCTAATGAATAACTTATACAGAACAGGACTCTCAAATACAGTACTGTTCTGTGTAATACAGAACGAATGGTCACCGTAAATATACTCGATGGTAAATTAATTATCTATAGATGCAATCATTTTAATTTTTTTATTTATATTAAAAAACTAAAATTTACCGATTATTTTTTGTTTTTTATTTATTCATACGTGAAATACCGAAGCACATTTATGACATGAAGTCTTTATTTATTAAATTTGAAAATCTTAAAATATTAAGATACTCATTGTGAATTCCGTAAAAATAAATGAAATTCTATTACCTATTGCAAATATGATGTTATTTTAAAAATGTGATACATATGTATGTATTTTAAAAAATAAATAAGAAAATATAAAGCGAACTAAAGTTATTTTATACAACAGCACACACTGGGGAGTTTTTCAAAATAAATGATAATAATTCTAAGTCTTCTACGGCAGGGGCTATTCAGCCTGTGGTACGCGTACCACTTGGGGTACGTGAAACTTTCCCAGGTGGTACGCCTTTATTGCCTTTGAATAATTAATTCGTTATGTTTAATTTCCTTATTATATTTTATTTTATTATTATTAGTTGAATAATAAAGTATGTACTGAAATCGCCAAGATCTCATAATTTTTATGTATTTAATTTTATTTATTTTTGTAATGTTTTTAATAATTTTAATTTCTTTTTAATTTTGTTGTTTTTTATTGTTAATAAATGAAATGGATTAAATATTTTAAAATTGTTTGGTTATTTATTGAGCCCATACTTGTTTATACACATATAGTGTTTTTGGTGGTACGCGAATTGTTGGTTGTGAGTTTTGTGGTACGCAAACCAAAAAGGTTGAATAGCTCTGTTCTAGGGTACTGATTAGATTTATATGAAACTTAGGACATCTTTAGAGGAGACCAGAGGCTTTACAACACATGTCTTGACAGTCTTCCAGTTTACGCTGCAACTTTTTTAAAAGCTATCCGATTTTTATCGGATAAAGCATTCTGAGCTAAGCTCAAAATTTTTAAGAATAATGTCAGTTTAAAATATATTAGAACAGTTTTTTCAGGAGCAGTACAAAAAGTTATTTCTGTAAATCAACAATTTTGAATTTTTTCCACATATATGAAAAAGCTTTCCCTTAATTTTTAATTTGAAATGCTTAGAGCTATTAAGATAATCAAATATTGTAGCTAAAATTATCTAAATCTACCGTCAGAATTTTTTATAAGCACTTAAACACAATAAATATCTTAAAAAATTTCGATTTTCGGATATTGCTGAATGTATGGTACATGTCCAAAATATAAAAAATTGGCTCTAAGCACATTCTTAATGGATTGCCTTCAGCGCTTTGTCGTTAAAAAATGAATGTGTCAAACAAAGTTTTTTTTTTACAAAGTTGAAAATAATGAAGATACTTAAAAAAACATGCCTTTTTCAGGGCAATATTAAAATTTAGATTTCATAGCCTTTTCTGGATTTCACGAATGCAGATATTAATATTTTCTTCCTAATTTTTACTTCAAATTTTGTCGAAAATTTAACGCTCTCTCTTAATTTCAAATCCAATAATAAACTAAAAAGTTATAGGCGAAACACGACAAAGAGTCAAGGCAAAAAAAATTGTCTTAAGTCAAATATCTTCTAAGTTATGAGAAATGCGGAAACACATCTTAGGAAATTTTTTCTTAAGAGTTTTTAGCTTAGCTCAGAATGTTTTATTCGATCGGACAAATTTTTAAAAGTTACAAGCCTCAGAAGTTTTTTTGAGTCACAGATGGTCAACTTTGGCCCTCTGTAACTCCTGTAAAGCGTAAGCTAGAAGGCTTTATTTCCTCCTTTAAAGATGTTCAAAAGTCATATTGACTAAGCAATTAACTGGTGCTTAGAAGTTGCAGATTTATTACTATTTATTTTGCAAAAATCCCCATTGTGCAGCATAAAAATATCTGGGTTTGAAGTAAAGTTTTTTTATTTTCATTCGCAATAAGGGGGAAACCTAACGTGACCAGAAGCTTTTTGCAAAAAGCGGGACATCACCGATCAAAAAGCGGGATTTTGAAGAAAATACCGCCAAAAAGCGGGATTTCAAAATAATGAAATATCTTTTAGAAAGCGGGATGTAGAAAACACAGTTTTCAACTCAAAAGAAATACCTTTAAATAAACAAAAAAATTTATAAACGAGAATATTTTTCTACATAAATAAAAATCGAATGTCGTTTGTTGGTACTCGAATCAATTAAGAATGGCTGCACCGATTTCACTATTTTTATTTAACTAAGGCTGAGTTTACATCTGGTATTCTTGTGTGCCATTTGCCCAAAAAAATGTAACCACGAATTACTAATGAAAAACTGTTTGATTCAGAAATGTATTTATTGATTTAACCTTTATGTCAACAGCAGAAATGCTTTACGCACGTCCACAGCAGCACACCTGGGTATGTACATACGTTTTGTATGGGGAATGGTACGTCGTTAGCATAAAAATGCTAATTACGTATCTACCTGGTTTGTTGGAATTTCCGAATTATTTTTTTAGTTTGTTAGAAATGGACAAAAGGCTAAAAAATTTTATGATAACCAATTTCATCCTCACAGTCATTGTTTGTTGAAAAAAGTGGTTGTATAGGTAGACGACATACGTATATAATAAATATATAATATAGGCAGGTAGAAACATTTATTGTTGCGGAAATTTCATTCTTTGTAGTATCGTCAGAAAATTTAGTTTACATTTGTGGTTCGAAGTGAAAAGACGTTTCTGTTTATTTTGTGGAAATAAAAAAATATTAAAAGTGAAATGGCTGATGGTGAATGGCTTACTCCGCGACAACTAAGCGCACTTTCGTACGAAGAACAACAAGCATATATTCGGCAAGCGCTTGAAGAGAGCCAAGAAGAAACAAGTGACCACGATTCAATAGTTGGTGACGAGGCTTTAGGTGATATTGGTGGAGATGACTCAGACGTTGAAGAACCCATGTTACCAGAATATGACCCAGAGGGCGACAGTGATTCTGATGAAGATCTTGAAGATGCACCAATTGAAACTGGCGAAGTTTTTACTGCCAGAGATGGTAATGTTTGGTCCTCGATACAACCACAACCTGTAAGATTCCGTACGCACAACATTCTAAGAAGTGCAGAATCTGGACCAGTACGGGCAACGCAGGGTTTGACCATTGCAGAAACGTTCCAATTGATAATGTCAAACGAAATATGCGACATAATTATTCGTGAATCAAATCGAAAGGCAAGGCAATTTTATGATATTGACAACGCAAAATATCCAACAAGAGAACCGAGATCATGGATTCCCATAACAAAAAGTGAATTTAATGCATATTTGGGCCTACTTTTTCTAAGTGGCGTTACACATTCTGGTTACGTGCATACGAAAGATTTGTGGAAAACTACTTCACATCCACTATATCGTGCCGCAATGAGTGTACGACGATTTTGGGAAATAAGCCGCTTCATACGTTTTGATAATGGAAACACACGCCAGCAACGAAAACAAACTGACAAAGCAGCAGAAATATCGGACGTTTTTTTGATGCTTATCAGCTGTCTTCGTAGATATTACGTGGCTGGAGCCAACGTCACCGTAGATGAACAATTGTATGCTTATCGTGGTGGAACTGGCTTCACGCAATACATACCATCAAAACCTGCCAAATATGGAATAAAAGTGTGGTGGGTGTGCGACTCCATTTCTTCCTATCCATTGCAGGTACAATGAATATTGTTGAAAATTGTTGAAAATCTAAATAACTAAATTGAATATAATTTTTCAATACAGGGACAAATCTATAGAGGAATGGCACCGTCTGGTGAACGTGAAAGAAACGTTGGCGAAAGAGTAGTAAAGGATTTATGTGTCAACCTTTTTGCTGGAAGTGGAAGAAATATTGTATGTGACAACTTTTTCACTAGCTACAACTTGGCAAAAACTTTGATGTTAGACAACAATTTATCTATATTGGGTACTTGCAACAAAAGGCGTACATTCGTGCCAGCAGCATTTGCCAACCCGAAACGACGTGAGGCTTAATCATCAATGTTTGGGTTCTGTAATCACGTTACGATGTGCTCGTACGTTCCCAAGAAAAACAAGGCAGTTGTAATGTTGTCCACTACTCATTATACAACAGAAACGACCGGTCCTAAGAAGAAGCCATTGCTTATATTGGACTACAACAAAACCAAAGGTGGCGTTGATAACATGGACAAGTGCTTGTCCGAATTTAGTACGAAGCGGCGCACAAATAGATGGCCTCTGGCTTTCTTTTATAATATTGTGGACGTTGCTGCGTTTGCTGCATACGTAATATACATTGACAACAACACTCACCTGAAGACATCTACAAGGCGCCGTAGGATGTTTCTCCATCAGCTTAGCGAGCAATTGTGCAAGCCAGAAATGGAAAGAAGGGCGAATAACAGCAGAATATCCAGAGATTTTTCAACGCGCAACGCCATCGAAGCCATGAAAGGTGGGCCCATCGGAGTTGTGGATGTTGAGGCACATGCATCGGAGGAACGTGATAGTACGGGCCGGCTAAAAGTAAAGGGGAATTGCTACATCTGCTCGAAACGACGCTCTACTCGTAAAGCATGCACATTATGCAACAAACCAGTGTGCGCAGAGCATTCCAAAGACTTACCTCAATGCGATAGATGTATTTGAATTTCAATAATTTTAAGCAAAAATAATTAAAACTGACATTATATAATAATAATAAAAAAATAATTACAAAACTTAGCTCAAAATAAACTATACTTTTATATTATATTATCATATTTGCATGCGTTTTACTATACAGGTATGTATTCTGTTGACTTAAGGGTGCAACTTTGTAAATGGGCTTTATCTTCCGAACGGATGATCTAATCCTAACCAAACTTGGAACTATTGCGTAAAACAGTTTTGACTAGGATATCAAGAAATTTCAAGTCGATCCGGTTATCCAGTTTAGAGCTACATCGTTTTCAAAACTAAAAACATACCCAGGTATGTTGCCGTTGACATAAAGGTTAAACTGTTTCCAATCATGTTAGATTCTATAAAATTGTCTATTAGTTATAGACTTGGGTCGAACTCGTTCACTAGTTCATTTTTGCCACAAACCAATGATCAAACCCATTTAAACTACATGGGTTTGATCATTGGTTTGTGGCAAAAATGAACTAGTGAACGAGTTCGACCCAACTCTACTTAATAAATACATGTCTGAATCAAACTGTTTTTCATTAGTAACTAGTGGTTACGCTTTTTTTTACGCTTGTGTGGCACATGGCACACACACACGGGGGTACCAACGTACTTTTTGGGTTTGAACTGTACCAAAAAAAGTACAATTGTACTAACTTTGTCATCCCCGGTACACATACGTAATAGAAGAGTACATATAATAAAAGGCGCGGCGCCCTTAATTTGCCGACCACAGTATTAAATGAAAAAAAAAGAAAAGAAAATTGAGTATCAGATATCTCGGATATTGGGATTCAGTAAGCATCTTCTTATCCTAGTGACATTCTCCTCAATAGAGTAATCCATAATATTCTCTGGAGCTATCCAGTCTAGAAAGAGGACATTCTGTGAGTATATGTGGAACATTCAAGTATGTGCTGCAGTTAGAATAAGTGGGTTGTTCAGATTCATCAGAATAATGTTTTGTAAGAAAGAGCAGTTTCCCAACTCTTAAGCGTGCCATCATAATACACTGATTTCTTGAGAAATTGATGTTATACATACTTCAGCCTCCGATGAATGGGTTGCTGCTGTGTATACCCAGCCAACCAAACTTACAGATTTTGTCTGATATAAGACAATTCTGTACATATTCGTAAGTCTTTCGACATATCGTACAGAGTTCGTTAAAAATTGTTAACGAAATTTCGAGGAATGTTATATTTTGTTTATGCAGAAATGTCTGCAGGATTTCGTTCAGCCTTCAGATAGAAACCTCGGAGGAATTTTTCATATTCATTTGTTAAGAAATATCTGCACGAAAGCTTGCAGACTGCTGATAGATTTTTCAATGGTTTTTATGTTTTGCTTGTGCAGAAAAATCTGTAAGATTTCGTACAGAACTCGGATCAAAAGTTGGAGGTTTTTTCAATTCTTTGTTTGATCATTGTTTACAACAATAGTTTAATGTGTCTAGCGGGATTATCCAATTTGAAGAAAAGAAAACTTTTTAATAATCGTCGTTCACAGCTGTGTATCAAGTGAATTTGGAAAGAGAAGACGTGCTAAAAACATAAAGTGCTTAGTAATAAATAATTTTTATAAATAGAAATATCGGTCGAGTTTTTCTATTCAGGCAATTAAACACGTTTCAATTCATATAAAAATTGTTTTCGTATAGACAAAAATCTGATTTATTCAATCTGAAAATGCTGAAAATTTAATGTCAGATTTTTGTCAAACTTTTCTACGATAAATCGTCAAAAGTTTCAGAGTTTTCAACGATTTTTGTCTAGATTTCTTCCACAAATCTGCACGATTTGTCGGCAAGCATTTAAGAAATAAAAACGATTTATTGTCAGATTTCTGGCATATATCTGTACAAACTGTCCTACAAACTATGCGAATTTTAAACTACTACAAGTACAATTTCTGTCAGACATCGATTGGAAATATCGGAAGGAAATCCAGAATTTCCCTAGGAAATAACATCAGACATCGTTCAGATACTCTCATTTATATACTCTCATTTATAGGTCGAGCAGTCAAGTAAAAATGAAGAGTGGCTTGAGGCACAGCTAAAAATTATCCAATCGGGTGGTTTTTTTAGACCGTGATAAAATTTCGAAAAATTAATACAAGGACCGGCCTACTGTGTTTCAGCAGAAATACAGCAGAACGGCCATTCTGCGGAACCGTTGTTCCTCCAACAACTGCTTTTGCCACTCCTAGAATTATTCTACCTATAATAATTCTATAATATAATAATGATCGAACGTGAACTGCATTTGAAGAAAAACATATATACATATATATATATATATATATATAACACAAACAAAACTCCTTCATAGTGATAAAATAAATAATTTTTAAATGTGTAGAGCCTAGCTTTGAACTCGATACAGTTTACTTTTTTTAGATTTTATTTATTTTTTATTAATAGTTGTTAACTTACTTAAAATACCACCGCCTGACCCATAACTATATGAACCATATGCACTGCCATATTGCGAATACGTTGGACTATACGTATAATCGGCAGAAGGGACAACGGAACCACAAGCTGTATAAAGACATAAAAAAATTGTTATGTAAATACTTATGTAACATAAGTAGTTGATTTCCAATTATTACGTTACGTTACACTATGAAATTGTGAAAATAACAGTAGATACATTTTATGTTGTTTGTGCGAATATCTTATAACTTTTACTTTGATGGTCCGAAGTATAGAAAGAGCAAAAAATTTGTGCATTTGAAAATTATAGTAATAATGGTGCAGGCGTCTAGAAATATCAAGCAAATTTGTTTTAAATGTATGTATTTGTACATCAAACAAAAAAACAAATAAATTAATATATAAGTATATAGATGATGAAGAGTGCAATTTCCGAGATAAATTATTGTTTCCCCATCGACAACACGAGCAATTTTGTGTGTCTCAATACAAGATTATCTACGTTCACACGGAGAGTTTTCTTGCGCAAGTCTGAATTCAGCCGGGAGAAAGACAAAAAAGCAACACAGTGTTTATATGTCCCTCTCTCTCAGCTACTTTAAAACTTCTGCAAGCAAACTTGCTCTGTGTGTACCTAGACCTTGAAATAAAAGACTATTGCTTAAGGGTAGGACTCACTATCTTACACAATCATACGACTTTTGAAATAATACAACCCATATCTAAAGAATTCTTGTTGTCTTTTGGTGTTATAAACTCTATCATAGCAATTTTGTATTTTCTCAAAAGTCGTACGATTGTGTAGGAAGGTGAATCCCTAGCCTTTAGAAATATACATACTTATTAGATATAACAGTTGGTGCTGATTATATCTGTGGCAATATGGAATAATCGTTAAAATCGACTTGAGAAAGTTTAGACGCTGCCGCTAAGAGATTGAGGCCTCTAATGCATGATGACTGCTACTTCCAACTGGGACATAATATAGCTTAAAGCTTACATTAGACGTGACATAGCCATAATGCCATAGTCATAACCAAACCAAAATTCAATTGTTTTCTATGGTGAGAGTTATGGCGTTATGGCGAGTCACTTATAATCAAATACAGTGTTGTTGTTCGAACGGCTGTTTTCTATGGCTATGGTTATGTCACGTCTGATTGAGCCTTAATACATATATGTAGCTAATTTTTCTGAAGTCGCGTTAAGCGATTGTTCTATATTGCCGCAGATATTTTCTAATAATAATAATACATGCGGTCCACTTGTTGGCAACAAAATTTGGCAATTGCCGAACTTATGCTCGTGTGGTCGAGTGGGTTAGAAAACAAGTGAAAAGTTGGATGCTGGTTAACTTGCCTGAAGTGTAGTGACTGAAACTGGGCAACATTGCTGTCGTAGTTGTGGCATAACCGGTCATCTCAGTAGCACTAGTAGTAACTGCGAATGTTGGCATATTAGCGTCATTTGTATTTGAGACACCGCTGGGGGGCAATAAAATATGTGAGGTAGGATTTTCCGAATTTTGATTCTGAGTTTCATCTTGCTGTCTTTCAAGATGAAGTAGCTGAGGATGAATACTATTGCTATGACTCTGAGATCTATTGCTTAAATTACTGTTATTGTTATCATTAGTGTTACTGAGGTTTTGTGTGGTTTGTGATGACGCCAAAGTCGCCGTTGACGTTAACGCACCGCTAATTGAGCCCGCTGTTGCTGGATTGCTAGCACTAGGACCGCGTGAAGAGTGATGATTGCGTCGCATAACAGATGGAATCACGGTCGTAGCACTACCACCATCATCTGTATCCAAAATGGTTAAAGAAATTTCCGGAGTTGTATCATCTACAACTTCACCACCGGGACCAGTAGAATGTGTTCGTGAATCAATCGTATTCGGATTATCAATGTGGCTAAGTGGTGTATAACTGTTGTTTTCAAGCGCAATGGCTATATTCGCACGTACATATGTATGTATATGTATATGTGTGCATGTATGTGTATTTTTGTAGTTTGACCAAAAAAAAAAAAAAAAAAAACGAGCATAAAAATATGTAAAAGCAATAACATAAATTAAAAAATATACATGTATGTATAAAAAACAAACAAACAAACATAAAACAAATTATTGGTATGACTTGAAATAAAAATAGTTTATTTTTAGTATAAAATAGTTCGGTAGACTATGCACAAGTAACGAATGAAAAAATGGACATTCGCAGGGAAGATGGCGAAAGCAAAGCTGAAGCTATCCGTTAACGGTTTACTCGTTGGAATATAATTAGTTACTCCGAAAGCACAATGTTATAAGCTGAGAGAGTAAAATTTATATCTTAAAAAGAAGTAAAAATTACCAAACCAGCCAATTTGCATATAAAAATATATAAAGTAAAATAGTAAATAGAATTTCGCCTTAAACATTTCCGGCCACCTTGCGATAACATCGCTCGGATCAATTAAGAATATCTTGATATATATATATTTTAGAGTGGGTCAATTTTTTTAGCTTTTCTCGCAGCCTTTGAGGGTGTCGACTACTTTTATTTGAATCGCCCAGTGTATGTTAACCCCTAAAGTATGCTATTGATTTCATTAACATACAGTATTGCTAGAACAGATTTTTGCATGTAGGAAAACACAATGTGGCGTACTTAAGAGCAATCAGGTTGACAAAAAATGATAAACACAAACAAACAGACAATTCATAGGTTTTTTATTTTAAAAAATAAATTTGCATAAGTTGATAAAAAAAAATGCTAAGCAACGAGTGCCACACATATTTTTTGTTAACAGGCATCTAGCAAAAATTAAATCTACACAAAATTCTAAGAATATGAACCTAAAAAACTATGGGTCTAAAATCAAGACCTAGCGCCCGCCGAGAGGCATCAAAATTCAAGCTGTTCGTTGGGTAAAAAAAGCAATGTGAGTCCGATTACAGAGGAGATGTGTAAACATCTAGTAATGAAATTTTTTCTTTCAATATTGTAAATACATAGGAATTTGTTGGTTTTTGTTTGTTTTATTAATTTTATTTGGTTAGCAAATGGGCACACTGCAGTATATATGTACTGTATTAAATATTGCAGTAAGCAGCAAATTTACGGATTACTGAAAAAATTCAGTAAATTTTTTTGCTAATGAAATTTAATTTGCATTATAATATAAAATCATAAGGCCGTATTCATAATAAAATTGTAGCAAGTGGCAAAGTTTTTTTTCATTCAAATTTTTAAACTTTTTTATGACAAACATTTAGCCACTTGGTAGAATTTCATTATGAATACGGGCATTATTGATTACTGAAAATTCAATGCACCTCATCATATAATAAATCATTTAGGCACTTTATGGAAATTGTAGAAAAAATTTTAGTAATCAGTAAAAATTTACTGGTTAAAATTTTTTTATTATTTTTTTTGAAATTTTAGTGGTACTGCAGGCTCATCTATGGTAAATGTCTACTTTTGCTTTTTAAGTTTTAATTCCTGTTGTTCATCGTTTAGTTGTTGCTGTTCTTGTTGTTGTGTAGGCACTGCAATTGAAATAAATTCAGTAAAGTGCGACTTTGACTCGCGCACGAAGGGTTCCGTACATTCGGTTTTGAGCATTTTTTATGTGCCTTTTTTCCTTTATTCACTTTTTCCAGTTTAAACGATTTTTTCAGTTTTGTCGCTTTTTCTCTTTTTGTTGTTTTTTAATTTTCGCAATTTTTTTCATTTTGGCGATTTTTTCCATTTTGGCGAATTTTTTCTGTTTTTGGGGTTTTTCTCATTTTGACGATTTTTTCCATTTTGGCGACTTTTTTCTATTTTTGGGGTTTTCTTATTTAGGCGATTTTTTTTCATTTTGGCGATTTTTTTCATTTTGGCGATTATTTTTCTGTTTTTGGGTTTTTTTCATTCTGGCGATTTTTCCGGTTTTTCGCGATTTATTTTAGTCCTAGAATTTTTTGTTTAATTTTGTGCTTTTTTTCTTTGGCGATTTTTTTTTTTGTTTTTGGCGATTTTATAATATTTTGATTTTTTAGTTTTACCGTTTTTGAAAATTTCAACAGTTTTGCTCTTACGGTTTCCAAGATACAGCAAGTTGTTAAAATTACAAAGTCAAAATTGCATAAACTGATGGAATACCCTTTAATTTAAATTTTTTAAATTTAGTGCTAATTGTTGTAGTCTGTATAAAAATACACTAACTTTACAAATTTCAAGTGTATATTACATGGGATTTTAACATTTTTCGTTGCTCGTTTTGGAACACCCTTTAATTTTTAACTCTCATATATTTGCTGTTGTAGTGGCCAAATGTCTACACACTGTGTCTAAATTTCAGGACCGTAGCTCTTACGGTTCATTTTCACCTTTGGTGTACGGATCCCTAATAAAGCAATTATCAAGTTAAATAAAACAAACAAAAAACCAGCAAATTCCTATGTATTTACAATATTTTGTTTGTTTTGCTTCTTTCAAACACTAATACACTCATACATAGCTCACACCGATTTGACAACGCGGTGTGTATCTTACTCAAAATTTGTGATTATATTGTGAAAAAGAATTTTACCCCCTAGCGTATAGATGTTTACACATCAAAAACTTTCTAGCCAAATAACAAAAGTAACATTTTAAAAATGTTCGCTACCGATTTTCATTAAATGTTGTACGAATAATGTCTCTGCCATAACTACCATTGTTGCGAAATCTTGAATACGTTCTAGTTTGCGAAATATAGCGTCTTCAAAATGGGAAAATTTAACAAACTCGCTATATTTCGCAAACTAGAAAGTTTAATGACTCGAGAATTTGCACTAATGGTAATTATACCGGAGGCATCATTTCTACAAAATTTCATCGAAATCGGAACTAACATATTCAAAATTTTACTTTTGTTAGTTGTTTATAAATGCTTTCACCCAACGAAAAGCTTTAATTTTGATGCCTCTAGGCGGGAGCTAGCTTTTGATCTTAGACACCTAGTTTCTTAGGGTAATATTCTAGGAATTTTGTGTAGATTTCATTTCGCTAGAGGGCTGTTGCTTTTTTTTCGCACACTAACAAATTGACCCACTCTAATATATATATATATTAGAAGAAAAAATTCATCAGCAAGACTACTATCGCGTAAACAAATGCCTACTTTTGATATAAAAAATACATTAATTTTTATAAAAATTTTAAAAGTTCTAAAGCGTTATTTACAAAATTTATAGAAAAATTACCAAAAATTGTAATGTAGGCTACCTAAAAGAGGAAATTCATTCCAAACACTACAAGTTTTTGCACACAAAAATAAACCTTGGACATTTTTCTTTTAAATTGTTTCCTCAAAAGTGAAGAACATCGTGGTTATGGTTAAAGTTATAAAGAAAATACAAAAAATGGCCGGCAAACTCGATTTTTAAAAAAAATTCGACTTGTGCTACCTCTAAACCTCTTCCGAAAAATCTGAAAAAAAATCTCAAAAATACTTGATCCTATAAAGTTTCAAATTATGCTGTATAAGTACATACATGAATATTACACCTATATATTCAATTAATATAGCTACCAGGAACAATTAAAAAAATAATAAGTATTAATTTTCTTATAAAAATAAATTTGTTTGTACTAATTTTTTTCTAATTAACTGCATCTGCTTACAACATATAAAGAGTTTTCCCAGAAGAAAGAGGTCTTACACAATGGAATTCTATAAAATTTGTATTTATCAATATTTTCGGCTGAAAACTCTTAATAAGGTGGAAAATTGTGCAATTAATACAAAAGGATTAAACCAAATAGAATTTTTTTGTCAATTCCCGGCAACTTCCAAAAATATTTCATAAAATCCCAAAAATTGAATTTTTTGGTATTTCTGCTCTATTTTTCTTATCTTTCGACGGGCGCAGATAATATTTTAGGAAATATTTAAAAACATATAATGTCTAAAGATGAAATAACAAATTTTTTGGCTCCAGCCTTGGAATTTGAAAAAAAAGACCTTAGATTTGATATTAATAACAAAAATAGGTAAATTTCGAAACCATCTGGCATCTTTAATTACGAAAATGTCGGTAAAATTTTGTTTTGTAATGTTTTTCATAGTATTACCTTTTGAATAAATAAAAATATGGGTTTGGTATCCTTGCAAAATTTTTAAATGATAGCGAGATAATTAACCCACTTTTTTCTGCAAAAAACGGCAAGAAATCGAATTTTTTCAAATATTTAATTTAAATTGCATATAAATTTTGACTAGTAGTGCTTTGGATATCAAATTTTTTTCTGCATGTTAAAAATTTTGTTTTTAACTCATACTAAGTTTCTTTTTTAAAATCAAACAAGATTTGACTTCTCCATTAGCAGAACAGTGGACCAAGGTTAGTAAAAACCCAAAATTTAAATTATAAGGATTTCCTGAGCCAATTATATAAAGCTACAGTACTGTTGAGTTTTTTAATCCAAATTTAATATTAACTGCTACTCCATTGACAGTGCAAGCCACAATATCCAAGTAAAATGAAATGTCGAAGAACTCAATTAATTTCTGGAATTACATGCTCTAAAAATTTTACCTAGACCCAGTTTATAACATTTACCACTTTGTCTAACTCTAGCACTAGTCATCCACTCATCCATTGCTAAACCGTATTTTTTTTTTTATTGATCATTCAACTTTCCATATGCATCCATTAATTTTTGGTTACGTTGGTTGAAATAAAAGAGCGAAATACCAAAAATGTCAACAAAATTTTGAAATATAATGACATCAAAATTGTCATAAACTCTGTGCTCAACATACTTATAATTGCGTATTCGTATACATACATGTGAACGAGGTGTAAATTAAATCATAATATGATTGAAGAAATGGTAGTTGTCCCTGATCCGATCTACCAACTTACGTAAAGTCACTTACATGAAAAAAGTCAGCTGGTGTTGTGGTATTGTGAGATACATCCCAATGTGTAGGTAGGCAATTGTGGGCACATAGTAAGCACCCAGCCTACTACATAGAGACCTAAAACTAGAGGCTTTGGCAGAATTAAATAAATTGCAATTAAAGTCTCGTATTATAATTATATTACTATACTGTGTAACCAATTCGTCTAAATTATCCTCTAAGGATAAAAAACATTATAATTTTGGGGGAAAATATTTTAATCCAACTCTTGCAGAAGAAGAAAGCCTATGTGAAGTTTGGTAGATAATTTTGAGATTAAAAAAAAATTAACTGCAATTTGTAAATGGATGAATGAGATCAGTATTATGAGAATTAAAAAATAAAGAGATGAACATCTACTTATTCAAACTTATGGCCAGTGAAGTGCTGGCAGCAAAAACATTATTTTCATTTGGTTCAACTTCTGCATTACTGCTACTATTGTTATCGATAGTCACTACTGCAGTTGAGAAATTGTTCCGCCAACTAAATATTGATTTTTCATTGTTTTGTTTCCGAGCAAAATTTTGTGTGGACAAAATTTTTTTACTGAGAGCTTTTTGCAACACGATTCACCTATTTCGACCAATTTGTGCCGAAAACAAAGCTGTCGCATGAAATATATACATATACATATGTATAAACAAGGCGTAGTTTTACCAGCTGGCTGCACAGTGGCAGATAATTAAAACTCGCTGTTTTCTTGATTATCAATGGTTTAATACAAATATTATAAATAAAAAAAATAAATAAAAGGTAAAAGCTTCTTGAAATAGTATACTCTGTGCTTTTATTATACATAATTAGTATCACGAAATAAAGTAGTGTTGGCAGCTCTAAAATAATCAATTCGATAGCTGACAGTATAGAGTAAAGCCTACAGTACACGGCATGTAAAAAACCACATGCGCATGTGGTTCTGACGTAATTTTGACGTCATCACGATGCTACATTTGCTACATGACGTGTACTAGCAACATATGTACATGTATATATTAACATGCTTACAGATGAGCTGCCCCAGAAAATGTCTTCTATTCGGATACATGTACCACATAAGTATTTTGGAACAAAAGTACTATAAAAATTTTACGGCATGTAGCCATTGCTAGTATTTTTAAAAAATGAAACGAACATGCTGAAAATTCTCGTGACGTCATCGCCACATACGCATGTGGCTTTTTACATGCCGTGTACTGTAGGCTTTGGTAAAAATGGAGTGTTACACGATATAACAACGAACAACAAAAGAAAGACTAAAAATTTTGTTTATCTAATTAAAATCTTGCGTTAATTTTAGGACACCCTTTATAATATTATTTGGCAGGTTAGTTTAACTTTGGCTAAAAAATTGAAGTAGTTAATTTTTTTCAGATCAAAAATTAAAATTAAACCATTTATGTAAATTTGAAAATGTTACGAACAAAATTATTTCGCTTCTTTTCTTTCTATCAAGCAGAAAAACGTCAAACTACATATAAAAAAATATTTTGTTCGGAAACAATGGGGAACCCAGCCTTATGTTCCACATTTGGTGGCATGTTTTAGAAATTCACTATCGATCAAAACATGAATTAAAATATTCTAGTACATATTCGAATTATTATTTGAATCTCCGAATGACAATTCTACTTTGTAGACACCTTGGACTTTGTAACGAACAATCGTTTTTGCATAACTTCTATAAAACTTTGGTATGACAAAAGTTTGAAACAACAAAACAAGAAATATTATCAGTGTTGCCAAATAATCTATTGTGATATTATCATGAGCTTAATAAGCCCCAGAAGTGTTAAATATAAGTTTTATGATGAAAAATTTTTAAAAGAAAAATAATTTTTTCTTCTGCTTACCTGTGTAATAGGGAGATATAGCTGGATCATGCAGGCTAGAGCCTACCTTGATGTCTTGCATACTGACAGGAACTAAGGGTGTTAGTGTGCTAGAACCTCCTAACATCGTATAACGAAACACAAAAAAAAATTAAAAGACCAAGAAAAAAACAAAAAATAATAATGTGTAAATGAAGAAAAAATAAGGAAACAAAGAGAATTAAATAATAACAAAACAGTTTATGTATGTACATACATTTATACATATAACTATAGATTTTGTAACCATGCCTCTCACCATTACTATTACAATAATTTACTTCTTTTTAACGAAGTGATAGCGTGTACTTATTATATGCACTCTATCTCATGCACAGATATACACATCAAAAATCAAGTGACCACCAAGAAACCATCATTTATGTTTGTAAGGCTCTGGGGTAGAAATACTTACCAATAGATGTACCAATCGACGGAGTGTACAGAGAACTCTGTGTCTGGGATATAGACGTTATGCTGTCATACAACATGCTGTCATTAGTTCCTGTCGCCACCGCCGCAGGGAAGCCGTTGTGACTATCATAGTATGCTGCTACGCTGCCGCCATTTGTTGTCAGTGTCCCCAACTCCGAGAGCAGCTTGTGTTCATCTTTTATACACCATTTACCGGACCAGATCTGTTCATAAGATTTCAATAATAATATATCAATGAAACCGTAGAAGTAAACTTCTATGGTTTTAGTAAGTAAAACCACTTTCTCAGGAAGTGCAAATAACTTTCAAGAGAATCGTACATCTTGAAAATACCGAACTTCTACAAATAAACTTCCATAAAAGCTTACACATTGTAAAATTTTTATGGTTTTGTATGTCTTGGTCGCTTAAAATATTTGCTGCAAACTTATAATTTAATGCACAAAATGTCCCAATCAATATGAGAGTATTTAAGATTTGTAAACACAAGATTCGAACATGCCAGTGCTTGTGTTCAAAACTCATAAAAGTTTAGTGCAACAAAAGTTTGTTCCGACTTGGGCTTTTCTGTCAATTTTTTTTTAAAATAAAAAATATATACATACATATGTACATGATTATTCTTACATTTGAGTAAATTTGATCTCCACTGTACGACAGACGCTGCCTCTTCACATCATCTTCGGTATGCATATTTATGTCACGATTTTCGTCTGAAATTAAAAGAACTGAAAGAAAAATTTGTCTGGGATTAAGCAGTGGCAACACAGAAAAAAATATTCCTGCAATAAATAACTTTATTTCAAAATAAAATCAAAAATCAATTAAAAATATATTTGCGGCAATTAAACTTCTGTTTAAAAATAAAATATAATCAATAAACAGCTTTAATTGAAAATAAAACCAAATATTAATTAAAAATATTTTTAAATCAATTAAACTTTTGTGTAAAAATTTAATTAATTACAAAGTTTAATTGACTCAATAACATATTTGATTGATTTTTGGTTTTACTTTCAATTAAAGTTGTTTATTGAAGGAATATTTTATTTTTAAACAAAAGTTTAATTGACTTTAATACATTTTTAATTGGTCTTTGGTTTTGTTTTTAAACAAAATTTTAATTGTCTTAAATACATTTTTAATTGCTTTTTTGTTTTATTTTCAAATAAAGTTTCTTATTGCAGGAATATTTTTTTTCTGTGGAATAGTTTTTATTTTTCTTAAATGAAAAACGTTTAAAACCTTGATTTTGTTATAAATTATTTATTGAGAATTGAGGAGCAGGAAGAGAATTTAACCCCACCCTCCCGCGATAATCAAATGCATTCTTTGTTATAACATGTGCATATTGACACATGTCCGTCCGTCCCCGGTATACATTTTTATGAATAAGTATTTTGCTCTAAAACTAAGAATTTTTGTTTATTTATTATCAAAATCATTTGATTTGTCAGAGCTGAGGTTCCACTCTAGTACATATGTATGTAAATGTATTAATAGGGCTTAAGTTCAGTATTTTTAATTCTTATTGAATAAAATAGTTTTATGAATTATTGTGATTTTCTAAACAAGAGAAGAAAAATTAAACTACACTTTTTAGCTGGGGTAGTGTGATATAACTTCGATTTAACTTGAATAGAAAATGAATAAACGGAAAAACAAAAAATAAATAGTGATACTTACAAATGTATTTACCAAAGGTAAATCAATAATTGTATATACAACAATCAGTTCTCACATTTCATTTCATTAAAAATTCACTGATGTTACAACAATCTCTGCCCAATTAGATAGACATGAGTGCTGATGAAGTGCGTGGCAGCACAGAAAAATGCGCATTTTCTACTTTACATGAACCTTACACATGTATATGTATTAGACTTGTCGCAAAATTTTTAAGTCTGCTATATTTTAATTAATTAATTTAAATTTTGGCTTTTTTCTTACCAACTTTGGTCCACTGTTCTGCCAATGGAGAAGTCAAATCTTACTCGATTTAAAAAAAAGAAACTCAAAAATGAATAAGGAACAACATTTTTAACATTAAAAAAGAAAGTTGTTATCAAAATCACAACTCAGTCAAAAATTATACGCAATTTAAATTAAAATTTTGAAAAAAGTCGATTTTCGCCGTTTTTTGCCGGAAAAAGTGGATTATTTCGCTAGTATAGAAAAATTTTGCAAAAATACCAAGCCCATATTTTTACTTATTAAAAAGGTAATACTGTAGGAAATATTACAAAGAAATGGTTTATTTACAATTTTCGTCATTGAAGGAACCAGATTGTTTCGAATTAGACATATTTTTTAATGTAGTTTTATAGTATCTATTCAGGCCTTGAAGGTCATTCGATTTCTCCAAAATTTAAATAAAAGACGTGTTATAAATATCTAATGTAAGGCTTTTTTTTTGTCAAATTCCAACACTGTAACCAAAAGATTTATTAAGGCACTTTATTTGCACCCGGCGAAAAACAAGAAGAATACAGCAAAAATACTGAAAAATTCCATTTTTGGGATTTTGCGATTTTTTTTTGGGAATAGCCGGGAAGTCAGAAGCAAATTCAATATATTTTGAAATTTACTTTCTCGAATATTTCCTAAAATGTAAGCGATTTCCCATAAATGTAGCAGAATTTTTTTAGTTCTTGGCTAGAAAAAAAAATCCATTTGCAACAAATCTTTTTTACCGGACAAAAACTTCAGCTTGGCTTCGGTTTTAATTTTTCATTAACCCTAGGTTGCGCACCTTGAGGATTTGTGGCTCCGCCCTCTTTAAATATGTATAGTCCATATTCCAGACTTAAGCTCTGTGACACCTCTTCAAATACTGTATGAAATTTCATTTAGAAACCAAATTTATGGCATATAAAGGGTGTCCCCACAAGAACGCAAGATTTAAATTTGTTTGACATTTGAACAATTGTTATTGTTTGCTAGTAGAAGGTACGAGGTTAGTAAAAATGGAGCGCTACACGAATGAACAACACATTCTCATTGTGAAATTGTTTTACCAAAATGGTGAAAGTTTTGCGGCTACAGTTCGCAAAATTTGCGATCAATTCGGGGTCACAATAATGCTCCAAAAGAGTCAACTGTAAAGACATTAATGGGTAAATTTGCCGAAACTGGGTCTGTTAGTGATGTAAAGACAACAACGCGCCTTCGACCAGGTCAATCGACCGAAAATGTCGCAGCTGTACGTGATGATGTCGCTCAAACGCAGGTCAAGCGCAAACAGTCAATGGTGTTCGGTATAGTGAAATGATAACCACTTTTTTCGTGCCTAGAATTGAAGAAATGAATGTGGAGGACATGTGGTTTTAACAAGACGGCGCCACATGTCATACAGCCAGAGAAACAATTCAATTGCTACATCAGTCATTTCCCGGTCGTGTTATTTCCCATTTTGGAGACCAGAATTGGCCGCCTAGATCGTGCGATTTAACACAATTAGAGTTTTTTCTTTAGGATTTTTTGAAGTCGATGGTTTACGCGAATAAGCTGACGACGACTCAAGCCTTAAAAGAGGAAATTGGACGCTGCATTAATGAAATACCGCAGCATTTATGCAAAACGGCCATTGAAAATTTCATTAAAAGATCGCGTGTGTCCCAGCAAAGCCGCGGCGGCCATCTGCCCGATTTGTTGTTTCACACATAACCTCATTTTGTCTACTGTACGATACAATAAAGTTTCACGATTTTTTTTAAATATCTGTGTTTTATTTAAAATTTAAATCTTGCGTTCTTGTTGGGACACCCTTTAGATAAAAATCCCATACAAACTCCAACCAGTCTAAAATGTATGCACAAAGAAAGTATTTGTTTATAGAAATCAGTTTTCATAAAGTAAACCTTTTAAAAATCCTTTTTTTATGGGGTCATAAATCTACTTATCGAATCAGGGTTCAAATCGTTAAATACGTGATCGTATCGGCAATCGTACGAAAACAAATTAAATGATAATTCAATCGTATAAACTGAATGGGATTTCAATACATACGTTCACGTATGTCATAATCCGAAAATTGTGTTTTTACGTGACGAGTTGTACATTCACGGATGTGACGATTTGACCCCAGGTTTTTTAAATTTCGTGGAACAAAGAGACAATTATAATGGCGGTATTCGATATTTGATGCAAATGTTCTTGCGTTAGTGCAAATGGAAAATATTGTAGCTTTGCTTTAGTAGTAGGGGAATGTTCATCCGGCCCCAATTAAAATTGTTAAATTGTTGCTGAAATTGTTAAATTTGGGTAATTAAAATTTGAAAATTGTTAAATTCTTGGAAATTTGTGTTTTCGGCGGCGCTTTGATGTTTTTTGTTTACATTAGGAGTTTTTGTTTACATAAGGAGTTTTTTGTTTACATTAACCCTTGTGGGAACGGGTGATTTTTTTTTTGGGTAACATTAATTGTGATAATGGATGATTTTTTTGAGGTTTTTTATGAGTGTATATGCCGACGGGAAAATCATGAAAAGATTTTTCCTAATACCAATGGTGAAATAGTGTTATTTAATTTTTCCTAATGCCTACGGCAATGCATGATAATTTTTTCAAATGCCGACGGCAAAACATGATTATTATTTTTTTCAAATGCCGACGGTAAAACATGATTATTATTTTCTAATGCTCCCAGTGTTGCCAGACTGTAGAACTTTGATATCGTAATACTATATCAGCAATATCAGAGAAAGAAGGTTTGATGACTACTAGGTCATATGGTTTCATATGAATCATGGGAATGTGCTTGTGTGATTTCCTCACGGTAATAAATTGTTTATAAATAAACCATAAATAAATTGTTATTAAATAAAATAATTAAATAAATTATTTTATTTATTTATAAAACGTTCTCATGTATGTGAACACTCCTAATGCTTGTGTGTGGGGGGTCCAGCTTGTTTGTCGCTGGTAAGCTTATATTCTGTTTATTTGTTTAAGAAATATATTTGTATGTATGTATGTATGTGCGATCGAAAGAACTTGTGCGTGGAATATTTTGTGGCTGTGTAGAATACATTTATATTTTGCAACGTAATCATTTTCTTTGGCTGCGATTATTTTAAAGCAGCAAGTTTCAACTAACTACAGTCATAAGCAGAGAAACAAAAAGTAAAAATTTGTAAGTTAGCAAAAATGCTAACTTCTCCTCCTCCTTCCCACTTCCTTCTCTTTCCTTTATGTAGTTTGTTTTTGAAATAGGAAAACACTTGTAGATTTTTTATTTTTCTATACATTTATTGTTTAAAATTTTGTAAAATTTTATAATAATACATACATTAATATTTTAAAGAGTGAAAAAATTCATTTAAAGCAAGATATTTCTTTTGTTAGTAAAATAGCATTTTTTAATGCGCAAACACCAAGTTTATGATAATTACAATAAAAATATTCTGGATACTTAATCTCCATTTGTTTAAAGTTGATACAGCCTATATCGTCAACGTTAAAAATTTTTCGGCATAAAATTTTTTCCAACTATCGTCTTTTCTCTTCGCCTTTTACATAAATTTTAGAACATCTTGCGTTGGCTTTTAAAAAATTGCAAACGCTTTCAAAAGAAACTGATCCAGCAGTCCAGCTGAGGTGATGATAGTTTTTCGTTAGCCACTTTGCTTCTCTTTGCCTTTTTATTGATAAGCATTTAAAATCAAATGGTGGTTTTATAATGAAATTGTTATATTCATAATTGTTGAAAACAATCGCTACTTCTTTTGCGATGAAATCATTTGAATTACTTTTGAAACCTTGTACGTCTATAAAAATTGTGTTATTTTCCATATTACTCAATTTATAAGACTTTTCGAAGTTGTCCTTTGATGGGTATATATTCTATTATGCGATCATGAATAAGAATGCAGTAAGCTGATGTCTTTGCTGCAATATTAGTTGCTGTTTCAAATGCTATTTTTATATCAATCGGTCCATTATTGAGTGATTCATTCTGATGACTGACATCTACTACAATAATAGAAGCTTTTGTCTTAAACTCTGATGCAGATAGAAGCGGTTGAAATTCTTTCATATAGTAGCTTTGTTGGAATCTTAGATACATATCATATAGAATTGCATATCGTTCATTTTTGAACTTTATGTTAAGATCATCATATGGATATGAGACTGAATTTAAATGTACTTTTAAATTAGTCAAATCACAATGAACGAACTTATTTTCTTGTTGAAAAGCAATCAGTACAAAACGGGGGCGTTCTCTATTTGCAGCCAGTTTAACATTCCAGATATGGCTAGTACCTGTGTTTAATTGTGGATTAACATGACAATCCCAACTGCGAAATGCCATAGGTATAGAAGCACCATTGTTAATAATTTTTATCATATTCAATTTGCTAAAGTCGGATAATTGTACATGTGGGATTCTCCATGAGATGAGTGAAATTGTAAGCTTAGCTTTTTCAGTAGAAACACTCGAGCGTACAAGATCTTCATCATTCTTATTGCGCAAGAGTATCAATTCATGTTTTCCATTTAGTATAACTTTGTTGTAGTCTTCGGCGAATCCTAGAAGCATTTTTAGAGGTACATAAAAATTGAAAAATCCATTTTCAAGAGTGACATCGTCAATTTTGTTCCATCCAGCATTTTGCATCACATTGCTTTCTGTTGGTGACAGAGAAACCAAATTTTTTATAGTGCTTGTGGCTCCTAAATATCTTGTATGGTCAATTTCAATTCCATTGAGCTCATAGCGAATTTCATCAAATAGATATGCCACAAAGTTGTTTTTTAATAAAAAGTTCTCCGAAGAAGAAGAAGATTTGGCCTTATTATCATCGGCAACAAACCCCTCTACATAAATGTAGCTCTCACTGGGTAGCACATACAAATCTTGATTTTGTATTGAAATTCTAATTTCATCATTATTGTTGTAAGATTGTAAGTATGGTACATATGTATGATAGTCCTTTTTGATTATATTCTCATCAGACAAGGGTTTATCTAAGACATCTATTATTGAACTCATTTTGTCTTCAATTTAAAATTCAAGGACTTTAGAAAATTTTTATTTGATGTTGTTAGAGCTTTTTGTTGAGCTGGTCGCTTTAATGTTGTTTGTTGTTCTTGCTGCTATATTTTTCAATGTATTTGTGTTGTATATTAGCATTATTTAGTTGGCCTTAAATGTATTCGTATTGTAATTTCCTCTCCTCGGAAATTAATTAAATCACCGTGTTGATCCAGTACGCGCAGCGCTAGTGAACTTATCTCTCTGGTGTTTATAGGTAAATAGATAAGATTTCTTGGAACCTCATCTATTTTATAGCCTGGAGGCACATTAATCGGAAATTCATGAAGTGTATGCGATTTCGAGTTATTCATATATGTGTTTATAGCGATACTACTTTCAATTCGCAAGAGATTCACTTTAAGAATATTAACTGGAAGATCTGAATAATAATATTTGTTTGGTGTTAGGATTTTGCTATTGAATCCTAAAAGTTTTCCAATTGTATTGTCTTTATTAAAATATACAGGATCCTTGGAACTATTAACTTTAACCTGCATTGTATTGTTATTGGCTTCAATAAAAATCTTATTTGCTGGGCAGAGTTGTTTGTATTCCTCTTCTATAAAATCAACTATATCATTTAATTCGTAAGATCCAATTGGTATTTCAATTATATGTCCCCCTATATGAAACATATTGTTGTATGTGTCTACATTTGGAATACTGTTGTATGAATGAAAATCAGTTAGAGCACACTCATATGCACCATGTAATTCAATAGGAGGAAAGTAACTAGCAGATAGTTTTGATGAGTTAGAGCTCAGAGTAAGTGTTATTGACATTATAACAGTCTGATTACAATTAAATAATGTTTAGTACACAGTATGGTTTATAAGTATGATTTACATATTTATTTCATTTTCTTATTTTAAAATTAACATTAGGTTCTTAATATTAATGCTATTTTTGTTGTTGCTATTGATGTTGTTGTTGTTTCTAATTTAGTTTTTCTTCCAACTATAATATTTCATCTTTACTTATCCAAGAATTGTGTTGATTAGAAAATCCCAGCCATTTAACATATACCTCCTTCCCTTCAATTTTAAGAACCTTTTCAACTAGATATGTATTTGGAAATCTAGTTTTTGAAAGTTCCTCAGTATAGAAGCCACCTTTAATAAGATTGCCAAGATAGTCTTCTAATATGTATGTTGCAGGATTTGTATTTTGAACTCTTGTAATTGTGAAAATTTCTGTAGTCCAATTTGGAGTATAACCTTTTTCAAATGTGTGCTTATATTTGCTTATGCGAACATGATCTCCCACATTAAATTTCGACATTTTATACATTTTCAAATGACTGTATACTGTATTTAGCAGCTTTTCCTCATTTGTTGAGTTGACTTTAATAGGAGCCATTTTAATGGTACGATGAACTTTTCTATTGCATGCATTGAGTAAATCTTTGTATATATCAATCCACTTATATGAACCATTATAACTAAATTCTTTCCACATCATTCCTTTCAATGTTCTATTAAATCGTTCTACTATTGATGCTTTCATAATGCTATATGTTGAGTAGTGATTAATATTGTATTTATGCATTAATTTTCCAAAGTGTTTGTTGAAAAATTCTTTGCCATCATCTGTTTGTAAGTTTATTGGTACTCGTCCCAATTCAAAAATATCTTCCATTGCCTTGGTTGTTTCGAGTGCTATTTTTGTTTTTAGCGGTACTGCCCATGCAAATTTTGAGAATGTGTCAATTACAGTCAACAAAAATCGATAATTTCTATTTTCTTTAGAATAGTTCCCCATTTCAACTAAATCAGCTTGCCAAAGATCATCTATTCCTTTCATTACAACTCTGCGACGCACAAAATGTTTTCGTGCTTCCTTATGGAGTTCATTTGCTAAATTTCTTTTTGAAGACATTAAGTTGTTTTTAAAGATTTTTTGCAGAGTGTTGTGATCTGGTTGACGCACTTTCAGCTATTGATATTTACAAACATATAATTTTCTAATCTATAAATTTTTTCATTAAGCTGTTCAATTTGTTCTTCAAAGGATGTTTTAATTTGTAGAATATCTTTTTCAATTTTATAATTTTCTTCTATATCTAATTTTATTTCGCGTTGTAGTTCCTCAATTTGTATTTGAATATCTTCTCGTATTATAGTATTATCCCCCTTAAAGTATGTTAATAATTTCTCTTCTAATTTTTCGATTTGAGTTTGCAAAAACAATTTATTGATAACATCGTTTTCCTCCAGAGCTTTTGCAACATTTTTGATCCTTTTGTTTTGGACATCAATGTTGTTGTTCGTATCAACAAAGAACCCCAGCAGTTTAGGTGCATTTTTCAAAGAAATTGTGCTGCTAGTATCGTTTAAATAGTGTCCAAATTTATCAACAGACATACTCTATATAGTTTATTAAAGTTAGTGTATTATATTCGCTTCACGTAGTTCTTCAATAACTGATACAATTTCGTTATTGTGATTAGTATGACCTGCACCTTGTGATGCGAGCAGTAGTCGAAGTCTATCTACTAACTCATTTGGATCGTCCCAGTATATATAGTTGGGATTATTGATGTTAACTTGCATCATTCCCTCGCCTAAATAGCTACCTTTGGGCTTAGATCCTGTTGATTCAGGTAAATTCTTCTGGTTTTTCTCATCAATAAATTTCTTAATAATATGTTTATATTTATATCCTCTAGTACCCTTAATTTGACCATCAGGTTTAAAGTCTCTTCTATATGCATTAGTAGTAATTAAAATCTGTTTATAGATTTCAAGTTCAAATTTATCGTAATTTTTTGGTATTTTATGAAACATTAGAGAAAATAGTCCTGGTGTTAGAGCCCATATTTGACCACCAACTTGTATTTTATCTTCATTCAGTTTTAGGCTACTATCACCAAATTTCCATTCATTATTGTAATCTTTATGTGGGCCATAGTTTGTATCTAATTCATTTCTTCCTTCCAAAACTGATAAATCAGTATAAGTATATTCTGTATTGGAAGTCTGTGAGTACAAATCATCTTCATCATCATCATCATCATTTTCAGTATTAACATCATTAAATAAGATGGTATTATCAAAAATTGTCCCTTCTACTAGTTTTTTGGTGTACTTGTCTCTATCTTGACTGATGGGTTTTCAAGCTTTAAACTTGTATTATTTTCAACTTCTGTCTTGATGTTACTTTCTTCTTTCATGCGAATTCTTTTAATATTTTTAGAACTATTTATGAATTCTTTAAGAGGTTCTGTTATAGGTTTAAATGTATCTCTTAATTGTTCACGTGTATCTATTTCACCAGTTTTTATACTACGAAGCTTTTTCTTCAACACATTTCTTGTCAACACCAACTGTTTTAAAATTTTCTCATCCATGTTTGCTAAGGGCAAATAACAGGTATCAGCAATCAGATCAGCTTATTAGAAGCTGGTCTGGTTTTCAGATCAGCTTATTAGGAGCTGGTCTGGTTTTCAGATCAGCTTTTCAGGACCTGGTCTGGTTTTCAGATCAGCTTATCAGGACCTGGTCTGGTTTTTAGATCAGCTTTTCAGGACCTGGTCTGGTTTTCAGATCAGCTTATCAGGACCTGGTCTGGTTTTCAGATCAGCTTATCAGGACCTGGTCTGGTTTTCAGATCAGCTTATCAGGACCTGGTCTGGTTTTCAGATCAGCTTATCAGGACCTGGTCTGGTTTTTAGATCAGCTTTTCAGGACTTGGTCTGGTTTTCAGATCAGCTTTTCAGGACCTGGTCTGGTTTTTAGATCAGCTTATCAGGACCTGGTCTGGTTTTCAGATCAGCTTATCAGGACCTGGTCTGGTTTTCAGATCAGCTTATCAGGAGCTGGTCTGGTTTTCAGGTAGCTGGTATAGTTTGGAGATCAGCTTATCAGGTATCGAATGAGGTTATAGCAAATAGATGTATCAAGTTTAAAGTTAGATTAATAACTAAAGTCAATCTTTTATGAGAAGTAGTTTATATAGTTATGAAATAGTCAAATTGCTTTCTGTAGCGACCATCATTTAATTCATTATCTTTGCTTATCACTAAAAAGCCATATTTATCCCTCCAACACTCTCGACAAATTTCTTGGAACTTTTCATAACTCATATCGCTGCCAACATGATCCCTATAAACATTCTTCATATTTGTCTCATCTTACTTAAACATTATAATAACATTTGCATTGTCTCTTGTTAAATGGTTACAGCCGTATTCATAAAAATTTTAAACAGCATTTCAAATGTTGTTTGAGCAAAATTCGCTAAAATTGTATTCATAATAGAATATTAGCTTAAAAACGTTTTTTAACTTGCGTAAATCACCAAATCTTAAAAATTAAATGCACCCATATTTAAAATAATTTTGAGTTGACGTCGTTGTAGTTTTGCTTCATCTTTATTTATATTTTTAACTTTGCCCGTATGTATGTATGTATGTATTAGGAATTATGCTATAAGCTTGGCACAAGTAGAATGAGTCATCATTCTTCTGTCGCCCCATACAAAAATATACTCGTACATATGTATGTATGTATATTATTCTGCTTTCCACATGCAACATCAGCAAATATCAAGTATGATAATTGAAATGTTTTAAGCTTCATTACGAGAAAAAAAATAAATGTATAATAACCCATTCTTTAATTTATATTTTAGTATAAATTTATGTTTTTAAACTTGAGATAGTAGTAGGGAATTGGGCATTCCGGCGTAGATTAAAATTTTAAGGTTTAACTACCCATAATTCTGACAAAGGACACCCACAAGTTATTACACACCCCGAATCACTGACAGACTCAAATTTCCACGGTCAGGCAGACAGACAGACATACATTTAATGTAAACAAAAACTCTTAATGTAAACAAAAATAAGAGTGACTTATTGAACCACCCTCGAAAAATATTTAAAGGACTTATTGAACCACCCTCGTAGGTATCAAATTTCAAGAATTTTAAAATTTTCAAATTTTAATTACCCAAATTTAACAATTTCAGCAACAATTTAACAATTTTCAAATTTTAATTACCCAAATTTAACAATTTCAGCAACAATTTAACAATTTTAATTGGGGCCGGATGAACATTCCTCTACTACTTGCTTTAGAATCCAACAACAAAATACACACACAATGGAAAGAAAAGCTACGATATATCGAGTGTGTGTGTGTATTTTGTTGTTGGATTCTAAAGCACAGCTGCAATATTTTGCATTTGCACTAAAGGCCGGGGCACAATGAATCCGTCATGCGTTGAACTTCGCCTTTTTCAACTGACAGCTAAGTTGAAATACATGGTTTCTTATGAGGTCTGTTACATTCAGTACGTGTGCGTCAACGCAAAGTACAAAATTTTGTCAACTTTTAACTTTCTACGTACGTTGAGTAGTTTGACGGATATTGGTTGGTTTTTTTGATATGTTCTGATTTATATTTTTGTGTTTTGTGGAAGCAAAAATAATGTTAAACAAAAGAAATAAACAAAATAAATAATAAAGTTGAGTTTAATATGTAAAATGGAGAATCAACATATTGAAGCTGTTCAAATGCTTCCGTCAATAAAGTACTCATTGTGCCAACCTTCTCCGTTGTTGCGCTAATGTCAGTTGAAGAAGACGAAGTTTAACGTGTGACGGATTCATTGTGCCCGGCCTTAACGCAAGAACATTTGCATCAGACATCGATTATCTTCAATGTATTTGTAATTGTTGTGTGTTACTGCTCAAGGCTCAGTTAGCCTTGAGGCTCAGTTAGCCGACTGTAATGTAACTGCAACAGTAAGAAACAGCTGATCGATTTTGTTATGTGAAAAGTAATGAAAATGGTTGTAGAGATGTAATGTAGCGTAACATACTTTTCATATAAAAATATCGATCAGGTGTTTTCTACGTTACAGTTACTTTACATTACAGTCGGCTAACTGAGCCTTTAGACTGTAATGGAATGTAACTGCAACAATAGGAAACAGCTGATCGATATATTTTTTTATATTTCGTAGTAGAATTTGTTTTCCTGATGCCTAAAGCTATCGAAAAACCGATGGCACAATATCGATTAATTTTTTTTTCGAACAAATCGACCCGCTTTAAAGTACATAGATGTTTTCCTTTTGTCACCTCCGACATTTTTTTCATTGCATTTTTGGTCATCTTCTCGAAAATCCCTTTCATTTGATACCCATATCATAAAAGAAATAAAAAGAGTAATACGACCCTTTTTGGTATCCTAGTAGCTATGTATGTATGTATGCACATCCATGTGCATATGGGCTATTCCACAGGATGCCACGTACGTTGACCAATCAATTAAGCTTGTATTTCAGAGAAAATTTAAATTTTTCTCTATTTCTTTATGTACTTTTGAGGAGCGTGAGTAGCCCTACCTTTGATAAAATATAAGGAATATTCTAACCGCATTGATCTAAAATACAAGCTTAATTGATTGGTCAACGTACGTGACATCGTACGTGACATTCTCTGGAATAGCCCATACACAAATTTATTTTTTACATTTAATATAAAAATCAGGGAATAACTTTTATTTCTGCTCAAAAAAAAAAATCAGTAATTGATTTTTATTTCTGCTCAAAAAAATAAAAATCAGAAAATAACAATTATTGCTGCCCAAAAAAATAAAAATCCAAAATTTTTAAATCATTTGAGTTTTGAAAAGTCTAATTGAAAACAATCAAAATGGTGTTATTGCCTAGGCTCTACAAGAATAATAATTACTTTCGGTCGCTGGAAAAATCATCAATATCAAATTCTTTTAATTTCTTGCAGACAATTTTTTGTAGCATCTGAATTAAAAAAGCTAACATACATATGTATATATTTATCGCCAGAAAAATCGACATGTCGCCAAACCAAAAATTTGGACTCAAAACAAGTTTTAAAATCGCCACGTTTGGCGAGAAATTGCCATATCCAACATCCCTAGAGACGAGTTACATTTGTGTGAAATGTATTAAATCGTATTAGTGAAAAAAAAACACTTAAGCGCAATTGAATACAAAAATCATGAGTATGAAACAAAAATAATTAGATAATTCATGTTATATATTTTGCAGCAAATCGGGAAGATTTGTAAAGCGAATAAAAGTAAAAATAATAAATTAATTCAATAGATCAAATAATTTTTCTTCAACACAAACACACAGGAAATTGTTTAATTAAAAAATCAGGGGCCTAATTCTCGCATTCAATTGCGAGCGAGTTATTTATTACTAGAGATGTGCACGTGAGTGTTTTCTGACTCACGACACGCACGCTCACGCAGAAAAATATTTTACTCACGCACTTTCACGCACGAATGATTTTGAAAATTTTCACGATCACGCACGCTCACGAATAAAATATTTTTAATAACGCATGAGCACTTTACAACTTATCACGATCACACACGCTCACGAAAAAGTATATGTATAATTTTCATGTTTTTTGGGTTGAAAAATAGGTTCTTAGATATACATATGTATATAGATATCTATGTATGTATATATGTGTGCTCGTGTTTTTGTAAAATTTACAATGTAAATTAAAATAAAGCAAAGTTAATTTAATATCGTTTTAAATATTCGTATTCGCGGATATCATTTTAAATATTCGAATTCGAGTTGTCGTATGTCAAAAATTGACATTCCGCACATGTATGTATGTATACATAGATAATATAAATGTGAAGGTAAGACGTATGATCAATTAAATAAATGATAATCAAATAAATGAGAAAAGCATATTAAATAAGAAAACATAGAAATTACTAAAATTTTTCTGTTACGTAACAAAGACTCCCCCCACCAGACAAGCTAATCGCTTTGCGAATTGTGTTTGTGTTAAAGAAAACTTACTCTTAAAAAAAACAAATCATAACAAAACTCGAACCCCACCCCTCCCCTCTACTGCGTTACGTAATATATGGACGGTCCCTAAAGCAAAAAACATTTTCTGCGATACAATTCGTCAGTAGTATTGTTGACAAAGACATTATTGAATCAGTAGTGTTTCTCAATTGATACTTCTTACAGGGTATCTAAGAAACATACATACATACAAACTTACTTACAGACTTTTACTTATGTACTCAAAAATCAAAGTTTTAATGTTAAAAAAAAATTGTGCAGAGAAACTACCGAAATGTCTTAACGAATTCGGTACGACAAGTCTGACTTCAGAAAAAGGCGAAACATTTTGTTTTGGGGGTATTCATTATGTTTGTAAGCTCATACTACCATACATATTACTATACAAATATGCATTTATTATTATAAAATAATTTGTTTCAAATGATTGAATACAGTTACATATGTACCTATGCAAGAATGTTATCTCGTGAGAGCGTGAGAATTCGTGCGTGATTATTAAAAAAAGCTCACGCACGAGTAAATTTTTTTCAGTCACGGTCACGCACTCACGCGTGATTAGTTATAATATTTGATCACGAATCACGTGAATCACGCGTGATTCACGCGTGACACGATAAAATCACGACATTTGCACATCTCTATTTATTACTCGAATGTTCGAGTTTTTAACTTTTGGCATTTTCGCATTCGGTTTCGAATAACACATATCAAAATTTCTAATGACAGCATTGGATAACGCGCATACATTCGAATGCAACAGTTCGTGATTTTGCTCGCAAGCAAAAAGGCATTCGAAATCATGTTTAACATAGAAAAAGCGAAGAAAAGGAAAATGTATGTTCAATATTTGACTTATTTATTTATAAATGAATGAATGCACATATGTACGTATAAAAATACAAATTAAAAAATGTCTAGTTGACTTCAAATATAACAAAACACACTGACTTGGCAAATAATAAAATAAAATATAAAAAAAAATCAACCAACTCTGGGAGCATCTAAATAACAAATTAACTGCTTCTGGTCAACCAATAAAAGAATCGAAAATGTAGCTAGTGCTATATTCTCTAACTTTACACTAATTTATTATTATTAAGGTATTAATTAAGTTAAAATGAAAATAACATTTATGTATGTATATTCGTTTCTTTTTTCTGCATATACGTTTGTATGTACGTACATACATATATTTTTTCACACATACATATATACAAACATATGCTTTTGCCTACAATTTATTCAGTGTTGTGAAATGAATTTACATATATATAAATATATTTGCCTTTTTCCAACACTGAAACAAAAACTCGATTCGCTTGGTAACGAGTGACATCATTTGAAAATTTCTAGCCATCGAAATTAATTTCTATTCGAATGCAATTCCGAGCACGAGTGCAGGAATTAGGCCCCAGATTACCATCATTAACATCATTGTTCTCTCTGTCATAGCTGTCGTGTTTGTGCCAATAAATTTAAAGAAACTCTCAGAAATTTCACAGTCGTAGCAACAACAACTGCTTGATATTTTCAATTGAAACCTGTTTGGTCTATTTTTTGTATTTATAACTTTGCTATTTATTGGGCAATAAAGGAGTTAAGACGTGATTTTCGTAACAAAAACAATCCAGACTATTACAGTTATAAATTTATTTTTGTTTTGATTTCTTTGTGCTTAAAAGCAGAGTACGAAAATAAACCAAATAAATTGTTTGATTTTGTTTTGTTTCGTTGTTTGAAGTAAGTGAATCAAAAACAAAACAAAAACAATGAGAACGATTGCTTAATTTGTTTTTGCACAAGAGTACAAGCCAGAGAACACAGCCGATCGGCTATAGGCCGGCTAACAGCCGCCACCGGCTACAAACAATACATCAATTTAATCGTACGCAGCTAGAAAAGAAAACAATGGGAATTAAATGACAACGTTTTGAAATATTTGCAGAGAATTTGGCATCATCATATAATGTAATTATCGTGTCTGTCACGACTTTCGAACGTTTTCAATTAGAATGAAAATTTCCGAATCGCAAAAAAAGATTTGGTGTCTGCATACTTCCGAATATTTTTGCAAAGTTGGTTGCTAATGTGGGCATGTTTTTCATGTCCCCTTTTCTATGTATTAAAACCAAATATATATTGGTTTAAATTTCCGAATTAGGTAGATGAGATATCAAGCCTAATTTTAAAAAAGATTTCGTTTAAATTACATTAATTTTAATGTAATTTAATGTAAAAAAGGCGATTCTATTTACTTTCGCATTGCTTGGTGCAGGCGAAAGTAAAACGAAAAAATTATTCGGAAGTGAATGTTAGGACACCAAAATATGCGGAAAAGATTCACTTTCACACGGATGTGAAAGTCATGACAGACACGTATATTGAAATGTTATTTCACATATGATATTTGTTTCAGATAACTAAGCCGCATAGCTATAACCGGGTGTACTTAGACACCTCTCTTCTTTTTTTCAAACTATAATTTCTATATTACTTTCACTTGGATAAAACAAACATGACATATGTTTTACTTGTATCATAAGCTACCAACTAGACCCGACAACTTTCATCGACATTTCCACAATTACGAGAAAGAATTAGGAAATCTTCTTGTTAGCAATTTAACTACCTCTTTCATATTATGGTGTTAATTGGCATTTTTTTTATCAAAAACTTCATAACAAAGATTACGCACTTTCCTAAACGCAATTTTTGTGTATTCTGTCATTGGTAATAATTCGAAAACAATAACATATTACTCTGTTGTAATTTTTTTTTTGTAGTTCCTTTGTTGTGAGTTAAGGTTTGCTATGATAAATCGCAAAAAATTTCACGTATGGAAAAATTGCTAAATATAAAATAAAAATGGCTAATGCAAAATTTAGCTACAAAGTGGCTAAATTGGCATCACTGGTTATTACATTGTTATGTTACATTTTGAATTTTTTTGTTAATTTAAAAATTTAAGCTATCCATGAACTTCAATATGTTAAATATGTATGAAAGGTTGTTTGTACTTTAGTTGCTGGTTGTTAAATATTTCCTTGTTCTTTATTTTGGTTTAAAAATTATGGTCACCGTACATAGATATATATTTCTGTGGCATAAAGTGCTTAAGTCGAGATAAACTGATTTTAAGTTAATGGTACTTCCGTAATCTGCATATTCTAAAGCACCCCTGGTCAAAATTTCAATTAATTTGTGTAATTTTTCAGGAAGTTATAGCACTATGACTTGCGACTTATCTTTTTTAGACTTTTAATCCCATTTGGAATAATAAATAATAAACTTAGGTTATACTTTGGTATATTTCAACTTAAATGTGTTACTTATAGTGTGTAGAACATTGTTTGCTTAGAAAAATAAATTTTAACAGGGAATTTCCCAATTTAACTGTAAAAGAAATAAATTTCTGAAAATCGACTTAAACTAAAAGCATTTTTTCTTTATTGCCACAGATTTTATAGGTTTTTCACAAATTTGAACAGAGCACCATACTTTAAATGAAAAATTTGACATCTGAATTGAGTATTTTGTTGAATACATATATTTACTTATTTTTATTGTTTTTTATATGCATGCACTAACCGAATATGCTCATACTTGATTTGACGTACTTTGCGCTTTGTTTACACAGAGAGGCACGTGTCAGTTAAGTGGATTTAGAAATAAAAATATCAGCAAGCGGATAGGGGACTAATAAACAAGCAAACTAACAAAAAGACTAACAGACACTCTTTATCACGTGCCATTGCAATAAAAAAGTATTATTTAATATTAATAATCATAATGGGAAATTAAAAAAAAAATAAACAACCCGTTAAGTTGAAAAGGATCTGTTTTCAATCAAATATACTGCAGACGGCCAAACACACATTCAAAAGGCTAAAATGAGAATCTACATACAAGAAAAGTACATTCAATTATTAACAAGTAATGAAAATTAATCAATTTAAATACTCCCCAATCGCCAAAGAAAATAGAGTGCGCTTCAAACAAAAATTATAGATATACCCGCCTTTAAAAACTGTTAAAACTCCTAACTAACAAAAAAAAAAAAAAAAAAAGGATATTTTAACACAAGTCAATGGTCGGAACTACAGAAAATTCAGCTCATTCCCAATAATTTATAATCTTAATTGCAATAAGTGAACTTTTGTAGTTAATAATGCATAATAATTAAATATTATCGTATTTTATACTCTGTAAAAGTATCATACAAATTGTTTCCACATTCAAATCTTGAGAGATGAAAATATTTGAATATCTTTGTTGAGTTGTACGAAAATTTAAAACTAAAATCGTCACGAAAACATAAATAAGGAAAAGGAAATATATATGTATGTATGTCAGATAATATGTTGCCAATTCTATTTAACTACAACTTTATTACTTTAAGCTCGTCATTGTTGTTTTTTCGGTAAATAAAATCATTTCTTCCATTCGATATCGGTATTCGGAATTTCTACTTATTAATGACAACTTTGTTAAGTGCAAGAAACAGTGGCGGATCAACTTAAAATTCAACCGACAACTGCGAACCGACCAACTCCCAAATTATACAAACTGACTTGATATTTTTACATCTTACTGTTGCTTAAGGCCGTGATACACTATCATACACAGTAGTACGATTCATTCACTACAAAATCCGACTGAATTCTGTCACACTCAAAAAAAAAAAAAAAAAATACGTGTGGCACTCGGGGACTGCCGCGGTAAAGCTATTGCTTAGCATTTTTTTTTATCAACTTATGCAAATTTATTTTTTTAAATAAAAAACCTGCTCTTAAGTACGCCACATTGTGTTTTCCTACATGTAAAAATCTGTTCTAGAAATACTCTATGTTAATGAAATCAATAGCATACTTTAGGGGTTAACATACACTCTGCGATTCAAATAGAAATAGTCTTAGGTTTTTTTTTCGTTACGGAATTTCTTGATTCGGTCGACACCATCAACGCCTGCGATAAAAGTAATGCAATAGCTTAAAATGCAACAAAATCCCTTATAGGTGCCACACTATTACACAAAAAAGATGCAAAAACATATGTCTGTTTTACTAATGTAAGCAAATGCAATTTTCCTCCATTTAAAATAATTTTTATGTTTAATTATTTTGCATTTATAAAAAATAATAACGCAAAATGCACCTATCTCTCTCTTTAAATAAATGAAGCAGACATTGCTAGTTTCTTACCAGTTGCTTTCGAAAATGCATCTCTGATCTAATAGAGATTATCATTTTATGCCAAAAAAATCTGTCACACATATCACATTTTTAATCCACACTATCATACGTGTGTGCTCAGATTTTTTTGAAAGATCGAACGACTGTGTATGATAGTGTATCACACACAGCCTTTAACGTGATTGTTTTTTTTTTTTGGTTTTTTTTTTGATAATCAGTGCTATAAAATAAAAAATGCGAGGCCTAAACCCGCTAAAGATAAAAACTGCTAATTACTTAATCAATTCCTTTGACATTTTATACATGAACGTTTGATGTATTATTAGCAAATAAGATTAAATGTTCACAGAGTTTTCTTTACATGTAAGAGAGATTTTTAAAGAAACCAATATTTTACGAAACGTTACAGAGAGGAGTATTTGAGCCAAAGACCTGGCCAATACTGTTTCTTTAGTTTAGATTGTATGTGAAAAGTTATTGGCATAAATATGTCTTACAGTTCTAGGCTGTTAAAGCTTGAAAACAAGAAAAATAGCACAAAGGCAAAAAACTTCCCGCCAGAGAACTAATCCTGCCTCTGAAAAATTGAATATTTTTCTTAACTTTTTTCATACTTTTGTTGTCGGCGAAAGTTCAAACCCCTGAAATGGGACCCAGGAGATCGTTGAGCGGTGACATAAATTTTATTTGTAAAAAATAATGTAAATATTAAAAAAATGCACTACTTATGTCTTAATATCATAAAAATTAAACTTATGAAATTTTATAGGCAGGGGGAGTATGTCTTCCCTCAAAGCAAAACATTCTTACTCATATTTATCCATGCAAGATGACCAAAAACAGAAACAAGAATTTATAAAAAATAAAATCAAAAATCCGACTTCGACCAACTTTGAAAAGTTAAATATTCTAAATGGTCATTCGAAATGAAAAATCATAAGAGAAACCTAAAGATGATTTTAAAATACCTGTCGAATGATACGTATTTTGATATAATTCGCCGACTTTTGAATCTTTTCGTATTTGCAAAATGGAGTTGGCCGCCATATTGAATTTTTTCAACTGACATGTCCTTAGTGACACTCCTGGGATTAAGACAAATCGATTGACGTAACAGTCATTAGAATCGGTCCAGACTTTCGGTTTATATAGTGCCGCAAGGGAACACACATACATACATACATACACAGACTGATAGACACAATACTCTTCTTTGCGTTGCGCAGTCGGGTAAAAAAGATGAAATTTTAAAAAAATCACAAAAAAATGGCGCAAACTTTTTTCTTGCATCTAAAATCAGAGATCTTCAATTTTTTTGTGGTACAAAACATAATTCTAAATGAAACTTCTTTCACTTTTAAAAACCTTCTTCTTATTTTTTGTTTGCAAAAAGTGTATAATTTTTTTCTTTTTAATTTAAAATAAAATTACGTAATAACTTTTTTCGTTTAGCCACAGAAAAATATCGTATAAACATGTTAAAACCAAAAAAAAAACATTAATTTTCTTAACTTTCCTGAATTTAGCAGTGTATCAGAGCTACAAATCACAGCTCAAAGTCTTCAAAATTGACAATATGATGTAAAATTTTGTTGGGTATCAAACTGTGTACTTAGTTCTTAAGATTTCAATAAATTCATTTTTGCTTTTTTGACCAACTTTTTGCTTCAAATACTTCTCTGTGCGTAGGCAAAGTGAGTTTTTCGACATGTTTCAAACGTTGCACTGTGGCGCCTTTTACAAAAAACCGTGGCAAAAACACAAAATTTTGTAAAATGAATGAACACATCGTATAAAGCCAATTTAAAAACGTTTTCCTTAATTCGATAAAAATTATAGCTGGTGGAGCTGCGTAATTTTTTTAGAAAGCCACAAAAAAGTGATCTTGGCAAAAAAAAAATACAATTTAGAATTGAAGTGTCAGAAACATTGCAGTTCGATCATTACTTTTTTGGTATTGCTTTAAAAGTATGTTTATTTTTTTATTAAAAAAAGCAACGAAATGTTCATCAAATGCCCCACTTTTTCGGCAGATGCCGATTTTCACACGCCCTATATTTAGGCAATTTTTTTCAAATAAAATAAAGCATATGTAAAAATGGCCAAAAATGGGCCCACCCATATTTTCTGAGAATATTTGCTACATAATATTTTTAATAATTTAATTAAATTTATTGACAAAAAATTACAGGTTTTCTTGAAATATGAAGAAAGCTGTTACATACAATCTCAGCGAAAACTAGAATATTTTACCCCCTTTTAAAATATGTACCAAATATTTCTTCAAAATGTGAAAAGAAATAAACAATAAAAAAGGGTTTTCCGAAATCGTTTTCACGGCAGCACTTACTTGTTACATATTTTTATTGCTTCTCGTTAAAACAGGATGTACACGATGACTTTTTTCCCTAAATTTTTCATGAATTTTCTGTAGCCTCTATAGCCCCTTCGTCAATAAATTCTAGAACAGTCACCGTAAAAAGTCATAGTGTGAACGTATAAATAATGAGCAATATTTTGCTCTATTGGCTATTGTGTAAAAATTACACGATTTGCCAGGATATCATGAAAAGGACGTTAAAATTAAGATTCACTTGGTTTACTTGAAAATTAATAAAAAATGGAAAAGAACTCAGAATAGCTAAATGGAGTAACAACTTTTGAAAAAATCGAAGAACTGCATACACCTGCTGACAGCAGAAGAGGAAGACCTGCAAAAACTATAAACGAGTGTTCGGAGTACACAAAAAAAAACGTAAACTTTAAAAAGGCACAAAAAATATATCTAAATTGCATCTTTCAGAAGCATTATGGCTTAAGTACGCAAAAGACAAAAGCTGTGGCGCTTGCAAGCCCAGATCGACTGCAGAGAATTAAAGAGAGTATTCCAATTCCTCCAAATGCTTTATCCACAAAGTATACCATAGAAGAAACCTTAGCGTTATTTATGAACTTGGGATTGTCAAAGGAAAAACATTCTATTTTATATTATATTTTAAATAAACATAATGTGAATATTCTTCTTGGATAAAAAAAGTTTGCATCTGCCAAAAAAGAAGCGGTGCCATCTAATGTAAAGTTTACAAACAAACAAAGCTTACAACCAAACGCCTCATTCAAAGTTTGCTTGAAAAGGAAGCAGTATTACTTCCTAATAGGCTTACATTGATAAATAAGTGGGGATGTGATGGATCATCCGGTCAAAGTGCTTACAAACAAGTAATATCGACAAATGACAAACGTATTACACAGAAAAAAATATTATCAAAATGCAACCAGCAAAACAAATTGTTAGTAATTAATTTAAATTGAAATATATATTTAGTTAATATAACAAGTTAAGTATTTCATACGACAAACACAGACATTTTTTTCCAATAAACTGAACTAACCAAATTTTATGTTATACATGGCGCAAAAACTCAATAATTTTTGAATATTTTTTTTTATTAAAAATGTCAACTAAAGATTTTGTTGTTGTTCGTTGTTGATATAACAAATTTAAATTTTTCTAGTCAATTAAATTACTCAACAAAAGTATTTGTTAAATTATGTCATAACGGAATACGCACATGTAGAAGAAACATAAGTACTCGTATTTTGTTTGACTTCATTATTTGCTTAACTAATAACGATTTGCTCTTTAGCTGAGTGGTAAGTACGTTAGTCTATTAGTCAAGATATTGCCGGTTCGACTCATCCTAAGCAACTTAAAAATTTAACACAAAACCAAATTGTAAAAAAAAATTAAACAAAAACAAACAAAGAAACAACACACATTAGAATTTGGAAAACGAATTCACTAAAAATTTTTGTTTTCTGTTAACAACTCAATTGTGAATAACACAATCATATTAATTGGAAATAATTGAGTTGATTTTGTTTTCTTATGTTACAAATGTGTGTTTGTATTTACAAAAATCGTTGAAGGTGCCTTTTTAAATAATATTTTAATTGTATTCACAAATAAATTATTTGTATTTACAAATCTTTTTTTTTTCTGTGTACAGATGCAAATTTGTTTATGGCTTCTGAAGTTTCTTTACGATTTAGAAGTGAAATACTTCGCCCATCATTAGTTATTTTTTGCCGTCCGATATTTTTTAAACATGAAAAGGAGTCTTCAGGAACAATCAAATCTACAGTAGACGATATAAAAAAGCAAATTTCTGAACCAAAGCCTTCTGTTCTTGAAATGAAGAATGTAATAACTGTTTTCATTGATTATGAATTTTGTCTTACAATGATTGATGGCAAAGTCTTAAATGTAATAACAGATACTTTGTCGTCTTTGAAGTGTGCGATTTGCAAAAAGTCACAGAAAGAATTAAAAATGTTTGGTGATTCAAGTGATGAGCAAAACTACGAATATGGAATTTCTCCATTACACGGTATAATTAGGTGCATGAAGCTCATTTTAAAATTAGAGTATACAATTGGGGTGGCGTTGGCTGAAGTAGTTAGCACGTTGACTGCAAAACCTAAGGTCCTGGGTTCGAGCCCGGTGTCCGACAGTCATTAAAATAACAACACCATGCATTTTTCTGATGTGCATTAGCGTCTTTTGTATCAGTTGTTGTGGAAAAAGTTCAAGTGATGTAGGCATAATGCACTGGGTCACTAAAACTACACCGGCTTCAGCAGATGCTAATCCTAATGTAACATCCGAGCGCCGTCCTTCGTAGTGTAGCAGAATCATCGGCGAAGTAAAATAACCAATGGCTACTAAACACAGCTTCAAAATTTAATACGCCTCATTTGACACCAGAAGGCGCTGCAACACTGCATTATTAAAAAAAAGCGTGCAAAAAAGCAGATTTGTAAAAGAATGAAGCTTTCCTCTCTCTCTCTTCCTTCATCTTCATACTTCACTATCACTATCCTTTCCCTATCATCCTCTCTTAGTAACTTACCTTCAACACACAGGTATCACAAAGGGATCATTGTATTGGACCCAAGTGAGCTGGATTCTAAATTTCCCCTTCCTTACCAGCAGCCTGCTAACCTAACCTAACCTAACCTATTTATTTATTTCGGCACTACAATACAACAAGAATAAATCTTATGTTACAGTATTGGTTAGATATTTGGCAAACAAATAGATATTTTAACATGCATATTTAATTAAGGAAAAAAAGTTATAAAAAACAAAAAGTAAAAAAAAATATATATGTATATAAAATTGAAAAAAGAGAAAAAAATTATAAGACTATTAAAAAGAAAGAAAAAAATAAAGAAAAAATGTTTTACAAAGATTTTATTTGGTAAATATAACACATAGGTATCAAGAAAAATGATTGAATATCGCAGATTTAAAACGACTTGCATTGCTTATTAATTGTATTTGGGGTGGTAATTTGCTCCAGAGTCGGATTGAATTAATAAAAAAATGTTGCTCAGAAATCGCTTTATTGTATTTTGTGTTATTTATTTTGTTCCCAGTTCTCGTTGAACCTTCATAGTGAAGACACATTAAAGCGGATTTTTTTTACATACACACATACGAAACAAATATAAAAAACAACAAAATCAAAAATCATACAAAAAATATTCGTAATACATATTCACCTTGATAAATAAGCTTATTGGCTTTACTAATATTTTTTACATAGCAAGAAATAGCAAAAATAAAAAAACCGTGAACACAAACAAAGTTCCCTTGAAGAATAATACTCTGTATGAGTATCTCAAAGGAAAAAAATTTTGAAGTGAGTTCTAACGGCAGAAATGCTTATTTTACTGTGAGTTCTGAAACTCTTAATGAAAAAAATATAAATAATAAATCTGATGAAAATCTTTTTTTAACGGCAAAGCCAATTTTTCGTCAGCGATCAACTTCGCTTTGTCCAATGCCAACTAGTGAATCGTTAACATTACCATTGCCTAGTACTTCTTCATTTAAGTCTGCGATATCATCCGCATCGGGCTCGCGTTCATCACTAAACCAAGTTATCACTACAGATAACAATAGCTCAAAACCCAAGGTACAAGTGGGAATGGTGGACAGATATATAACAGTGGTAAAGCGTGGGCGAAGCCCAAATTCTTCAAAAATTTCATCTGCCCCATTGATGTCTAGGGATAACAGCGCATCATCTACCAATCGTCAAAATCGTTTTTCATTATTGCAAGACACCGACGACAAGCCCTCTACATCATCGCAAAAGTCTTTTAAGCCACCACCTATTTATCTAAGAGAAAAGAATTCTAACGCGCTTATAAAAAAAACTACTGTCGACCATTGGTGAAAATACTTTTCACATCGTTCCAATTAAACGAGGTAATATTGATGAAACTAAAATCCAAATATATAATGAAAAAGACTTCCGAAAAATTGTTAGTGAATTCAAAAAAAAAAAAAACAAATTTTTACACATACCAACTTAAGAGTGCTAAAGGCCTACAGATAGTATTAAAGGGCATAGATTCATATGTTGAACCCGAAGAAGTAAAATGTGCACTTGTCGACCAAGGATTCAAAGTAAAAAATGTTACCAACATATTTAATAGAGAAAAGGTCCGCCAACGCCTATTTCGGGTTGAACTGGAGCCGAATGACATACAATTGAAAAAAAATGAATCCCATCCAGTTTATAACGTAAAGTATCTCTTACATCGAAGAGCCACGTAAGCGTTCAGGTCCCGTACAGTGCCATAATTGCCAAGAATATGGCCATACGAAAACTTACTGCAAGTTACCTACAGTGTGACTTATCTGCGGTGTATTGCATGGTACTGCTAGCTGCACTAAGCCAAAAGATCAAGCAGAAAAAAAATGTAGTAATTGTGGAGGTAATCACACAGCTAACTATAGAGGGTGCCCTGTATATTCTTTCGTTAAACAGGCTATGGGTCAAAAACCCAAGTTAACTCCAGCTCTACAAGTAAACGCGAACTCCGACACTTTTGCTCAAATCAGCCAACCAGTTACTTCACGTGTATCATATGCTGATGCTGCTAAGACTAGTTCAATTCCCACGCAAAATGTTCCACCGCCAAATAATTCAACGAATTCAAACTCAAGCTTTAACTTTAGTCGCCTTGAAGCTACTATTGAGAATCTGGTGCTAACTATAAACAACTTTACTACAAATATGACAAGTATGATGCAAGAAATGCTGCGAATGCAGAATACACTGCTTCAAGCATTAGTTAATAAACCATGAACACGTTAAAAATATGTTTCTGGAACGCAAACGGCATTCGCCAACATAAAAATGAACTTGAGCACTTCCTCATGGAAAAAAATATTGATATAATGTTGGTTTCTGAGACTCATTTGACCTCAAGAAGCTTATTTAAAATAAATGGTTACACTTTATATGATACAAAGGACCCGAGAGAGAGAGCATGTGGTGGATCAGCAATTCTGATTAAGTCAAGACTCAAGCACTATGTCCTTGACAACGTTAGTGAAGAATATTTGCAAGCAACGAAAATTTTCGTAGAAAATTTTTGTGCGAATTTCGTGATATCATCAATTTACTCACCTCCCAGATTTTCAGTTATCGAAGATCAGTATGAGAAGTTCTACAAATCGCTTGGATCTTGTTTCGTGGCAGCTGGTGACTACAATGCAAAACATACGTACTGGGGATTGCGTCTTGTTACACCTAGAGGTCGAGCCTTGTTCAATGCAATTTCAAAAATGGGCTTAGATGTCATTTCGAGTGGGGAGCCTACTTACTGGCCTACTGACATAAGAAAAATTCCAGATGTTATAGATTTTGCCGTCACGAAAAATATTCATAGGGACTTAATTCATGTAGAGGCCTCTCTAGATCTGTCCTCCGATCACTCTCCAACAATAGTTACAATTTTCAAAACACTAAGGAGTGATTTAACTAACTCATATGTGAAGTTGATTAATGGAATCAACTGGCTGGCATTCAAAAAATATCTTATTAGTCACTGCGTAGAAAACATTCAGCTTAGATCATGCGATGATATTGAATTTAATATTGCCAATCTTAACGAAAATATTAAACAGGCTGCTGAGCACGCCACTACCTCCTATCCGCAGACCGGCTTTAACAGAATTTATTCTACGGAAATTGAACGTCTTGTATGTGAAAAAAGGAGAGCTAGAAGAGAATGGCAACAGCACAGATCACCTCTAAATAAAATCAGACTTAAAGAATGTACTAAACGACTCAAAGAGCTGCTATCATCGGAAAAACTGCACTACTGGAAAAGTATTTAGAAGGTCTTGATGTAACGTCCGCATCTAATTACTCTTTATGGCGCGCTACTAGAAATCTTAAACGACCCGTTGATCTTAAATCACGGGATAGTGAGAAAGGTAACTTATTTTCTGAGCATTTCAAATCTGTATCCACTCCCAATTCATGTACGGATGCTGCTGATTTACCGTGTGTAGTTTCTCTACCCCCTCGTCCCTTAAGGTTTAAGATGCGTGAAGTACAAAAAGTAATTGCTGAACTCAACCCGAAGAAAGCTCCAGGTATTGATGGCATTAGTAACAAAATGCTCATGAACTTGCCTCATATTGCAATAATAATCCTGCTATTTACTTTTAATGCTATTTTAAGAATGCAGTATTTTCCACATAACTGGAAACTGGCCAAGATCAAAATGATTCCAAAGGCGGGCAAAGATCTTACCAAGACTGAGTCATATAGGCCTATAAGCTTACTATCTACAATCTCAAAGCTTTTCGAAAAGCTGCTCATGACTAAATTGTCCAGAATTTTAACTAATAATGGGTGCATCCCGGACCATCAATTTGGCGTTAGAAGTCAGCACAGCACGATTGAACAAACGCATAGACTGGTCCAAGTTGTAAGAAGAACATTTGAAGAAAAGAAGTATTGTTCTGCTCTCTTTATTGATGTTTCTCAGGCATTTGATAAAGTATGGCACGAAGGCCTAGTTTTAAAATTGAAGACATATCTGCCAATAAACATTAAAAAGCTTTAGGAAAGTTATATTATTGATAGGAAGTTCACTGTTGTGGAAGGAGAGTTCACGAGTGTGCCCGAATCTATATCTTCTGGTGTGCCCCAGGGTAGTATTCTGGGTCCTGTCTTGTATTTAATATATACTTGTGATATGCCTGTGAGCAATAATATCCATATTTCTACTTTTGCCGATGATACAGCCTGCATGAGTGTGCACGAAAACCCTTATGAGGCATCCCGCAATCTCCAGGAACATATCACTCAGCTGGAAATATGGTTGAACTTATGGAGAATTAAAGTCAATGAACAAAAGTGTGTCCATATAACGTTCACCCTAAGAAGAGATACTTGCTCCTCCATTCGAATCAACAATCAAAATATTCCTCAATATTCCCTAGTGAAATACCTTGGTATACACCTTGATCGAAGACTTACATGGAAACATCATATTGACTCTAAGTTAACTCAGATGAAACTTAAGTTAACTCAAATATATTGGTTGATTGGCAGAAACTCAACACTCAGCCTAGACTGCAAACTTTTATCATACAAGTCGCTTTTGAAGCCAATATGGAATTCAGTTATGGGGCACTGCTTCAGCTTCCAATGTCGAGAGAATCCAACGAAGGCAAAACAAAATCTTACGGTTAATAACATCGGCTCCATGGTACATGCAAAATTCTATTATACATCGTGATTTAAATATGCCACTAGTGACTGAAGAAATTGCAAAATACGCAGGCAAATATTTAACAAAACTGGAATCACATCCTAATCCGCTTGCTCGTAATATTTTGAACTTTACTGGACACATCCGCTTAAAAAAGAGGGACACACGGGCTCTTATACCTAACACTCCAGATGGGACTACTTGAAAATACTTTCCCCCCCTTTTTTTTGATTATCACTACTAATGTATTATTTATAACTACCACTAAGTTTATGTCCGACACTGGTCGGGCCTAATAATTTTTTTTTATAGATTTAAGATTTGAATACTTATTGTTAGTTCATATATGAAGATACAATAAATAAATACATGAATTAAAAAAAAAAAAAAAAAAAATTATTTTGTAACCCCTATTTGATCTGGAGAAAGTAAGCTTTTCATAAAGATACGCTGGTTTATGATCATATATGATTTTGTGTAGACATATCAGAACTCGACACTTTAATAAATTATCAAAGGTAACATTATACATTTGTTTGGCAAAATGTGAGATGCTACACCATATACATATCTTGCAATGTTATTATATGTCAAGTTTAGCCTTCTCCTACTTACAGCATCACAGTTTGCAAACAACTCACAACCGTACATTAGGGTTGGTAACAAATAACTTTTAGCTAGCAGTAGTCGAATATGCATCGGTGTAAAAGTTTGTGACACCCACAGGTTTCTTAGCATGGAAAATGTTTTGCCACAATTTGCTTTAATGTGATCCGACCAATTTAAATCCTTATTAAAAGTCACTCCAAGATTTTTTGCAGATTCTACGACATTAATAATTACGTTATTGATATGTATTGGTGGTAGACTTATATTGAAGTTTTTTGGTTTTCCAATTATCAAGGCTACCGATTTTTTTGGGTTTAGGCTTAATCCGTTTGCAGATGCCCATAAATGAATCTTTTTAAGTCATGATTAATTAAGTTTATACAGTTTGTTACATATGAAATGTTACAGCTTATAAATAATTGCACGTCGTCAGCATACATTTGTATTTTACAATATTCTATTTGTACTGGAAGGTCGTTTGTTTAAATAGAATATAGCAGTGGCCCAAGAATTGAACCCTGGGGTACACCTCTTGGCATATAGCAACTACTCGATATATTATCTTTATGATAAACACTTTGGCTTTGATCATTTAAATAAGATGAGAGTAGTTTTATTGCAGTCGCAGAGAAATTACACATATATTTTAATTTAAAGCATAAAACAGAATGATGGACAGTATCAAATGCCTTAGAATGATCAAGAAGAATTAGGAATGACATTATTTGGCGTTGATCAATTTGGCACCTAGAGTATACAATTCCATGACAAGCAGGAAAAAACTATCTGCTCGAAAAAAAATATACAACATGAATTTCTTAAGACTGTTCAAAGCAGTGTTATGGAAATACCAATGATGGTAATATGTCCAGAGCATTTTTTGAAAATGATGAGGTAACAGCCCGAACTACTGGGGTCGACAATCATATTTTGAAAAGGTTGGCAGTTATGTTAAATGTTAGAAGTTCTAGAGAAATGGTAAATAGCCCAAAGTTTCATGATTATGCATCAAAAACTGCCCAACTTTTGGCTCAAATATACCCTGAAAAGAAACTTACTCCTATATTCCATAAAATTTTGGCTCCTGGTAGAAATTTAATTGAATATCAATGCTTACCAATTGGAGGGCTATCAGAGAAGAAGACCAGGAATGCAAAAAGAAAGACTACAAACACTTTAGATACACAAATACTTGCAAAATTTCGCGGATTAGACATAATGAGGACCCTTTCAATATGTTGGCGGCCTCTTTAGATCCACTAATTTCATTACGGAGACATTTATTCCATGAAGTTCCTTTCATTTGTTACGATGGGCATTATTTGGTTTTTGAAAAAGCATAACATTTTACGAGCATATCAAATATAGAATATTATATTACATATTTCTTTAATGTGCAATATTTCACGTTGCATGAGTAACAGCAAACTTAGTATAAATTCTTCTAAGACCAAAGCGATGATTTTTAAACCGCCTAGTACTGTGATTATCCTGTCTATCATGATTGATGGCTAGCCTGACCAGACATCCCAATTTAGGCGGGATTATCCCGCTTTTCACAGATCGATCCCGCCTCGAATTTATATCCCGTTTTTAGAATTTTGAAATATTCAATCTATTATTAAAATGTAACTGATAAAAATTCATTCGAAATATTTTTTTAAGTGTCGTTAATGCTTAATTATCCGAAAACCTGCGTGTCTCGCTACACCCCATAAAAATATGTTTTGAGATGAAAAGAAAGAAGTTGTATACTAGAAGTGCCACGCTTGCGATTCAATCTTCACTATTTTGTAGAATACAATTCTCATTATTAACATAAATAGTCATGAAAAGTTTCAAACTTCTTACTGCATTTGTTTACAAGATATTTTGTTAAGTAAACATTTTATCTATTTAAGAGGAACCAAGCTCCCCTATGCAATTCCGATTATTTTCCATCATTAGCGGAATTTCAATAAAATTTAATTTACTTAGGAGGTGACAGACTTTTTGCTCCATTATTGACTCCATTTTATAAAACTTTGGAGGTTATTGGCATTACCGCTTGCTAAAAAATTTCAAAATTTCGAGTTTTTTGGCTTAAAAGATATCTTGAAATAAATTATTCTTCTATGTGGAAGCACCACGCCAATCTTAGATATTAAAAAAAAATTAAAATACTTTGGTTCTTCAGTAATAAAATGTGGGTAAATCAGTAATATCAGTTTATTGGTAATAAAAATTTGCAACTTCAGAGACAATGCACATTATCAATATAGTTTGTCTCAAAATTTCAAAGTTCTCCCTTTATTAGTTTTCTAGATATCTCAAAGTAAATATTTTCTATGTGACATACAAAAAGCAATGTGAGTCCGATCACAGAGGAGATGTTTAAACATCTAGTAATGAAAATTTTTTTTAAGTTGGAAGTACTTATGCTTTTGGTATCTTTTTTTAAATTAATTAATTAAAAGTATCAAAACTTTCAATATTGTAAATACATATGAATTTGTTGGTTTTTGTTTGTTTTATTAAACTTATTTGGTACGTAAATGGGCACACTGCAGTAAATGTATATGTACTGCATTAAAAATTGCAGTAAGCAGTAAATTTACTGATTACTAAAAAATTTTTACTGATAATGAAATTTAATTTGCATTATCAGTAAAATCGTAGGGCCGTAATTATAATAAAATTGTAGCAAGTGGCAAAGTTTTTTTATTCAAATTTTTAAACTTTTGTATGAAAAACATTTAGCCACTTGGTAGAATTTCATTATGAATACGGGCATTACTGAGTACTGAAAATTCAATGCACCTCATCATATAACAAATCATTTAGGTAATTTATAAAAATTGTAGAAAAAAATTTTAGTAATCAGTAAAAATTTAGTTGTTAAACATTTTTTATTGTTTTTACTGAAACTTTAGTGGTACTGCAGTGCTCATCTATGGTAAATGCCTTTACTTTTACTTTTTAATTTTTAATTCCTGTTGTTCATCGTTTAGTTGTTGCTGTTGTTGTTGTTGTGTACGCATTGCAATTAAAATAAATTCAGTAAAGTGCGACTTTGACTCGCGCACATTCGGTTTTGATAATTTTTTTTATTTAGCTTTCTTACTTAAGTTTTTCAGTTTAAACGATTTTTTTCAGTTTTATCGCTTTTTTCTCGTTTCGGCGTTTTTTTTTTGTCTTTTTGGGTTTTTTTAATTTTCGCAATTTTTTTCATTTTGGCGATTTTTTCATTTTGGCGATTTTTTCATTTTGAAGATTTTTTTGTTTTTTTTTGGCGATTTTTTCTGTTTTTGGGGTTTTTTTATTTAGGCGATTTTTTCATATTGGCGATTTTTTTGTTTAAGGATTTTTTTCATTTTGGCGATTTTTTATTTATTTTAGTCCTATTTATTTTAGTCCTAGAGATTTTTTTTAATTTGGTGCTTTTTTCGTTTTGGCGATTTTTTTTGTTTTTGGCAATTTTTTTATATTTGGCGATTTTATGTTTTTTTGATTTTTTAGTTTTACCGTTTTTGAAAATTTCAAGAGTTTTGCTCTTACGGTTTCCAAGATACAGCAAGTTGTCAAAATTACAAAGTCAAAATTGCATTCACTGATGGAACATCCATTGATTTAAATTTTTTAAATTTAGTGTTAATTGTTGTAGCCTGTATAAAAATACACTAACTTTTAAAATTTCAAGTGTATATAAGTACATACAATTGTATATATATTACATGGGATTTTAACATTTTTCGTTGCTCGTTTTGGAACACCCTTTAGTTTTTAACTCTCATGTATTTGTTGTTGTTGTGGCCAAATGTCTACATATTGAGTCAAAATATCAAGTCCGTAGCTCTTACGGTTCATTTTCACCTTTGTTGTACGGAAATATACAGAAAAATAACCGGCGGCGGCGCACCGTCGGCTTCGAGCCGGTCGACTTGTTTCTCTGCTTGGTATTGCTTCTTTTAAATACTAATACACTCATACATAGCTCACACCGATTTGGCAATGCTGTGTGCATCTCAGCAAAGAAATCTCAGCAAAAGAATCTCAGTCAAAAAATTTTTACCCCTTAGCGTATAGATGTTTACAGATCAAAAATCTTTACTTACACAAAATATCAAGTTTCTTGCTGCATTACATGCAAAGCTATTCCAAAATTAAAAAATATGTATATTCGAGGTGCCACGTCCACTTTTATTTTGCTCAGAAGTTTTCTTCTTGAACAGCTTATAAGGACAATGGAGCTGTCATGCCCACTTGTCCACTACTTAATACTATTTCTTAAATAACTACGAATATTAAAAAAAAATTCGGTCCAGCCGTTCTCCGATTTAGATAAATTAAAAAAAATGGGAATGACCAATTTCTTGTGCGTAAAAACTTAAGTTATTATTATGACAAATATTAAAAAAAATAGTGAAATCGGTGCAGCTGTTCTTAATTGATGCGATTACCAACAAAATACATTTGATTTTTATTTTTGTAGAAAAATAGTCTTGTTTATAAATGTTTTTGTTAATGTAAAGTTGAAAACTATGTTTTCTACATCCCGCTTTCTAAAAGATATTTATTTTGAAATCCGCCTTTTTGGCGGTATTTTCTTCAAAATCCCGCTTTTTCGTCAATCATATCCCGCTTTTTGCAAAAACCATCTGGTCAATGATGTCCAAAATATTGATTTTGCTGATCAAATGAAATGTCTTGATGTTTTACTAGAAAATAATCTTGGTTTTGGATACCATATGAGTGAACTAATTTCTAAAATAAACTTCACTTTAATAAAACTATATGCATTGAATTTATATCTGCCCTTACATATTAGAAAGAGCATAGCTCGCTCACTCCTTATTGATGTCTAATCTATTATATTGTATTGAGTTCTATTCCGGTTGCAAAAATTTTAATGGGTGTGCCCTACTTTTTAACAGAATAATACGCTTTATATACCAACTAATAATCAACGACCATATTTGAATGTATCTTAATGATTTTTTGGGCTTTAGTCATTCAGATTTGATCACTACTTTTCTTTTATAATGTTATGCTCACAGACCGCCCAGACTATGTGATAGAAACCCACAGCTTCTATTTCCCATTAGTTTTGGTATTAGGTTTGGTATTTCCCGGACTTTTTTCCTTCCCGGGAAATGGGAATGAAAAAATTGCGTTCTCGGGAAAAGCTAATTTCTAAATTAAGTACATTTATTAAATGAAAGTTGGCGAAATTGCGATTGTTTTATTAATGTAAGCATTCTTTTAAAATACAAGTTAATACAAAAACAGTTCTAAAGGTACGGTCACACTTATCAAATATTTGCACAAAAAAGCGTAACTACTAAATGATAATAAAAATTTTTCAATTCAGATAAAAGTTTGTCATGTTAAAGAGTAGCCAATATTGTTGGATTTTATGACATTGTCCATTAGTTGTGTTCGAAACTGTTTAATATGGTAAACAAGTGGTTGGATAAAAACTTTTTTTATTAGTGTTTGCTGGTTACGCTTTTTTGGGCAAATGTCTTACAAGTGTGACCGTACCTTAAGACAATTTTTTAAGTGACTTCAAGCAAATAGAATAAAGCTATTACTAAGTAAGATGATATTAGGCGGGCTACTCCAATATCTGTACTGAATTTCATAAGGAGAGTCATACAGATATTGATTTAATCTAATTTACAGATCTATGGCACAAAAGATCCATCAGGTGTCGCAGTGCGGTCTTTGGACCAGATCTTCTTCCCCCTATTCTATTCTAGTAAAAGATCATATAAAGACTACTTGATGACTGTTGCCGCAATTAGTAAACAATTTTATAATAAGACTACGAAGTCAGAATAAGAATTTGACTATTCATTTAAGCGGACAGCTGACAACCTTACTCTAAAGAATTTTTCCTGAAGAAGGATGGTGTTCGAAATATTAAAATAAAATAAAAGATTAAACAAATCAATAATTTAATAAAACAAAAATAGTTTTATTTAAATGATTATGACCTTGAGCCTGACTAAGTGAAAACAAATATATAAAATTTCTAAGGTCGAAAAAAACCAACATACAAGTCATTTTATTAAGAATTTGCCTTGCTTGTTTCTCATTCTTCTTGAAAAATTTCCAGGAGGATTCTTATCTTTAAGTACTATACAAGCAAGTTACAGTACTATCATAGGCGTAGAAAGGCCATTCTGAGGGTGCATTGGCCCCCAAGAATTATTCTTTGTTTATTTTACTACGACCATACAAAAACATTCAAAAGACAAAATTAATTTTTTTAAGCAATAACAATGCGCTCGACTTCGAAACTTTTTTTTGTATCCAGCCAGGGACCCGGTGGGTAAACCTAATTCGAGTACGCTGAATCCGATTGTGCTAACAATTTTTTTTTATGTTAGCTCTAGTTTAAAAAATAATTTAGATTGAAAACTTGGTAAAAAGTACCAAAGCAACAAAACGAAATTTTTCTCCGTTTTTTACAATTTCGAATTAGGGTCACCCACCCGCAGTGATGCCAATTTAGCCAAATTTAGCTAAATTTAGCCATTTTCATTCCATTTAGCCGGAAGAAAAATGCATTTAGCTATTAGCTATTTTTTTAGCCATTTTTATTTTAATATAACTATTTTTTAGCTATTTTTCCAAACATGAAATTTATTTGTGACTTTTCATAAAAAAATTATACTCGCAACAAAGGAACACTTATTTACTACCAAAAAACAGAACAGAGTAATATGTTATTGTTTTCGCATTAATATCAATAAATCCCGGTTCAAAATTGCAATTTTTATTGCAGCAACTTTTTATTTATTTTTTATTTTTGAAAAAGATATGCATATGTATATTTTTTTTATGTAAACAAACCGACAGTATTGCCACATTTTCATCAAATTCTGTTGTTAAATAACCGAAAATTGGTAACCGTTGATTAAATAGTACCAGTTAGCCAAACCAGCAGTTAGATAATTTTATGTTAACAAACATTTTACCGCAGATGGTGAAAGGGGGGGGGCGGTAGAGAGGAATACAAATATCGTTACCTTAATATAGAAAGGCCCTAACTAATTATATTTTTGAAATCGGGATTTTTGTATATTTCGCTAAAAGAGCATCTAATGTATCGAAAAATGCAAAATTCCCAAAAAATAAAGAGTTATTCAATAATTGCTGCAATAAAAATTACAAGTCTAAAAGAGCTTATATGAAATTGTAAATTGTAACAATAAGATTTGCTACTCCGTTCTTATAATCGTTGCAATGTTGTTATAAGTTGTCGGGTGTAATTGGTGGTTTATGATATCAATCAAACAAGTGTCATTTTTTTTACACGAGTAAAAATAAAAAATTAATTAAAGTTTAAATGAAAATTTAAAAAATAGAAAATGAATAAGAAGTATAAACAAAAATTTCGCAAGGAATGGATTAGTAACCCAAACATTTAAAGACTGAATAGCAAAATATACAAATGAATGAAGGCGTACTGTAAGTATTGCAAGTTTGCCCTATATGCGCAGTTTCTTGACTACCTGAATAAAAATAATTTTATTTATTACTTCAATTTATTATTTTTATTTACTTAAAAAAATGTTCCCGACTTATCTTTAAAATATAATATATGAAATACCTTACAGTTTTTGCTTAAAGTTTATGATTTTGCATTCGAAGGCGCTTAGCCATTTTTTTGTCTTCATATTTTTTATTTTTATTTTTTAATAGGACCAGCACTCAGGGGATAACCCCTACTCATGCAATGCATTGTGCTAGAACTAGGAAAATAGGTTATAGGGAAGGAGGATAGAGGGAGTAGTGTCTGTGGACATTCGATTTAAACCTTCCCACGCTGGTAGTGACAGGAAAGACTTCCGCAGGTAGTTGTTTCCACATACAAACAGTGCGGCTAAAAAAGGAATTTTCTCTGTAATGCGTAGTGCGATGCATTGGCCAATCGACCACAAAGGGATGTGCTCTGAATGAGGCACGTGTTGTACTTATAAATGTGCGGGTTTTAGGAACAAGTTCCCTAATTTCATTGGAACACATTCCGTTGTAGTAACGATAGAACAATGAAATGCACCCCACATTGCGTCGATGCTCCAATGAATCAATAGAGTTGGATAACCTACTGTCACCGATGAGCTTCTTCGCCCTCTCCTGTACGCGGTCGAGCAGCCCCAAAATAGATTTTGAAGCGCCGGCCCATACATGAGAGTTATATTCCATTTTCGGACGGATATAAGTGTAATAAATAGTAAGGAGATCAGATGGGGTGAAATATCGTTTGCACCGTTTCAAAAAGCCGAGGCACTTGAATGCTTCTTTTGCAATTTGAAAAATGTGTTCAGTCCAACGAACATCATACTGTATTTTCATGCCAAGAACATCAATAGCATCTGATTCCTCAATACTTATACCACCTTAGTTACAGAGGCAACAGCATTTTCGGTCATGCGTCTATGTGTAACCATGCAACACTGGGTCTTACGGGCGTTAAAGTCGACCCTGTTCACATGATCCCATTCAGAAATTTTTTCTAAATCATAGTTTAAAGTCTCATTCATTGTTTGACGCATGGCCTCAACCTGCGGCAGACTAGGTCTATTGCTGAATGAGAAAGAATGGCAAATGCTGCTGTCGTCCGCGAAAGAGTAGATAGGGTTGAAAGTTTTACACAGAAGGTCGTTTATAAAGATAAGGAATAGAGTTGGTGAAAGAACGGAAATTTGCGATACCCCTGAATTTAACTTGAACTCATTTGATGAGATCCCATCTATAACAACTCTTATCTTTGCAAATCAACAAATTTGCGACAAAATGGCATAGATTTGTTAGTGTATATTTTTGCATATTTTATAATAAATACATATTTTTGCATATTTCATTATAAATGTATATTTTTAATACATTTTTTAGTTTTTTCATGCTATAAATCAAATTTTGGTTTTTTGATAAGTTGTAAAGTATTTAAAAGCTGCAGTTTTTACGACTCTCTAAAAACAAAAAAAGAAGAAATCGAGAAAAATTTTGCGACCGCATTTTATTATTCGATGTTCAAAAACACCGTAGGACTCTTTCAACTCATTTGAAAGATTCAATACATTGGCTTAAGTCAAGAATACCAATACCATTGAAAATTAAAAAAAAACAAGAGCATGGAATAATAGCCCCTTTAAACCCAAAAATGCTCGTTCAATTTTTTTGCAGCCGCTTTGCGTTTTGCAGTCTTTAATGAAAAATATCCATTGATACGATATGGATGCATCCTATAGTAACTAGATGGGGAACGTGGCAAAAGGCGGTCGGATACTATATTTTTTTAAACAAAATTAAAGAAATTTTAAAGTAAAAAACTTAATAAATTGATATTTGTGCACACACGGTATTGCCCAATTAAAGGCATTTGTTACTTTAACAGCTGAATTTGAATTAATTGAAGATGCGGTCAAAAAATGTATGTTCTGAAAATAAATTAGAAATAGTTATGCAAATTATGCACTTAAAAAATATGAAACAAATTGCATCAATAGTCTATAGTTCTAACAACTAAAATTTAGAAACTGAATCTTCCAAAAACAAAATATCAGCATTTAAATGGGCACTAATAACTTCTGCTGACGTGAAACGTTCGTTTTATTTATTCATGAACGTAAATAAAAGTGCCACTTAAATTTATTTTGTATTTCATATGATTTGACAAAACATTTGTTAAAAAAAGGATTGAAGATGAGCTTTTTATGTTTTTTTTTAAGTTATTAATGACAAAATGATTGTTAAGAAAGCAATGAAGCTTCTTTTTTTTAGTTTTTAATGTTACTAAATGTTGAAAAAAAGTTGATAAATGCATATTTTATTAGTGTTAAATACATATGTAAGTATGTATTTTTATATTTTTACTGCATATTTTATGTACATAAAACGTGATTGCCTATATAACCTTATAGTGTTGGGGCCTTCCAAAATCAAAATAAATAAATAAAACGTGATTTTAAATGCATGAAAATCCTTTCCCTAGTAATGAGTATCCAAAAATGTTGCAAATACTCGATATTCAGCAATTAGATGTCAACATGTGTTAGCAAATTAGCTTTCAAACGAATGCACACTCTTAATAATGATGTTATGTTAAAAATATTATAACAGATAAAGACACTTGAAAATAAATGTGATTGAAAAAAAAAAACAATCAAAATATAATATTTTCTGCCCTGTACTTCAGCCACTTTGAAAAAGTACGCTGCAAAATAATCCGTAATGAAACATCTGTTATTTTAAGTGACAACCTTTCTTCATAAATACATACATACATATGTACATGCAGGCATACATACTTATGTACGTATCCCAGCCAGCATTTTGTGAAAATAATGATCAAAAATTAGTTACATTTGAATATTCTAGATGATTAAAACTATCAAATATGTAATCATTTTCTAATCATAAATGATTCTGTCATCGGGAGAAAATTGTACCCTGCATGTGATTATTCCTGAATAGTCATTTATGATCTCTGCTTTAATGTAGTTTTCATGTACATTTGTTATCATATGTGATAATATTTCTGTTCACTTTTTAGTTGAATTTGCAATCATTTTATGATCATATTCTGCATCATTTTCGACCCGTTTTTGAAATAGTTTAATGATCATATTTTGTATGATATTCAATGAATTTTTGAAACGAATCTTACCATAATTTGAAGTCATATTATGATCATATTATGTATAATATTTCACCCTTTTTTTTAATAGAAATCAGACTATAATTTGATATAGTTTTATGATAAAATTTTTATTATAATTCAATTCTTATGCATTTGCAAAACAAAACAAAATAATAAAATAACTTCTTAAATTCATTGCTCTTAAGTCTAGGGGAATAAAATTATGTTATATGTACATATACATACTATTAATTAAAAAACAAAATAATAATAAAATAATTTCAAGAATTCATTTTACTTAGATCTAGTTTATGTTAAATTATGTACATATGTAGTTAACAACGTTTTCGTTTATTGGCACGTTCTTTCGCATGGACAAAATAGTGCTGCAAAACTATCGATAGTACTATCGATAGTATCGATAGTTTTGTTGTAAATGAAATATCGATAGTTTTTTCCACTATCGATACTATCGGCAAAAAAAACAAGTAATTGAAAGAGTAAAAATAATCGAAGTCAGTAAACAGTAGCCGGCAGCTTTGAAGCAAATTATCGGTAGTTGATTTAAGCTTTTTACAGCGATGGAAAAGTTGGTACAATTGTATAATTTTAGCGCCATTGGAATGCCAAAAGTACCGTAGCACCGCAACGACCCATTTAGCACTACTGGAATCTCTTTATATTATATTACATGCCAAAATTGCATTAAAATATATTAACCCCCTTATGCAAAAAATAATGCGTGCTTGAAGTGTACATTAAAAAAAATTTCCATAGAAAAACCGATTTAACGTTCACTTCTTTTTTTGCACAAGGGGGTTAATCTTTAGCTCGAAGGTATTAGAAAATTAAGTAAATTCAAACGATGTTTTCCGGTACTTAAAGAATTGCTGGAGGAATGTTATTTATTCCAAATTCATCTGCAAATATGGAAATTTTATTTTCGTACCAAGGAGAGAAGCCGACTATTTGCATCGACTGTGAACAGTCGAATAAAAAAAAAATTATAAACGTAGTATATCGTAAATGTTACTTTTATATTCAGATCCTAGCAACTAATATTCTTTGTGCACCTTCTGGCGTTTTGTTAATTGATTTTTACTTAATTAAAAATTACAAGTATTAAAAAAATATAAATAAAGAATTAGGTACAATCGTACTGAAAAAAATAAAAATTTTTTTGAAAGTTAGTACAATTTGTAAATATGACATCGCATCCCTGCTTCTGTACACACAAGTACTTAAATACGTATGTATGTACATATATGAATTTATTTATAAATCCAAGTGTTATTCGACAAATAGTAGTCACAAGTATCTTAATAAATTCAACATCGTCGACACAAAGATAAATTTTGGTGGTACTATTATCGCGACGGCCGCCAATCGTCTCTTACGATAAAACTTTACAGTTAGTGTCTTAAAAGTTATCAACAATTTTCGCATTTTGATAATTCTAAACCATGGGTAGGCCCATAAAATTTTAAGTTCAATAAAAAGTATATTTTCAATAATATGCCCCGCTTACGATAAAATCGAAAAAAAGGCTTTATATATTTTTATATACTAATGAAAATGTTGAGGATTCTGGATTTTTTTTCGAGTCAAATATAGTTTATGTGGCAACTTTTATAAAACTATTTTATACTATCGATAGTTTTACATAAAACTATCGAAACTATCGCGTGGAGCGACTATCGATAGTTTTGCAGCTCTAGGACAAAATGTTTCTGAAGGATACTATTTATTTCCTTTTCCTCGGCCTTGTACTTCAGATGACATATATCTATAAAAAAAATATTAAATTAAATTAATATAATTTTTTTAATTGAAATCATTACAAACTTACTTTTAATAACTGTTGTGATAAACAGTTTTTCTGCACTCGGCTTTTCATTGGTACCCTTCCAAGTGAATACAGAGGCCAACTCATCCGTGAAAACTTTTCGTATCGCGCTTCTTAAGAACATCGTTTTTCCATCGCCTCCAACTTTTCCAATAAAATTTTTCTAAAACAAATAATAATTAATGAGAAATGTTACAAACATAGTGCGAACGAACGGCAGTTTGTCAAACCTAGGGTTGTTTTTAAAGGTTGTGGAGTTGTGGTGTTTTCTGTTCTCCAATTTTACAGCGATTACTTTCTCCGTTAATTTACCAATGGTCTTGTTGCACTGCTGCGCTTCCTCCGTCAAGTTTTTCATATGCATATTGTTCGACTCAAGTGAATTTTTCAATGATCGAAACTTTTCACCAAAAGCCAAACCCTCAAGCTTAATATTATTAAGTTCTGATATGAATTCTGCTAAAAACTAATTTGAACAGCATGGTTTTGAAATACCTTCATAGACTCCAACAAGAAAAACATAGCTAGTGTTTATAACACTGCCAAGTATTGGCCAAACTTGCTTTGAACTGCTTTTAAATAGTGGTAGCCCGTCAATGCCGAAATCTAAAGTGATGCTGGGTAAACTGTGTTCATTGATTGCCAAGAAATCTGTCAATGCATTTTTAATACCATAATGCACATAGATGCCGTCACCAACTTTTCTTTGAACAACTACAGTTGGTGTTTTTAAAATTGTGCTACTATCTCTAGGCACTTTAATCTTGCATTTGTTAAAGAGACACAGCAGTGAATTTAATGCAGAAAAACTTATGGAAAATGCATTTGCCCATTTACCCAATTCTTCACAAATATGTATTATATTCGTCTTCGTCACTTTCACTGCTGGAAAAGATGTTTTCCTCTCGATTACTTTCAAATAATGTCTCAAAACTATTATCCACTTCTGACCGAGTTTCAATCTGCTCTTCCACATTTTGTTCACCTCTAAAATTGCATGACATAATTTTTTCAGCTTCTCTTTTAGCAATGCGTCTAATTTTTTTGGCTGACATAATTTCACTTGATTTTTTAAATTTTCTAATTTTTTAGTTTATTTTAAAGAGTTATTTTGTTTATTATAATTATTAACTTTTTTTAATTTTTTTAATAAAAAACTTTTTTATAATAAAAATAGACACCAATTCTCACTTTAGCGGTCAAAAAACAGGACTTCTCACCATGCAATCAAAATACAATATATAATTTTTTCTGCATTGCTTTTCCTTTGACTTGTTGGTTAACGGGAACTTGTTTACAAGCTGATCACTTTTGATGTTTGCGAAATGGTGGCGGTAAAAGAGTAAGTAAGATGGTATCACATTTTGGTCACCAAGAATAGTCAAAAAGAACTCAAGCAAATGATAAAAATAATTGTAATCAGTTTTAAATCATAAAGAATAGACAAATTTGACTGTTCTTTTTGATGAACTGCATGAAAACTCAGCTTTTAATCACCATAAGTAATCAAAAATGAGTAAGTAAGATGACTACCGAATTGTATCACATTTTGGTCACCAAGAATAGTCAAAAAGAACTCAAGCAAATGATAAAAATAGTTGTAATCAGTTTTTAATCATAAAGAATAGACAAATTTGACTGTTCTTTTTGATGAACTGTATGAAAACTCAATTTTTAATCACCAAAACTAGTCAAAAATGAGTGAGTAAGATGACTACCAAAAATTCAATCATCCAAATGCTATCTGGGTACATACATTCACATACACAACAGGCTTTTTTAATGGAATCACATCCCTCTACTTTAGAAATTTTCTTGTCACAAATAAAAAAATAATAATACAAATAATTAACTTTAAAGGGATAAAAGGAAATTGTACATATAGATTCACCCACCAGCAAAGCAATTTTATTGACACATTCTGATCATTGGAGAGATATTTTGAACCACAAGGCAAACAAGAAAGTGTGAAGTTCTCCCTCCCTCACTTCTATCCATTAAAAGTAAAACGATTAAGATTTAAAATCATTTTTTGGCCTTCTTGTTTATTTGGGATTAATGACTATTAGTACAAAATTGTGAAACAGGAATATGAGCAAGAAATTGCATTTTTTACAATATTTACGGAAGCCACATATGTATGTACCCAGCTAAAAAAATTATATATGGTCCATATATTTTTAATATATGAATGTATATAACTATATACATATGAATCTGTATGAATTCATGTATGGAAATGTATGGGATTATACATGGCAAAACTATTATATATGAACTAATATATGGACTCATATGTATATCGTATTATAATAAACGAGCTCATATATGGAAATTTAATTATGAAGCTCTTCATATGTATGTGGATCCATATATAGAAATAAGATTTAATATATGGAGCCATATAAAAATGTATGCATACATGATATCTCACATAAGATCGTTTTTGCAATCAAAAATGCTTGGATTTTATCACTTGTGAATTGGAAATCCATTAGAAAATATATACGGTATGCAAAGTTCATATGCGTACCCTCAACGTTTAAAAAAGAAAATCTTTTGTTACAAAAAAAAAACCATTCTTGTATGATTTTATACATAGTGGATCAAATAATCAAAAGGATAATCCAGTCATTAATTTTATCGAAAATAACAGAATTCTCTAGATAAGAAACAAAGTTCATATTACTGCAAAAAATTATGAAAACTATTGTTGCGACGGATTATTTTTTCTTTTATAATTTTATTTAATTGCATTAGTTTTTAATATGATTTCTTAAATTAAATTTTATGTACGAATATGAGTTTTATGTTTTTTAAATGATGAATGAAATGACTTTTAGTTCGTTTTTCATTATTTGTCCAAAGAAATGTTTCATTAAATACAACCTCTCTGTTCAAAATCTAAAAAAGTAATTTTAGTAATTTAATTTATTGCACAGCGCTTTGTGAATCAAGAGAGTGTGAATATGAACTTTGCATACTATAGAGGGAATATTTACACACACATGTATGAAAATGTATGAATATATATAATTATATATGCCCATATACCCTCATTTTTCGGATCCGAACCATATATGGGATATCATATATGCTCCATACATATTTTTTTAGCTGGGTATGTACATTAGAGTGGCCGTTATTTATTTTTGTTTGATTTCCTATATTCTTACCACCCAAATCGGTTCAGTTTTATGTAAAAAAAATATACAAAAAATTTCATATTAATAAGTTGTGTTTTAGGGGGTGCGCCCACCCTCAAAGTTGGCCTTCAAGCCCATTTTCAATGTAATTTGCTTACATATGCCTATCTTTTTAAAAAAGCATTTTACAAGAACATGATATATGGCAATATTTTAGCTCTTCTAGTCTACAACATTAGTCTTAAAAATGTTTTTTTGCTAAAATTAATATTTTAGGAAATAATGAAGAAAATGACCAACAAAATACCAAAAATTATATATACCCAGCTAAAAAAATATGTATATGATATCTCATATATGATTTGTATCCGCAAAATGAGGCTATATGGACATATATGATAATATATATTCATACATTTTCATACATGAATGAGTATTCCCTATATAGTATGCAAAGTTTTTAATATTATTTTTGGCAGTTATATGAATTTTGTTTCTTAATATATCTGAGGATTTCGTTACTTTTTATAAAATTAATAACAATTTAATGACTGAATTATCTTTTTGATTATTTGATTTATTAAATATATATAAAATATATAAACCTCTTCAAGGCTCTTCGCATATAAACTTTGCATACCGTATGTATTTTCTAGTAGACTTCCAATTCACCAGGGATAAAAAGAGAGAAAAAGATCGAATTGATAAAATTCAAGCTTTTTTGATTGCAAATGCGATCTTATGTGAGATATCATGTATGCATACATTTTTATATGGCGCCATATATTGCATCTTATTTTTATATATGGATCCGCATATATGAGCTCATATGTTATAATACATTTCATATATTACTCCATATGTGACACCGCATAGAGAAAGCGACCTAAGGGTAAAAAAAATCAATTTTCACTTTTTTTTGATGTGGACAACATCTGAGCATCGAATGAGACCGATCCCATGCCCCAATAGTGTTTCCTCCCAGAGATATGCACGTTTTATGAAATTGAAGATACACCAAAGATACACGTATTTAAATCTTTAAAATGGCTCTCCTGAACAAAACGGATTTTTACCCTTAGGTCCCTTTCTATTTTGCGCGTCACATATATTACTTCATATATAATAGTTTTGCCATGTAGAATCCCATATATTTCCATACATGAATTCATACATACTCATATATAGTTATATACATCCATATATTAAAAATGTATGGACCATATATAATTATATAATAATGGGTACCAAAATTTAATTTATACGGAAATTATTTTACTAAGCGTTTACAATAAGAGTTTATATCTATTTAATTATTTTATACATATATTAAGTATAGTCATAAGAAACCTAAAAAAATACAAACAAAAAATATATTGAATATACATATATGCTTGAGGGCTAACTTAGAGGGCCGAACGCAACCCCTAAAACACAACTTATCGCTATGAAATATTTTAGGATTTTTTTTACATAAAACTGAACCGATTTGGGGGGTGAGAATAAAAGAAATCAGCAAAATAAAATTCTCCATACAACTAACGGCCACTCTAATGTACATATATCCGAGATTCTTATAGCTGGTAAAGTTGTTTAGATTAAGAGTAATTTAGTCGAGGACAACGATTGCACGCAGATCTAAGTTGAACTTACTTTCATGTATCCGTTTGGAGAAATAAGCAATGGAATTAACAAAATTAAATCGACTTAAAAAATATGTATTTGCATCATAATATAAATAAGTAAAAAGCAAAAAAAAAAGAGTAGACAGATATCACGTCGGTCCTTTGTCAGTTAGCATAATTTAGCTATAGTCAGTTCGAAAATAAAATAAAAACCAATTCAAAATTAAAGTGTTTTAGAGCTGCATATTATTTGCCGATTTTTAAAACTATTTGTTAAGATTTTTCAGATTTTTTGGCCTAATTTTACAGATTTTTGGTAAAATTGTCTGGCAACGGTAAGCATGTATGATATCTCATATATGGATCGTATCCGAGAAACGAAGGTCATATATGATAATTCTTATTTATTCATTTGCAAATATGCATACATTTATGTGTAAATATTGCTCATTTACTCAGAAAATGCCATAACTAAGAAAATGGAATTTTTGATTTAATGATGCTGAACTAATCCTTCTTCATATTGTGTACAAATTTCATACAAATATCTTGTTTACTGATTTCTTAAAAGCAAAATAAAATTGTCTCTTTCCATTAAGTTGTGGGTAAATTGAAAACTTTAAACTCGTTTTCTGGCGACCCAGCTAAAAAAAATTATATATGGTCCATATATTTTTAATATATGAATGTATATAACTATATATGAGTGTGTATGAATTCATTTATGGAAATATATGGGATTATACATGGCAAAACTATTATATATGAACTAATATATGGACTAATATATGAAATGTACTATAATATATGAGCTCATATATGAAAATATCATTATGAAGCTCTTCATATGTGGATACATATCTACATAGAAATAATATTTAATATATGGAGCCATATAATAATGCATACATACATGATATCTCACATAAAATCGTTTATGCAATCAAAACAGTTTCGTATTTTATCACTGGTGAATTAGAAATCCATTAGAAAATATAAGCGGTATGCAAAGTTAGTTTTTAATCTGATTTCTTAAATTAAATTTTATGTACGAATATGAGTTTTGTGTTTTTTAAATAATTGCTTCATCTTTTGACTTAAAATGATGAAGTGACTTTTAGTTCGTTTTGAATTATTTGTCCAAACAAATGTTTCATTAAATACAGCCTCCCTGTTCAAAATCTAAAAAAAGTAATTTTAGTAATTTAATTTATTACACAGCAGTGCGCTTTTGTGAATTTAGAGAGTATTAATATGAACTTTGCATACTATAGAGCAGTGTCCCGCAAAATAAAATGTGTCTGTATTGGTGAGAAAAATGAGAGTAAAATAAACTTGCACTTGAAGAAAAGTTTTGTAATATAAAATACATGATGTGGTTATTAGTTGTTTGTATTTTTTTTTTCTAAATAAGCAATTTAATAAAAACTTAAGTAAAAACTAAAAATTTAATAACCATTCAACAATTTAGTGTATAAATTCAAAATTAAATTTATTCACAGCTCTGTGGATACTATTAAAATGCCTTTTAAAACCATTTTCCCTATTATTTTTTAATGTTTCATAACATAAAATGCATTGCATATTGCGAAAAGCATTTTTCATCACGAAATATTTCTCAGCTTCCATAATTATATTATCAATTTTTTGTCTGTAGAAATTTATTAAATTTTAACTTTAATTTCGTTCCGTGTGCTCAAAAAAACTAAACCAAAAACCAGGAAAAAATTAATAAATGCGTGCACAACTTAATTCGTCGCTTGCTCAGTGACGACTAAATGAAAGAGCATAAGCATGTATGTGATTTTCATCTGCACAATTGTGCTATGGCTTGCGGGTTACTGCTATAGAGGGAATATTTACACATACATGTATGAAAATGTATGAATATATATAATCATATATGCCCATATACCCTCATTTTTCGAATCCGAACCATATATGGGATATTATATATGCTCCATACATATGTTTTTAGCTGGGGAACTATTTTTTTTTTGAGTTATGACACTGTTTGGGTAACTGAGCGTCATCTAATATGTACCATTTTTATAATTTTACTGATGTATAAAAAAGTTAATAAAATGCAAGATATTTCATTACTAAAACGATTTTTTTCAGTTATCATATGCGAATACCAGAGAATGACATTAAGTATTCAAAAAAATATAATTGAGTATTTACTCTTTATTTTAGAAAAGGATATGCGAATTGTGCGCATTGAGTGTACGTCATACTTAGAGTTGGAGTATGAGTTTTTATATGTAGTCGGACAAAATAAATTTACGCATGATACACAAAGTATTTATTCATCATACTGTCCCATATAGGGTTTGCAAATAATCGCAGATTTGCATAATCGCGATTAAGTGAGAAACTATACCACAAAACATACAGAAGTGTCACGAGACGGAAGATACGGGTATTTTTCAGTTTTTCTCGTTTTCCCCCAAATTTTGTCGTCGGTTTTGTTTTGCTACGTCTTTCTAGTGCAATACATTTTTATTAGCTGTGTTAATTGCTAAGTAGTAATACACTACAGTATCAAATCCACTATGCTTTTCTCTTTCTTCCATGAATTTTAACAAAAACCTGATTGGAGCTTTTTTTACCTATCACTTTCTTCATTTCTGTGTATTCTGTGACTATACTACTCGTATCATAAATTTTGTTAAAACAAATTCTTTGTTTTCTGATTTATTTGATTTCATATTTTTAAAGGTTGCAGTAATATCGTAATTGGTGTTTGCGTAAACCGCGCTAGCACTGAATTAACCTGATTGCTGCTGAATTCGAACAACAACGTTTGAGACATATGTATAAGTATGTAAAATGTTAATTAACTAAAACTACACTAACTAACTAAAATTAAAAAAAAATATATATATATATAAATATATATATATAAATATATATATATATATATATATATATATATATATATATATATATATATATATATATATATCTACTTAATAGTAACAAACCAAAAAAGTTTGTCTTAAATAGAATAAAAATAAGCAAATTAACTAACATGTGCATAATTAGTAAAATAACAAACGACAATGGCAAGACTGTTTGTTAAATTAAAGATGGTAAAATTGAGCTTTCATTACAAAAAAGCTTTCAGCTAATTGTAATACGATGAATCAAAATAATTCAAATATTCTATTTGCAATAGAATATGTGAGTATATAAAGCAGAAATCTACATCAACTGACACCACACACAGTGTACCAAACACAAAAGAACGCTAATGATGAAGGTATAGTGACCTTCGAAAGCAGCTATTTTGTTCCGTTCTACTAAGTAAAAAAAGTACCTTTGACAAAAACTTCTATTATTTTATGCTATTTTCAAGGAAATTATAGAGCAATAAATTGGTGCTAATCTTTCTTAGACTTATAGTCTCATACGGAATAATAGCTTAATTTAGCTTTTACTTTGAAATTATTTCAAATTGAACTTATTAGTTACAGTGTGTAGAACGATGTTTGTTTTTAAATTCAAGTGAATGCAGAATTTCCAAATTTATCTGCAAAAGAAGTAAATTTTTGAAAAAATTAAAACTGCTCTCCTGCAAAACAGTAAAACGTGACTTAAGCCTTTTCCTTATTGCCACAGAATTATCATATGTAATTTGGCTTACAAAAAACGAAACGAACTTCACGCTACCGACTTACTCCAAGATTAGAATATCGAGTTTTCATCATATTTCGAAGTTTTGAAATTCTTGAAGTCGATTCTGACTATTCGCGCTATGATGTCCGTATGAATATATGCATGTGTGTTTGAGTGTATGGATGTAAACATCTTACAACTTTCAAATGAGTCCACGGAATGGTCGCATTCCAAACATGGCGTAAGATACATATTGAATTGTTTCAGATTGTTCAGCAGATCTCGAACATTTTCGAAAATAAAATTTTCACAAAACTATTTTTTTAGACAAGTTTTAAACTACTTAGTCCCGATAATTGACTTTTCAATTAAGTGTCATTTATCTGTACATTTATGCTTAAATGTATCAAACTCATTTTTTCAGTTCAAAGTTGAAAGACATTTATATGAAACTTGAATGCCCAAGATTACGTATTTAAATTCTATTTAAGTTTTGCACGCATACCAGATGTTTTTTTGTTGTTTGTGTGTGTTTATGGAAAACATTCCATGTGCTCGTTTTAAAAAGCATTTCGTTTAATTTTCATAAATATATAAAACCAGCTCCACCCAGTGTGCTTCGCTGCCCCCATTGTCTTGTCTTTATTTACCCCCATCGTCTTTTAAATTTCATTTACATCGATTTTAAAGTGTTGGACGTGCAGAAATTAGGTACGACAGTTACATAGCCTATGTCTTCTTCTTAATGAAGGGATACCTATGTTTTAAGTTTCATTAAAATCGATGTAAAAGTTTTGGAGAATCAAGAGTTAATAGAGTATGTCTCATAGAGTATCTCTCCTTCTAAACGTAGGAGAAATTGTCCCCCTACTTCCTCCTGGTCCTAGTTTAGAAAATGTCTATGGTATTTTCTGGCTTTATAGACGCAGATCTATGTTTTAAATTTCATTAAAATCGGCTTGAACGCTTCGGAGGGGCATAATTTCCCCCCAATCTTCATCCTGGTCCTAGAGTTGTAAATGTAGATATCCTATGTGAATTTTTAGACGCATAGGCAGAAGTTTCTCCCCTTTCGCCCCCCTGGTCCTAGCTTAAAAAAATACCCTATAACAGGATGAGGTTATGTGTGGAACAACATATCGGGCAGATGGCCGCCGCAGCTTTGCTGGCTCACACGCGATCTTTTAATGAAGTTTTCAATTACCGTTTTGCATAAATGCTGCGGTATTTCATTAATGCAGCGTCCAATTTCCTCTTTTAAGGCTTGAGTCGTAGTCGGCTTATTCGCGTAAACCACCGACTTCAAAAAACCCCAAAGGAAAAAGTCTAATGGTGTTAAATCGCACGATCTAGGCGGCCAATTCTGGTCTCCAAAACGCGAAATAACACGACCTGAGCTTGGTGTCGAATTGAGGTGGATGGAGTTTGAGCGACATCATCACGTACAGCTGCGACATTTTCGATCGATCGCCCTGGTCGAAGGCGCGTTGTTGTCTTTACATCACTAACAGACCCAGTTTCGGCAAATTTATCCATTAATCTCTTTACAGTTGACTCTTTTGGAGCATTATTGTGATCCCAAATTGATTGCAATTTGCGAACTGTAGCCGCAAAACTTTCACCATTTTGGTAAAACAATTTCACAATGAGAATGCGTTGTTCATTCGTGTAGCGCTCCATTTTTACTAACCTCGTACCTCCTACTAGCAAACAATAACAATTGTTCAAATGTCAAACAATGACACTTCGAATGGTGCCAAATTTTGCATTCTTGTTGGGACACCCTTTAGATTAAATAAATAAAAAAAATGCTTTCTGATGCTCTTTTGGTTTTATAAAATATTTTTTTATGCACTCACTTTCTTATTTCAATTAAACATCTGTTTTCTTTTAGAACTATCCATATTTCACAGTGCTACCATACTTTCATAGTGTTTAGGTGAGCATTAAATTTTATTACTGAAAAAATTAAACTGCATTTAAGTGCAACTTAAACTTAAGTGGCAATTAGCTGAATGATATTTAATTGAGATCTCAATTATTGGACCTTAGTCGATCAAGTTCAAAATATAATCCGCTCTTACACTATCAGTGCAATTTTACGCACAAGTCATTTTTTATGGCCAGTCTTTCACAAACTGCCGGTGGAGCGAATAAAATAAAAACTTTCAGCACATTGTGTGGCCTAATACACATACATAAATACATTTTAATATATAATTTTGTGGGCGCAGCCCACCTACTTTTCCAACCCAATTACAAATGACGGAGTTCTTTAACAACGAATATTGTTTATGTATGAAATACCCCATGTTAATGTTCAGTCTAAGCTTGCTTTTTTGACATTTTCATGATTTACTTAATTCCTATTTTTCTTGACGCCTAAAGCTGTTTTTTTGATTGGTGCTAAGTTTTTTCTATATACTTGATCGGTATTCTTGTATAAACCCCCGAATCGAACGTAAGTTTCCCAAATAAATTAAAGCGTTTTAAATAACCCGAATTTAATCCTATTTTGTTTTTTCATTTATATATTTTTTTTTTGAGAAAATTATTTCACATAATCATTTTTTGGTCCATTCGAATCGGATATTCAAACCCCAGTGAAATACTTTTCAAAAGAAAAATATTTTTAATTGCAGAACCATTCCGAAGGCACTTAAATACATAAGTACGTATATACCACGTACATACATACAAACTTACATATACAGATTGCCGGTGTTCTACAAACCTACATACATAAATACATATTCAAACATCACTCACTTAACCCCTTGTTTTAAATAAAAAAGGTAAGTCATTTGTAAAGTTAACAAGTGATTTATTTATAAAAAGTAAAAAAGTGTTGCGATATAAAGCAAAATATATAGTGTTTTTTACATAAAGACAAAAAAAAAATATATTCAAGTGCATTTTGGAACAACAACATACATATGTATAAAGTCAACCCAGTGCTTTCCAAACTGCAGTTTTTTTTTATTATTTCTATTGGCATACAAAGCGAAACAAATACGCATATATACACACTAAATAGATAAGAAAGTGAACAAATCGGCCGTGTTATAAAATTAAATAAATATATTTACATTAATTTAATTCCTGCAGGTGCCATATTAAATTTAAAAGAAATTAATTAAAAATAACAAAAAGCATTGCTCTCTCTCTCATGATAACAATTGTTGTTGTTGTATGAATATATTTTTGCTTTTTATTTTGCATTTATATTGTAACACACTTTATATTAGTGTTGCACGGTTTTCGAGTGAACGATTAATACGAATAACCGGTTGTAATTTGGATAATATTTTTTAAACTTACCCATAAGAAGCATTTACAAGCTTAAAATACCGGATATAACTCGTATTAAAATAATAAAGTAAAATCGTGTACCGGAACATATTACCCTTTGAATAATCACATTATTCGTTGAACCCGAAGTGAGTAATCGTGAATTTTTGTGCAATACTTTTGTAAATCTGATTTTAACCCTTTTTCATTCCGCAATTCAAATTATTTAGTGATTTTACACTGTGAAAATTTGTCACTCGTTGATTTTTTTTAACCCGCTTTTAGTTTAAATAGAGTAACAGTGTAGAAATACTTATAAACCCGTGCTACCCCTAAGTAGGATATTTTACCCCTTTTTATAAACAAGTATCCTTATCGTGAGCAACCCGACTTTAATTCAAAGTTTTTACCAATTTACACCACAAAAACTTATTTCGCAAATAAAAAATGTCGACCGTAAACGATTTGATAAGAAACGGTGACCGTTTAGCAGAGCTCGAAGATTATCTTAGAAATATACCTGCAACAGATCATAACATTCGCTCGTTAGAAATTCATTTTGTGAATCATTCAAAAGTATGGTTGGGGAAAGTCCGCGAATCGACTCGGCGTCAAAAATGTACTACCTTTTGCAGTACACTAAAGGCGAGCCCCATAAAATGATACGAACCTGCCCACTGACCAGTGATGGTTTTCCTGTAGCATGGAAAAACCTAATGGACAGATATGAGAATAAACGCGTTCTCATTAACGCTCAGCTTAAAATTCTGTTTAATATCAATCCTATCACCCGCGAAACTGGTCCTAATATTAAGGAGTTACAGAGAACTATAAACGACTGTATTACTAACCTTGCACTGCTCAACGTGACAACTGATAGCTGGGATGTAATTTTTGTTTACATTGCTTCCACAAAAATCCCTGATACTACTCTCAATCTCTGGGAACAGTCAGCAAAAGTCGATGCAGATATGCCATTGTGGAATGAAATGGACAAATTTCTGACTTTGCGTTATAAAACTCTGGAATCAGTGTATGACATTAAAGGATCGAATTCAAACCCCCCACAAAATCCCATCAAAAATCAAACCTTTAACAACACGAAAAAATCCTCTGATTCCAAAAAAGTTAAAGCATTTATTACTAAGTCCAGTACGAGTCAGAACATAACTCAATGTGTTTTATGTCCAGAAAAGCACCCCATTAGGCTATGTCCGATATTTCTAGGAAAAAGTGTTGGTGACCGTCTGTTAACTGTGGAAAGGATGAAGTTTTGCACTAACTGTTTAGCATCATCCCACGATTTCAAAACGTGCAAAGTGTTCATGTCTGTTTCATTTGCAAACAAAAACACCACTCGCTTTTGCACAGAAACCCTAGCCGAAACTCAAATAACTCCTTATCGAAAGGTTCAGTTTACCCTAACCCCTCTAGCTTGAACCCTTCCAGCTATCATTCTAACGAAAATAACTCCCGAAGTTCTGGCGCCCATGTTTTAAATTACAGTCCACCCCAACACAACCCTGATGATATACCATCTACCTCAAGTGCCGCTAGATCCTTCCAGACGTATACCTCACATGTAGATTCCAATCCTCAATCTACGGTGTTGCTAGGGACAACAACTTGTGAAGTCGTGGTTGGCGATATTAAATATGTGGCACGAGCGCTGATTGACCCTGCGTCTCAAGCAACGTTTATCTCACAAAAGTTACAACTTAAACTTTGTTTACCAGCACTGTCCTCTAAAATGACGAAAATTACAGGCCTTAATGATAGTTTATCGGCGATAGCTTCTAAAATATGCTGTATCACGATTGGATCTAAAACAAACCCCGATTTTAGAATTCAGTGTGACGCCTATGTCGTGGAGAAACTGACTGGCAGGTTACCTACATGCTCGATTTCTCACATCAGATCTTCCGATTTCACTAATATTAGTATGAATGATGTTAAGTTTACGCGTATGGATCTCCTGCTGGGGGGAGATCTATATCCCCAGATATTATTGCCCGAGGTCGAAAAGCACCCGAACGGCAACCTTGTTGCTCAGAATACCATGCTCGGATGGATTGTGACTGGCAAGATGTATCACAACTACCCCTTAAAATCGATTGAATCGTATTTCAATCAAATTGATTTAAATAATCAGCTTGCGCGCTTTTGGGAACTTGAAGAAGTTCTAAAAGTAACCCAATCGACTGATTCTGGTAAGTTCTGTGAACAACACTATCAGTCGACAACATATAGAAACCCCGATGGCCGTTATGTAGTTTTCTTGCTATTTAAGCATGAATTTCCAGCGACCCTACCTTTAGGAAATTCTAGAATTTGTGCGTTGTCTCAATTCAAGAGAAATTAAACTCGTCTTTTACGCAACCCCGAACTAAAATGCCAATATGATAAGGTAATTAGCGAATATATTGAATTGAGGCATATGAGAGAAGTTCAACCCTGTACTGCAGAAAGTACTTCTTATTATTTGCCTCAACATGCTGTCTTTAAACCTGACAGCACTACTACCAAACTCCGTGTCGTATTTAATGCTTCCAGCAAATCGTCAAACAACGTTAGTTTAAACGGCATATTATACCCTGGACCTGTGTTACAGGCGGACCTTACTGTCTTGATGCTCCGTTGGCGACTTTATCGCTTTGTGTTCAATGCCGATATTGAGAAAATGTATCGGCAAATACTAGTTCATCCTAGTCATACCCCATTTCAGCGGATTCTGTTCCGTGAAAATCCTTACGACGAAGTCAAAGATTTTGAGCTTAATACGGTCACATTCGGAGTAAAATGTGCGCCGTATCTTGCTATCCGTACCCTTATTCAGTTAGCCAGTGAATGTGAAGCTCAAAATCCTGCTGTATCCGAAATATTGCGAACTCAAATGTACGTCGATGATGTTCTCGCTGGCTCCCATGAACTAAATGAGGCCATTATGCGTCGTAATGATCTAACAAATGTTCTTGCTTCAGCCGGTCTTGTTCTCCGAAAATGGACTGCGAACCATAAGCGTTTGTTAGAGGATTTACCTGTAGAGAATCTGCTAGCAGCGGATTTCTTGAAATTTTCGGATACAAGCACGACTAAGACACTCGGCTTGCGCTGGAATGCTAGCTCCGATAGTTTCTATTTTAGGCTTGTAACGCCACCAAACAAGGATTTGATAACAAAGCGTGCTGTCTTGTCAGAAATAACAAAGCTATTTGACCCCGCTGGATGGCTTTCTCCTAAAATTATTGTCGCTAAGATGATTATGCAACAGATTTGGAAAGACAGATTGGGATGAATGCCTCAACCCCTTAACTCTACATAAATGGCACGCATTTTTAGAGGATTACCCGCGAATTGAAGAAATTAACATTCCAAGATGGGTTAATTTCCACCCCGATTATGACATTGAGATCCATGGCTTTTGCGATGCCTCCGAGAAGGCATACGCTGCAACTTTATATTTACGAGCTGTTGCGCCCAGTAATGAAATCACCTGTTACTTACTGGTGGCAAAAACAAAAGTGGCGCCGGTCAAATCAGAGACATTACCCCGTTTAAAGCTCTGCGGAGCTGCATTATTGGCAAATATGGTAGACTCATTATGCAGTCAAATAGATTTAGCCAGAAAAAATATTCATTTTTGGACTGATTCTACCATAGTTTTATCCTGGCTTCAAAAACCCCCTTGCCATTGGCCTACTTTTGTGGCGAATAGAGTTGCGTTAATTCTTAAAACGGTTGGCATTGAGAATTGGTCTCATGTCGACTCTAAAAATAGCCCCGCCGATTTGGCAAGTCGCGGATCTCTAGCTCGAGATTTAATAGACAACCCCTTGTGGTGGCATGGCCCCGTACCCAAATTGTATTTCATACAAATCTCGAAACGAAAAATATAATGACTCATTTTACCCAGACTGATGATTCAAATGATATACTCAAACGTTTTTCTGTTGTACCCCGAGCTATATGAGTCATTGCCTATATTTTTCGATTCTATAATCAGTTAAGGAAACGTAATTGTATCTACAACTCCCACGAGTTAACCAGATCCGAAATAGGATTGGTAAAGACCCGTTTAACTCTTTTATCTCAGCAGCTTTCCTTATCCGAATATCACCACCTTTTGAAAGGCAATAGTTTACCTAAAGGAAGTAAACTACTCTCCTTGAACCCGTTTCTAGATTCGAGTGGAATCATGAGAGTAAATGGCCGGCTTGCTAAAGCTGCAGGTCTGACGTATGATGAACGTTTTCCAAAGATTCTGCCTTATTGTGCTCCCTTTACTTGTTTTTACCTGAGCTATGTCCACAAATATTCGCTTCACGGTGGGAATTCCTTGCTAATACGCATCGTCAGACGTGAATTTTGGGTCCCTAGACTTAGGAACTTGGTCCGTACTATTGTGAACAATTGTAAAGAATGTGTCATTCAACGTAAACAAACCAGTCATCAAATGATGGCAGCTCTACCCCCCGAAAGAACTTCTATTGGCAAGCCTTTCGACCATACTGGTGTTGATTTCGCTGTACCCTTTGATATAAAATCCTACAGTGGAAGAGGTTGTCGAATTTCGAAAGGCTATGTCGTGGTATTTGTTTGCTTTGGCACGAAAGCAATTCACTTGGAAGTGACGGAGGATATGAGCTCAGAATCATTTCTGGCAGCCTTCAGCCGCTTTATATCTCGTCGCTCGGCTCCTCAACACTTATACTCTGACAATGGAACGGCTTTCATTGGTGCTGCAAAACTACTTACTTGCGACCGGAAGAAGTTTTTGCAAGAATTAAGATGTAAAGTGCTTTCCCTAGATTATGCAGAACCTATGAAATGGCAGTTTATACCCCCGGTGCTCCTCACATGGGAGGTCTATGGGAGGCCGGAGTAAAGAGTTTCAAGACCCATTTGAAAAGAATTTCTCATTCACAGAAATTTACCTACCCTGAGTTTGAAACAATGTTGACTCGTATTAAAGCCTGCTTGAATTCTAGACCCTTGTGTGCAATGTCTGACAATCCCACTGATTTGATTCCCCTAACCCCCGGTCACTTCCTCGTCGGACGGCCGATACTCGGACGAGCCGAACCAGACCATTCGGGATTGTCCTTAAGCTTAGCTAACCGATGGCAAAAACTTAAAATTCTCCACCACCAATTTGCTGTAAGGTGGAAAGAGGAATATTTGAAGGAGCTACATAAGCGCACAAAGTGGAAATTACCTGAGAGAGATTTTGCCGTAGGTGATTTGGTGGTTGTTCGTCAAGACAATTTGCCCCCTACTCTATGGAGATTAGGTCGTGTTGAGAGAGTCTACTGTGGTCAGGATTCTAAAGTTAGAGTCGCTGACGTGAGAACAGCTTCAGGCACTATTATCCGGCCAATTGTGAAGCTCGTTCTACTCCCTAACTCGGACTCCAACTAATACATTTTTTTTTCTTTTTGTTTCTTGTTTCCCCCTAGATTTTCGTAATGTCTAAGTCCGTCGCTCGGTTTGAAGTGCACCGCACCGCTGAAAAACCGCCAGCAGATGCTCTGGATATAAAATTGGCCCCTCGTGAGGAGAATATGCGTGATTGCCGCTTGTGCAAAAGTGAGCATCCTATACGGAAGTGTCTCAAATTCCGTAAGATGTCGGTAGGAGAGCGTTGGAAGGTGGTAACAAAATACCGTTATTGCTTCACATCCTCCTTCATCGCTTTAAAGGTAGAACAACGACTCTCGAAACAAATCGAAAGGGAAAAATACCCAAGGAACAAGGAACGAAAAACAACAAAAAATCCAATAAAAGAATGCGGAACTATAATACCATACACACCCAACAATTACAACAACAAGTCAAAGATTTAAAACAACAATTAGAACAACTACAACAACAATCACAGGTTCAACGTTATCCACAACATTTTCAACAACAACGTGGTTACACCAAAGATGCTGCAACTATAATTATAAATGTTCAAGGTGGACGTATTTCTTAATTTTTAAACTTTTTTTTTAAATTTTGTCAAACAAATTTTTGTATTTTTATTTGCCAATGTTGAATTTCCTTAAATTATATTGAATTCTTTATACTCAATTTTATTTATTTGTATCTTATTTGCTATTTTCTTTTCTGCCTTAGCCTCCACTGTTGCACTCGTGCAAGGGGGGCGGGATGTTTATGTATGCAATACCCCATGTTAATGTTCAGTCTAAGCTTGCTTTTTTGACATTTTCATGTTTTACTTAATTCCTATTTTTCTTGGCGCCTAAAGCTGTTTTTTTGATTGGTGCTAAGTTTTTTCTATATACTTGATCGGTATTCTTGTATAAACCCCCGAATCGAACGTAAGTTCCCCAAATAAATTATAGCGTTTTAAATAACCCGAATTTAATCCTATTTTGTTTTTTCATTTATATATATTTTTTTTTTTTTTGAGAAAATTATTTCACATAATCAAACATTAAAGGGTCATCGATAGATTAAAATTCGGTATGTACCAGGACCATACAACATTTACATACACAGACATATGTACATACATACATTCAAGCTACAAATGGAGACTAGAATTTTCAAATATAATTATACTTTTTTAATGCCAAATAATACCCCATCTAACAAACAGTTTTTTTGTGCAACTAATTTGAATGTAAGTGAAACTGTTGGGCTTTCTTTCTAATTAAATAAATCAAAAAACCACTTACAGCAAAGTGTTTTTAGGGAGGGGATTTGTTTTTAATGCTTGAAAATCAAGAAAACAATTTAAGCGTGTGTTGGTTTCCGGTGTGTGTGAGGTACATTTTCATTAAGTGTAATTGTATCTGTTTTTCATCACAACCGCGGATTGTGTTAAAACGTGGCCTTTGTGGTATTTGCATATTATATTTACAAACACAAAATACACACACGCACACACATACACACAGAGCGTTTGCGTGGGTTGGTGAGCAGGATAAAAATAAAACAGATGTTTTATCCTCTTTCAGGGAAGCCATATATTTATTGTCACTAACTCCAAACAAATTAAGAAAATCCCCGAAATATCTTGTAAAGTATGTAAACAAATTTTTATCAAGCTGTAGAGTTTGTAAAGTGTCCATAGGTTTGTTTGTTTATTTATCTGTTATTATAAATGTCGTAAACTCTACATTGGAAATTACATTAGTATGTTGAGATGCGCAGCACAAATCTGTTGCCGTCCTTATTTTCTAGAGAAAGTGCGTTTTTTCCTCTTCGTTTAAATTAAAGAACCTGTATAACAGTTTCACCTGAAAATTTATATGGACTTAAATTCTGCATAATAAATTTTCACTTCATAATTGTCATGAAATTTAAAAATTTATTACACATTTCGAAATATGCATATTTGGTGGTAGGTGTATATTTTTATTTACATATTTTGACAATAAATGTAAATTTTTGCAGTTTTGATCATCTTTTAATACACATTTCATAATTAAAATAAAATTAAAAAATTTTTATTTTAATTCTATAAAGAATGAAATGACCTTCCTATAATCAAGCTATATTTTTCAAGTGAAACTCTTACACTTACTGCAATGATTCAACACGCTTGATAAACATCTAAATTTCGATGAAACAAGTATTAGAAAAGTTTACAAAGTAAAAGGTAAAAATGCTGAGGAAATGAAAAAGATAAATATTGCCATAGAGAAAAGCATATTGAAACGAATTCCGAGACACTTGAATATGTTTCACATAACTTCAAAAGTGTTGAACACAATTTTTCGATAAACAATAGCTTCTCAAGTCCTAACAGAGCTAGTTTTAATTAAAAAAAAAAAATTAAACGTAACGTAAATGGCAACCTACTTACTAAAAGTAGGAATATTTGCATGTTAGTTTTTGTTGTTTCATAGGTAGTGCATATGTGTCATTTTTTAGGTACATTTGCTAAACGCTTAAAATCAATTTTTCTTGCATGAAAGTCACGGCCCTTCTACGAGACTTGAATTCATTTTCATTTTTTCTCTGATTTAAACTCTTTTTAGAGATTTATAATACTTGTAATTCATTATACAAATATGTATGTGTCTATTTTTTTGTTATAGAAAATACTTTCGAAAACATGAAATTTATGTAAATTTTCTCCAAAAAATTCTTGCAAATACCAAATTGGTGCAATCTCTTGTAATTACTTACAAGAGATGGCAATCGGGAATGATTTTTTAGAATCCCAGGGATCGAGATTTTTATATAGCATGGGAAATCTAAATCCCGAAAATTATTAGAATGAAATGCACATACATCGTCACCTGAAACGCAAAACGTTCTAACTAAAAATTTCATAATTTTAGAGGTGGAGCAAACATTTTGTTAAATTATGTAATTGGCCAATTATTTATCCTTTTTGATTTTTTAAATAAAATTTCTATTAAAACTAAAATTAAAAATAGTTGTTCTTTGTAGCTCTTCGCGATTATATTTTTTGTAGTTTCATCATATAAGTCTGTATTTACGTAAGTATGTACATTTAGAAAAGATTGCGAAAACATTAATTTCAAGAAACTTTCATTTAACTTACGTTCAGCTGACCTAAAAGGGTGTACAAAGTTTGCACTTTGCACACTCCAAACCGAATACTTTTCTTTGTTTTTGTTTTGTGCATGTACAAACATATGTACACATGTATATGCTTAATATATAATTTCTTCTTATTATTTCGGGCTTTTTCCACTTAAAATGAGCTAATGTATCAGATTTGTTATTTAAACAGGGCTCCTCAAATAATAGTAAGCTTATAATGTCCTGCGAAATACCATTTATAAGACCTTTCAAGACATGAGAAATTTTTCAAACGCCTTACTACAGAGAAATATTCTAAAACAAACGCTAAACAACACTGTTGGCAAGACAAAAAACTAAAACAAATGTCTTGCCAAAAGTGTTGTTTAGCATTTGTTTTAGAATATTTTGCTCTAGTAAAGCGTTTGAAAAATCTCTGATGTCTTGAAAGGTCTTATAAATGGTATTGTGCAGGACTTTATAAGCTTACACCATAACACTGAACTTTATTTACATTTTGATTTTGGAAAGAAATTTATCGCGTTCACATTTTCTGTTGTAGAAACAATAAATCGTTTTATTCCCACAGTAGTCATAATATTTAAAACAAATACTATCACAGGCAAGTCTCGGTATAACGAATCTCGCTTTAACGAAAATCCGATTTAACGAACGTCTAAATATTTTACATTAACAACCCTATATAGCGAATACTAGCCTAATTTTATACCGGATATAACGAATGATGAAGAAAAATTCGCAAAATAAAAAAGAAAAACTTGCTAAGAACATATTTCTTAGATTTTGTTCAACTTTGTATAGAGAATATTTTGATAAATGTGTGCTCTGTATAACGAACGACAAAAAATATTAAACAAAATCTACAATAATATAATAATTAAAATAACACTTGAAAAAAATCTTTGCGATCTGACATTATGTATATCATTAGTTATACCGGGATTTGCCTGTATTTTGATTTACACTAATCTCCAGTTTCTAAATTGAATAAGTACATATATCTGGCAGCCCCGAAAACTATTAACATCAACAGAATAAAAACGTTGATGGTGGTACTGCTATAACATTCTCACCACATTATTCGAGTAAAAGCTAAAAAAAAACAACAATGAATCTAACGACTGAAAAATATGCATGTGAGTATGTATACACGGAGATCTGAACACCCAGCAAACATTATCGGCAGTGAAATTATTTTTTGGCAAAAAATTTATGTCGTGATGATTTAAATCAGCTGCGTCTAAAGCATTAAACACATTCACCACAGCAAGCTACCGACTACCAAATGTCAAGGATAGAATACACATGTTTATATGAGAATAATTCTTTTGAAGACAGCAAGGCAACATGGCGGCAGGTTGTTGTCTATGCTGATTTTTGTCGTTGTAGTCCAATTAAACTAATTTCTATTTTGTTGGCTACAATGAGAACATTCAGTATTGCCAGTATAATACAAAATGTTGAATGAATGATTTTGTACAATTATTTGATATTATTTAACAGAAACAATATCCAAAAATTGATGTAAAGAATAAATTGATTCATTTTTGTACTTTTGCGTGAAATAAGTACATTTTAAAAGAGTAATTAATTTTTATAAATGCCAAATATATAAAAGTGGCAATACTGAACAATGTATTTGTACTTGAATATCAGCTGCAGATGGTGCTGCTGCCGTCTCCAAAATAATTAAGTAGCCGGCTACGAGGCGACAAATGCTGCTAGCGGCATTTGAAGTCGTGTGTTCGTGTAGCCTGCTGTGGTGAATGTGTTTAATGCATAAGCGTATGCACAATGTACGAGCTTTCACGAAAGATCTTTTCTGGTTGCACACCGACGAGAGCACAACAGTTAACCAGATCTCAGCGACAATACTTGCTCTTAATTTGCAAAGGAAGAAGAACAAATTTAGGAGCTTTCAAAGCTGTTTACCAGACTTTGGCGAATACGAGTACAATTGTCTAAAAGTTCCAATACGAATATTTACTCATCACTAGTACGTGTGCACATACATACTAGACCCCTGCACAAGACCACTTACAGGAACTTTTAAGACATGAGGGATTTTCCAAATGCTTTACTACAGCGAAATCTTCTAAAACAAGCGCTACACTACATTGTTTGCAAGAAATTTTAATCAGTTATTGCAGGTATAGGAGTGAAGAAGAAAATACTTTGTGACGGAAGAACTTATGATGCATGCTTCTTCATACGCATGGGCGCGTGTACAAACGTCATTTATGTACATATACACACACGTTGTGTTCATGCTGTCTTATTTTTCTGCGCACATACAAATGCACATATGCATAGACATTAGTTGTGTGCGCTTGCTTTAAAAAATCATCTTAAAACACAAACATAATAGCTTACCATCTATATCTTACACACATAATCAAACGCACAATATGCAAAATAACAAGCATAAACGCATCAATACTATTTTTTTTCGAGTGTTTGTTGCGAACAAGAAGTCTTCGCAACATCGCTTGTAAACACTCATATACACGTACAGCAATACATCCATCGCGCTTCGCTTATTGAACGACATCATTTATTATTGGTTTAGTATAATACATCAGAGAAGCGCAATGAGTAGTGAAAAAGTGAGTAGAGTTGAATCATGATTAAGTAGATATACCAAACGGGTGACACACCCGTCCGTATTCTAGAATCAAAATGTAAATAATTTAATATTTGTGATTTGAACGGGCTAAAGTTCGTATCGCTTTTTAAGCCAAATTACATGTGATAATTATTAATGAACAAATAACACCAAAGTCTGTTGTAAATATTCTGACTAACAACACATAGTTGAACCGAACAGCCAGCCGTTTTCGAAAACGGCTTAATTTGGCTTAAAAAGCGATACGAACCTTAGCCCGTTCAAATCACAAATATAGAAACAAATGGAGTTCGCATAATAATTAAAATTAACTAAAAAATAAATAATTTAAGATTGGAAGAAAATTTACCTATCTAAACGTCATAAAAAATTCATTAAAACACAGCCACACACAAACTTACATACATATGCAAGCATAATTAAATAATACATGAAATTACAAAAAACATAAACAAAATCCCTTCAACCAAGCTAATTCACTTTATTCAATTCTCTTCCTTTAAGTATTATGGCTTTCATACAACAACAAATAAGGGAAAAAATTGTTAGATCAAGAGAAATACTACAAACACACACTCATGTTTTGTTTCTTTTTTACTTGTAAGCTAATAAATACGTGTGTAATATGTGTGCATGTAGTAGTAGCAACTGTAAACGCTTATAGCTCCCAAAATACTAAACCGATTTCAATAAAATATAGATTTTGCACATCTGTATAGAAAATCCTTTAAAACCATATAAATCTTTTTAAAATAGGTTTAGTGGTACCAGCGTAAAAGGGATTACAAAAAACATGTTTGCCTATTAATTATATAGATAATTTCTTGTACTTGTGCGCACTCATACTTATTGCAATGTTGTCTATGAATCATATCCACTCGAAAATTTGAAGTTCTCATCGCACTCATACTTAGCAAGATTTATGATGTTGTTGATTTCGACTCTCCTGAGCTCAATGTTTATAGACGGTGCAAAATAAGTATTGTATGGCAAAGCCAACTTCGTATACGAACATTAAAATACTCATTATGAGGTTATGTGTTTGCCAATTATGAGGTTCCAAATGTGTTTCTTTATACACTTTATACTGTTGTAGTTGTAGTTGTACTACATGGAAAGTTGAATGAGCATGTAGTATAAGTATTTTTCTGAATTATAAATCAAACTGATTATTGCAACTTATACTCATAAATCAATATTATTGTGAGTGTGCGTAAATCAGAGTAGTTGATTTTAAATGATGTCTACTCATTTATATTTAAAATTTTATGAGTCAGTATGAATAGCGAAAACATAATTCATTGCAAAACATATTTACATTTCAAGACTGTTTACACAGCCCTCTAATAAATACATATATATGAATGTATGTATGCAGTGAATATTCACGTAGTCAACAGTGTGCATCCAAGTACAATATTGAATGTAAAAGCTACAGTTGTTCTTTTTTCTGTTTTGAGATTTTAATCAAATTTTGCTGCTACCACATTGGTTATCTATCTCCTGTGGCAAAATAAACGAGCTCTAATGGATTTTATCGGAGGGTTGATATAGTATTAATGCTATTAAGTAAATTTTATATCTTGTATAGTGTGATGGAAGGAAATGTGACGCATATTTTCTGGTTTAAAACTTGAACATTTGGCAACAAAGATTGCAAGCTACGATTTAAGGCACTTGACATAACCAATAAAAGTCATAATAATTGTGCTTAAGTATATTATAGACTCAGCACATACCCACAAATATCATAGAAGTGGTAGGTAGTATTGATATATGTATGTATGTACATACTTATAAGTATATATGTGAAGATAAGATGGGTAGTAAGTAGACAATATGTTTTTCTCATGAATTAACTCACAAAAAATTTAATTTCTTTATAATATACTCATCAATTCACCCCTTAATTTCCTTGGGCACGTTTCTGAATCCATATGTCCTAATAATAGGACTTAATAATCCTGAAATATTTTTTATATATAAGGCAGAATATATATACAAATGAATGTATGGATAAGGTGGATATCGTCTACTTCTATATAAAATATGAAGCAAAATATATAAAAAAATTAAAAATACTTTTTGCAAATAGATTTTGACATCCATTGCACACCATAGGACCAATTTAATTCGCCTCATCATAAAATAATTTCGCTTAAATTTCATGTTTCAGTACGTTTTGCCATTTTCAAAAATGGCATACAATATCACGCGTTACGCGGCAACGCTTTTCTGGCTTGTTAAACGTTTAACGCTATATAAAATGGAAAGTTACACACCACACTTGTCTTGCACTTACGTTTTATTTTTTTTCAAATCTTTAATGCATTTTTTATCCATTGTTTAATAAAAAAATGAATTTCTAATCATTTTTGTATATATGTTAACGAGTGAAAGTTGAAGAATGTTCCCGAACTTCTCTATATAACTTGCCTTATGTAAACACACTATTTCAACTTTTTTGACAGATGCGTGTATCGCATTAGAGCATTGAACGCGTGTTATGTACTTCCACCTTTAGAACTTTTACACTAAAAAAAAAAAACTTTGGAAAATTAACACAACACGTTGGTTTAAAATTTAATATAGTAAAAACTATTTTATTGCAAAATGTACAAATCGAAAAGTATTCGACTCAGCTGGTTTTTAAATTGTAAAAAAACCGGACTATCGACCATGTTCGATGCGTGAAATTGCTAAAATCTGAAGTTTTCTGTTTTTTTAACACTTCATACCTCCCACTTTAAAAACCAAACATTTGAAATTGTACCAATCTAAGTTGAACTCTAAATAAACTACATTAAGCTACCGAAAAATGTATAGCTCTCTCATGAGTGGATACGTCTAAAGCCCATGTCAGATAAAACTTTTGCTTCGCGTTGCGTTGAAGATTCGCTTTGACATCTAAGATGAAATGTACGTGCTTATATGAAACATGTCACATAAAGAACTTTTAACGCAAAGCGAAGCGAAAAGTTAGGCAACTCTCAACTTTTTGCGTGCTTTGACAATCAGTTGGTATACTTTATTTAATTTGTTTGACCAAACTCGAATGTAAATATGACATTTTTATTAAAATGTCGGTAAATTTACATAAAAACGAGTTCGTGGCATCAGAGTAATCGAATTGTGCTGTGTTTTATATATACATGGAATAGAATAGTGAAACAAACAGTGAGTGTTGTCAAAGTTTTTATTGTGCCATGGACAATTTGCTTCACGCTTTTTTCCCAAAGTTAGAAATGTCACGCAAAGCGTTGAAGTTGTATCTGATACCGCTTTAATAACCGGACAAAAACACAGCGGCAGTGAGTGTCCGATTACGGGAGGATTCATATAATGGAGTTTGATTTGAAAAAAAAAATTAAAGCAAAAAATTTTACTCCTCTTGTCCCTCCTCGTAGAAGGAAATGTGGAGTCGGTATCATTATTTTATAGGAAAGAGCCGAAACTTTCATTAACAGTTCAATAAACATAGTAATTTAATAAAAATAATAGTAAGCAATCCCTTAATAACGCCTGAAGTAATGAGTCTCTTGCTTAGTTTTCCCACTGAGAAGTTGTGCTAATGTTTACATGAGTATATAATCGCAAAAATATTCAAAATCGATTTCTAGAACCTCAAAACTTCGAAATATGGTGAAAACTCTATTTTCAGTAAGTTAGACAAGTTAACAATTCATTTACATATAAACATTTTTAATTTTAAGGTAATGGATCGCAATTTCTCCAAAAATGAGTAAGAAAGTAATAAATTCTTTTTTTAAATACTTTGAAATTCATTATTGAGTGGTAAAGATAGTTTACTATGTGCCTTTAACTTTTACTAATGTAGATCATCAAGGGACCTTTGTCAATATTATTCTTAGCACAAGTAAATACTTGTTTATTATATTCATAGTTGCAGTATTTAAAATACGTTGTTTATGAATTTAAAATTAGAAAATACACAATTCTTATTCAATACACAAGCAACATATACCATTTTGTATCATTCGATAGGTATTTTAAAATCATCTTTAGGTTTCTCTCATGACTTTTCATTTCGAATGACCATTTAGGATATTTAACGGTTCAAAGTTGGTCGCAGCCGCGTATTTTTATTTTGATATTTTTAATTGCTATTTGTTATATTTGGATAGCTTTCAAGAGTGATAGAGTATTGCTATTGAGTAGCCTGACAAATTCCAACTCCAAATTTGATGTCCAAGATTCATCATCATCCTTATCCATGAAAACAATAAAATCATAGTGTTCTTAACTGGTGCTTCTACTCCTGATATTTCCAGGTATCATTTTAAGCTCTTTGCAATTAATTTTTTTATTTTGTAATGTATTTTGTAAATTATGTACTTAAAATACAAAATACTTGCAGGTCATGTATTTAAAATAAAATAAAATACTTCCACGTCATTTAAAGGGTGGGCAAATTTGATGTTAGGAAGTAAATTGGCTGTCAAATGATGAAATTTCAAGAATTGAGATGTCATCCTTTGACAGTTATTTAGTAAAAAGTTGGAAAATTTTAACCATGGGACACTGCACTCTTGAACAAAAAATTTCAATTGTGAAATTTGTGAATTTTAATTTGAAAGACCGGGCTTACGTGAACAAACTTGAAACAACTGATGCTCTGAAAGATGCAATTCGGCGCTGCATTGTTGCAAAATGTGATTCAATGAGCGGACGTCTGTAGACGTGCTAGAGATAAACATTTGCCCAACATCATTATTCATTTTTTAATTCCCATATTTCTACTTTACATTGGCATCAATAAAACTGAATTTGTCGAAAAAAGTGTGTTTTTAATCCTTTTTATTTCCTAACCTTAAATTTGCCCACTCTTTATTTAAAACACAAATACAAAATACGTATTTATATTTAATATAATTCAAATACGTAATTCAAATACTGTCCAGCCCTGATTTAATTAAAGTTTCGTTTAAATAAATGGAAAGTATAACGAATTTCATAGTTGGAACAAGAACTCAATAATAAATCATGTGTTTTTATATTTTTTTACTTATGGGCAGACTTTTATCTGTAAAAAAGGGGAAATACTTTTAAATTTATTGTTGCATCGAAAAATAGTTTTGCAGAGTTTTGTAGAAAGTTTATAGGTCTGGTTGCAGAAAGGTTCGAATATATTTAAGGCTTAGTTAGCCGACTGTAATGGAATCTAACTGCAACGGCAGAAAACAGTGATGCTAAAGTGAGCTTTCATTACAAAAAATCTTTCAGAAAATTGAAATACGATGAATCAAAACAATTCAATATATTCCATTTGCAAAAAAGTTTCGTATATAAAGCAGAAATCTACATCAACTGACACCACACACAGTGGACCAAACACAGAAGAACGCTGATGATGAAGGTTTAGTGGCCTTCGAAAATGGCTAGCTGTTCCGTTCAACTATGTGTTGTCAGAATATTTACAACTAACTGTGGTGTTATTTGTTCATTAATAATTATCACATGTAATTTCGCTTAAAAGGCGATACGAAAAAAAAGTGGTCGATATTGTTATGTGAAAAGTAATGCACATATTCTTAAATTACGGTTACATCTCTGTAACCATTTTCATTACTTTTCGCATTGCAATATCGATCAGCTGTTTCATACCGTTGTAGTTACATTTCATTACAGTCGGCAGACTGAGCCTTAACTCTCTATAAGATTCTCAGAAAAAAATTTCCGCACCCTAACTTTGTCTTGATTTAACATAAAATGCCTCAATATAGTAAACGGAATTAAAATTGCTTGAGATATATGTATGTATACATGCGAGTAACAATAGCCGGCCTCCGGCTAATAGATTTTATGCCTTGCAAGGTTTTACTGCCTTGTTTTACACTGCCAGCCCTTGGCCATGCGTAAGGGTTTTCTCCACGATGATGTTTACCGACATTGCGCAGCCTAATAGAGATTTTCAGACTCATAAATTTTTCTTGCCTAATAAAGCTTCCCTATATTGTCGACCAATCCTGCATTTTACCATTTCATGAAAGATGTTCTGAAAAGCAAATATTGGCCATATTTGTTGGAACATATACCGTGTAATCACAATTTAATAGTAGAATTTTAGAGGCCCAGAACTCGCAAACTAAACTAATTTTCTGTAATCTAGGGTGCCCAAGTGCAAATCGCACGAAACAGATAAATGAAGGCACGCCCAAAATTGTTGGGTGATTAACCATTGTGAACAACTACATAAAATACAGTGGCCGATCGCTCAAAAAAGTAAAGAATAATCCAAAAGTGTAAAATGAATAATATCCGAGACGGAAGATAATTGTATTTTTCTATTTGTCTCACTATATCTGAAAATTTGGCGGCTGATTTGTTTTGATTCTTCCTTCTAGTATATACAATAAAATTTGCACTACAATAACATATACACAATATTTGTCTATTTTTTCATGAATTTAAGAAAAACTGATTATTACACTTCTGTACACATTCTGTGACCCTGATTTGAAATGAATAATAGCTCAACAACTTTTTGAACGTAAGTTCATTGTGACGCCCTACGCATGCAAAACAAATTTTTTTTAAAATAAAAAAATACTGATTACAAATATTGGTAACAACTACATAGCTTGAAGATGGTGCCACTGCGGATGTTTTAGATTTTCAGTGCTACCGTAATTTTTCGGGGAAGTGCCGGAAAACTCCTGGGAGTTTGGGATTTGCAGCTTAGTTCTTGGAATCTCCAATATGATGTGTGGCTTGGATAAGCGGATCGTGACAGCGAAAGTTGAAGTTGTGTCTGCTAGCTAATATTAGAAATGCGGAGGTAAGTTTATTACTTGCGCAACCAATTTTCATAAAATTTAGAACATAGATGGGTCTAAGTCTGAAAGAACAAATGCGTTATATGTCTTTTAAAAACTGGGGCCACGAGCGAAGGTAGTGGGAAATTTCTTCCTCCTTGAAACTATCTATCTGATTTTGATGAAATTTAGAACAAAGATAGATCAAGTCTACAAGACATATTCACTTTTTCAAAATTAGAAGCTCGTGGAGTGGTAAGGGGAAAGTTTTTCTCCTTGAAACTATATATACTTTGACGAAATTCGAAACATAGATAGATCTGAGTCTAGGAAAGCACATATGATATACACCTTTTCAAGAGTATGAGCAGAAGTGACAATTTATGCCTCTTTATCAAAAATAACCCCAATAGTGGGTAAGGGGCGATTTGTAAGGTAAGTGAAACGTAAGGAACTACGTTCATACCCAGTGTCCCATGACACCGAGCGTTTTTTTTTTTTTTTTTTTTTTTTGGTTTTTGACATTTGGAGGAAATTTAGCAATTACATTATAAACAAATACCCAAATATCAAAAAATATTGAGTCGCCCAAACTCGGTGTGCTATTACCCAATTTGATTACAACAATTTTTGGGATATTCTAAATTGTTTGCTTATTTTCAGGCGATTTGCACCTGGCCGATAATTCGAGCAGCCAGTTATGTATGCAATTTGACAGTCGATAAAATTTTTGTCAAACAATGATTATTGTTCGATTAAAAATTTTCGGCTGATAGCACCGAAAGCGGATGAGTACTAATGTCATTTCAATATCGGTTCAATGTTATTCATGAACAATTAGAGCATGCCATGACCGATTTAATTTTTTTTCGAACACGGCTGAGTCAAAAAACCTCTGTTCATCTGTTCAACAATTTTCAATAAATTTTTGCGAATAGTGAAAAATATTTTTTAACTCACCTGGTTCGTCCATACGTTTCCGTTTGATATTGTTTCCGTGATGATCTATGGCTAACGGTGAATGGTGTTGTTGCTGCTGTTGCAGTTGATGATTTTGTTGACTATGATGCTGTTGGTGGTGATGATGATGGTGGTGGTGGTGATGATGGTGCGGGTGATGTATTCCTAGAATACCATTTATGCTATAACCGGCTGTTCGATGTTCTCCGAGACCATTGGTGGTACTTTGGTTGTTGCTAGATGAAGAGGTGGTGGTAGAATTACTATTATTCGTTGTAGTGAGTATATTCTGTTGCTGCTGCTGTTGTTGCAATTGCATAACAGCAGCCGCAGCGACAGCAGCTGCTGCTACTGGCGATGATGCGGATCCTGTTTCCGAGGCTGGTGCATGTATTATTACAGAGGTGGCATTATTGCTGCTAATATTATTATTGTTATTACTATTGTTGTTATTGTTGCTTCCAACATTGTTGTTTGTATTATTATTATTACTATTATTATTGTTATTGCTACTGTTATTAACAGTGCCCAATTCATTGGCACTGTTTTCCAAATTATCTGTTATACTACTGCTACCGCTGCCGCTTGTCGTTCCGCCAGTGTTCGCGTTGGCATTCCCACTATTTTGCTGTTGCTGATGATGGACATGTTTTGCCTTTTCTGCCGCCTTATTTCGCACAATTCTGGAAATTAAAAGTTGTTTAATAAGCTTTATTCACATTTTTGAATTTATGGAAAAATAAAAGTAATCTTAAATATGGAATGCAATCCTCGATTATTTTACCTTTAAGCTCTACTTATTTTCCTATGTACATCTAATATATAAAAATAAGTCGGGTTTTCCTTCCTGACACTATAACTCCATAACGCATGGACCGATTTCCACGGTTTTGCATTCGTTGGAAAGGTATCAGGCTCCGTGAGGTTTATAGCAAAGAAAATTCAGGAAAAATTTCAAGAGAGAGGCAGGAAAACAGGGAAAATCATTTTTCACATACAGCGCCATCTCTGATACATAGCATGTACTACAACGGCGCAAGTACGTGGTGTGTGAGTATACTATATATAAGTGCGTTTCATTTTGTTTCATTTTAAGTAGATGGCGCCGGTGCGTGACTTTGCAACGGTACTCGACTTGCGGCGAAAAGACTTATGCCGAATTTGATTGAGGCAACCATTATTAACGGAAAGTACGCAGGTGAAAATTTATGTATTCCTCGAATACCAATGATTCCGAATGATCTTCCGTTTGACTTCAACAATTGCGATTTCCGATTCGCCTTGCGTTCGCAATGACAATTAACAAGTCGCAAGGCCAATCGCTTAGTGTTTGCGGGATAAATTTAGAAAATCATTGCTTTTCACATGGGCAGCTATACGTTGCGTGTTCACGAGTTGGGAAACCATCAGCTTTGTTTGTGTTAACGTCAGACCAAAAAACAAAAATTGTGGTTTACCAAAGAGCACTTCAATGAAACGGATAATTTGCCGACACGTATAACGCTTCGATTCAGTATTTACTTTGGATTCAATTTAATTTTTTACTTAGAGAAGTTCAACTAAATTGCACTTCATTTTTGTAATCGAAACGAATTCATTACTATTGTGAAATGAAATAAAGTTTTTTCTTTTCAAATATAAATCAAAAAACATAATTTTTCTTCATCTTTTAATCCCCAAACGAAATGTTAGAAAAAACGAAGCCATCTGGTAGCGAAACGGTGTTAGCTGGGCTTAGTAATACCTTCCGAGCAAAGCCAGGGCGGTATTCAAAAAAAAATATTATTTCTGCTCAGAATAACAATATTTGAACAATATTTAGTATGTCAGTTCAGCGCAGCTATCATCCTTCTTTGAAATATCATTCCACTACAACTTTGCAACGGAACAAGATTTTCAGTGAAAATAAAATTGCAAGGCAAAATAACGTTTGCCGGGTCAGCTAGTATATTATATATTTAAATTTGTTTGTTTTTTTTTTAAATTGCGTATAGTATTTTTAGTATTTTTACACAAGCTAATACGCTCTTAGAAAAACGAATTACTTTGTAGTGAAAACTAATTTCATGTGATGTCGACCTGAACATATTTAAAGAAGGTTGCAATTTTTAAATAAAACAATTCTTATACAGCTCTTATGACACTTCATGCTTTCGATTTTTCTTACTCTAAGATTGACAGGGTGGAATAGCAAATGCTTGAAAGAGTGGATTACATAACAAGTAAATGTTTTCTTTTTATTTTTGTCTAAGAAAGTTTAATTTTAAACAGAAATAATTTTTAGTCAGGCTTAAGTTCAGTAATTTCAATTCTTTTATTGAATGAAATATTTTATTAATTAATGTGAGTTTCTAAAGAAGAGAAGAAAAATTAAATTAGACTTTTAAGCTGGGGAAAATACCGATATTTTTCTGTGCAGCAACGCACTTCATCAGCACCCTAGTCTATCTACTTGGGTAAAGATTGTTATTAACATCAGCTATTTAACGTAAATTCTAATGAAACGGAATGTGAGAAATGATTGTTGTGTACAATTATTGATTTACCTTAGGTAAATACATATGTAAGTATCACTATTTATTTCCCCTCTTTTCCATTTTTTCATTTTTCTATTTAGGTTAGCACGAAGTTATATTACTCTACTGAACTTACTTTACTGAACTTAAGCCTGACTAAAAATTATTTCTGATTAAAAATTCACTATAGTTCAATTAAAAATCTAAAAAAGTTTAATTTTAGTTCGCTAGAAAATCTTGTGTCAGAGAACAGCACGAGTAGAGTACACCCGAGTGCCTTAGATACCGCAAGACAGTTGTGCGGTGTTGATTTCACTCATTGTTCATATCCTGAAAGCTTCATGCGTTGTATGCACCAGGTACGGCAACATTGGAGCAATTGCATTTATTTTGGTACTATTCAAACTCAAAAAGCACAATGGTACACCAATGGCTAATTTTTATTTTAAAAATCATCAATTCGCAAATTCTTTTTAAATTGATATCTGTGGCAATAAATAATAATGGCTTAAGTTGAGATAAGTGATTTGTCATTTTATTGCATATTCTTGTTTTCTTCTTCAAGATCTATCACTCAACTAAATTTCAATTAAGAAATGTCATTATCAATAAAACTATACGCATTTATATTTTAACTTAAGTCTTCTTGGAAAATAATATGTAAGCCATAACATCTTACCTCAACTTAATTTTTTTTTCGGTAGCTGCATCAATATTAAAATATTTGAGCATAAAAACTTGTATACACTTTAGTTCAATAACTTACATCCCATCCAAATTATTTCTTATTAAAAAAACTTATACATATTTAACTAAGTTTTTAAAAAATCATCTTATCTCAGGTTTTCCGCATTTCTTCATTTAACCTAAAGCACTTATCTCGACTTACCATCAATAAAAATTATTTTGTCTTTCAATATAATAGCTTAAGTGCACTTTAATTTTTATTTTTCTAACAATGGATTGTTTCATAACATCTTAACTAAAAAACAGCGAATATTAACTAATAAAACCTTTTTATTTTTTTTTATAAAATTAACAGTTTTGTTCTAAATAAATGTGCATCTTTTTCGGAGGCTAAAAATTGTATATAAAAACCGAACACAATTAATTTTAGACAAAACCCTTAATATCTCAAAACATGAAATTTCGACTTAAGCCATTATTACCATAAATGCGGTCTTATTTTTTTAGCTCGATCCGACATTGCCTTCTGGTGCCTAGTGGGGCCAAAGTACCCGATACACAGTGGGGATTTTGTAAAAAAATTTAAATAATTCTGCAGTTTCTAAACGGGCCGTCCGATTGTTATGAAATTTCAAACAGCATTTGAGGAGGTGTTGAACTACATATATATCCTTAAAGGAGGTGGAGCCAGAAATCCCTAAAGCTAGCAAACGGGGGTTAATGAAAAAATAAAACAGAGGTCAAACTAATGTTTTCGATCTGATAAAAAACTTTTTTGCAAGTGAATTTTTTTTCTATCCAAGAACAAAAAAGGTCTGCTACATTTATGGGCTTTCGCTCACAGTTTAGGAAATATTCGAGAAATAAGTAAACTTTTGGGGTTTTTACCAACCTTGGTCCACTGTTCTGCTAATGGAGAAGTCAAATCTTGTTTGGTTTAAAAAAGGGAACTCATTATAACTAAGGACAAAACTTTTAACATTTTGGTATCAAAATCGTAGTTAAGTCAAACGTTATACGCAATTTAAATAAAAGTTTTGAAAAAAGATTATTTTCGCTGTCATTTGCAGTAATAGTGGGTTAATTATTTCGCTATTATAATCAGTGTTGCCAGAAGTAGGGGAAATCCCTCCATGTAGGTATTTTTGATGCTAAAATAGAAGCGTAGGGAAAATCGGACAGATTTTTTATATTCTCCAAAAAGTAGGGATTTTTTCATCATGTCGCATTATTTATGAAACAAGTGCACACACAACGTTTCTTAAGTAATATTTGCTTTTTAAAAACGGTTCAAAAATTTTATTTTCGTTAAAATCGCTTAAAAATATATTTCCAGAGATGTCTGTGGTTTAAAAAGTTGGTGACACTAATATGTATGTATGGAAATGCCAAGGCGAATTCATATACCAGGTGGTGTCAAGTCTGCAATAAGAAAATCTGTCTAGAACTTTATTGCAATGAAAAATGACAACTCAAACTTCCTAAAAATTTTATTGCAATCAAATTTGACAAGCCAAACTTCCTTTAAAATCATATGTTAACTTGGCACCACCAGGTACATGAATTTGGTATATGCTTTTTCTAAGATATCCTTTAAAATTTTATTTGAAAGAACTGCTCATACTAATTTTTAAAGAACTTAATGTTGTTTTAATTGAATTTAATTAAAAGTTTACGTATATGAATGCCTTTTTTTTAGCGTTTTACTAATTTTTTTTTTATCAAAGCTTTAATAAACATATGTATATATATTTTATAACTAATTGTTTTCTTTTATTTTAATGACAATAATGCGTAGGGATTTTTGTAGGGGAAATTTTTTCAACGTGTAGGGAAAAATCGGACTTTTTTTTAGCATGTGTAGGTATTTTCTCTAGAAATCTACTGGCAACACTAATTATAATAAAATTTTACAAAAATACCAACCCCATATTTTAACTTATTCAAAAGCTAATGCAAATAAATTGTTTGTTTAAAATTTTCGTCATTGAAAGAACCAGATCATTTAGAATTAGACCTATTCTTGTTATATATATATATACTATATCAAACTTAAGGCCTTTTTTTTGTCAAGTTCTATCCAAAAAATTTATTATGCCAACTTCGCACAACACATTTGTTTAATATTTCTAAAAATCTTATCTGCACCCGGCGAAAAATAAAGCAAAAATACTGCAAAAATCCCATTTTTGGGGTTTTACGAGTTTTTTTGGAATTTCTGGGAACTCAAGAGCAAATTATATTTCTTCTCACCTTATATCCATCAACTGCATCATTTTTCACCTATATTAGCATTTTCAGCCGAAAATGTGACATCTCCTCAAATGCTTTATTAAATTTCATAACAATCGGACGGCTCATTTAGAAACTGCAGAATTATTTAATTTTTTTTACATAGTCCCCACTATGTATTAATGGCAGCGACCTCATATATTAGACAGTGATTATATTAGTAATAAAAAAGTCCCAGTACAGATACAGCAAGTTGTCAAAATTACATTAACTGATAGAACATCCTTTAACTTAAATTTTTAAATTTTAGTGTTAATTGTTGTAGTCTGTATAAAAATACACTAACTTTACAAATTTCAAGTGTCTATATACATACAATTGGGATTACATACATGGGATTTTAAAATTTTTCGTTGCTCGTTGCCCTTAATTTTTAACTCTCATGTCTTTGTTGTTGTAGCGGCCTTAGCTCTACATGCTCTGTCCAAATTTCAGGTCCGTAGCTCTTCTGGTCCTGTGACGGACAGCATAGCGAAAACAATAGGGTTCCTTTTCACCTTTGGTGTACGGAACCGTAAAAAATAAAAATCATTGCATCTATAAGTAGTCCATGTAAATTAAGAAAATAATCGTTACTTACGATCCCTGAACGGTGTGTGTACGGAACCCTAAAAAATTAATCCGTAATTTGTTTGAGAGGTGCGACACTTTCTTTTGCTTCATTATTTACTCCTTTTTATAATACTATTCTCGTTACGAGCAAACGAAAATATTTAAAAACATTCACTGTTTTGGCTTCCAAGACATCTGAAGGTGCCACACCCACTTGTCCACTCCACTCCACTCCACTCACAACATGTGGTTAAAAAATCGTTCTAGCCGTTTTCTGATTTTAGATAAATTAAACACACCCACTGGTAAATTTTGACCACAAACACACAATGACAAATATTACAAAAATAACGAAATCGGTGCAGCCGTTCTTATTTGATGCGGTTACCAACGAAAGACATTTAACTTTTATTTACATACATAACAAATTACAGAATGAAACCATTCGCATTTGCTAACAATTCATAAATTCGTTGCTTTTGCCATGCATTTATTCGACAACAATAACAAATGTAATTGCTATGATACAATTCATTGCGATTTGTTGATTGCTCATACGCACTCTGTTATTACAATTTCGTTATAACACAAGCAGTGAAATGAAATGATGCAGCATGAAAGAATGGATTTCTTTCATACCATTCACTCAGTATTCACTGATCTTTTATATATCACGTTTAAATAACAAGTTTATTTTACGGAGGAAATTTTAGAAAAAATAAATGCCGATATTTATAGTGTTAGAAAAAAGAAAATATAAAAATTAAAATTTGGAAAAAATAAAATAAATCTGATATGTAAAGGGTGTCCCAACAAGTACGCAAGATTTAAATTTGGCGCCATTCGAAGTGTCATTGTTTGACATTTGAACAATTGTTATTGTTTGCTAGTAGGAGGTACGAGGTTAGTAAAAATGGAGCGCTACACGAATGAACAACGTATTCTCATTGTGAAATTGTTTTACAAAATGGTGAAAGTTTTGCGGCTACAGTTCGCAAATTTGCGATCAATTTGGGGTCACAATAATGCTCCAAAAGAGTAAACTGTAAAGAGATTAATGGGTAAATTTGCCGAAACTGGGTCTGTTAGTGATGTAAAGACAACAACGCGCCTTCGACCAGGTCGATCGACCGAAAATGTCACAGCTGTACGTGATGATGTCGGTCAAACGCAGGTCAAGCGCAAACAGTCAATGGTGTTCGGTATCGTGAAATGATAACCAGTTTTTTCGTGCCTAGAATTGAAGAAATGAATGTGGAGGGCATGTGGTTTCAACAAGACGGCGCCACATGTCATACAGCAAGAGAAACAATTCAATTGCTACATCAGTCATTTCCCGGTGTTTTATTTCGCGTTTTGGAGACCAGAATTGGCCGCCTAGATCGTGCGATTTAACACCATTAGACGTTTTTCTTTAGGGTTTTTTGAAGTCGATGGTTTACGCGAATAAGCAGACGACGACTCAAGCCTTAAAAGAGGAAATTGGACGCTGCATTAATGAAATACCGCAGCATTTTTGCAAAACGGCCATTGAAAATTTCATTAAAAGATCGCGTGTGTGCCAGCAAAGCCGCGGCGGCCATCTGCCCGATTTGTTGTTCCACACATAACCTCATTCTGTCTACTTAACGGTACGATAAAGTTTCACGATTTTTGATATGTAAACATCTATACACTTTGATTTCTTTGCTGAGAATTCTTTGCTGGGATTTCTTTGCATTGTCAAATCGGTGTGAGCTATTTATGAGTGTATTAGTGTTTGAAAGAAGCAATACCAAGCAGAGACACAAGTCGACCGGCTCGAAGCCGACGGTGCGCCGCCGCCGGTTATTTTTCTGTATATTTCCGTACACCAAAGGTGAAAAAGAACCGTAAGAGCTACGGACTTGAAATTTGGACACAATGTGTAGACATTTGGCCACTACAACAACAAATACATGAGAGTTAAAAACTAAAGGGTGTTCCAAAACGAGCAACGAAAAATGTTAAAATCCCATGTAATATACATACAATTGTATGTACTTATATACACTTGAAATTTTAAAAGTTAGTGAATTTTTATACAGGCTACAACAATTAACACTAAATTCACACTAAATGATGTTCCATCAGTTAATGCAATTTTGACTTTGTAATTTTGACAACTTGCTGTATCTTGGAAACCGTAAGAGCAAAACTCTTGAAATTTTCAAAAACGGTAAAACTAAAAAATCAAAAAAAATATAAAATCGCAAATATAAAAAATCACCAAAAACAAAAAAAAATCGCCAAAACAAAAAAAAGCACCCAATTAAAAAAAAAACAGACCTCTAGGACTAAAATAAATCGCGAAAAACCGGCAAAATCGCCAAAATGTAAAAATTCCTTGAACAAAAAAATCGCCAATATGAAAAAATTGCCAAAATAAAAAAATCACTTAAATAAAAAACCCCAAAAACAGAAAAAAAGCCAAAATGAAAAAACCCAAAAAAAACAGAAAAAATCGCCAAAATGAAAAAAATTGCGGAAATTAAAAAAACCCAAAAAGAGAAAAAAAACGCCAGAACGAGAAAAAATCGATAAAACTGAAAAAAAATCGTTTAAACTGAAAAAACTTAAAAAAGGAAGAAAGCTAAATAAAAAAAAATTATCAAAACCGAATGTGCGCGAGTCAAAGTCGCACTTTACTGAATTTATTTTAATTGCACTGCGTACAAAACAACAAGAACAGCAACAACTAAACGATGAACACTGCAGTACCACTAAAGAATCAGTAAAAACAATAAAAAATGTTTAACAAGTAAATTTTTACTGATTACTAAATTTTTTTCTACAATTTTTATAAATTGCCTAAATGATTTGTTATATGATGAGGTGCATTGAATTTTCAGTAATCAGTAATGCCCGTATTCATAATGAAATTAAACCAAGTGGCTAAATGTTTTTCATACAAAAGTTTCAAAATTTGAATGAAAAAACTTTGCCACTTGCTACAATTTTATTATGATTATAGCCCTTCGATTTTACTGGTAATGCAAATCAAATTTCATTAGCAGTAAAAATTTACTGAATTTTTTTAGTAATCAGTAAATTTACTGCTTACTGCAATTTTGAATGAAGTACATATACATATTACTTTTAATTAATTAATTTAAAAAAAGATACTAAAAGCATAAGTACTTCCAACTTAAAAAAAATTTTCATTACTAGATGTTTACACATCTCCTCTGTGATCGGACTCACATTGCTTTTCGACGCACTCATCTCTTTCGATTGTGTCGTGTGTTGTTTTTTTTTCAAATGTTGTGGATTGACAACAATATGCAGGTTTTTTGTGATTGCATTCAAAACAACAAAATAAGGCATTCAATCTGTTCTCTGATACATATGTAAGTATATAGAGATGAATTATTTTGTTTATTTAAAAGCGTTTCTTTTTAGTTGAATACTTTGTTTCCTAAGTACATACGAATGTGTGTATGTGTATATTACATATCGCTTTCTAAAAGATATTTATTTTTTAAATCCCGCTTTTTGGCGATATCTTCTTCAAAATCCCGCTTTTTTATGTCCTGCTTTTTGCAAAAGCCAGTGGTCACGTTATCTATAACAAAAAAAAAATTTATATAAACGCATAATTTGATTTATGTATTACCCATTCAAGAGTATGTATCATAGATTCATCTAAGAATCCAAAATTACACTGTTAAAAGCAAAGCATTATAGTTCTGCAGTTAATTTTTGGGTTGGTCAAATTGAATTTGTCAAAGTATCAGTCACGTAATCTTTTATTTTTCTAACATTTTTAAGGTCAATTTATTTGTTGAATGATGATGAATTCAACTTGACATTGATTAATTTTTTTCTCTTAAACTTACTTTTTTACGTATTTGCAAACATCTTTAATTTACAAATTAATTGACGTAGAAAGAATGTTTTCTTTGTAAAAGTGAGAGTATGAGTAGTATACTATGGATTTAATTCAGGGCCCCGCACACACATACTATCATACTTTATGCTTCTTCTAATTGATTGAAATACATTTTTATGTACTTTTCTCACTAATTTGGTAACAAGTCTACTTGCAAAACATTGCATCATCGAATGGACTGCCGTCGCTTTGCAATTGCAGCGGCAATCATAAATTATGCTTTTCCTTTTAAAAACCGGAAGGTAATTTTTGAATTTCAGATTCTTGATAATCTTCAATTCATTTTTCATAAAACGGTTTTTTGTTTGTTTTAAAAACTAGTTTTTTTCCTTCATTATTAAAAAATTAATATACTCGCAATGACAAAGGGTATTATGCCTTTCTACGGTAAGAGATTTGCTCTCTTCATTATTGTCGTAGCAAGCGCACGCGTGCGCTACTTGTTAAATTTTATATAGTATGTTTAACCTGACCAGACATCCCGCTTTAGGCGGGATTATCCCGCTTTTTAGAGTTTCGAAATGATCAATATCTTGTTCTATTTTTATTAAAATGTCAGTCATAAAAATTCAATACAAAAAATTTTTTTAAGTGTATTTATTGCTTATACAATGTTCACACTTATGGTCTTAAACATGTTTAAGGAAAGTGTTTTAAAAACCTAAACACAACCGTTCACATTACATTTGAGATGTTTAAGGTTGACGTTTTGTCAATAGTTATTGTATTTGTAAAAAATTAAGAACAATTATGCGTTTTTACTGGTTTATTATTTTCAAACAACAAATGTTTTTGTGAATAATTGAGTATTTTTTAACTATTTACTTATTTACCAAATAATTTTTGACGTGACGCCATTTAATTACAACACAAGGTTGCCAGAGTTATCAATAGAGTTGGGTCGAACTCGTTCACTAGTTCATTTTTGCCACAAACCAATGATCAAACCCGTGTAGTTTAAATGGGTTTGATCATTGGTTTGTGGCAAAAATGAACTAGTGAACGAGTTCGACCCAAGTCTAGTTATCAAGAAACGGACTGAACATACTCTATTTACGTGTTTAAGGAAGTGTTTTAATCTTAAACACTTCATTTGTGATGTTTAACAAAACAAGTCAATGTATGGTAAAACATCTCAAAATCATCGCGTTTAAGCTCTTAAACACGAATGAGGCGTGGCATGCTTGCGGTTCAAGATTCTCTACCTTGTGTAATATTTATTATTATAAATGTCATTAGTAAGATATTTTTTTAAGTAAACATTTTGTCTATTTGACGCTCACTTGTCCAATCCCGATTTTTTTCCATCCAATTAAAAAGATATTAAAAAATTAATATTTAATTTATTAAAAGGTGACAAACTTTTTGCTCCATTATTGACTCTTTTTTTTATAATACTACTAGCTGAACCCGGCAAACATTGTTGTCCAAATTTTTCCACCCTGTGGTCACTTGTATTGACTCGAACCTGTGTTGAAAATTTCAGCTCCACAACTCTTATAGTTCCTGAGATCATGCGTTAGGCACAAATACACACTACGATTTTATATATATAGATTATCTTTACGAAAATATTTAACTTTTTTACGGTTTTGGCTTCCAAGATATCGTGAAATAAACGTTGCTTCTCTATGGGAAGTGCCACTACGACTTTAGGACAAATCAGAAAGATCAGTACAATGATTATCGACAGAGCAATCCCTACAAAATTTCCCCCATCTCACTATATTGCGAGTACTTTTACAGATATTTCAAAGTAAATATTTTTTCTTTATGGTAGATTTCACACATATCTAATTCGAATTTTTTTGTAAGACAACGCACATTATAAAAATTCTTACTTATACAAAATTTAACGTTGCTTGCTGGAATATATTCCAAAATAAAATAAAAATATATGGCAGGTGCCACATTAAAAAAAAATAACTAAAATGGTGCAGTCATTCTTTGATTCTTATTTACATAGATAAATATTTTTGTTTTTAAATATGTTTGTTTATTTAAAAGCGTTTCTTTTTAGTTGAAAACTGTGTTTCCTAAGCACATACTAAACTGTGTATGTGGATATTATATATCCCGTTTTCTAAGAGGTATTTATTTTAAAATCCCGCTTTTTCGCGGTATTTTCTTCGAAATTCCGCTTTTTGATCGATCATGTCACGTTTTTTGCAAAAACCATCTGGTCACGTTAAGTATGTATAACACTCATACGCTCACCTATACAAACCATTTGATGGCCTATAAATTTCACCAAACATACAACGTGTAAAGAACCCAAGAACTTTTCATATTTTGTTTTTGTTAATTAAACATTTTTGTCTTTTACATTTCGTTTAAACACTCTTCACCCGCTATAGTGAAACAGATCAGAGTCTTTGGTGAATCGAATCCAGGACCCCGCACTGATAGCCTAGCTAGGGTTGCTATCGCATAATTTAAATAAATTCAGTAAAGTGCGACTCTGACTCGCGCACGAAGGGTTCCGTACGAACATTAGATATGTAATTTAATACAAACTTCATCCTATATAATATATAGTTTTGGCATTTTTTTCGTTTTTGGGGTCTTTTCGGTTTTTTGTTTTGGCGGTTTTTGCGTTTTTTTCGGTTTTGGCGATTTTTTTAAGTTTTGGCTCTTTTTTTAGTTTTGACACTTTATTTTCTTGTTTTGGCGATTTTTTTCGGTTCTTGGCGTTTTTTCATTTTGGCGATTTTTTTTTATTTTTGGCGATTTTTTTCATTTATGCGATTTTTTTCATTTTAGCGATTTTTTCGGTTTTGTCGATTTATTATATTGTTAGAATCTTTTTTTAATTTTTTTCGATTTTTTTTTTAATTTTTTTTTTGGGTTTGGCGATTTTATAATTTTGGGATTTTTTTAGTTTTACCGTTCTTAGGGTTCCGTACACTAAAGGTGAAAAGGAACCCTATTGTTTTCGCTACGCTGTCCGTCACACGGTATTTTCACGGAACCGTAAGAGCTACGGACGTGAAATTTGGACAGAGTATATAGAACCTTGGCCGCTCATACAACAAATACATGAGAATTAAAAATTAAAGGGTGTTCCAAAACGAACAACGAAAAATGTTAAAATCCCATGTAATATACATACAATTGTATGAACATATATATGTGTATTGAAACTTGAAATTTGTAAAATTAGTGTATTTTTATACAGACTACAACAATTAACACTAAAATTTAAAAAAATTAAAATTAAAGGGTGGTCCATCAGTTAATGCAATTTTGACTATGTAATTTTGACAATTTGCATATCTTGGAAACCGTAAGAGGCAAACACTTGAAATTTTCAAAAACGGTAAAACTAAAAAAACCGAAAATTATAAAATCGCCAAACCAAAAAAAAATCGCCAAAAATTCAAAAAAAATCGCCAAAATTAAAAAAATTTCTAACACTAAAATAAATCGCCAAATTCGAAAAAATCGCCAAAATGAAAAAAAATGCCAAAATGAAAAAAACGCCAAAAATCGGAAAAAATCGCAAAAACGCGAAAATGTCGCCAAAACTAAAAAAAAAAATTTTAAATAAAAAAAAATCGCTAAAATGAAAAAAATCGTTAAAAAAAATTGGCCAAAATGAAAAAACTCCAAAACCGAAAAAAATTGCCAAAACAAGAAAATAAAGTGTTAAAACTAAAAAAAGATCCAAAACTTAAAAAAAACGCAAAAACCGCCAACACAAAAAAACCGAAAAGATCACAAAAACGAACAAAAATGCCAAAACTATGTATTATATAGGATGAAGTTTGTATTAAATTACATATCTAGTGTTCTACGAAACCGTTCGTGCGCGAGTCAGAGTCGCACTTTACTGAATTTATTGAATATTTGTAGAGTTTGCCTCTTACGGTTTCCAAGATACAGCAAGTTGTCAAAATTACACAGTCAAAATTGCATTAACTGACAGAACACCCTTTAATTTATTTTTTTTAAATTTTAGTGTTAATTATTGTAGTCTGTATAAAAATACACAGATTTTACAAATATAAAGTGTCATATGTACATATGTGTGTATATTATTTGGAATTTTAAAATTTTTCGTTGTTCGGTTTGGAACACCATTTAATTTTTAACTCTCATGTATTTGTTTTTGTACTCTGTTCAAATTTCAGGTCTGTGACGGACAGATGGACAGACGAGCAGCGTAGCGAAAACAATAGGGTTCCTTTTCACCTTTGATGTACGGAACCCTAAAAACTAGTTGTTCATCAACTGAGAATATTTCTAACGATACGGTTGATTAACGCAAATAATACTACTTTTGTAATTTATAATTTTTTATTGCATTAAGTCGGTTTAATTTTTTTTAAAACAGTTTTTATTTTTTGCTTTTTAGTGCAATTATTTATAGTCGGATTAAATTTTTTGCAATATTACTTTGTATGGGATGCACTGATGCCAATTTAGCCATTTTCTGGCTAAATTTAGCCATTTTTCATACCATTTAGCCGAAAGAAAAGTGAGTTCAGCTATTAGCTATTTTCTAAGTCATGTTTATTTTAATCTAGCTCTTTTGTAGCTATTTTTCCAAATTTAAACTCGTAACAAAGGCACATTTATTAACCACCAAAAACAAAAAAAGCTCAACAGAGTAACATGTTATTGTTTTTGCATTAATATCAATTTATCCCGGTTCAAACTTGACATTTTTGTTGCAGCAGTCTAAAAGCGCTTATATGAAAGACATGGCTAAATTGGTAACAATAAGATTTGCTACTCCGTTCTTATAATCGTTGCAATGTTGTTATAAGTTATCGGGTCTAATTGGTAGTTTATGATATCAATCAAACAAGGGTCGTTTTTGTTTTACACGAGTGAAAATAAAAAATAAATTCAAGTTTAAGAAATGGAAAATTATTAAAAAGTATAAACAAAAATTTCGCAGGGAATGGATTAGTAGCCCGAAAATTTAAAGACTGAAAAGCAAAATGTACAAATGAGTATATGCGCCTGAAGAAAAATTATTTTAGTTATAACTTCAATTTATTGTTTTTATTTACTTTAAAAAATTTCCCGATTTACCTTATAAAAACAATATATGAAATACCTTTTTTGCCAGAGTTCATGATTTTTGCGTTGGATGGCGCTTAGCCATTTTTAGATAGTTTTTAGCCATTTTAATAATTTTAGTTGAAGGAATTCAGGCATCCATTCACTTTGAATTGTGCTATACTACGCATTTACATGTTTTACTAAGTTTGCAGATTCTAGTATTTAATACAAGCGGTAATTAATAATTACTTTGCTTTCCTGCTCATATCGCACATAACGGGTGTCTGGTAGCAGATTTATATATTAAAACTTAAATGAAAATCGTAATAAATGACACAAAGAGCATTGAACGATAGAATGGAAATGCGGATTTTATTTTTTAATGAGTATGTCATCCAGATGTCTTCCGACACTGCTCAAAACGGAGCCTTGTGTTCTGCGCCACACGCTGCAGTAAACTTGGTTCAATTGAGCTGATTTCTCGACGAATATTTTCCTTTAAAGTCACAGGAGATTAAGGATTGTCATTATAAACCCTCTCTTGGCAGTTAGATCAGGCGACCTCGGTGGCCACTGGATGTTCCCAAAGCGACTGATCAATTTTGGGGGGAAATTTTCCCGTAGCAAATTCATCGAAGCTCTGGCTGTGTGTGTAGTTGCTCCATCCTGTTGAAACCACGTGTGTGAAGAGTACGATGGATGAGCTCACAGGTTTGGCAAAAATAACTCCGTAGTCAAGTGTTGATAATTTTCACCGTTGACATTCGTCACCTGGCCTCGAGAATTTTCGAAAAAAAAATGGTCCAATTATCTCATGCGTGTATAAGGCAAACCAAACACTTACCCTGGGGCAATGCAATGGTTTTTGATATTTCAATCGAGAGTTGCGGGTTCTTGGAGACCAGTAACGGCAGGTTTGCTTGTTAACGTCACCGTTTGAGCACAAATCAGCCTCGTCGCTCCAACAAACGGGGCTTACAGTGCGAAAATGCTCCAATATCGTTTCAAAAAATATGTGCGTAAATCAAAGTCACTTTCTTTCAGTTATTGAACGATTTGAATTTTAAAAGGATGGAACTTCAGATTCTTTTTCAAAATTTCATGAATAATCGCTCTTGGAAGTCAAGTGAGGCTGCTCTTTTTCGTATTGAAAGACGCGAATTTTCACGTAAACTGCTTTCAACCAGTTCAATGTTTTCGGGAGTCCTTGAAGATCGGCTGTGCCCTGGCTGTGGGACATTCATAGTCGAAGCAGTTGCACCCACGAACGAATTAAATTTAAACTCGGTCCATCACGTATTCGCCGAATACCGAACTTTGAAGAAAATTGTCGACGAGCAATTATGTAAGAATCATTACTCTTAAAAAATGTCTCCACAGCGAACGCGCGATGCTCACTCGACCACTGCGACATCGTGACTAACAAATCCACACAATCGATAATTCCAACGGTACCACCCTTCCTCCGCACCATTTATTTATTTCTTTTTGAAATAATCGTATTTTAAAATGTAAATTTGCCACCAAACACCTTGTATGATAATATAAGATACGTTTTAACAAATTTGAACCTTGTGCAAAGTCAAATCTTTAATATCTGTTCGATGGATAGACTTTCAAAAATTCTTTGGAAACTTCTAGCGATCAAAAAATGCGTGCGTGTTTGAATTTACATAATAGCTTAAATCGTTTTATGAATACGTTTTATTTATACAGTAAACCTGGGTTAATTACCTTCTCAAAAATGTCATGATTTTTGGGGTAATTATCCGAGAAAGGTATTAAAGCGAAGGCGTTCAATTACCTCATAGAGGTAATTATGAGAATACTTTTATACACCTTTAGAAATGCATTTATCCGAACGCACTGTGGTATGTAGTACATAATTACTTGAAATTATTGCCAGTCTAGCCGGGGGTTAGGTCTAGCAGTCAAGTATAATAAAGAGCTTGAAAATTACACAATCGTGCTCACATTTTTCCGGTGTTTTTTTAGACTAACTGAAATTCTAAGAAATATTAAAATAAGGACCGGTCTAGTATGTACATATGTATGTATGTATCCTAAATTCTATATTACACATAATGCATTAAACACATTCACCACAGCAGGCTACACGAACACACGACTTCAAGTGCAGCTAGCAGCATTTGTCGCCTCGTAGCCGGCTACTTAATTGTTTTGGAGACGGCAGCAGCACGATCTGCAGCTGATATTCAAGTACAAATACATTGTTCAGTATTGCCACTTTTATATATTTTGCATTTATAAAAATTAATTACTCTTTTAAAATGTACTTATTTCACGTAAAAGTACAAAAATGAATCAATTTATTCTTTACATCAATTTTTGGATATTGTTTCTGTTAAATAGTATCAAATAATTGTACAAAATCATTTATTTAACATATTGTATTATACTGGCAATACTGAATTTTCTCGTTGTAGCCAACAAAGTAGAAATTTGTTTAATTGGACTACAACGACAAAATCAGCATAGACAACAACCTGCCGCCATGTTGCCTTGCTGTCTTCAAAAGAATTATTCTCATATAAACATGTGTATTCTATCCTTGACATTTGGTAGTCGGTAGCTTGCTGTGGTGAATGTGTTTAATGTATAATGCTTAAGGCCTTCAATTGCTAAATTATTTCTGAAGCATGGCAACATTGTAAGAAAATATAAATACAGACATACATACATACATACATGCATGCATAAGCACATAAATAGATATTTAGCGTAGGTATCTGCTATCATTTTTTCCACCAACTCATTTTCCAACAGGTGCATACTTTCTGTTACGTTAAAGCATAAAGTCAGTCAGTCAGCCAATAAGATAAATAATAAATAACACTTGTAATCCACCAAGTGTGCCGCAATATTAAAATCAGGTCAAGTGGATATTTATAGCAACAGCTCTCATACGCCAGAAACAGACTTGTTCTTATATCGGGATAACACTGATGTTAACAGCTTAGTACGTTGTAGTTAAGCCCCACAAATCAATTTGATTCGTTTGGGCAAGATTGGTTCACGATTACCCAGACAAATGCTATGTACGTGTGAATGCATACAAGGATGTGCTGTAAGCCCATCCATACACACATATGTACATACATACGTACACATGGATCTGGTAAATGTATGTAAGTTTGTAAAATAAAATGGCAAAACAAAACCTCCCCACATTTGTACAGCTTAACGCCTTCTAATGATGATGACGAGAATAGTAAATGACACACGCTTAAAAACTTTATCTTTAACTTTGCAACCCCTGTGCTCCTTTTGGGTTTGCTTTGCTATATATGCAGTTGAGTTCGATTATAACGAACTCTGCGATTTCATTCAATTTCGTTCGTTACAATCGTGGTAAATATTTTTTTCCAGTTATAACAATAGAAGTTTCAAGAGAGTGTTATATGTGTTACATACTGTGCTGTTCTTTCTTCTTCTGCTTTTTCGAATTCGAAATAACTTTTTTTTTATTTTTTTTGATGTGTAAACATCTATACGTTAGGGGGTAAAATTCTTTTTCACAGTACAATCACAAATTTAGCTGAGATTCACACCGCGTTGTCAATTCGGTGTGAGCTACATATGTATGAGTGTATTAGTGTTTGAAAGAAGCAATACAAACTTATTTAAAATATTGTAAATACATAGGACTTTGCTGGTTTTTGTTTGTTTTATTTAACTTGATAATTGCTTTATTAGGGTTCCGTACACCAAAGGTGAAAATGAACCGTAAGAGCTACGGACCTGAAATTTGGACAGAGTATGTAGAACCTTGGCCGCTACAACAACAAATACATGAGAATTAAAAATAAAAGGGTGTTCCAAAACGAGCAACGAAAAATTTTAAAATCCCATGTAATATACATACAATTGTATGTACTTATATACACTTGAAATTTTAAAAGTTAGTGAATTTTTATACAGGCTACAACAATTAACACTAAATTTAAAAAATTTTAATTAAAGGGTGTTCCATCAGTTAATGCAATTTTGACTTTGTAATTTTGACAACTTGCTGTATCTTGGAAACCGTAAGAGCCAAAACTCCTGAAATTTTCAAAAACGGTAAAACAAAAAAAATATAAGATCGCCAAATCTAAAAAAATCGCCAAAAACACAAAAATCGCCAAAACGAAAAAAGCACCAAATTAAAAAAAATTCTGGGACTAAAATAAATCTCGATAAATCGGAAAAAGCGCCAAAATGAAAAAAACCCTCAAACAAAAAAATCGCCAAAATGAAAAAAATGGCCTAAATAAAAAGACCCCAAAACAGAAAAAATCGCCAAAATGAAAAAAAAATTGCGAAAATTAAAAAAACCCAAAAAGAGAGAAAAAGACACCAAAACGACAAAATAGCGATAAAACTGAAAAACTCGTTTAAACTGAAAAAACTTAAAAAAGGAAAAAAGCTAAATCAAAAAAATGCTTAAAACCGAATGTGCGCGAGTCAAAGTCGCACTTTACTGAATTTATTTTAATTGCAGTACGTACACAACAACAAGAACAGCAACAACTTAACGATGAATAACAGGAATTAAAAATTAAAAAGTAAAAGTAAAGGCATTTACCATAGATGAGCACTGCAGTACCACTTAAGTTTCAGTAAAAATAATAAAAAATTTTTAACAAGTAAATTTTTACTGATTACTAAATTTTTTTTCTACAATTTTTATAAATTGCCTAAATGATTTGTTATATGATGAGGTGCATTGAATTTTCAGTAATCAGTAATGCCCGTATTCATAATGAAATTCTACCAAGTGGCTAAATGTTTTTCAAACAAAAGTTTCAAAATTTTAATGAAAAAACTTTGCCACTTGCTACAATTTTATTATGATTACGGCCCTACGATTTTACTGGTAATACAAATTAAATTTCATTAGCAGTAAAAATTTACTGAATTTTTTTAGTAATCCGTAAATTTACTGCTTACTGCAATTTTTAATGCAGTACATATACATATACTGCAGTGTGCCCATTTACTTACCAAATAAGTTTAATAAAACAAACAAAAACCAACAAATTCATATGTATTTTCAATATTGAAAGTTTTGATACTTTTAATTAATTAATTTAAAAAAAGATACTAAAAGCATAAGTACTTCCAACTTAAAAAAAATTTTCATTACTAGATGTTTACACATCTCCTCTGTGATCGGACTCACATTGCTTTTTTTTTGTCACAGATCGTCGAAATTTAGCATAACTAATGTTGCATAAAAAACTGAAACTAATTGGCGATTTGTGTGTCTGAAAACAATGTCACTCAACCGATCAGATTTTCAGCTCTGAGCTAAACCTGTCAGTGTTTCATGTACTGTACCAACACTTCTAAAATTTTTATGTCAGTGAATTGTTTGTTGGGTTATGCACACAAAAGTATGTACATGTGCGCTTGGGTGTGCTTTAAATAGATTAAATTTATTTCGTTTTAATGGAAGTTATTACAACAATAAAAAATACAAAAAAGTAGTTTCACTAAAATAGATATGAATCAAGCCCTTTTAGGGTTTCATTTCTATTTGTTGTTGATGTATGTGTTAGAACTAACATACAATCAGCCTCAGGGGACAAATCTGCACAATATCAATGGTTTTATTTTATTTTTAAGCTCAAAGGAATAGAATGAAGTAAAATTTTAAGTTCATCAAGCATAATATTACTAAAAAAAATAGAAAGATACAATTGATAGATGTGATGTTATTTGAATTCCCGTTGCTTAAAGTCACTTATTAATACGGAGTTAAGTATAAACTTGGAAATAACCCTGCATAATTTTTTTTCTGGTCCTTATCCCATTTTGTGGACTATTGTTTAAAAGAGGCTAAACTTTAAATATACATACATATGTACGTTTGCTGAATATCCAAGCTAAGGCAACAAAGTTCGTTTAACAGCATAAAATTGATTTAACCCTTTCCCCCAATTGTTTGCTTGTTTAATATAGAAATTTAGCTGAAATGGTGAGTTTATTCGTTACAACATCTGTTAACTACAAATCAAATCACTAATTTAAAAAAAAAAAAGAAATAATAATAACAATATTGTATAAATAATCAAGATTGCATTGATGTCACAGTCAACTGAAAAAAGTTTAAGTGTAGACCCATAAAAAGGCAAAATTATTATAAAATTCTTTTTTTTTGGCTGACACATCAACTTTGGCTCCAGTTCTAAAATCAAATTTTAAGATGAGAAATTTGGGGTTAAATTTTTCTGGGATGGTAGTAGGGGCTGTCATAGAAACCAATTGTTGTCGGAATTGGACCTTAAAAGACCAATAAGGCAGTGACAGAAGGAGCAATACTGCTCCTATTAACAGGAAGATGTCTGTTGACTCCTGTCAAAATTTGAACAAGCTGAGTCATTTGGTTTGTGTACGACATCTATTTGCTATCTATCACAGAAAAAAATAGCCACAATTTTGATTCGATAACTATCTGTCGTTGGCTACGAAGATGAATTTTGATAACTTTATCCTTTAATTCAATAATAATATTTATCAATTCAGCGAGTTTTCACAGTACAACTCAAAAGAACTATTTGATAAATAAATTATCAAATATATTCATACATTCAAAAACATTAATATGGATTTGACAACAACATGTACAACAAAAACATTAAATCTTATCAAATTTTACAAAAATCGATTTGAAAATTCTTTGCTTTTTGAAAAAAATTCCCTTTGTTTCAATAACTCATTTTTTTAACTAAATATCTGATAACTTATTTGTAATTGTACTTATCAGTTCTGGAATTATTTTTTTCACAGGAAATTTAAAAAAGAAGTTGTTGAATACCGGCATTTTTGTTATTGAAACAGAAGTATTTTTTAGTGTGTGTTAAAGAAATCTATTACATTTCATTTAGCTCAATATTGGTAAAAATAAATAAATAAATTGTAAAGAATGCCAAAAACTGCCTGTCATAAAGTAAAAAAAAAAAACAATTATTGAGGGCGGGCAATTAAATTGCAAGTTAAGGAAGACTAAGATAATTCTGGCTACTGCGACAAATGCTCGAATATAAACATACATACACGCAAAGAAAAGATATGGTTGTAGAATGGTTGAGAAAACAATATTATGTTCTCTGAAACAAATTTGTGGTCGTCGAAAACTAGTTATTGTTATTTTAAACATTTATTTCGTTACGATAAACAATGTAATGTTTGAATTTAATCATCACATTATCACATCCATATAAAAGTGTGATATGGTTAGAGTTTAACAATATAGTTTTGTTAAAAATTTATGAGTAGAACATAATTTGTGTTATTATTTAAAAAGAATATGATGTAAATAACAATATAATGTTTTCCAAAACCATACTATTTTAAGTTTTAAAAAAAAATCTTTTTCAGAAACATCTGTCAGTTCGGTATTTCGTTTGTAAACTATCGGTAGTGTTAAATAAATGAATAAATAAATAAAGTATAAACAAAAGGGTAGATCAATAAAAATATACAAGCATTTGTGTATCTTTTTATACAGACATGGCTGTATGTCGTGTAAGTATACATTTCTATATATACAATTTATTTCAACAATATTAATTTATTTTTATTTCGAATTTACAATAAATATATGATTAAAAAATAAAATAGTATTATTATATTAAATATTAATACAATATTAGAATATGGTATGGTGAGTTTCAATTATATTTTTGTCACATGTAACAATAGTGTTGTCATATTTACAATACTAAGATTATAATATAATTTACTCAGATAATATTATAATTAACTCAGATAATAATATTGTTAAAGTTATTTATCTATTAACAATAATATGATTTGACTGCAACCATATAATTCAATCATAGTATGTTGCTGTTTGATTATGGTTACCTCAACCATATTTTTTCTTTGCATGTACTTATGCACCATGCTGTATATACAAAATTAGATAGACGGCAATTTGATCATCTAATAAACAAATAATTAAGAAGGGATATGGAAGTCGAGCTAACCACTGTGTCCTCGTCCATACAAAACATTTTTGAATTCCCTTTTGAAACTACATTCGTCTCCACACTGTGAAGTTTTTGTTTTCCAGTTTAATATTTTTTATTAAATATTTCTCATGAGAATGAAATTACATACTCGACGAGAACTTCATATACGTGAAAGAAATTGTCCTCTTTTACCCTCCATTTACAAACTGCAAGGTCTTGCAGCAATTTTTTTCTAGTGTGGTCGATGACTATAAGAACACAATTAATACAACTGAATCAGCTGAATGCGTTGCAAGAATCTGTGCCGTTTATGTCTAACAGCTTGATGATGTTGTAAAGGGTATTTGCAGAATCATAATAAAAAAATTCAGTAAAGTGCGACTCTCACTCGCGCACGAAGGGTTCCGTACGAACACTAGATATGTAATTTAATACAAACTTCATCCTATATAATATATAGTTTTGAAATTTTTTTCGTTTTTGGGGTTTTTCGTTTTTTTTTGTTTAGGCGTTTTTTTCGGTTTTGGCGATTTTTTTAAGTTTTGGCTTTTTTTTAGTTTTGAAAATTTATTTTCTCGTTTTGGCGATTTTTTCGGTTTTTGAAGTTTTTTCATTTTGGCGATTTTTTTATTTTTGGCTATTTTTTTCATTTTTGCGATTTTTTTATATAAAAAAGTTTTGGCGACATTTTCGCGTTTTGGCGATTTTTTTCGATTTTTGGCGTTTTTTTTCATTTTGGCGATTTTTTCGAATTTGGCGATTTATTTTAGTGTTAGAAATTTTTTTTAACCTTGGCGATTTTTTTCGGTTTGGCGATTTTTTTCGGTTTGGCGATTTTTTTTAATTTTTTGCGATTTTTTTGTTTTGGTTTGGCGATTTTATAATTTTCGGTTTGTTTAGTTTTACCGTTTTTGAAAATTTCAAGTGTTTGCCTCTTACAGTTTCCAAGATATAGCAAGTTGTCAAAATTACATAGTCAAAATTGCATTAACTGATGGACCACCCTTTAATTGAAATTTTTTAAATTTAGTGTTAATTGTTGTAGCCTGTATAAAAATACACTAACTTTTAAAATTTCAAGTACATACAATTGTATGTATATTAGATGGGATTTTAACATTATTCGTTGCTCGTTTTGAAACACCCTTTAATATTTAATTCTCATGTATTTGTTGTTGTAGCGGCCAAGGTTCTACATACTCTGTCCAAATTTCAGGTCCGTAGCTCTTACGGTTTCTGAGAAAATACCGTGTGACAGACAGACGGACAGCGTAGCGAAAACAATAGGGTTCCTTTTCACCTTTGGTGTACGGAACCCTAAATAGTTAGATGTAACACAAAAAGAAAAAAACACGGACTGAGAAATTTTTAAATAACGATCGTGTAAGAAAATATTGTTTGGTCAGTGACATCAGTACCTGGATTCAGTAACTTTTTGCGAACCGAAAATCGTAATATTTATCGACATATTTATTCGCTTACGATAACGATTATGTGATTCTGTAAATTCTTTTTTACGATAGTCTCCCGCTTTATCTTATTCACCATTTAATTCAATATTATGTGGTAGCTCTGTATAGAAGATATGCAAATAGGCGAAAAGCATAAAGAACAATAAAGAAACACTCAAAAAATTTGATTTTGTGACTAAATTTTTTTCTCCAACCGACAGCGAATATCGTTAAAATATGTAACTGAATAGCAAAGTCGTTAAATTTTCATTATATTTATTATAACGATACGATTATCGTAATAAAAGTTACTGAATCCAGGTACAGGTGTCAAACAATAGCAATGCAGTAAAGACTGTAATAAGCGTAATGAAATCCGTTGATATTGGCTTGGCCGCCGGGGAAAGCGGAGAATGATTGTAGCTAAGTTTAATTCAAAAGTTTCGAAGTACAAAGTAACGTCAGCATAGCAAAACTTAATAAAAAGGAACAAATGGAATCGGTTTTTCTAAACGGTTTCATTTAGTTAAGAATATCTCAACCTGCTAAATCATACGAAATCCCTCGAACCTCTCAAAGGGGTTGTGCTGTAAACGGAAAAGTTTATAAAAAAATTAATGAATTATCAAAGCGCACAGCTATAAGGGGAGCTGATGATGTAGATAAATCACTGCTAAAACCAACTTAAAGTCTAATCGCATCAATTAACAACAGTTGCACCAAATTCGATATTTTTTAATGTTTGTGACAACAACCCAACTCGGATTTTTGCGGAAAGAAAAAATTACCACGCCCAGTTTTCTTAATTTATCTAGAATTAGAAAACGGCTGATTTAATTTTTCCAGTTTCTTTTTTAAATATTCGTAGTAATTGAAAGAAATAGTGTTAAGGAGTTTAAAAAAATTACAGTAAGAAATGCGAAATTTTGTGAATAAAACGATTTTCATAATTTGCGTTGTCTTACAAAAAAGTTCTAATTGGACATGTGGGTGTGACCCCTCCCGTAAAGAAAAAATTTTAATATATCTAGAAAAATGATATCTGTAGAACGTTGAAATTTGTTTACGGATAACTCTGTTGATATTGTTACGTTTTTCTCTCTATAAAAACGCTTTTCCGTAGATCCGAAGATTTGCAAATGAATACAAGAGCCGAGTGTAGTAATTAGGGTTAAGAATGATACAAGTTTTATTTACAAATACACTTATACTAAATTACTCAAGAGCTTAAATACACTAATACAACTTAAACTAATAAATTACACACAGATATTCACAACTGGTTACCACTGCGCCTTCCTCGCTGTAGTTTACGCACGTTTCTTAGCTGGCTGCGCAAGTATTCACGTGACACCTCTTTGTCTGCTGCTTGTCACACACGGCACTCACTCTGCCGACACTTACAGTTGATACACCAATAAAGACGCACTGGCTTTACTTATACCCTTACACACGTCTATTCGCTGCGCTGTTCCCTTTACTCCAGTCGACACGATAGACTCCACAATAATCTCAATTCCACGACAGACTATTATTAATTCACAACTTAATTATCAACTGACTAACGAGTTCTTAACTTCACTACTTTCTGATTAGCACTAACTATAACTGTTCGCGACTGACTTACAACTGCAACTAACTAACTCATTGGCTGCGTCACCTCTTTTTATATTTCACACAAATTCAACTAGAAGTTTCAAGCAATGTCTAGACGATCATTATCATCTTATATGCTGCCTAATTAAGTTCATGTGGTAACTATGTACATACATGTGTATATGCGTACATGTATACATCATTAACTAAGCAACACACGGTGGTTGTTTATCTTTTGCTTTTCGTTTGAATTGGCATGTATGTATATGTGTAAATATGTGAATCTTCTTAATAAGCAGACGCTTTTTTGTTGTTGTTGCTTTTGCTTGTTTAATCAAGCTAGGCATGCTTATTTAGTTGTTGGCTACTTTCTAGACTATTCTTTGCTTTGACCCTGTAGGAATATTTTCGCGTAGCATTTACATTAACCCTGTTGGAATATTTTTGTGTAATGCTGCTTAACATTGTTGATGGCTATTTTCGTAACACTGCCGCCCACTTAAGCCTATTCGTCCCGAATAGGCACATCATCGCCTTTTCTTTCTTCGTTTTCTATACGCCTTGTAGTTACGCTCGAGACGACTACCTCTTCCATATTTGTAGGCTTTAGTTCTGGCGCTGCCTCGTTTTTCAACTGGGACTTGTGTTACCATCCGCTGGAGGTGCCTACTTCGTTGACATTTGTGGCCCCTGGCTTGCCTTGCCGTACGGTGTAGATGACAACTCCTTCCACAGTTATGGCCTTTGGCTCTGACTCTACCTTGTGCCTTGACTAGAGCTTGCCTTACCATTCCACATTTATGGCCCTTGGCTCTGACTCTACTTTGTCCCTTGACTAGAGCTCGCCTTACCATTCCACATTTATGGCCCTTGGCTCTGACTCTACTTTGTCCCTTGACTAGAATTTGCCTTACCACACCCTTGAGGTTCTTTATAGAAGTTGTCTTCCTCTTCCTGACTGCTTTTATGCTTCGCGCTTTGTATACTGTAGCAGTTTCTTTACCCTGAGCAAGCGAGACCATTTCACCCATAGCTTGTTCCGCTGTTTCACAGACCACCACATCTTCTACGTCACTAGCTTCATTTTCTTTGCTGGAAACTTCTGGCTCACGTCCAACTATAGCTAATTTCGTCGTGTCACAAACCGCTTGAATATCATCTAGGTCACGAGCTTCATTTACTTCGCTGGAAACTTCTGGCAAAATTTGCTCATGTTCAACTTTTTGACACTGACTGCTGTTGATTTCATTTTCTGCCTTCAGTTTTTCTTCAGCGTCTTCCTCTGTGGCAGAAATGTCTTTGTTGACACTGTTCTTCAAGTCAGAAATCTTCTCCTGAAGTCTCGCATTCATTTTATCATACCAAGCGTCCATTCTCTCCATCATAGTAGCTATCATTGCACAAATTTCGTCATTGCTAGTCTCAGCACGAGAACTTAGTTCTTTTTCTTCGAACTCATAAGTCTCAATGTCGATTTTGCGCCGCTGAAACTCTTGCAGTAACCTCTCCTGTAGTATTACCTTGTCACCAGTTGTCGTTAATTTCCTCTTACTCAACTCTTGCTTGAGTTGCTCCACGTTAAGCTCTTGAAATTTCATTTTCCTCAAAAACCAATTACTACGTTTAACCTTTTCAAACGTATGTGGTTTTGTTCACGTTCAAGCTTTTCAAACGTGTGAGGTTCTCCTTTTCTTATTACTCTTGCTTTTCGCTTAACCCTTTTAAAACGTATCGCTTGTATTTGCAAATCCCACTTCTGACACCAAATGTTACGTTTTTCTCTCTATAAAAACGCTTTTCCGTAAATCCGAAGATTTGCAAATGAATACAACTATGTACATACATGTGTATATGCGTACGTGTGTACATCATTAACTAAGCAACACACGGTGGTTGTTTATATTTTGCTTTTCGTTTGAATTGGCATGTATTTTTGTGTGTAAATATGTGAATCTTCTTAATAGCAGACGCTTTTTTTTTGTTGTTGTTGCTTTTGCTTGTTTAATCAAGCTAGGCATGCTTATTTAGTTGTTGGCTACTATTCTAGACTATTCTTTGCTTTGACCCTGTAGGAATATTTTCGCGTAGCATTTACATTAACCCTGTTGGAATATTTTTGTGTAATGCTGCTTAACATTGTTGACGGCTATTTTCGTAACAATATTGTGCATTGCCTCTGGAAGCAATTTCAGAATTTAACAGGTGGTGCCTCTCATATAGTGGACATTTTTGTTTGTCTTCAAAAATAATACCAGTGCACTGATCTTGCTGATTTTCTTAAAGCGTATTATTGATGGTCTAGCAGGAAGAATAGGCTATTAATTTTTTAATCGCTAAAGTTGTCGTGGCACTTTTCACATAGAAGCAACACTTCAAGAAATCTTGCAAGCCAAAAGTGTAAAAATTTTAAGCAGTAACGTTAATAACGAGAATAGTTTTATCAAAAGGACTCAATAATTTCTTAATACCTTGATATCTGCTAAAAATGCAAATTTGAAATGCCGCTGAAGTTGTTTATTTTAAATAAATATCTTAAGAACTAATGCATGACACTTCTAAAATAAAAAAAAAACGTGGAAATTGGAAAAATTTATTATGAAATGACTGAGTTTTTAAAAATTGATTATGGAAAAGGTTTACTAGAATTGTGCCTATTTTTAATTTTGGCTGGGGGAGGGGGCAGAGTTCGCAAAGCAAAGTTATTTTATAAAGTCTCGGTTTTGTGGAAGGAAGTAAAATTTTAGAACGTGTGCCACTAAAAGGACTGTACCAGTCGCTCTCACTTAGCTATAAGCAGTCTAGCTCACTTAAAGCGGCCCATACACTACAACAGCATGCACGCACAATCAAGCGATTAAACATTCATGTTCGAACCACACAACATACCAGCAAGCTGGTACAATATTCATATCTTACAAAATTTCGGGAAGGGTGGTTATGAATAGTGACACAGTTTTTGTTGCAATTTTTATTGATATATTGTTAATATTAGAAGCTATGTATAACTAAAGTGCTGTAAAGTGTGTTTTCCATTGAAACAAATTATGTTTCAACAAATTATATTTCTTAAATGCATGTTTACTTCACGACAACTTTGTTCAACTGAGCTAATTTCACCATATACCATACCAGCAAGCTGTTACCATCAGCAAAATATCAAACTCTACTTGACATCGCTACAGCAACCCGTACAATCGTACAAAACGCCCATACACGACCAAACCGCTGGTACAAACACTTGATTGCGCATGCATGCTGTTGTAGTGTATGGGCCCCTTAATATAATTCTGCAAACAAAAATCTTATGCAGATCCCTCGCACCCTTAAACGGTGCTCCGTAAACATGCACAAAGTCTTGTTTATGTAAACAAAAAACAAAGAGTTAGAAAAGCGAAAACAGGTTTCCTAATGTATTTTTTTTCTCAATTATTTTCCATTCGTACGTACATATTTGCATGACGGTTTTGAAAAAGTAGAGAATAACGAAACATGTGAAATCATTTGGAAGTAAATTAATTTGCAAGCAGGCAAACAAAGCATAGAACATAATAAATTTTACCTTATTTCTTTTAAATTTTTATGCGTCCTTTGAACTACATGTGAAGTATGTATGTATGTACATATGTATGTATGTATTTCGATGATGCACACAATTGTGACATATGTTGGGCATTGTGGGCTGCAATAAGGAACAAGGCAATCAAAGAACACACGATGCACACACGAACTTTTTACATTCAGAAGGCTGTTGGCAACAACCCAAGTAAATGTCGAGCATATGGATAGATATACATATACATACATGTAGATATATATATGTCAGCATCACTGACGGGATCGGGGAAGCAAAATAGCACCAAGTAGAGGAAATTCATAATACACTCGTCTGGAAATAAATTTTTTGGCCTTTAAAAAAAATATGTGAAACGGAGAGAATTAAAAGCGCTACATTTCAGTATTTTCTATCACATTCAGATTTTTTAATGGGCGTGAATAACTTAACGTCCGAGATAAAGCGATCTCGTTAAGATGCATACATACATACTTGAGTTCGTTTTTCCACTATGATGTTAGTTGTTAGGCTTCTCATTTATTTAAATGATAGTTCAACATCCCAGCAAAAATTACTGCTTCCCAGAAGCGTTTTTGTGAATGAGACAATGTTACAGAATCACTTGCTGTTGCGCATGAATAAGGCATTTTTTGTTTGTTCGAGATGAGCCCGCTAGAAGCAATACATTTACCTTCCAAAAAGCCATGATTTTTTTGCCTTACTAAAATGGTTCACAGAAACAATAATATATGCATTTATAATGTTTGTGTACTCAGATGAAATATTTTCTACTTTAATAGACAGCCCGCCTTACGTTACGGCGCTTCAGTAGAGCTGGGTCCAAATCCTTGATTTGTTCATTTTTGCCACAAACCAATGATCAAACCCATATAATTTAAAGGGGTTTGATCATAAGTGTGTGACAAAAATAAACGAATGCACGATTTGAACCCAGATCTACTTGTCAGAAGCATTTGCCGAAGCTTTTGTTATCAAGTAAGAAATCTATTGCTTCCCTCAGTTGTTAGTGCTTCCAAATCAGAATTTTTTCCTGGCATAATAACTCTAATTGTTTCTGGATATTTTTGGGTAAAAGTCTACTGATGCAATGGTGAAATGCGCATAGGGACTAGCTATATCTCTCAATAACACTGTTCTGCAAAAAATTAAGTGATTTTAATCTACTTTGGTGCGCTGAATACTAATCGGTTCACAGATTGATTCCATCACGTCTAGTTTTTGAGATTTTCTTATTTAAATAAAATACTGATATTGGAATATTAAATACATATTTATTATAATTAAAGTAGAATATCTAACACATTACTGATATAACTTAAAAAATCAGCTACTATTTTGTATAAGTTTTATCTGCTGTTTCACGATTGATGTCCCAGCTGAAATCAACACACATTTCTGGGGACTATTGGCGTTATATCTTTCTTCCACATTATGCAATATCTTGGTAAAAGCTTTCACCATGCGCAACGTTTAATGCAAAAAGTGTATTTTTAATGACATTTTGCATCCAAGTTCCTGCACCAGTTCTATGTAATTTGCAGCCCTCTATATTTCTAAAGCTTTCTTAGGCTGAGTTTACATCTGTCATTTCTTGTGTGCCATGCGCCAAGAAAAAAAAACGTAACCACTAATTACTAATGAAAAATTGCTTGATTCAGACATGTATTTATTGATTTAAATTGTTTCCACTCATGTTGGATTCTATAAAATTTTCCACTTGTTATGAATGAAACTGTTTAACTTACTAATACGTGTCTGAATCAAACAGTTTTTCATTAGTAATTAGTGGTTACCCGGCCTTAAATTTGTTCAATTTGTGTTTTCTTTTATTTGGGGATCAACAAATATGTCTTCTCCTTCAATTACACGTCGAAATATACTTTTTAGGTATTTAAATGCGCCTCCACCTCATAAATAAAATCTGTACGTGATTGATAAAAACTCAAAACGGATTTAAATTTCTTATTTCTATTTAAGATAATTTTTTTTTGCAGAACAGTGTAATCAGTTTAACAATTTAAATAAACATAAGTATGATATTCCTGCAGGAAATAAAACTCACACAATACTAGTCACGAGATCGGTCCCCAGTTGATAGGAACCGGTCGGAGTTTTAATTCTTCCTATGCATAGGACCAGTCAGTTTTATATGCGGATGGCCTAAGATGTGGTTAATGGAAACTTTGTATGCACCTTGTGACTTTTCACTGAACTCTATCGTAGGCACCTAATCGGTATAGAATAATATGAACTATTTAAAAATGTTATACCGACACTTAGCTGTGACAATTAAAACTTATAATTTTTTTATTTGTTATTTTTAAGAAGATATTTTTTTGGATTCGAACTGACAAACTTGCTTGCTTGCACACTATTCATCCAACCACAGGGGCACTCATATATCAAAAATATAAAAACCAGTTAACCTAGATTAATATCTAACTATAGTTATGGAACTGGTTCCAGAGTGGATTGGCGGTACCATTGGAGGCAACAACAGGCGTTATATTTATACTACTTGATAGGTCCTAGAACTAACCACATCGAATATTTTACTATAATACTAGACCGGTTGCCAATTAAATTGACAGAAGATCAAGACGATACATCGCGACAATGGTGAATATGTAAATGATGTCTTTATTTCACCATACATTACCCCCTACTTTTCTCAAGTTAAAGGACGAGTAAGTTTCGATAAATTCACATCAAATTTTCTGCAGGGATGAAATGTAAATAACACCGTCTTCCTAATCTTATTTCATGTTGTCATAAGGGAAGTAGAAAATATACTGTATTATAGAAAATTTACATAACTTCATTTTTTTTTTTGACGAAAATCGATTATCTGCGATCGTAACTAAAATTTTGTTGCTTAAGCCTTTTGGCGGTTATGGCTTGCATTAATATTGAAACTTTTCTTATTACAATAATATTGTTACGTTTTTCTCTCTATAAAAACGCTTTTCCGTAGATCCGAAGATTTGCAAATGAATACAAGAGTTACGAATGATACAAGTTTTATTTACAAATACACTTATACTAAATTCCTCAAGAGCTTAAATACACTAATACAACTTAAACTAATAAATTACACACAAATATTCACAACTGGTTACCACTACGCCTTCCTCGCTGTAGTTTACACACGTCTCTTATCTGGCTGCGCAAGTATTCACGTGACACTTCTCTGTCTGCTGCCGTCACTTACGAGACTCACTCTGCCGTCACTCACAGTTGATACACCAATACCTCTTTGTCTGCTGCTCGTCACACACGGCACTCACTCTGCCGACACTTACAGTTGATACACCAATAAAGACGCACTGGCTTTACTTATACCCTTACACACGTCTATTCGCTGCGCTGTTCCCTTTACTCCAGTCGACACGATAGACTCCACAATAATCTCAATTCCACGACAGACTATTATTAATTCACAACTTAATTATCAACTGACTAACGAGTTCTTAACTTCACTACTTTCTGATTAGCACTAACTATAACTGTTCGCGACTGACTTACAACTGCAACTAACTAACTCATTGGCTGCGTCACCTCTTTTTATATTTCACACAAATTCAACTAGAAGTTTCAAGCAATGTCTAGACGATCATTATCATCTTATATGCTGCCTAATTAAGTTCATGTGGTAACTATGTACATACATGTGTATATGCGTACATGTATACATCATTAACTAAGCAACACACGGTGGTTGTTTATCTTTTGCTTTTCGTTTGGATTGGCATGTATTTTTGTGTGTAAATATGTGAATCTTCTTAATAGCAGACGCTTTTTTGTTGTTGTTGCTTTTGCTTGTTTAATCAAGCTAGGCATGCTTATTTAGTTGTTGGCTGCTATTCTAGACTATTCTTTGCTTTGACCCTGTAGGAATATTTTCGCGTAGCATTTACATTAACCCTGTTGGAATATTTTTGTGTAATGCTGCTTAACATTGTTGACGGCTATTTTCGTAACACTGCCGCCCACTTAAGCCTATTCGTCCCGAATAGGCACATCATCGCCTTTTCTTTCTTCGTTTTCTATACGCCTTGTAGTTACGCTCGAGACGACTACCTCTTCCATATTTGTAGGCTTTAGTTCTGGCGCTGCCTCGTTTTTCAACTGGGACTTGTGTTACCATCCGCTGGAGGTGCCTACTTCGTTGACATTTGTGGCCCCTGGTACTGACTCTGCTTCCTGTTTCCAATACAGCTTGCCTTGCCTTGCGCTGAAGATGACAAGTTCTTCCACATTTGCAGCCCATGGTACTGAATCTGGCTGGTATTTCGACTACAGCTTGCCTTGCCGTACGCTGTAGATGACAACTCCTTCCACAGTTATGGCCTTTGGCTCTGACTCTACCTTGTGCCTTGACTAGAGCTTGCCTTACCATTCCACATTTATGGCCCTTGGCTCTGACTCTACTTTGTCCCTTGACTAGAGCTCGCCTTACCATTCCACATTTATGGCCCTTGGCTCTGACTCTACTTTGTCCCTTGACTAGAGTTTGCCTTACCACACCCTTGAGGTTCTTTATAGAAGTTGTCTTCCTCTTCCTGACTGCTTTTATGCTGCGCGCTTTGTATACTGTAGCAGTTTCTTTACCCTGAGCAAGCGAGACCATTTCACCCATAGCTTGTTCCGCTGTTTCACAGACCACCACATCTTCTACGTCACTAGCTTCATTTTCTTTGCTGGAAACTTCTGGCTCACGTCCAACTTGTTGACACTGACCACTGCTGATTTCGTCTTCTACTTTCAGTTTTTCGTCAGCGTCTTCCTCTGTGGCAGAAATGTCTTCGTAGACGCTGTTCACCAAGTCAGAGATCTCTTCATCTGATTTACTGACTTGCATAGCTAATTTCGTCGTGTCACAAACCGCTTGAATATCATCTAGGTCACGAGCTTCATTTACTTCGCTGGAAACTTCTGGCAAAATTTGCTCATGTTCAACTTTTTGACACTGACTGCTGTTGATTTCATTTTCTGCCTTCAGTTTTTCTTCAGCGTCTTCCTCTGTGGCAGAAATGTCTTTGTTGACACTGTTCTTCAAGTCAGAAATCTCCTCCTGAAGTCTCGCATTCATTTTATCATACCAAGCGTCCATTCTCTCCATCATAGTAGCTATCATTGCACAAATTTCGTCATTGCTAGTCTCAGCACGAGAACTTAGTTCTTTTTCTTCGAACTCATAAGTCTCAATGTCGATTTTGCGCCGCTGAAACTCTTGCAGTAACCTCTCCTGTAGTATTACCTTGTCACCAGTTGTCGTTAATTTCCTCTTACTCAACTCTTGCTTGAGTTGCTCCACGTTAAGCTCTTGAAATTTCATTTTCCTCAAAAACCAATTACTACGTTTAACCTTTTCAAACGTATGTGGTTTTGTTCACGTTTAAGCTTTTCAAACGTGTGAGGTTCTCCTTTTTTTATTACTCTTGCTTTTCGCTTAACCCTTTTAAAACGTATCGCTTGTATTTGCAAATCCCACTTCTGACACCAAATGTTACGTTTTTCTCTCTATAAAAACGCTTTTCCGTAGATCCGAAGATTTGCAAATGAATACAACTATGTACATACATGTGTATATGCGTACGTGTGTACATCATTAACTAAGCAACACACGGTGGTTGTTTATATTTTGCTTTTCGTTTGAATTGGCATGTATTTTTGTGTGTAAATATGTGAATCTTCTTAATAGCAGACGCTTTTTTTTGTTGTTGTTGCTTTTGCTTGTTTAATCAAGCTAGGCATGCTTATTTAGTTGTTGGCTACTATTCTAGACTATTCTTTGCTTTGACCCTGTAGGAATATTTTCGCGTACATTTACATTAACCCTGTTGGAATATTTTTGTGTAATGCTGCTTAACATTGTTGACGGCTATTTTCGTAACAATATGTATTCTTCTACTATTTACGTTGTTAAATATTAAAAAGTTAGTAGGATTTGCGACGACAACTGTTCGTTAATAACGGGGGAAAGTAACGGTGTGGAATGGATGTTTGTGACGTTCTTTGTAACACCTGATGTCGTACAGATTTTATTAATTTTCTCACAATGTTAGTTGTCTCGTCAAATTATTGTATGTACCGGATGTCTGGTAGCAGATTTATATTTTCAAACTTAAATAAGAAACGTAATAATTGAGACAAATGTGGATTTTATTTTTTTATAAAATATGTCAGATGTCTTCCATCGAGTTGAACACACTGTTTTGCGCCACACGCTGCAGTAAACTTGGTTCAATTGAGCTGATTTCTCGATGAATATTTTCCTTTAAAGCCACAAGAGATTAGGGATTGTCATTATAAACCCTCTCTTTGAGGTAGGCACATAAAAAAATCGATGGGAGTTAAATCGGGTGACCTTGGTGGTCATTGGATGTCCCCAAAGCGACTGATCAGTTTTTAGGGGAAATTTTCCCGAACCAAATTCATCGAAGCTCTGGCTGTGTGTGCAGTCGCCCCATCCTGTTGAAACCACGTGCGTGAAGAGTATGATGCATGAGCTCACAGGTTTGGTAAAAAGAACTCCGTAATCATGTGTTGAAATTTTCACCGTTGACATTCGCCGCCTCTCATCGATAATTTTCGAAAAAAAATGGTAGAGTTATCTCATGCGTGGATAAGGCACACCAAACAGTTATCCTGGGTCAATACAATGGTTTTTGATGTCTCAATCGATGGTTGCGGGTTCTTGGAGACCAGTAACGGCAGTTTGGCTTGTTGACGTGGCCGTTTGAGTGAAAATGAGCCTCATCGCTCCAAAAAATTGGATTTAAAGTGCGAAACGCTCCGACATAGTTTCACGAAATTTTTTGCATAAATCAAAGTGACTTTCTTTTAGTTCTTAAACGATTTGAATTTTAAAAAAATCCTTTAGATCTTTTTTTAAAATTTCATGAATAATCGGTCTTGGAAGTGCAGTGATGCTGCTCTTTTCCGTTTTGAAAGTCGCGGACTTTCACGTAAACTTATTTCAACCACTTCAATGTTTTCGGGAGTCCTTGAAGATTGACTGGGCCCTAGCTGTGGGATATTCATAGCCAAAACAGTTGCGCAGAATCTCTGCACCCACGAACGCGAATTAAATTTGCACTCGGTCCATCACGTATTCGCCGAATACCAAACTTTGAACAAAATTGTCGACGAGCAATTATGTAAGAATTGTTACTCTTGAAAAATGTTTACACAGTGAATCCGCAATACTCCTCGACTACTGCGACATTGCGACTAACAAATCCGCACAATCCACAATTCCAACGGCGCCACCCTTCCCCGTTTATTTATTTGTTTTTGGAATAATGGCATTTAAAAATATAAATTGGCCACCGGACTGCCTGTACTATGAAAAAATACGCCAATTGCAGTTGTTCAGCAAAAATTAAAATTTTGGATTTGGATTTAAGCATTTTTGGTGGAAGCTCTTCCCTACTGGATTACCAATTCAATGATTTTAACAAGGCGTGAGACTAAAATAATCGATTCTTGAGAAGTACTTACTTTTTTTATTTCGATTTAATCTAAAAGAATCATTCATCTCGTTTAGCAACATGTACATCATTTTTTTATATTTTATGTAATGTGATTTGTAAGAGAGTATTGGAATTTGGTAATCAGAATAGTAAGTCATTATATGTCAAGTAGTTCTGATGGAAATATGTAATTTTTTGTTTGGTGGTTTTAATTTATGAGATTTTTTACTGTTTAAAGATTTTACAGATTTTTTAGTCCAATTTTGAAATTTTAGGAGACAAATTTCTGGCAACAATGAATGGATCCGCTACGGGCACCTCTGATGTAGTGTTAGTGGTAGCGCCGTTTGGTATTTTCATGAACAACATTCTCAAATGTAATTTAAAAAAAATTATTTTCATGAAATCAGCCTATTACGTGTAGGGTGGCGAAAAAAACATAGTCGAATTTCTACGATAATCGCTAAGAATACATGCGATGCTCTTTCTATTTTGTTTATTATATACATATATAATAAACAAAATAGAAAGAGCATCGCCAGTCTGGTCGCAGTATTGAAGGGGCACTAAACGATAGGCAGACATGCTAGTAGGCTAGGTCTTCCCCACAATACTTTCTGTCGCAGCTGTCATAAACAAGATAAGTAAAAGACAGTTTTTCACTGTGAATGCCAGGCAGACGACAGAAACTTTTAAGCAAATATATGATATGATACGACGAATGAATGTAGGACCGAAATTTATCAAATCAATGTTTGATTCAGATAATTTTGTGTTTGATTTTTTTTTATTTTAGATATTATTTTGTTTCTTTGTTTTTTGCGTCTGGTGATTTTTTGGTTTATTTTATCTTATTATTTACAGATTTCTTTTTGTATTGGCGATTATTTGATTTTTACTGATATTTGCGGCATTGCCGACATTTTTCCGTTTTGCAAACTTGTTTTAACTTAAATTTTTTTCATTTTGGTGCTTTTTACATGTTGGCGATTTTAATCTGCTTTAAAGATTTTGTATAGTTTTTATCCTTCTAAGCAAATTTTTTATCGTTTTGGCGTTGTTTTTTCTGTTGGCTATATTTCTTCTCTGTGATGTACATAATAAAAATATTCGAAAAATATTATTTGTTATTAAAATACGTCGCAGTATGAACCTTAATTAGATCCACATCTGTCAGATTTGACGATATATCGTCATTTTGACGATTTTTGGTGCAAAACGATTTTTTCTTTAAACTTTACGATTTTTTCAGGGACCGTAACGGTTATAATTTTTATTTTAAAAATCACTTTTTAATCATTATTTCTTAATTTTCATTTATTCCTCAGCAAATAATAGTTATTTCTTGATTTTTATTTATTCCTCAGAAAATAACAGTTATGTTTTGATTTTTATTTTTTTGCTTAATTTTTAAAATGTAAAAAGCCTAAATTTTGCGTTAAAATTAATATTATTCGATTTAAAATTGAATTTATCTTCGGAGCCTGTAAAAAAAACTCTTATATGTTAAATTAAATTGACTTTTTTGTAGTTTATTCATTTTAAAAATTAAAATTTTTTTGAGCAAAAAAATAAAAATCAGAAAGTAACTGTTATTTTGTGAGGAATAAATAAAAGTCACAAAATAACTCTTATTTTCTGAGGAATAAATAAAAATCAAGAAATAACTATTATATGCTGATGAATAAGTAAAAATCAAAAAAATAAAAATCATTGCGTCTATAGGTAGTCCATGTAGCGTGGAGTATCATAATATATTCCTTGTGCACGTAACACTTCTCTATTATTGTGATTTTTTCAGTTTAAATTTGGAAAATAATCGTTATTTGCGATCTCTGGATTTTTTAAAACTCCAAATATGGCAGTTTTTTTATGAAAAATCTACTATTACAATTCATGTTTTGCTTACCTACTTAAAGATTTTGGTGTAATTTTGCCCACTCTTTATTTTATATTGATACGAATATCGGTGTAAATTGATATTCCCAAAAAACACAAAGATGCGAAAAGTCCCTATAAAAATTTCGGCCATCAAAAGTACTGAGACCACAACTTGGACATAACTTGGCAATAATTTTCATAATATTACCACTGATGAAAACAACGTTATAAGCGGTTAAAAAAGACAATAAACATATAAATAATACACTAAAGCGGTAATTTTTTTTGCAAAAGTCGTATGGAAAAAACGTAATCTACACGAAATTCTTATAAAATTCTCCGAAGAAAGCACGTGTCTAAATTTAATCCCTATACCACGCCTTCTCGACATGAAAACGTATTTTCTCTTCTTTAGAGAAACATTTTTTTAAACTACAATTTTATCAAATAGAAAAATGTATGTATGTACTGAAATAAATGCTACTAAATTCGAATTATTATTCTTCCTCCCACGTACGTACTCCCTGCTTTTAATTTTTTTCGCAAGCTACCTTAGACTTAACCATAATAATTGGTTCTCCATTTTCATCTTTAAAGTCAACATCTTTAAATAAGGTAGGCAGGCGGTAGCCAAAGAAGAAGCAGCTCAGGAAGAGGAAATAAATTTTCATGTCGATAGGAGTGGTATAGAGTTTGATTTTAGACCCATAGTTTCTTCGCAAAATTTTCTTAGAATTATATGTAGATTTCGTTTTTACTATAAGATTTTTAAATTTTTTTTTTCGTACTACGAATCGACTCGGCATTGTATACACACATTTAAAAATTCATCTTGATTTGTCCGATTTTTCTGATGATTTTTCAAGTATAAAATGACGATTATATTAAACTTCATCGGAATTTAGACGATTTTTCTATAATTTTATCTGACAGCCCTGATTAGATCCAAATATACTAAGTAAAAAGATTTTATAGCGCTTTTTATTCCTTTTCGAAGAGGAAGACAAAATCCGAATAACCCTAGCAAAAACTTTGCTCTTTCTTCAAATACTTATATAATAGTGATGCACGAATATTCGTATTCGAATCGCCGAATATACTAAAAAATCCCAAAATTATGAAATCGCCAAACCGAAAAAAATCGCCAAATTAAAAAAATTTCTAACACTAAAATAGATCGTCAATATGAAAAAAATTGCCAAAATGAAAAAAAATTCCAAAAACCGAAAAAATCGCAAAAACGCGAAAAAGGCGCCAAAACTAAAACAATTGTTTATATGAAAAAAATCGCCAAAATTAATAAAAAACCGCCAAAAAGAAAAACGCCAACAACCGAAAAAATCGCCAAAACGAGAAAAAAAAGTGTCAAAACTAAAAAAAACGCTCAAAACAAAAAAAAAACCCAAAAACAAAAAAATGCCAAAACTATATTTTATATAGGCTAAAGTTCGTATTGAATTACATATCTATATATATATATATATCATGCGCGGGTAAAAGTCGCACTTCATTGAATTTATTAAATATTCGTATTCGTACACGAATATTTTTCCAAAAAAAAAACTAAATAAATAAATGCATAAATCCTAAACGAAATTTAAATAAATGGATAAAAATATTATTGCTTTTTAAGCCAAATTACATGTGATAATTATTAATGAACAAATAACACCAAAGTCTGTTGTACATATTCTGACGAACAACACATAGTTGAACGGAACAGCCAGCCGTTTTCGAAGGCCACTAAATCTTCATCATCAGCGTTCTTTTGTGTTTGGTCCACTGTGTGTGGTGTCAGTTGATGTAGATTTCTGCTTTATATACTTAGCATTATTGCAAATGGAATGTGTGAATTGTTTTGATTCATCTTATTTCAATTTGCTGAAAGCTTTTTTGTAATGAAAGCTCAATTTTACCATCTCTATATTTATTTTCATTACAAAAAAGCTTTCACCAAATTGAAATAAGATGAATCAAAACAATTCACACATTCCATTTGCAATAATGCTAAGTATATAAGGCAGAAATCTACATCTACTGACACCACACACAGTGGACCAAACACAAAAGAACGCTGATGATGAAGATTTAGAGGCCTTCGAAAACGGCTGGCTGTTCCGTTCAACTATGTGTTGTTCGTCAGAATATGTACAACAGACTTTGGTGTTATTTGTTCATTAATAATTATCACATGTAATTTGGCTTAAAAAGCAATACGAACCTTAGCCCGTTCAAATCACAAATATAGAAACAAATGGAGTTCGAATAATAATTATAATTAACTAAAAATATTAGTTTGTACGAATCCATTAAATTTCTTTGTATCATTTTCAAATATTATTTACTAACGATCATTAAAATTTTGTGTAGTTTTTTTTATTAACTTTAAAGTACGCCAACAGGAGTATGAAGTTCGTTTTCATAACAATTTTTCAATATTTCATATTGCACGTGTAAATAGAACCCTAATTTAATGTCTACAGATTTCACATTATATATTCTTATTCGCGAATATCGTTTCAAACATTCCTATTCGTTTTCGCAAATATAAAAAATTGACATTCGTTACATTACTAACATGTACATACATACGTACAACCTTAAGCAATGCGATAAGGCTTTTGAATTGTATAACTATTTCAATCGGTGTATAAAAATTGTGGAAATTTAATCATGTGAGCGTGTTTTTGTTTTTGCATTTGTTACTTTTATTGAGGAAGGAAGTGAAGAAGCGCATTTTGGAATATTTCAACTAATTTCTATAAATTTATATAAATTTATGCGTCTTAAAAACTACATAACTTGAACATCCTTTTTCAATGTAACAAATCTTTCACAACTAAATTTCTTAAAAATAGTCGGTCAATAGATGAAGAGAATAATTTTGTCTAAGGGTAGTTGGTTTTACCACAGTTTTTATAATACAAATTCCATTATTCTCGTTTGCCATTATGACATACATATGTACATATGTATATATGTACATATATTACAGCTTAAGGATATATGCTAGTGGTATGAGTAAAACGAGCGACGTTCTGTTCACATAATATCATAATGCACAACGAATTGATTTTGAACGACGACACGTGTCGCATGTGGCCAATACAATACGCATTACTTTGTTCGATGGCTTTAATGCTGTCATACCTACCACGTAATAAGTGTCAATTTGCGTGTTTCTCATGAATCAGCTCTGCGTATATGTAGTTTAGTTGATACATACATAGCTAATAGAGAGCTGCGTAAACAGTCTTGAAATGTAAAAACGTCCTGATTTTTAAATGTATTCACGTCGCATGTATTATACTAAACCAATAATAAATTTTGTCGTACTATAAGCGAAGCACGATGGATGTATTGGTGTATGTGTATATCAGTTGTAACAAGCGATGTCGCAAGACAGTTTGTTTGCAACAAACACTCAAAAGAAGTACTGTTGATTAGTGCATACTTGTTATTTTTCATATTGTACGTTTGAGTGTGTGTAACATGTAGATGGTAAGATATTATGTGATTAACCGCATACAACTAATATTAATGCATGTGTGTGCCTTTGCATGTGCGAAGTGTTTTCTTCTTTACTCCTATACCTAATGGGTGTTTTTTATTGAGGTATAGAACTTTAAGTTGGCATCACTTTTTTAACTGGCGGCCATTTTGTCAGCTGTCAAGTGATTAATATTTAGTTTGGTTTGCCATTTCATGAGCAGGTTGACAAAAGAACAACGCTTGCAAATCGTGCAAATTTATTTCGAAAATAATGGTTCAGTTCGCGAAGTTTACCGCAAGCTCCGTCCATTTTATGGTCGACATAATCGTCCATCAGAGCAATTAATTCGGTTAACCATGGATCGTTTTCGCACTACGTTTACTCTATGTGATAATACGCATACGCAGAGACGTCGAACAGTGCGCACCGAAGAAACAATTGCCGCTGTAGAGCAAAGTGTAGAAGAGGACCCGAATGAATCGATTCGCCACCGTGCACAGCAATTGGAGCTTTGTCCATCAAATTTATGGAAGATTTTGCGCAAAGATCTTGGCTTGCGACCTTACAAGATCCAGCTTGTGCAAGAATTAAAGCCGCGAGACCATGCAATGCGTCGTGATTTTGGTGTATGGGCCGAAAATGAGATTGATCTCGATGCTGATTTTCATCGCAAAATTTTATTCAGTGATGAGGCTCATTTTTGGTTGAATGGCTACGTCAACAAGCAAAATTGCCGCATTTGGAGTGAAGAGAATCCACATGAGACCCTTGAGACGCCATTACATCCACAAAAACTGACTGTTTGGTGTGCTCTATGGGCTGGTGGAGTCATTGGGCCATACTTCTTCCGAAATAATGCTGGAGAGTCAGTTACCGTTAATGGAGACCGGTATAGAGCCATGATAACCGACTATTTTGTTCCCGAATTGGATGGCATGAATGTGGATGAGTTGTGGTTCCAACAAAACGGCGCTACATGCCACACAGCGCACATCACAATCGATTTATTGAAGGAAACATTCGATGAGCGCATAATTTCGCGGAATGGACCTGTCAATTGGCCACCAAGATCGTGTGATTTGACACCATTGGATTATTTTCTTTGGGGATATGTGAAGTCGCTCGTCTACGCCAACAAACCAGAAACGTTAGGGGACTTGGAAGCCAACATTCGTGGCGTTATTGCCAACATACGGCCCCATATGCTCGAAAAAGTGGTTGAAAATTGGACCTGTAGAATTGGCTTTATTCGAGCCAGCCGCGGCAGCCACATGCCCGAAATCATATTTAAACATTAATGGCATAAATTTATCCTTCAAAGCCAAATTGATGGACATTAAAACGATTTTCTTGTGTTTTATTTAAATTCAAAGTTCTATACCTCTAAAAAAAACACCCGTTACAATACTCAAAAAAATTTCTTGCAAACAATCTTGTTAACGTTTGTTTTATAAGATTTCGCTGTAGTAAAGCATTTGAAAAATCCCTCATGTCTTAAAAGTTCTTATAAGATATCTTGTGCAGGAGACTAATAGCTAATCAAGTTTCTAAATATAATTTTTTATTTAAAAGTTAAATTCGTTGTTAGGAGATTAATTATATCTACATACTTAAAACCATTCAAATGCTACATGAAGATTCCTCTAATCCAGCACTCGCACAGTTCAGTGTGAGTACTCTACGATGTTTACCACAGGATTTAATTTTTAAAATTTGTATGGGTACTTCAATGAAATCTGGTACAACAAATGTTTTTGAAATTAAGCTACATCAGATTGAAACAGAAATTAAAGGCTTGGAGGTAAGAATTGAAAAACGAAAGGCTAAACCCCATATCGTACTGTAAAATTACACGGTAAAATAAAATCTACTAATCTAATCGTTAGTCTCGCTAAAACTAAAAAAACTCTATAAATTTAGTAAGGCGCAAGTTTGACTCGCACGGCACTTGTTTATTTTTTTTGCGATTTTTGACGATTTTTTTAGTTTTGGTGTTTTGTTTTTTAATTTTTTACAATACATATTTTTAGTCTTAGCGATTTATTTTATTTCTAATGATATTTTTCATTTAAGGGCTTTTTCATTTTGGCGATTTTTCGTTTCGCCATTTTTTAAATAATGGGATATCTTAGTTTAGTGTTTTTGAAAATTCCAAAAGTTTGCCCGTTACGGTTTCCAAGACAGTTAATCAGTTAATGTAATTTTGACAACATTTTAAAATTTTAAATCTTAGTGTTTAATTCGTATCCCTGCAGGAAATTGAACTGACACAATACTAGTCACGCGACCGGTCGCCAAGTGATAGGGACTAGTCCGAGTTCTAACACTTCCTATGAAGCGAACCAGTCAGTTTTACATGGGAATGGCCTAGGATGGGGTTAATTGATACTTTTTATGCACCTTGTGGCTTGTCACTGAACTATTCGGTGTAAAATAATATAAATTATATATAAATGTCATTCCGACATTTAACTGTAACAATATGAAAACTTATAATTTTTTTTTTATTGTTACAAATGAAATTATAATTTATTTTTAAGCAGAAAATTTTTTGAGAATCCAACCGACAACCTCACGCATGACACGCTAGTACACTACCCACTCAACCACAGGGCCACTCATGTTTCGAAAGTATAAATACCAATTAAGCTTAGCTTAATATCTCAGTATAGTTACGGGACTGGTTCCAGAGTCACATTTAAGGGAGCAATTAACATTATATTTACGCTATTTGATAGGTCCATGTATTCAACCACATCGAATATGTTCAGTGCCGTTTACTACAATATTGCACCGAGTCCAAATTAAATTAGCTCAAGATCAAGACAATACATCACGAAAATGGTGAATATGTAACCATTTGCACGATATGTCTTTTTTCACCATACACTTCTCCTTACTTTTGATAACACTCACATTTTCGGAACTCATCGGACGAGTACGTTTGGATCAATTGTCACCATTTTTTCTGCAGGGATAGATAGTCTTCATAAAAGTACACTAAATTTTAAAAAAGTGTCTATATATAATTGCTCGCTTAAGAACGCTCTTCAATTTTTAAATGTCATATATTAGCAGTTGTAGTAGAAAATGTTTTACATATTCTTTGAAAATTTCAGGTCTGCAACTCCTACGGTTCTCGAGAAAACAGCCTGTGACCTACAGGTGTATGGACAGATATCGTAGCGAAAACAATAAGATTCCTATTCACCTTTGGTGCAGAGAACCCTAAAAACGGCTTGACCGATGCATTTGCTTGTTTGTTTTTTAACAAAGACGGTTTAAAAATAAAAATAATACAGTAGGACCAAAAGGGGACCAGGGTACAATATCTGCCCTCCGAAACCAATCGATTTTTATGAAATTAAAAACTTAGATACATATGCATCTTAAATTACACACCGACTTCTTATTTTCTTAAAACTAGGGTCAAGAGGAGGCAGGAGGGCGATGCCTGTATCTTCGAAACTATTCAAACTACTTTTACTTATTCAAACTTTAAGGGTTAAATAGCGATGTAACGAGTTGAAAGGTTCTACAAAAATATTTGAAAGAAATAAGCTCAAAATTCAACGCAAGCGCAGGAAATAAGTCGAAACTTAATATGAGTAATTCAGTAATATATTTATTGTTGTATTAATTGAATGAATCTGAAAAATATAAATTTTATAAAAGACATACGTACTTTAGCGAAAAACTTCAGATATGCATTATCTCGAAACTTTATCGCTGTGTGGTCTCACCTGTTCTGTATCAAGCATATATGTATGTGGCGTTAAGCGTTAATCATCAATTGCAGTTCTTCTGCTATGAATTACATACATATGTAGTTCCCTTAAATGACTTTGGAAGAATTCGAAATAAATTTTTCCCTTACATTTTTATTCTCGCTTGGTTTTATAATCAGACCAAAAACAGAAACAATTATGTGGAATAAAAAGAAATATGCATCGTACATATGGCAAATGTTGACAGATTTCGTTTTCAAGCTCACAGCCTCGCAGCTATGGGTGAGTACGAGAAAAAAGTCAGCGATGATTTATTGTAATAATTATTCCATTACTTCAACACTTGACAGTTTTTGTAACAACAAAATAATGAAGTACATACGTTGTTTAATTCAACTTTTTTCTCCACCTTCTTCCTTTTCAGCAAACGTTTGTCCTCCAATGAAATTACGGAAGGAAGTTTTGTATACAAAACTGCCAAAAAAAATTATTCAAGTCGTGTGTCAAGCGTTTGGTTTCAATTATACATGCAGACAAAATGGCACTCATTCATTTACTTTGGCTCTTTTCAATGTTATTAGTTTTTTTCTAAAAGAATTTATAACGAATACAAAAATTTATGTTCGCTGCTGACTCAAAATCATTAAGTCTTTGAAACTCGAAGTAGCTAGAGAAGAAGCATTAGAAAGGAACTTAAACGCATAGCAATATTCTGAATCTACATCAGGCAATGTGGAGCTTTGGGAACTGATTAAACAAAAAATTCTTGCTTTGTTTCTGTTGGAAATAACGTTTTACAAAAACAACGCTGTTACAACTAATTCTGGCACAGTATAAAGTACATATACATACGAGGGCGGATCAATAAGTACGTGACTTTTTTTTCTGCAAAACAAAAATTCATTTTTCAATATATAACAAAATTATAACAAAACTGAGGTGAATGACTATTTTAAAATTTTTGGTATTCTGAAAAATATTGTCATGAATAAAATATAACAAATTTGTCACCATATGAAAAGCACATAACAAAATAAAAATTTATTAATTTTCCTTTTAATTTACTTCTTAGGTGTGAGAATTAAAGAGAAAAAAGCAAGATTATTGAAAATTTGTTAACATCTTATGTGAAAAAAAAAACAGTTCCTTGCACTTTTTTTTTTTGCAAAAGTAAAGGACTCCAGAGTTTTTATTCACAAAGTTGTAGCTACGATAAAACTGGTTAACTTTTGCAAATATATTAATACAAGTTGAACGTGTCCAAGCACAATAAAAGCTCATACAGACCACTTTTTACATTAAAAATTTTAATTTTTCGACGCTTAAATTTTTTAATCAAGTACACTCATCCTCTACTGAGCTTCAGTAACACTTTGTGCAAAACCCCCTATTTTTGTTTGCACTTTTTTTTTTTAACAGAAGGACGAATATTTTGTTTTCACTTGATTCAGCATAACTTACAAGGACTAATAAATAACTTTTCACTACCAATATTTGGCAAAGCAACAACAAAACCTTAAAATAGTGAATACTAAAATCTGCAACACAAGAAATGCAACAATATCAAAGAAAGGAAAAAATGCTATAAAAGTAAAAAAACCAATGTTTTTAAGTTACAAAGTGGTCTTAATGAGATACATAAATAGGGCACCTAACTATATATAACCTAGGGCACCTAGGTTATATTGCTGTGTTCAGAGAATTTGTCCAGCTTTACCGCAGATACAATTTTACTAAATACTGTTAGCAAGTTATTCTAAAAAAAGTGAAAAATAATGTTCCTTAATTTTTGCCAAAAAAGTGTAAGAAATTGTTTTTTTGGCATAAGATGCTAAGATTTGTTTGGTAGAGGGTGTTACTACCCTCTGGTAGTATTATCGCACCTATGTATGACCCCGGATCATATCATAAAAAAAATACATTTCTTTACAAATTTTTTTGTTATTATTTTTTAAATAAATAAAACTAGTTTTCAATTTGACATAAATCTCACCATAGTATGTTGAAAGCTTTTTAAGCTTTTTCTTGTCATATGAACAACATAATAAATCACAATTATATTTTAAAATATATAACAAGAAACTTGACAAAATTGTATGACAAAAAAATCTGTCACAATTTATCAGAATACGGGTAATAATCTCCTTTTAACTCAATACACTTAGTCCAACGTTTCGCCACTTTTTGTATGATATGATTTTTCGAGGCCCTTAAAATAGGCAATAATTTCATCGTTGGTGCTTAATCTCTTTCCACCGGGCGATTTCTTTAGGTTTAGAAATAGGAAGTAGTCACTGGGGGCTAAATCCGGAGAATATGGCGGATGGGGTACCAATTTGTTAATCGACGTAGACTATCCCGCGTGCAATCCAAAAAAACTGTCGCCATCACCTTATTGGCCGACAAACTCACCTTGGCCTTCTTCGGAGCAGGCTTAGACTGCTGCTTGATTTCCGAAGTACAGTAATGTATTAATGTTTCATCCACAGCTACAAAACGCCGCAAAAACTCATTCGGATTGCGGTTAAACAACTCCAAACAGTGCTTTGAAGTTGTCACACGTTTACGTTTATGGTCAATGAGATCAAATGCGGCACCCATCTTGCAGACAAATTTCTTAAACCCAGCTGATCATTTAAATCGAAACCACACTGCCATATGAAATGCCTATGGCATCAACAATCTCACGCGCTTCTACTCTTCGATCGACTAACACCATATCGTGGATTTTTTTTCCGACATTTTCGGGTGTACTGACTTCAATTGGCAACATTGAACATTCAGCGTCATTTGTACTTGTGCTACCACAACGAAAGTTAGTAAACCACATTTTTTGCCATTGAAATTGATGGTGCAGAGTTTCCATAGTATTTATCGAGCTTTTCTTTGGTTTTATTGACGGTTGTTTTCACAAAAAATAATGTTTAAGGAGCACACTTTTTCTATTCTTTTCACACTTTTTCTCTTGTTTCCATTTTCTTCTCAAAAGGCGAGGTAGTCTGTTATCAACGGCTGCCAAACACAAACTAAATGACACAGCTTGTTCAAATTTAGACAGAAGTCAGCTGACAGTTACCTTTTGACAGGAGCAGATTTACCATTTCAATCAAGAGGCGGAAAATTCAAAAGGACACTGAGTTAATGATCCACCCTCGCACATACATATGTACATCAGAGAATGATAATAAGTACTTCAAAAAATATATACATAAGCAAATATTCTTAATTTTAGCAATTATACTTTGTGTATGCAAAAGGCTAAACAACTCTACAACTACAAATAGAAATACACATGCATATTAAACTAATTGACTCTCTGTCATACTTTCAATCTGAATATTTTTACCCGCAGAATATTAATATGTATTCAGTAAAAAAAAAATAATACAGTCATACTCGGAATACTTATTGATCATTCGCCATTGCATACAATCATTTGTGTACATAAATTGGAATGGAAAATGTTTGGCTGTGTGTATGCGGCTGTTTGAAAACATGCTTTATGTGTCTCTGTATTACGCAAGTATATTCGGTTTAATATTCAGAATACTTTTATATTTAGAATACTTTTATATTAACACAGTCTATAAATTTTAGTTGTTGTCGTTTGTGCTGGATAATTTAAAAAATGTGTATACACATAGTTGTTGGATGTTTATAGTTTTACGTATTCGGTTTAAAATTAATTTTTAGCTGCACGCATTCGTAGTTGTATTTTTACAGCCAACACTTAAAAAGTACTTGAAACGATACTTTTGTCATTCTCTGATCTACATACGTGCATATGTTTTTCGGCGTTTTAAAATTTAACATATTGCTATGGTGACTCGGAAGCGGAAATCATGCAGTTACTTTTTTGAGGGAATTTATTGCCCCGCCACTAGGTACTCAATATTATAACGTACCTTTTCAATGCTTTCGCAGTTGTTTCTTTAGTACCAAAGGGATATTAATATTGAAATATTATTCCTCAATCTTATGGTACATGCCACATGTGCATGTGGGTCACAAGTCGCCGAATTTTTCAACATATTGGTTGCATTTTGAAATATGTAGAAGTGGCTACATGCCGTAAAATTTTGTAAGTACACGAAAGGTGTTTTATAGCCGAACCGTACACTTTTGCCAAGGCAGCACATGTGTAAAAATTTGACTGGATGCATGTATGTTACCAGTATACGGCATACCGCATATGTAGGAATGTGCGAAACCCATTTCTTGTTAGCTACAAATTATTAAAATGTTAAAGAGGAAGTGCGCTGTTATTATTCTGGCTACTTTTATTTTAAATGATTAAGAGGATGGCGAATATCGTAAAAAACAAAAAACGTGTTGGTTAAAAAAACGAGATACGGAAGGGAGTATTGTGCAAAATTGATGCACGAAATGCGCGCTGAAGAGCGTAAACTATATCGCAGGTTCATGCGCATGAGAACCGACAAATTTGATTTTGATGCATTTGGGACACCATTTACATACAAACATTAAGTGCTGAGGTTTTCTTTCACCTACAACTCGACTTCAATTACGAAAGCGCTTGAATCATTGTCGCACTATGGGGACTTTTGCCAAAGAAATGGTAATCTTAGGTACTTTATACTCTAAAACACTTTGTATATAAGTTCAAATATGTCCTGAATATACAAAGTGTTTTAAAGTATAAAGTACCTACAGCAATAAATCTGGAATTTCTAAACTACTGATTGGATTTATTTGAAACTTCGAACATCTTTAGAGGAACTTAGGCTTTATAACACACGTGACAGCCTTCTAGCTTATGCTGGACAGGAGTTACAGTGGGCCAAACTTGACCACCTAGGACTCAAAAAAACTGCTGAAGCTTGTAACTTTTTTAAATATTATCCAATTTTTATTCATAAGAAATAATTTCCTTAGATGTGTTTCCGTGGCTCTCATAGCTTAGAAGATATTTGACTTAAGACAAATATTATAGTTGGATTTTAAATTAATTTAAAGGATTAATTTAAATTTTAATTAAAGGTTTTGACAAAACTCTGAGTAAAAAAATTATTAATATCTGCAGGTAAAGCCTAAGAAATATAAGTTTTAAAACTTCCCTCAAAAATGCATGTTTGTTTTTAAATAAAATATCTTCATTATTTTCAATTTTTTAAAAAACTTTACTTAAAATATTCGCTTTTTAATCACATATCGCTAAAATTAATTCATCAAGAATGTGCTTAGAGCAATTATTTTGTATTTTGGACATGTAGCCTACAGTCGGCAATGTCCGGAAATCGTCAGTTTTAAATTTTTTGTTTGTGTTTAAGCACTTACTAAAAATTGTGGCGGTAGATTTTGAAATTTTCTACTAAAACATATAATTATATAGATATTTTTAGACACTTTTATTTAAAATTTAAGAGAGCTTTTTCATAAATGCGAACATACGCGCAGATTTTATGAAAAAAGTTAAAATTTGGAGAAAATATAGTTGTGTACAATAAAAATTTATATTTAAGCAATTTTATTTTTTTAAATAAGTATATTTTAATTTCATGTGAGTCTCGTTACTACGTCTGAAAAAATTATTACAATACATATATTTAACTAATCTCGAGATATTCCGATTGTGCATATATAAGCAGTAGGGAACTATCGCTTCGGCGACAATTAAAAATTTTAAATTGTGGGTGAAATTGTTAAATTGTGGGCTGAAATTGTTAAATTGTTGCTGAAATTGATAAATTTGGGTAATTAAAATTTGAAAATTGTTAAATTCTTGGAAATTTGTGATTTTTGTTTACATTAGGAGTTTTTTGTTTACATTAGGAGTTTTTGTTTACATTAAGTGTATGTCTGTCTGTCCGTCTGTCGGTCTGTCTGTCTGCCTGACCGTGGATGTTTGTGTGTGGAATATTTTGTGTGAATGTATTAAGGCGGTTCATAGTTTGGCGGTTTTTATGTGTGTATATACATACGAGGAAAATCATAAAAATGATTTTTCCTAATACCAATGGTGAAATAGTGATTATTAGTTTTTCCTAATGCCTACGGCAATGCATGATAATTTTTCCTAATGCCGGGCAATACATGAATATTTTTTTTTCAAATGCCGACGGGAAAATAATTTTTGTTAATGACGACGGGAAAACGTGAAAGTTATTTTTTCTAATGCTAATGTATGTGTTGCCAGACTATGGAAATTTAAGGCTGACCATGATTTGAGTGAGTGGCGTTGTTGCCGTAATATGTACCCATAGGAATTTGTGGATATGTGTCTGTCTGTGGGAATTTAGGTGAATGTTTGATTTGCAGGGGGCGGGTTGTAGTTGAGGTAGATCGATTGCGTGTATATATGTGTGTATGTGTGTGCATGTTTGTTGGAATTTCAATGTATGTATTTCTGTAGGAGCTTAAGGCTGATTGTGATTTATGAGGGGTAAGGTGTTCTAGTAATATGCAACCGGGGGAATCTGTTTGTTTGTATGTCTGTAAGAGTTTAAGGCTGACCATGATTTGGGTGGGCAGGGTTGTTGCCGTAATATGTAACCATAGGAATTTGTGGATGTGTCTATCTATAGTAGTTTAAGGCTGATCGTGATTTGAGGTGGGTGAGGATGTTGTTGAGGTAAATTGGTTATGTTTATATATGTATGTATGTATTTCTGTAAGAATTTAAGATGATTGTGATTTATTAGGGGCGAGGTGTTCTTGTAATATGTAGCCGTGAGAATCTATTTGTATAGACGTCTGTAGAAGTTTAAGACTATCTGTAATTTCAGGTAGGTGAGAGTGTTGTGTTGTTGAGATTAATCTTATGTATTGTATATGTATGTATGTATGATCATGGGAATTTGTGTATGTATATCTGGGGAGAATTTAACGCTGGTCATGATTTGTAAAAGGTGGGGTGTTGTTGAAATTTTCTTGGATACTTCTTATATGAATTCTGCTATGTGTGTGTATTTGTGCTGGTATTTATATGTAGGTAAAAATAAATTGTTTTCAATATCGACATAAAATACTATCATATATCTGGACTTCCCTAATCCTAGTATGCTTTTATACTTATATATTTTTATATTTTCTCATGCTTAAATTTGTCTTGGGTTAAAGTCTTTCTGTGTGAAATTTGTTTATATTACAGATTTTGTTTATTTAACTACATTCGTCTTCTTTGACTGAAAGAGTTTTCTACACACAGAGAAAAACCAACTTAAAATCAGTAAAAACCATGCTGAATTAATAATAAACATTAACAAAGGTTTAGTCATATTGAAATATCTTATTTCAATATGGACAAAATATTAATTTACAGTATTCATTTATTAAACTCATTAGTTTGTAGATATCTCAATATACATTTTCTATTATATTAAAAATTATTGAATTAATGTGACGAATTCTTTTTTTTTAAGCTGCAGAGTGTATGGATTGTTTATATGTATTTGCATTGTGCTTTAACTAAACGACGCTTCATATATTTTCATGATGTAGATCTAATAAATACTAAACTATTGATAAGAAATTTGATATGTATACATACATATCTACAAATTGATTTTATGTATGTATGTGTGTATGTAACGGGTGTTTTTTATTGAGGTATAGAACTTTAAGTTGGCATCACTTTTTTAACTGGCGGCCATTTTGTCAGCTGTCAAGTGATTAATATTTAGTTTGGTTTGCCATTTTATCATAAACAGGTTGACAAAAGAACAACGCTTGCAAATCGTGCAAATTTATTTCGAAAATAATGGTTCAGTTCGCGAAGTTTACCGCAAGCTCCGTCCATTTTATGGTCGACATAATCGTCCATCAGAGCAATTAATTCGGTTAACCATGGATCGTTTTCGCACTACGTTTACTCTATGTGATAATACGCATCCGCAGAGACGTCGAACAGTGCGCACCGAAGAAACAATTGCCGCTGTAGAGCAAAGTGTTGAAGAGGACCCGAATGAATCGATTCGCCACCGTGCACAGCAATTGGAGCCGACTAACCGACTATTTTGTTCCCGAATTGGATGGCATGAATGTGGATGAGTTGTGGTTCCAACAACACGGCGCTACATGCCACACAGCGCACGTCACAATCGATTTATTGAAGGAAACATTCGATGAGCGCATAATTTCGCGGAATGGACCTGTCAATTGGCCACCAAGATCGTGTGATTTGACACCATTGGATTATTTTCTTTGGGGATATGTGAAGTCGCTCGTCTACGCTAACAAACCAGAAACGTTAGGGGACTTGGAAGCCAACATTCGTGGCGTTATTGCCAACATACGGCCCCATATGCTCGAAAAAGTGGTTGAAAATTGGACCTGTAGAATTGGCTTTATTCGAGCCAGCCGCGGCGGCCACATGCCCGAAGTCATATTTAAACATTAATGGCATAAAATTATCCTTCCAATAAAGCCAAATTAATGGACATTAAAACGATTTTCTTGTGTTTTGTTGCAATTCGAAGTTCTATACCTCTAAAAAAAACACCCATTATATATGTACATATAAATAAGTGTTTAACTCAATCTTTGAATACATTTTTTTTGTCATGTGATGTCTGTTATTGTTGTTTTTGTAAATATTCGCCTGTGTATAGATGTGAAATATTCATAGTTTTTTTTTATTTGAAATCAAAAACGTTCTAATTTTTATCTGCGTTTACTTAAAAGTTTGTGAGGATTTTCTGTTTTAAGTAAAATTAAAACCTGAAGATACATACTCTATAGTAATAGTAACTATAATAGAAATATTTCTTGTACTTAATTTACATTTTTTTAAAGTTGATGCAACATTAGTTAGTCAACGTCTGACATTTTGGGGTATAATTTTTTTTTCTAACTATAGCCTTCTACATTTATTTTGTAAATCTTGCTTTGCTTTTTAAAAATGTATAAACATTTTTAAATGAAACTGATCCGGCACTCCAGCTTAGGTACTGATAGTTTTTTGTTGTTAGTTAACTTACTTCTTTTTTATTTTTTTATTGATAAACATTTAAAATCAAAAGGGAGTTTTATATTGTAATTATTATTTTCATAATTGTTGAAAACAATCGCTACTTTTTTTTGTTTTTTGTTTTGTTTTGTTTTTTGCGATGAAATCATTTGAATTACTTTTGAAACCTTACGCGTTTTTAAAAATTATGTTATTTTCTATATTGCTTAATTTATAAGACTTTTAGAATTTGTCCTTTGGTGGTTATATTTATATTTTATTATACGATTCTGAATAATAATGCAGTAAGCTGATGTCTTTGCTCACTGTTTCAAATTAAAATTTTATTCAACTGAATAAAAGGAGCTTTTTTCTTAAACTCTGATGCAGTTAGAAGCGCTGGAGATTCTTTCATATAACAGCTTTCTTGAATTTTAGATACATATAATATAGAATTGGATAACATTTATTTTTTTTATGTTAAGAAGTACGGATATGAGACTGAATTTAAATGTACTTTTAAATTAGTTAAATCGTAATGAAAAAACTTATTTGATTCCTGAACAGCGATCAACAGAAAACAAACTCGTTTTCATTGAATTTAGGTATACCCTTTCGACGGTTCCTTTAGGATACAAGATGACTTTGTATGACGTAATTTCTGTTGCTTTATACTGATAATATGTTTGTAGGTAGGTACATATACATATGTTTATTTTATGAAGGGTGCGCACCTATCGCTTTTATTTGATGTTCTATATGATTTTTTTTTCATTTGATTAAAGTTGAGCGTATTGTGTATATATATTGCCCATCGGACAGAGAGTACGTATTAATTGGTCAGTCAGTCTCTATTTTTATTTATTTTTTTCTTCTAATGTGCCATTCCTTTTTTCAGATTTTACTACTTGAAATAGAGACTTTTTGTCTAATTTTTTGCTGGGTATATACATTAGGTAAATATGTATATGTATGTAGAAATTGGTTTACATACAAAGAAATGCATGTTTAATAAACAACTATTGTAACAAATCGATCTCAAATAACTCAGTTACCTCTACAAGCAATTCATCGTCGGTGTTTTCATAAAGTGTTACAAACAATGAAATATTTATGTTTGGGAGAATTTTTCCCTGTTATCATCTTCTAACAGGTTTATATATTTTGCTGGTATGCATGCCTTAGCATGCTTCTACCGATAGTGACGTAAGAGTCCGGGATGTAGTAGTGTTACAATTAAAAATCTTTACTATTAGAATTTACCAGTTCACTCTTTTGAATTTTTGTACAAAGTATATACATATTTATTTCATTGAAGACAAAATTATAAAATTTATGCATGCTTCAACATGATTCTAGTTGAAGCGTATATTCATTCACTAAGTTTGTTTGATACTTATTTATACACATGTACATTCTTAAAGATTGGTTATCAAAGTCCAATTTCCGTAGTTTATCTATATTTTCTAAAGATCTGATAGCTAAAGAAATAAATAGAGCGAAGATCTTCTATAATAATCCCATTTTCATATTGTAAAATTTTGCGTTCTAGCGCTTCCGATGGGAAAATGTACATACAAATTTATAAAAAGTGATAATATGATGTGCTGCTGAATATTGCACTATGTTATAGTTTATTTTAAACACTGAAGTTTTAGCAAATTTCATTCAGACCAACAAGTTTAGAGAATTCCACTACATTTACTTAATTATCTTTCTTAAGACCCATCATTCCTAATCAATCCTGCAAAAAACAAGACAAACTAAATTTTTCGTTTTTAATTTTATTTTTATTTTTATTAAATTCAACATTTTGTACATCTTTAAATTACTTTATACTGTATTAAGCAGCTTTTTCTCATTTGTTGAGTTAACTTTAATCGTAAACATTTTAATGGTGAGATAAATTTTTCTATTTTATGCACTAAGTAATTCTTTATATATGTATACCAATCCTTTTATATGAACCATTAAAGCTAATTCTTTTCACATCATTCCTTTTAATGCTCAATTAAATCATTGTACTATTGATGTTTTCATATTAAGTAATGTTTAATCTTCTATTTATGTATGAGTTTTCCAAAGTATTTATCAAAAAATTCCTTAGAATCATATGTTTGTAAGCTTTTTTTTGGTACCCGTACCACTTCAAAAATATTTTCCATTCCTTGGTTTTTGGAGTGCAGCTTTTATTTTCAGCTGTACTACAATTTGAGAATGTGTCAATTACAGTCTTCAAAAATCAACAATTTCTATTTTCTGTAGAATAGTTCTCCATTTCACCTAACTTAGCTTCATAAAAGATCATATATTCGTATCATTACAAGCACAAACAATTTTCGAGTTTTAATATGGAGTTCGTTTGCTAAATTTCTTTTTAAAGACATTGAGTTGCTTTACAGATTTTTTCGAGAGTCTTGTGATCTACATATTGCACTTTCAGCTATTTATACTAAACCTATGTACAGACGGTTGTCAGATCTTACAATATTGCCAGTAAAATATGCTCAAAATTTCTTACAACCGTGTGAACTGACAATTTTTGTCAGACGCCATTGCCGGAAAAAGCATTGTCAGTCCATTGCAAAACTAGCAGCTGACAAGAAATTGTCAGACATCTTACAATCGTGTGATCACATTGTAAAATTATTGCCAGATATTTGTCAGACATTTTAATATTGTCAGATGTGCGAAGTTTAAGCATCTGACAATGGCGTCATTGTAAGAGAATTCTTTCTATGGGCAACACTGCACACGCTTGATTTTAAAGAAAATATTTAAAATAAAATATATGCAGACAAAATCATTGCAATTGCTTCTTCATGGTCCATAATAATTTACATTTTCACTGTTTACATTTAACACAAACACAAACGATAAATATTTAACAATTTCTAACAAATGCTTTAACTCTGGCAACGCATAACAACAGATCTAACAATTTCTGCATATGACAACCGTGTGAACTGACAATTTTTCTACTAACAATTTTGTCAGATGAATTTTTTGTCATACAACCGTCTGGCAATAAAATGTAAGATTTTCTGACAACCGTGTGAACTGACAAGAAATATTGTGCTGGCAATTTTCGATTGCGAGTACGTTGTCAGCGCATTGCCAGATCTGACAATATTGTAAGATCTGACAATCGTCTGTACATAGCTTAACATATAGTTGATTTTCTAATATATATATACATATAAAGGGTGTTTTTTATTGAGGTATAGAGCTTTAAGTTGGCATCACTTTTTTAACTGGCGGCCATTTTGTCAGCTGTCAAGTGATTAATATTTAGTTTGGTTTGCCATTTCATCATGAACAGGTTGACAAAAGAACAACGCTTGCAAATCGTGCAAATTCATTTCGAAAATAATGGTTCAATTCGCGAAGTTTACCGCAAGCTCCGTCCATTTTATGGTCGACATAATCGTCCATCAGAGCAATTAATTCGGTTATTCGGAATGGACCTGTCAATTAGCCACCAAGATCGTGTGATTTGACACCATTGGATTATTTTCTTTGGGGATATGTGAAGTCTCTCGTCTACGCCAACAAACCAGAAACGTTAGGGGACTTGGAAGCCAACATTCGTGGCGTTATTGCCAACATACGGCCCCATATGCTCTAAAAAGTGGTTGAAAATTGGACCAGTAGAATTGGCTTTATTCGAGCCAGCCGCGGCGGCCACATGCCCGAAATCATATTTAAGCAGTAATGGCATAAAATTATCCTTCCAATAAAGCCAAATTGATGGACATTTAAACGATTTTCTTGTGTTTTATTTCAATTCAAAGTTCTATACCTCTAAAAAAAACACCCTATATATATATATATATATTAAAACGTACTACTCTTCAATTTGTTTTTAAAAAAATGATTTAATTTTTAGAATGTCTTTTTCAATTTTATAAATGTTTCTAACCAGACCAGCTCCTGACAAGCTGATCTGAAAACCAGACCAGCTCCTGATAAGCTGATCTGATAACCAGACCAGCTCCTGATAAGCTGATCTGATAACCAGACCAGCTCCTGATAAGCTGATCTGAAAACCAGACCAGCTCCTGATAAGCTGATCTGAACACCAGACCAGGTCCCGATAAGCTGATCTGAAACCAGACCAGGTACCTGATAACCTGATCTGATAGCCGATACCTGTTATTTGCCCTTAGCAAACATGGATGAGAAAGTTTTAAAGCATTTGGTGTTGACAACAAATGTGTTTAAGAAAAAGCTTCGTAGTGTAAAAACTAAATAAATAGTTCGAAAAAGAATTAAAAGAAATTAAAGAATTAAAAGAATTCTTATGAAAGAAGAAAGTAAAATTAAGGCTGAAGTTAAAAATATACAAGTTTAAAGCCTGAAAAACATCAGTAAAGATAGAGACAAGTACACCAAAGAAACTAGTAGAATGATAATGACGATGATAACGATGATTTTTACTCACAGACTTCCAATTCCGAAGATACTTATACTGACTTATCAGTATTGGAAGGAAGAAATGAATTAGATACAAACTATTGGTGATAGTAACCTCAAACTGAATGAAGATAAAATACAAGTTGGTGGTCAAACATGGACTCTAACACAAGGACTATTTTCTTTAATGTTTCATAAAATACCAAAAAACTATGATAAATTTGAACTCGAAATCTATAAAAAGATTTTAATTACTACTAATGTATGCATACAGAGTCATCATCGTTCACTGATGGAGAACGATATCACTTAATTTTTTTTTTTTTTTTGTGGAAACTCAAATCGACAAACTAAAGAAGAAATTAATAATATAGCTTAAGGCATTGATATAATTCAAGAATATATTCAAATGCATATTGATGGACTATAACGTGAAATTAAATTAGAGAAAGAAGACAGTTATAAAATTGAAAAAAACATTCTAAAAATTAAATCATTTTTTTAAAAACAAATTGAAGAGTAATATATATATATATATATACATATATATATATATATATATATATATATATATATATATATATTAGAAAATTAACTATATGTTAGTATAAATAGCTGAAAGTGCAACATGTAGATCACAAGACTCTCGAAAAAATCTGTAAAGCAACTCAATGTCTTTAAAAAGAAATTTAGTAAACAAAATCGAAAATCGTTTGTGTTTGTAGAGATGTAATGACGGGAATATATGATCTTTTATGGAGCAGAGTTAGGTGAAATGGAGAAGTATTCTACAGAAAATAGAAATTGTTGATTTCTGAAGACTGTAATTGACACATTCTTAAAGTTTATATAGTCAGTACAGCTGAAAATAAAAGCTGCACTCCAAAAGCAAGGCAATGGAAAATATTTTTGAAGTGGTACGGATACCAAAAAAAAAAAACTTACAAACAGATGATTCTAAAGAATTTTTTGATAAATACTTTGGAAAACTCATACATAAATAGAAGATTAAACATTACTTAATATGAAAACATCAATAGTACAATGATTTAATTGATCATTAAAAGGAATAATGTTAAAAGAATTAGCTTTAATGATTCATACAAGTGGATTGGTATATATAAAGATTTACTTAGTGCATAAAATAGAAAAATTGATATCACCATTAAAATGTTTCGATTAAAGTTAACTCAACAAATAAGAAAAAGCTGCTTAATATAGTATAAAGTAATTTAAAGATGTACAAAATGTTGAATTTAATAAAAATAAAAATAAAATTAAAAACGAAAAATTTAGTTTGTCTTGTTTTTTGCAGGATTGATTAGGAATGATGGGTCTTAAGAAAGATAATTAAGTAAATGTAGTGGAATTCTCTAAACTTGTTGGTCTGAATGAAATATTGCGAAAAATTCAGTGTTTAAAATGAACTATAACATAGTGCAATAACGAATGTACATGTGTATAAATAAGTATCAAACAAACTTAGTGAATGAATATACGCTTCAACTATAGGGTGGGCCAAAAGAAACCAAGGGGTGTAAAAGTTTAATAACTTTTTTGTTTATTAATTTTTTTTTATTTTTTCTTTCAGATTATATGGACAATACTTGGAGAATTTATAATGAATGAAAATAATAAATGAAAATCAGAAAATAAGAAATGAATAAATGAAATCAACTTTATTGAAAATTTGATTATGAGTGATGAAGCTCATTTTCATTTGAATGGCTTTGTTAATAAGCAGAACTGTAGGTTCTGGGGTTCTCAAGATCCAAGAGCCATTCATCAACGCCAATTGCACCCCATCAGGTGTACAGTATGTTGTGGGATCACATCTGAAAATGTCATTGGGCCCTACTTCTTCGAGAATGAAGATGGAAGTGCTGTAACCGTAAATGGAGAGCGGTACCGGCTTATGATAGAAAATTTTTTACGTCCTGCTCTTGAAAACAGACCTGGTATGTGGTTTCAGCAGGACGGAGCCACTGCCCATACTGCCCGAGACACAATAGCACTTTTAAGTCAAATTTTTGGAGAGCGAATATTTTTTTGAAATTCGGAAATTATTTGGCCAGCGCGATCGCCAGATTTGACAGCACCCGACTATTTTCTTTGGGGTTTTTTGAAGGAACGAGTGTAAGTGAACAAGCCAGAGACAATCCTTGAACTCAAGGCAAACATTGTTGCAGAAATTCGAACGCTACAGCCACAAGTTGTAGGCATTAGGAAAAATTAATAATCACTATTTCACCATTGGTATTAGGAAAAATCATTTTTATGATTTTCCTCATCTGTATATACACACATAAATACCGCCAATCTATGAACCGCCTTAATGCATTCACACAAGATATTCCACACACAAACATACATATCAGGCAGGCAGACAGACAGACAGACAGACATACACTTAATGTAAACAAAAACTCCTAATGTAAACAAAAACTCCTAATGTAAACAAAAAACACAAATTTCCAAGAATTTAACAATTTTCAAATTTTAGTTACCCAAATTTAACAATTTCAGCAACAATTTAACAATTTCGCCCACAATTTAACAATTTTAATTGTCGCCGAAGCGATAGTTCCCTACTACTTATATAGAATGCGTTTAACTTATATCCTTTTCTGCACACATTACCTGTTTAGGACTGTTGTGATTTCTTAAATTCTACTTAAATAGAAAAACAAACCTAAATTTGGAATCTTATACAATAAGTGTATGTATACTTTTCGCAATTAAAAATGTATCTCGTAATTATACGTTAGCCCAATTCACAGTCTTGTACAAATGGTCTCGCATCGTAGCATATGAAAAATGGTATAGTATATTGATATTTTTTAAAATCACGCCAGGACTTAATAATGGGTTAAAATTACGTAATGCACACATTTGTAATATCAAATATTATGTAGGAACTCGCTAATACCTAATTCAATGTCATCAATATGCTAACTTCATAATAATTTTTCCTTATACATAAGGCCTTTTTGCACATGCAACGATGCTAATATGTTTGTCATTACAAAGAAAATCAAACAAATAAAATCAAAAAACATCATAACTCCAAAAAATGGAATTTTTGAGTTAAAAAAAGTAAAAGGTACGTATTGCTTTGCAATCCAATTTGAATGTAATAATTATTAACAAATTAAGTTGGAACAATAATAATAAAACTAGCTTAAAGTAGTAGCTATAGGCTTGTGGCAAAACAAATTAAATAAAAATATACTTGATAGTAACAAACCAAAATTTAGTAAAGAACAAACAACAATGTCAAGACTGTTGTAAATTTAGAGATGGTAAAATTGAGCTTTAATTACAAAAAAGTTTTCAGCGAATTCCCAGCAAAATTTTTTCAAGATTTTGTTATGGGTAGTACTCTTTTAGTGGCTTACAAAGTAATGAGTGTTACTTATTTATATAATTATTTTATGTGTATAATAATGACTGTCCTGTGCTGAATAAAATAAAAATCTATATGTATATATCATTACTTATACTTAAACTGCTTATTGTTGTACTTTGCAGTTAATAAAGAGATATACATAGCGAAGAATTTATTGATCGTTAAAATGAGCTTCGAAAACAATAAAACAACTTGGGCTTACTATAATTTTTATTACAAAAATTTAAGTATTTTCGCATATTCTTCAATATACATATTCACATATTTTCTTTGCCAAATTATAATTTTTAACAATTAAAAGAAATTGCAAGTTTTATAATTTTGTTGCAAAATTGACAATTATTTTTCGAATAATTTTAGGCAAAAAGTAATCTAAAAAGTTTTGCACATTTGTAAGGAAAAAAAAACAAATCCATAAAATTTTGAATACTTTTAGGTAATCAGTTGTCTATTAACTTTAGGATATTTGTATGCAAAGTTTTGTGCTATACGATGAAAAAAAAACAATTAACATATTCCATTTGTAATAAAATCTGAGTATATAAAGCAGAAATCTACATCAACTGATAGAGCTGCAAAACTATCGATAGTCGCTGCACTCGATAGTTTCGATAGTTTTATGTAAAACTATCGATACTATCGATAGTATCGAATAGTTTTATAAAAGTTGCCACATAAACTACATTTGACTCGAAAAAAATCCAGAGTCCTCAACATTTTCATTAGTATATAAAAATATATAAAGACTTTTTTTCGATTTTATCGTAAGCGGCATATTATCGAAAATATACTTTTTATTAAACTTAAAATTTTATGGGCCTACCCATGGTTTAGAATTATCAAAATGCGAAAATTGTTAATAACTTTTAAGACACTAACTGTAAAGTTTTATCGTAAGAGACGATTGGCGGCGATGTTGAATTTATTAAGATACTTGTGACTACTATTTGTCGAATAACACTTGGATTTATAAATAAATTCATATACATACATATGTATTTAAGTACTTATTACAGAAGCAGGGATGCGATGTCATATTTACAAATTGTAATAACTTTCAAAAAAAATTTAATTTTTTCAGTACGATTGTACCTAATTCTTTATTTATATTTTTTTAATACTTGTACTTTTTAATTAACTAGAAATCAATTAACAAAACGCCAGACGGTGCACAAAGAATATTAGTTGCTGGGATCTGAATATAAAAGTAACATTTACGATATAACTACTACGTTTATAACATTTTTTTTATTCGATTGTTCACAGTCGATGCAAATAGTCGGCTTCTCTCCTTGGTAGGAAAATAAAATTTCCACATTTGCAGATGAATTTGGAATAAATAACATTCCTCCAGCAATTCTTTAAGTATCGGAAAACATCGTTTGATTTACTTAATTTTCTAATACCTTCGAGCTAAAGATTAACCCCCTTGTGCAAAAAATAAGTGAACGTTAAAACCGGTTTTTCTATGGAAATTTTTTTTAATGTACACTTCAAGCACGCATTATCTTTGGCATAAGGGGGTTAATATATTTTAATGCTATTTTTGGCATGTAATATAATATTTATAAAGAGATTCCAGTAGTGCTAAATGGGTCATTGCGGTGCTACGGTACTTTTGGCATTCAAATAGCGCTAAAATTATACAATTGTACCAACTTTTCCATCGCTGTACAAAAGCATAAATCAACTACGAATAATTTGCTTCAAAGCTGCCGGCTACTGTTTACTGACTTCGATTATTTTTACTCTTTTAATTACTTGTTTTTTTTTTTTGCCAATAGTATCGATAGTGGAAAAAACTATCGATATTTCATTTACAACAAACTTATCGATACTATCGATAGTACTATCGATAGTTTTGCAGCTCTATTAACTGACACCACTCACAGTGGACCAAACACAAAAGAACGCTGATGATAAAGATGTAGTGATCTTCGGAAATAGCGGTTTTTTGTTTATTTATTCAGATTATTTATTGTAACACTTTAAATAAACAAACAGTTCTTGTATCTTAAATTTAATATATACATATTCGAGCTCTCTAATATAATAAGTATTACATTATTTGTATTTTTACAATGTATACAATTGCAATTGCATATAATTCTAGAATGATGTAAAGTAAAATTATTAATTAAGAGGTAAAAAAGAGGAGTATAACTTAATTAGCAAGCCACCAAAATTTGTTATTGTTTATGTTTGGAAACATGTTTTTATCTTTTGAATAAATGCTAATGTCAAATCTTCTATTTGTATTTGTAAGTTGTTCGTTTTGAATTGTTATACCCTTTGCCAAAAAATAGTAAAAGGATATATATAGGTTTGGCATTCCGTTTGTAATTTCCACAATATTAATAAGCGAGCCATAAAGTATATATATTCTGTATCCTTATGCTTAGGGAAGACAAATAAGTGAGTTCCGTCTGCACGTCTGTCTGTACGTGAAATCGGTTTTCCCAGAAAAGCTAGAGACTTCGTTCTTGGACTGGTGTATTAGAAATAGTCTGAAAAAGACTGGTATTGACGGTTTCAGAGCTGGGAAACTCAAACTTTATTTTGCCATACTAAAGTAACTACCGAAAACTAATTTTTGATGTGTAAGCATCTATACGCTAATACAATCACAAATTTTGATAGAGATTCACACCGCGTTATCAAAATCGGTCTGAGCTATCTATGAGAGTATTAAGGTAGAATTAGTAAAATCGTATGATTCTACTTTACAGCTACCCATATCGTTCCACTTTGTGCACAAGTTATAGAAAATGTAACACATTTTTTTTGTCTGGCATTAAATGCGTCGTTTTTGACATTCGCTACAGAAAAATCTGTTTTCTACAGATTCCTATGTCAGCAGTGCTACCACCACATATTTTATAACTAGTAACATGCATTGTATATGGTACGGTTTTTGTCAGCTGACACGCAAAATCACGGTACGATTTTACTAATTCTACCTTTAGTGTAATCATACGGACAACAAGAAGTACAGAGAAACTTAAGAGCTGCATAGAAATACACTCAACACCAACAACATCTGGACAGAGTATGTAGAACATTGGCCGCTACAACAACAAATACATTAGAGTTAAAAATTTAAGGGTGATCCAAAACGAGCAACGAAATATGTTAAAATCCAATGTAATATATATGTATACAATTGTATGTACATATATATATTGACACTTGAAATTTGTAAAATTATTGTATTTTTTATACAGACTACAACAATTAACACTAAAATTTAAAAAAATTTAAATTAAAGGGTGATCCATCAGTTAATGCAATTTTGACTATGTAATTTTGACAACGGGCTATATCTTGGAAACCGTAAGAGGCAAACTCTTGAAATTTTCAAAAACGGTAAAACTAAAAAAATCCGAAAATTATAAAATCGCCAAACCAAAAAAAATCGCCAAAAACCAAAAAAAAAATCGCTAAAACGAAAAAAAGCACCAAATTAAAAATAAATTTGTAAAGCTATGTACAGACGATTGTCAGATCTTACAATATTGTCAGATCTGGCAATGTGCTGACAATGTACTGGCAATCGAAAATTGCCAGCACAATATTTCTTGTCAGTTCACACGGTTGTCAGAAAATCTTACAATTTATTGCCAGACGGTTGTATGACAATAAATTCATCTGACAAAATCGTCAGTAGAAAAATTGTCAGTTCACACGGTTGTCATATGCACAAATTGTTAGATCTGTTGTTATGCGTTGCCAGACTTAAACCATTTGTTGGAAATTGTTAAATATTTATCGTTTGTGTTTGTGTTTAATGTAAAAAGTGAAAGTGTAAATTATTATGGACCATAAAGAAGCAATTGCAATGATTTGGTCTGCATATATTTTATTTTAAATATTTTCTTTAAAATCAAGCGTGTGCAGTGTTGCCCATAGAAAGAATTCTCTTACAATGACGCCATTGTCAGATGCTTAAACTTCGCACATCTGACAATATTAAAATGTCTGACAAATATCTGGCAATAATTTTACAATGTGTTCACACGATTGTAAGATGTCTGACAATTTGTTGTCAGCGGCTAGTCTTGCAATGGACTGACAATGCTTTTTCTAGCAACGGCGTCTGACAAAAATTGCCAGTTCACACGGTTGTAAGAAATTTTTAGCACATTTTACTGGCAATATTGTAAGATCTGACAACCGTCTGTACATAGCTTAACACTAAAATAAATAGGCAAAACCGAATAAATTGAAAAAATGAAAAAATCACCTAAATGAAAAAAAAACAACGCCAAAATCCGAAAAATATCGCCAAAATGCGAAAAAGGCGCCAAAACTAAAAAAATTGCCTAAATGGAAAAAAGAATAGCCAAAATGAAAAAAGTCGCCAAAATTAAAAAAATCAGCAACATGAAAAAGAAATCGCCGAAATGGGAAAAACGCCAAAAGCCGAAAAAATCGACAAAACAGGGAAAAAAGTGCCATAACTAAAAAAGCGCCAAAAACCGAAAAAAAGCAATAAACGAAAAAGAGGCAAAACTATTTGTTATATAGGCTAAAGTTCGTATTGAATTACATATCTAGTGTTCGCACGGAACCTTTCGTGCGCGGGTCAAAGTTGCACTTTACTGAATTTATTACTAATTGTCGTACATTATGTTATCGTAGGCAAATAAAAACAAATAAATAAAATGAATACAAAAACATTTAATTTTAATAACTTTTAAAAAGATTTTTTGCACTTTTAATAAGAAATTTACTAAAACAAAGCAAAATAAGGAAAACAAAAACCTAAACTTGTCAAACTAAAAGTCTTCTTCGTCTTTGAGATTGTCATTCATACGGACAACAAGAAGTACGGAGAAACTTAACAGCTTCATATAAACACCATCTAGTATGCAATAGTAGCTACTAATTTGCACTAACATATTTGAATATGTTTGGAGAAGAATAACTTTCTGTATATTTCTTGCTTTTATCAGTTGTAACTTAATGTGCGTGTTGAAATAAAGGAATTTTTCCAAGTTAATACCTGAAGCCGGGTTCCCATCTGTGTGCCATGTGCCACAAAAGCGTAAAAAAATCGTAACCAACTAATTACTAATGAAAAACTGTTTGATTCAGACATGTATTTATTAAGTTAAATAGTTTCATACATAACTAATAGACAACTTTATAGAATCCAGCATGATTGCAAACTGTTTAAATCAATAAATACATGTCTGAATCAAACAGTTTTTCATTAGTAATTAGTTGGTTACGCTTTTTTGGGCAAATGACACACAAGAAATGTCAGATGTAAACTCAGCCTAAATATTTGACTATTTGGCTATGGTTTAGTTTATATTATCTTTGGATCTAATGCCAAAAGGTTTCCAATTCTTTTTTTTTTTTTTTTGATCTAGGCGCACGAGAGTGCGCCAGGCCAAGTTCTGGCCAATGCACGCAGTGTGTATATTTACACGAAGCCATTCAAGCTGTTTTTACCCCCCTCATAACTTTGTTCCCCGCAATTATAAAATTATGATATTTAAACCATAATTAGAATAAATTCATATAACTTCATATGCGACGTTTGAAAGTTTTATAATGAAAGGTTCCGGAGATATAGAGGTGCAAAAAGTGCATATATTAAGACATACTCACTGACCACTGACCACTGACGCACTCATCAAATTGATGAAGCACTTCCGCTATAGCTAGAGAGCTAAAATTTGGTACACGAGAAGATCTAGTTGAGCAATGAACCAGAAAAATCTGAAAACCCGAACATTTTAACAAGGAGGGCGGGGCTACGCCCATAAAAATTAAAATTTGTGCTATTGAGCTGAAATTCGATACAGAGCTAGGTCTAGTTGAGAAATAAAATAAAAAAAATCTGAAACCCCGGAAATTTTAGCCACGAGGGCGGGGCTACGCCCATAAAAGTCAGAATTAAAAATCTTATATAAGGCGCTTAATGGAACTTTTTTTATTAAAATTTAGCATGTATACTGCGATAATGCAAGGCTATAAATTTTTTATTTAAAAAGTGGGCGTTGACACTCCCATACAATTTAAACCTCATTTTAATACCCTGCGGCTCAGCATATTTAGATATACTATTTATCTAGCAACTATTATCCATTTGTAACGAAACTAGACACGAATAATTAGCACTGCGCTAAGGAGCTGAAATTTGATATACAAGTAGGTCTAAGTGAGAAACCAAGTAGAAAAATCTTTAAACCCAAAAAATTTTACCAGAGTGCGCGGGGCCACGCTAATATTATTTTGAACTAAAAACTTAATATACAGCTTTTAATTCAAGCCAATTTGAAATCTTGCATACGTGTTGCACGTACACAATATTTTAAACTATCACCTTAAAAATTGGGCGTGGTCACTCACATAATATGTTAGCCTTGTGTTTAATCTACCTTAGTCTAGCATATTTTAGAAGTAAATTAGCATTAATTATAAGCGCTGCTCACAACAAAATTTTGTGTTCAAAAAAGATATAATTCGCGCTAGAGAGATGAAATTTTATACACAAGTAAGTGTAGCCGCGTAAGCCAATAGGAAAATCTTAAAACCAAAAAGTTTTACCCGGTATGCGGGGCCACGACGTTAAAACTCCAATTCTTACTAGCGAGATTAAATTTGAGGGCGGAAACAAGCACTTCAAATTCAAAATTAACATACATTTTATTAAAACTTTTCATACATATTTCACGTATCCAAAAAAAATTTTCCTATTTTGAAAAGTAGCAGTGACTTCACCCATAAATCTTAGCTTTTTCGTTCAGGTACTTCGGCTTAGCAGTTTAAAAATTTGACGTAATATTATACTATAGAGAGCTGACATTTTGTACACAAATAGTAATTGATTTACTCAATCGGAAAATCCACAAATTAAAGCACCTGCTACCCTATTGAAACTTTGCATGCACATTGGGATATTCCCAATATTTTTTTTACCTTTCTAAAAAAGGAGAGAATAATGTATAAATGTCCATTTCTTTATATTGATAAAAATGTTGTCAAGTTGGCAGATTATCTAGAAATTATATGACACCCTTACGATTACAAATTTATATCATGCATAATATATTTCTGTGTTAGGTATTGTGGCAAAGAAGAACTTGGTCAAAATTTATATCTCACAACTTTTAATGGCCGAAATTTTGGATAGGAACTTGGCCGTTTTTCACATTTATGTTTTTGTGAGGATATTATTATTACATCTTCCCACCGGAGGACGAAATAGGATTGTCTCGCATTTGTCACTGTTAATTTTCATATACCAATCTTTTGCACAGTTTTCTATTATACTAAAATAATTTTGTACGCCATGGTTAATGTTTTCAGCTTTATCATCAGCATGGTATACATTTATATCATCAGCAAATCCAATAATATTTTCTATCTTGTTCAATATATCATGAAGGTTCAAATTAAAAATGATTGGGGAGTTAAGCATGCCTTGTTGTAAGCCATAGACGTGTTATATTAATGTTTATACAGGGTGGGCCAAAAGAAACCAAGGGGTGTAAAAGTTTAATAACGTTTTTGTTTATTAATTTTTTTTTTATTTTTTCTTTCAGATTATATAGACAACACTTGGAGAATTTATAATGGAGAGGTTCACAACTGAACAGAGAACCAGAACAATTTTATTTATATTAATTTTATTATTTAAACCAGAGATCAATTATTTTAACGCAAAGAGCATATCGTCGACATTTTAACGTCAGAATTTCGCCCTCTGAAGCGATGATTCGTTGCTTAGTTAATCGTCATCACCAACATGGCAGCGTAAGAGATTTGCCTCGAACCGGTAGACCACGTTTAAGTCGCACTGCGGAAAATATTGAACGAGTAAAGCAAAGTGTTAACGAAGCACCAGAAACATCTGGCAGAAGGCGTTCTGCTCAGCTAGAAATGTCTCGTACGTCACTACGGCGCATTTTAAAAAAATATTTACAGTTATACCCATATAAGGTGCAATTGGTCCAAGAATTAAAACCCGCAGATCATCGGCAACGTCTAAATTTTGCAAAATTTTGAAATTCGGAAATTATTTGGCCAGCGCGATCGCCAGATTTGACAGCACCCGACTATTTTCTTTGGGGTTTTTTGAAGGAGCGAGTGTATGTGAACAAGCCAGAGACAATCCTTGAACTCAAGGCAAACATTGTTGCAGAAATTCGAACGCTACAGCCACAAGTTTTGAAAGATGTTATGGAAAATGCTCTAAAAAGAGCCCATCAGTGCGAAACTGAAAACGGTGGTCATTTAAGAGACATCATTTTTCATACTTAGTGTAAAAAAATTTCCATTTTGTATATTATATAATCTGAAAGAAAAAATAAAAAAAAGTTAATAAACAAAAAAGTTATTAAACTTTTACACCCCTTGGTCAAAAGACCCACCCTGTACAAACTTCAAACACCTTACTTATATTTAGGAGCAAACTTATTGCACGTAGGTTCTTGGGGTTACTAACGTCTTTATATTTTTTGGGTAAGATTATTATTTTGGCAGTTTTCCAGGCATGAGGGAAATAATAATTGTTTAACATATTGTTAAAAAGAATGCAACATTGAAGAACTAGTAGCTCAGGAATATCTTTTAATATGATATTTGGAATATTATCTGCTCTTGAAGATAGTTTGCTTCTTAAATTCTTAAATATATATTTGTGTCATAAGATAATTATCGGTAAGGGAGTCATTTAGTTGATTTGCTCTTTTGAGTGTATTGAATATTGTAAACGAAGAACTTCTTATTTCAAAACTTGATTTTTTTTTTTAAATTAGAGAAACAGTTTGCGACGTCATTTTGCACCCTATTATTGGAATCAATTTCTTTTAAGGAATGAATTCTTTCAAGAAATGTACCAATGACATTAAGTATTTGCTTTTGATCTGTTAAAATAAAATTATTGTTTTCTTTTTCTATACTATTGGGATCAACTTCCGCATTTGTCAACAAGATTTAATTTTCTTGGGAAATTTTCAGAATTTCAATATTATTTTCTTTTTGAAGTTTTCAATTGTTTTTTAACTTCGGTAAATATATTAGAAGAGGTTTTTGGACTTATGTTTTCTAGTTTTTTTTTTTTTTTTTTGAAAAGTTTGTTAACGGATGTAGTAAGGTTATCGTTTATACGCTCCTAATTAGTTTTTATTTATTTATTAAATGATTAAGTTCAAGTCTATTGTGTTTCTTTATAGACGTTATGATTTTACTTTTTTCAACTTTAAGTTTTTTAATGGCAAGGTTGCAAAAAATTTTGGTTGATCTAAAGTTGTTATGTTTCGGAACAGAGTTTCCAATAGAGTCGATAATTATTTTATTAAGTTTCATGAGATAAAAGTATATTTCTGAGTTTGTTAAGTTTCTAAGTGTTCATTTTCTTTAATTTTATTTATTAGGTTGTTTTTAAATTTTTTCCAGTTATTAAACTATTGCATAGCTTTTATCGCAGGCTTTGAGGGTATCGACCGAATCAAGAAATTCCGTAACGAAAAAAACCTAAGACTATTTTTATTTGAATCGCCCAGTGTATGTTAACCCCTAAAGTATGCTATTGATTTCATTACTATACAGTATTGCTAGTACAGATTTTTACATGTAGGAAAACACAATCTAGCGGACTTAGGAGCAATTGTGGTTGGGGGCTGTCCATATATTACGTAACGTTTTTCGCCCGATTTTTGACCCCCCCATCCCCCCTAGTAACAGATCGTAACACAACTGTGAATCCCCCTCCCCACAGGAATAACGTAACAATGAGATAAAAAATAAATTAAACAGTTTAAAGTTTTTATTTAAAAAAAAAAATTTAATTTAATTCATTGTTTTAAATTCATTTGTTAGACTAGCACAGTGCGTAGACAAAAATTAAATAAATTTACATATGAACGTACTCCATATATTGGCGAAACTTTTTTTTTTAATTTCTTCACAAGTGTCCTCAAACTCCAAAAATTATGAGAGAGAGCTTATTCCTAAAATGTATGTAAGTTTTAGTTATGTGTATTGGAATTACGCCGTTTCTAGATATTCGTATTGGTTTAAAAAAATATATAAGGAAATTCATAAATCCAAAACGAAATTTAAATGAATGGCACACAAATATTAGTTTGTAATAATAGTAGTAGGGAACTGGGCATCCGGGGGCAATTAAAATTGTTAAATTGTTGCTGAAATTGTTAAATTTGGGTAATTAAAATTTGAAAATTGTTAAATTCTTGGAAATTTGTGTTTTTTTGTTTACATAAGGAGTTTTTTGTTTATATAAGGAGTTTTTTTGTTTACATTAGAAGTTTTTTGTTTACATTAGGAGTTTTTGTTTACATTAAGTGTATGTATGTCTGTCGGTCTGTCTGTCTGCTTGCCTGACCGTGGGAAGTTTGTGTGTGGAATATTTTGTGTGAATGTATTAAGGCGGTTCATAGTTTGCCGGTTTTTATGTGTGTATGTGACGACGGGGAAAATCATGAAAATGGTTTTTCCTAATGCTGACGGAAAATCATCTAATGATTTTTCGTAATACCGAAGGCAAAACATTATAATTTTTCCTAATGCCTACTGCAATACATGATAATTTTTCCTAATGCCTACTGCAATACATGATAATTTTTCCTAATGCCTACTGCAATACATGATTATTATTTTTTTCAAATGCCGACGGCAAAAAATGAATATAATTTTTTCAAATGCCGACGGGAAAATGATTTTTCCTAATGACGACGGGAAAAAGTGAAAGTTATTTTTTCTAATGCTAATGTAGGTGTTGCTAGACTGTGGGAATTTAAGGCTGACCGTGATTTGAGTGGGCGGCGTTGTTGCCGTAATATGTAACCATAGGAATTTGTGGATGTGTCTGTCTGTCTGTGAGAATTTAGGTGAAGGTTTGATTGGCAGGGGGCGGGGTGTAGTTGAGGTAGATCGATTGCGTGTGTAGTTGTGTGTGAATGTATGTGTATGTGTGTGTGTGTGTGTGTGTGTGTATGTGTATGTTTGTAGGAATTTCAATGTGTGTATTTCTGTAGGAGCTTAAGGCTGATTGTGATTTATGAGGGGTGAGGTGTTCTAGTAATATGCAACCGGGGGAATCTGTGTGTTTGTATGTCTGTAGGAGTTTAAGGCTGACCATGATTTGGGTAGGCAGGGTTGTTGACGTAATATGTATCCATGGGGATTTGTGGATGTGTCTGTCTATAGTAGTTTAAGGCTGATCGTGATTTGAGGTGGGTGAGGATGTTGTTGAGGTAAATTGGTTATGTGTATGTATGTATATATGTATTTTTGTAAGAATTTAAGATGATTGTGATTTATTAGGGCCGAGGTGTTCTTGTAATATGTAGCCGTGAGAATCTATGTGTATAGACGTCTGTAGAAGTTTAAGACTATCTGTAATTTCAGGTAGGTGAGAGTGTTGTGTTGTTGAGATTAATCTTATATATTGTATATGTATGTATGATCATGGGAATTTGTGTATGTATATCTGAGGGAGAATTTAAGGCTCGTCATGATTTGCAAAAGGTGGGGTGTTGTTGAAATTTTCTTGGATATTTCTTATATGAATTCTGCTATGTGTGTGTATTTGAGCTGGTATTTATGTGTAGGTAGAAATAAATTGTTTTCAATATCGACATATGGTACTATAAAATACTATCATATATCTGGACTTCCCTAATCCTAGTATGCTTTTATACTTACGATTGCTTTATATTTTCTCATGCTTAAATTTGTCTCGCGTTGAAGTCAGTCTGTGTGAAATTTGTTTATATTACAGATTTTGTTTATTTAACTACATTCGTCTTCTTTGACTGAAAGAGTTATCTACACACAGAGAAAAACCAACTTGAAATCAGTAAGAACCATGCTGAATTAATAAGAACCATTAGCGAAGGTTTAGTCATATTGAAATTTCTTATTTCAATATGGACAAAATATTAATTTACAGTATTCATTTATTAAACTCATTAGTTTGTAGATATCTCAATATACATTTTCTATTATATTAAAAATTATTGAATTAATGTGATGAATTCTTATTTTTAAGCTGCAGATTTTCCCTGAGTGTATTGATTGTTTATATTTGCATTGTGCTTTAACTAAACGACGCTTCATATATTTTCATGATGTAGGTCTAATAAATACTTAAGCATTGATAAGAAATTTGATATGTATACATACATATCTACAAATTGATTTTATGTATGTATGTATGTATGTATGTATGTACATATATATGTACATACAAATAAGTGTTCAATTCAATCTTTGAATACATTTTTTATTTTATTTTTTGTCATGTGATGTCTGTTGTTGGTGAAATTAAAAACATTTTAATTTTTATCTGCGTTTACTTAAAAGTTTGTGAGGATTTTCTGTTGTAAGTAAAACTGAATTCTTGAAGATATGTGCTTACATACTCTATAGTAATAGTAACTATAATAGAAATATTTCTTATACTTAATTTACAGTTTTTTAAAGTATAGGGTATAAAATTTTTTCTAGCTATAGCCTTCTACATTTATTTTGGAAAGCTTGCTTTGCTTTTTGAAAATGTATAAACATTTTTAAATGAAACTGATCCGGCACTCCAGCTTAGGTACTGATAGTTTTTTTTGTTGTTAGTTAACTTACTTATTTTTTATTTTTTATTGATAAACATTGGAAATCAAAAGGGAGTTTTATATTGTAATTATTATTTTCATAATTGTTGAAAACAATCGCTGCTTTTTGTTTGTTTTTTGCGATGAAATCATTTGAATTACTTTTGCAACTTTACGCGTTTATAAAAATTATGTTATTTTCTATATTTCTTAATTTATAATACTTTTAGACTTTGTCCTTTAGGGGTTATATATTCTATTATACGATTATGAATAAGAATGCAGTAAGCTGATGTATTTGCTTACTGCTTCAAATTAAAATTTTATTAAATTGAATAAAAGGAGTTTTTTTTCTTAAACTCTGATGCAGTTAGAAGCGCTGGAGATTCTTTCATATAACAGCTTTTTTGAAATTTTTGATACATAGTATAATATAGAATTGGATAACATTTATTTTTAATTTTTATGTTAAGAAGTACGGGTATGAGACTGAATTTAAATGTACTTTTAAATTAGTTAAATCATAATGAACAAACATATTTTCTTCTTTAATAGCGATCAACAGAAAACGAACTCGTTTTCATATAATTTAGGTATACCCTATCGACGGCTCCTCTAGGATACAAGATGACTTTGTATGACGAAATTTCTGTTGCTTTATACTGATAATATGTTTACATTAATAAGATACATATACATATGTTTATTTTATGAACGGTGAGCACCTATGGCTTTTATTTAATGTTCTATATGACTTTTTTTTTCATTTTCTTTAATAATTTTCTCCCCATAATAGCATTCTAAATATTTCAAGGGCTCAAATGCTGTGTAGTCTTCTTCTGCAAACTTAACTAAACGTCTAACTTCTTCCAATGCTTCTTTATAAGAAGATATTTTGTTATGGTCTTCTTCTACGATACGTGCCCATCGGGCAGAGTGTACGTATTAGTTGGTCAGTCAGTCTCTATTTTTATTTATTTTTTTTTCTTCTAATGTGCCACTCCTTTTTTTAGATTTTACTACTTGGAATAGAGAATTTTTGTCTAATTTTTTGGTGGGTATATACATTAGGTATGTAGAAATTAGTTTAGATACAAAGAAATGGATGCTTAATAAACAACTATTGTAACAAATCGATCTCAAATAACTCAGTTACCTCTACCAGCAATTCACCGTTGGTGTATTCATAAAGTGTTAGAAACAATGAAATATCTATGTTTTGAGAGAATTTTTCCCCTCAAGTATTTCTACATGAGGTTTGAGGGGTCAATCACTGTCGCATTCATATGTAATGATTATTCACTTAAAAAACGTCATCATCACCATCAATCATCTCCGTATACAATACATTCATGAGTTGGGTTGATCCAGATACAATTGCTGTCTCATCACCTTCTAACAGCTTTATATATTTTGCTAGTATGCATGCCTTAGCATGCTTCTATCGATAGTGACGTAAGAGTCCGAGATGTAGAGTGTTACAATTAAAAATCTTTACTATTAGAATATACCAGTTCGCTCTTTTGAATTTTTACAAAGTAGATACATATGTATGTATTTCATTGACCACAAAATCATAAAATTTCTTTGCTTACAAAATTGTATGACGTGAGGATTTTTTTTTTTTTTTTTTTTTAAATTATACATGCTTCGGCATGCTTTCATTTTTTTTTTATAAATTTATGTAATACTCATACAGATACAGATATAAAGTAAGATCTGTTTACTGTACATTTTAAAATTTATGCATGCTTCAGCATGATTCTAGTTGAAGCGTATATTCATTCACTAAGTTTGTTTGATACTTATTCATACACATGTACATTCTTAAAGATTGGATATCAAAGTCCAATTTCCGTAGTTTATCTATATTTTCTAAAGATCTGATAGCTAAAGAAATAAATAGAGTGAAGATCTTCTATAATAATCCCATTTTCATATTGTAAAATTTTGCGTGCTAGCGCTTTCGATGGGAAAATATACATACAACTTTATAAAAAGTGATAATATGATGTGCTGCTGAATATTGCACTATGTTATAGTTCATTTTAAACACTGAAGTTTTAGCAATATTTCATTCCGACCAGAATTCCACTACATTTAGTTAATTATCTTTCTTAAGACTCATCATTCCTAATCAATCCTGCAAAAACAACACAAACTAGATTTTTCGTTTTAATTTTATTTTTTTAAATTCAACATTCATTCTTCAAATTACTTTATACTATATTAAGTAGCTTTTCCTCATTTGTTGAGTTGACTTTAATAGGAGACATTTTAATGGTACGATGAACTTTTCTATTGCATGCATTGAGTAAATCTTTATACATACCAATCCACTTATATGAACCATTAAAGCTAATTCTTTTCACATCATACCTTTCAATGATCTATTAAATCATTCTAATATTGATGCTTTCATATTAAGTAATCTTTAATCTTCTATTTATGTATGAGTTTTCCCAAGTATTTATTAAAAAATTCTTTAGAATCATCTGTTTGTAAGTTTTTTGGTACCCGTACCACTTCAAAAATATTTTCCATTGCCTTGGTTTTTAGAGTGCAGCTTTTATTTTCAGCTGTACTTTGAGAATGTGTCAATTACAGTCTTCAAAAATCAACAATTTCTATTTTCTGTAGAATAGTTCTACATTTCACCTAACTTAGCTCCATGAAACATCATATATTCCTGTCATTACATCTCTACAAGCACAAACAGTTGTTGAAATTTAATATGGACTTCGTTAACTAAATTCCTTTTTAAAGACATTGAATTGTTTCACAGATTTTTTCGAAAGTGTTGTGATCTACATCTTGCACTTTCAGCTATTTATACTAACATGTAGTTAATTTTCTAATCTATATATTTAACCGTAAACTCTTCAATTTGTTTTTAATTATTTACTTTTTAGAATTGCTTTTTCAATTTTATAACTGTCTTCTTTCTCTAATTTTATTTCACGTTGTAGTTCCTCAATTTGCATTTAAATATATTCTTGAATATTAATGCTTTAAGCTATATTATTAATTTGTCTTGTATTTTATCTTCATTCAGTTTAATGTAACTATCAACAATAGTCTGTATCTAATTCATTTATGCCTTCCAATACTGATAAGTCAGTATAAATGTCTTCAGAATTGGAAGTCTATGAGTAAAATCATCGTCATCATCATTCTCAGTATTAGCATCATTAAATATGATGGTATTATCAAATATTGTTCCTTCTACTAGTTTCTTTTGGGGTACTTGTCTATATCTTGAGTGAAGGTTTCTCAGGCTTTAAACTTATATATTTTCAACTTTTGTCTTGATTTTACTTTCTTCTTTCATAAGAATTCTTTTAATATTTTTAGAACTATTTATGAATTCTTCTGCTATAGGTTTAAATGTATCTTTTAGTTGTTCACTTGTATCTATTTCACCAGTTTTTATACTACGAAGCTTTTTCTTCAACACATTTCTTGTCAACACCAACTGTTTTAAAATTTTCTCATCCAGGGCAAATAACAGGTATCAGCAATCATATCAGCTTTTCAGGAGCTGGTCTGGTTTTCAGATCAGCTTTTCAGGACCTGGTCTGGTTTTCAGATCAGCTTATCAGAACCTGGTCTGGTTTTCAGATCAGCTTTTCAGGACCTGGTCTGGTTTTCAGATCAGCTTTTCAGGACCTGGTCTGGTTTTCAGATCAGCTTTTCAGGACCTGGTCTGGTTTTCAGATCAGCTTATCAGGACCTGGTCTGGTTTTCAGATCAGCTTATCAGGAGCTGGTCTGGTTTTCAGATCAGCTTATCAGGAGCTGGTCTGGTTATCAGATCAGCTTATCAGGAGCTGGTCTGGTTTTCAGATCAGCTTATCAGGAGCTGATCTGATTTTTAGATCAGCTTATCAGGTAACAGATCAGGTTATCAGGAGCTATTCAGATTTTCATTTCAAGATATCTGAGTTAGATTTAGTTATCAGTGTACAAGTAGCTAGCCATTTATAACATTTATATACATGAAGTTTAAAGTCAGATGAAATACGAAAAAGTAAAGTTTTATCTAGTAAAATTATTTTCTATAACGATCATCGTTTAATTCACTATCTTTGCTTATAATCAAAAATCCATATTTATCCTTTCAACATGCTTTTTATTTTTCTCACCTAACTTAAACATTAAATATACATTATGATGATCTCTTATTAAATGTTTGGTGATTCTGGTGTAAGTTTTACATAAGTAGAATGAATCAACATTCTTATCTCTCCCCATACAAAAATATGCTTCCCACACGCATCATCGTTAAATATCATATTGGAACTACTTTGGACTGAAATAACAGATTCACTATCGGTAAATTTTGTAATATATTATTATTTTAATTGATGTAATTAATTTCTTCAGATATTTATATCTGCGGTGATATAAAGATTTTGAGTATAAATAAATGTTCTCAAAATTTAAGTCCATTAGGACTTTCTAGCAAGCCAATCATAGCGTTTTTTTTTTCGTAATTTGACAGGTCAACTATTGTTGCACGAATAGAATTTGATATATAGGAACTATGTTTTATTTTTGAACTATCGTTCGATGATTCATCAATATTTCGTACCATGCTATATTTATGTTGTTTTGACTAAGGGTATGAGTCAATATTTATAAAATCCATTTCATAAATATCAGCTCATGCTCATAGTCAAAACAAAGTATGCTTTAAGTGTTTAAAACCGGTATTACCATAAAATGGTGGTCTTAAACACTTAAAATATACTTTGTTTTACTAACCGCATTTTATAACTAAATGCATTTCATAAATATTGACGCATACTCATAATCAAAACAGCATATAAATATCCTTTGTTTTGACTATGAGTATGAGTCATTATCTCTTATTATAGAAAAATAAAATAGTATGATTATATGATATCAGAAATCATGTTTTCTAATATCATATAACCATACTATTTGATTCTTTCTATAATAATAGATAATATTTATGAAATGCATTTATTTACAAAATGCGATTAGTAAAACAACATAAATATAGGATGGTATGAAATTTTGATGATTCATCAATATTTCGTACCAAGGTATTTTTAGGTTGTTTTTACTATGAGTATGCGCCAATATTTATGAAATGTATTTCATAAATATTATCTCTTATTATAGAAAAATTAAAAATGTAGCTATACGATATCAGAAAATATTTTCTGAAATCGTATAGCTATATTATTTTATTTGTCCTATAATAAGAGATAATGGCCCCTACTCATAGTCAAAACAAAGAATATTTTAAGAGTTTCAAATCAGTATTATCATAAAAAATACTGATTTTAAACTCTTACAGCCTTATTTATAATACTTATTAAGGCTTTGGAAAGGCTTTTTAAAACAAATTTTTTATAAAAATTTTTTCTTAAAAAGTCTTTATAAAGCCCTAATAAGTGTTATAAATAAGGCTGTTAAAATATACTTTGTTTTACTAACCACATTTTTGTAACTAAACGCATTTCATAAATATTGATGCATACTCATAGTCAAAAAAAGGATATTTTTATGCTGTTTTGATTATGAGTGTGGATCATTATCTCTTATTATAGAAAAAATAAACTAATGCAGCTATACGATTTCAGAAAATATTTTCTGATATGGTATAGCTGTATTAGTTTATTTTTTTATAATAAGAGCTAATATTTATAAAATGTATTTAGCTACATAAATGCGGTTAGTAAAACAACCTAAAATACCTTGGTACGAAATATTGATGAATCATCGAACGATAGTTCAAAAATAAATCATAGTTCCTTTATATCAAATTCTATTCGTGCAACAATAGTTGACCTGTCAAATTACGAAAAAAAAACGCTATGATTGGCTTGCTAGAAAGTCCTAATGGACTTAAATTTTGAGAACATTTATTTATACTCAAAATCTTTATATCACCCCAGATATAAATATCTGAAGAAATTAATTACATCAATTAAAATAATAATATATTACAAAATTTACCGATAGTGAATCTGTTATTTCAGTCCAAAGTAATTCCAATATGATATTTAAAGATGATGCGTGTGGGAAGCATATTTTTGTATGGGGAGAGATAAGAATGTTGATTCATTCTACTTATGTAAAACTTACACCAGAATCACCAAACATTTAATAAGAGATCATCATAATGTATATTTAATGTTTAAGTTAGGTGAGAAAAATAAAAAGCATGTTGAAAGGATAAATATGGATTTTTGATTATAAGCAAAGATAGTGAATTAAACGATGATCGTTATAGAAAATAATTTTACTACATAAAACTTTACTTTTTCGTATTTCATCTGACTTTAAACTTCATGTATATAAATGTTATAAATGGCTAGCTACTTGTACACTGATAACTAAATCTGACTCAGATATCTTGAAATGAAAATCTGAACAGCTCCTGATAGCCTGATCTGTTACCTGATAAGCTGATCTGAAAACCAGACCAGCTCCTGATAAGCTGATCTGAAAATCAGATCAGGTCCTGATAAGCTGATCTGAAAACCAGACCAGGTCCTGATAAGCTGATCTGAAAACCAGACCAGCTCCTGAAAAGCTGATATGATTGCTGATACCTGTTATTTGCCCTGGATGAGAAAATTTTAAAACAGTTGGTGTTGACAAGAAATGTGTTGAAGAAAAAGCTTCGTAGTATAAAAACTGGTGAAATAGATACAAGTGAACAACTAAAAGATACATTTAAACCTATAGCAGAAGAATTCATAAATAGTTCTAAAAATATTAAAAGAATTCTTATGAAAGAAGAAAGTAAAATCAAGACAAAAGTTGAAAATATATAAGTTTAAAGCCTGAGAAACCTTCACTCAAGATATAGACAAGTACCCCAAAAGAAACTAGTAGAAGGAACAATATTTGATAATACCATCATATTTAATGATGCTAATACTGAGAATGATGATGACGATGATTTTACTCATAGACTTCCAATTCTGAAGACATTTATACTGACTTATCAGTATTGGAAGGCATAAATGAATTAGATACAGACTATTGTTGATAGTTACATTAAACTGAATGAAGATAAAATACAAGACAAATTAATAATATAGCTTAAAGCATTAATATTCAAGAATATATTTAAATGCAAATTGAGGAACTACAACGTGAAATAAAATTAGAGAAAGAAGACAGTTATAAAATTGAAAAAGCAATTCTAAAAAGTAAATAATTAAAAACAAATTGAAGAGTTTACGGTTAAATATATAGATTAGAAAATTAACTACATGTTAGTATAAATAGCTGAAAGTGCAAGATGTAGATCACAACACTTTCGAAAAAATCTGTGAAACAATTCAATGTCTTTAAAAAGGAATTTAGTTAACGAAGTCCATATTAAATTTCAACAACTGTTTGTGCTTGTAGAGATGTAATGACAGGAATATATGATGTTTCATGGAGCTAAGTTAGGTGAAATGTAGAACTATTCTACAGAAAATAGAAATTGTTGATTTTTGAAGACTGTAATTGACACATTCTCAAAGTACAGCTGAAAATAAAAGCTGCACTCTAAAAACCAAGGCAATGGAAAATATTTTTGAAGTGGTACGGGTACCAAAAAACTTACAAACAGATGATTCTAAAGAATTTTTTAATAAATACTTGGGAAAACTCATACATAAATAGAAGATTAAAGATTACTTAATATGAAAGCATCAATATTAGAATGATTTAATAGATCATTGAAAGGTATGATGTGAAAAGAATTAGCTTTAATGGTTCATATAAGTGGATTGGTATGTATAAAGATTTACTCAATGCATGCAATAGAAAAGTTCATCGTACCATTAAAATGTCTCCTATTAAAGTCAACTCAACAAATGAGGAAAAGCTACTTAATATAGTATAAAGTAATTTGAAGAATGAATGTTGAATTTAAAAAAATAAAATTAAAACGAAAAATCTAGTTTGTGTTGTTTTTGCAGGATTGATTAGGAATGATGAGTCTTAAGAAAGATAATTAACTAAATGTAGTGGAATTCTGGTCGGAATGAAATATTGCTAAAACTTCAGTGTTTAAAATGAACTATAACATAGTGCAATATTCAGCAGCACATCATATTATCACTTTTTATAAAGTTGTATGTATATTTTCCCATCGAAAGCGCTAGCACGCAAAATTTTACAATATGAAAATGGGATTATTATAGAAGATCTTCACTCTATTTATTTCTTTAGCTATCAGATCTTTAGAAAATATAGATAAACTACGGAAATTGGACTTTGATATCCAATCTTTAAGAATGTACATGTGTATGAATAAGTATCAAACAAACTTAGTGAATGAATATACGCTTCAACTAGAATCATGCTGAAGCATGCATAAATTTTAAAATGTACAGTAAACAGATCTTACTTTATATCTGTATCTGTATGAGTATTACATAAATTTATAGAAAAAAAAAATGAAAGCATGCCGAAGCATGTATAATTTAAAAAAAAAAAAAAAAAATCCTCACGTCATACAATTTTGTAAGCAAAGAAATTTTATGATTTTGTGGTCAATGAAATACATACATATGTATCTACTTTGTAAAAATTCAAAAGAGCGAACTGGTATATTCTAATAGTAAAGATTTTTAATTGTAACACTCTACATCTCGGACTCTTACGTCACTATCGATAGAAGCATGCTAAGGCATGCATACTAGCAAAATATATAAAGCTGTTAGAAGGTGATGAGACAGCAATTGTATCTGGATCAACCCAACTCATGAATGTATTGTATACGGAGATGATTGATGGTGATGATGACGTTTTTTAAGTGAATAATCATTACATATGAATGCGACAGTGATTGACCCCTCAAACCTCATGTAGAAATACTTGAGGGGAAAAATTCTCTCAAAACATAGATATTTCATTGTTTCTAACACTTTATGAATACACCAACGGTGAATTGCTGGTAGAGGTAACTGAGTTATTTGAGATCGATTTGTTACAATAGTTGTTTATTAAGCATCCATTTCTTTGTATCTAAACTAATTTCTACATACCTAATGTATATACCCACCAAAAAATTAGACAAAAATTCTCTATTCCAAGTAGTAAAATCTAAAAAAAGGAGTGGCACATTAGAAGAAAAAAAAAATAAATAAAAATAGAGACTGACTGACCAACTAATACGTACAATCTGCCCGATGGGCACGTATCGTAGAAGAAGACCATAACAAAATATCTTCTTATAAAGAAGCATTGGAAGAAGTTAGACGTTTAGTTAAGTTTGCAAAAGAAGACTACACAGCATTTGAGCCCTTGAAATATTTAGAATGCTATTATGGGGAGAAAATTATTAAAGAAAATGAAAAAAAAAAGTCATATAGAACATTAAATAAAAGCCATAGGTGCTCACCGTTCATAAAATAAACATATGTATATGTATCTTATTAATGTAAACATATTATCAGTATAAAGCAACAGAAATTTCGTCATACAAAGTCATCTTGTATCCTAGAGGAGCCGTCGATAGGGTATACCTAAATTATATGAAAACGAGTTCGTTTTCTGTTGATCGCTATTAAAGAAGAAAATATGTTTGTTCATTATGATTTAACTAATTTAAAAGTACATTTAAATTCAGTCTCATACCCGTACTTCTTAACATAAAAATTAAAAATAAATGTTATCCAATTCTATATTATACTATGTATCAAAAATTTCAAAAAAGCTGTTATATGAAAGAATCTCCAGCGCTTCTAACTGCATCAGAGTTTAAGAAAAAAAACTCCTTTTATTCAATTTAATAAAATTTTAATTTGAAGCAGTAAGCAAATACATCAGCTTACTGCATTCTTATTCATAATCGTATAATAGAATATATAACCCCTAAAGGACAAAGTCTAAAAGTATTATAAATTAAGAAATATAGAAAATAACATAATTTTTATAAACGCGTAAAGTTGCAAAAGTAATTCAAATGATTTCATCGCAAAAAACAAACAAAAAGCAGCGATTGTTTTCAACAATTATGAAAATAATAATTACAATATAAAACTCCCTTTTGATTTCCAATGTTTATCAATAAAAAATAAAAAATAAGTAAGTTAACTAACAACAAAAAAAACTATCAGTACCTAAGCTGGAGTGCCGGATCAGTTTCATTTAAAAATGTTTATACATTTTCAAAAAGCAAAGCAAGCTTTCCAAAATAAATGTAGAAGGCTATAGCTAGAAAAAATTTTATACCCTATACTTTAAAAAACTGTAAATTAAGTATAAGAAATATTTCTATTATAGTTACTATTACTATAGAGTATGTAAGCACATATCTTCAAGAATTCAGTTTTACTTACAACAGAAAATCCTCACAAACTTTTAAGTAAACGCAGATAAAAATTAAAATGTTTTTAATTTCACCAACAACAGACATCACATGACAAAAAATAAAATAAAAAATGTATTCAAAGATTGAATTGAACACTTATTTGTATGTACATATATATGTACATACATACATACATACATAAAATCAATTTGTAGATATGTATGTATACATATCAAATTTCTTATCAATGCTTAAGTATTTATTAGACCTACATCATGAAAATATATGAAGCGTCGTTTAGTTAAAGCACAATGCAAATATAAACAATCAATACACTCAGGGAAAATCTGCAGCTTAAAAATAAGAATTCATCACATTAATTCAATAATTTTTAATATAATAGAAAATGTATATTGAGATATCTACAAACTAATGAGTTTAATAAATGAATACTGTAAATTAATATTTTGTCCATATTGAAATAAGAAATTTCAATATGACTAAACCTTCGCTAATGGTTCTTATTAATTCAGCATGGTTCTTACTGATTTCAAGTTGGTTTTTCTCTGTGTGTAGATAACTCTTTCAGTCAAAGAAGACGAATGTAGTTAAATAAACAAAATCTGTAATATAAACAAATTTCACACAGACTGACTTCAACGCGAGACAAATTTAAGCATGAGAAAATATAAAGCAATCGTAAGTATAAAAGCATACTAGGATTAGGGAAGTCCAGATATATGATAGTATTTTATAGTACCATATGTCGATATTGAAAACAATTTATTTCTACCTACACATAAATACCAGCTCAAATACACACACATAGCAGAATTCATATAAGAAATATCCAAGAAAATTTCAACAACACCCCACCTTTTGCAAATCATGACGAGCCTTAAATTCTCCCTCAGATATACATACACAAATTCCCATGATCATACATACATATACAATATATAAGATTAATCTCAACAACACAACACTCTCACCTACCTGAAATTACAGATAGTCTTAAACTTCTACAGACGTCTATACACATAGATTCTCGCGGCTACATATTACAAGAACACCTCGGCCCTAATAAATCACAATCATCTTAAATTCTTACAAAAATACATATATACATACACACACATAACCAATTTACCTCAACAACATCCTCACCCACCTCAAATCACGATCAGCCTTAAACTACTATAGACAGACACATCCACAAATCCCCATGGATACATATTACGTCAACAACCCTGCCTACCCAAATCATGGTCAGCCTTAAACTCCTACAGACATACAAACACACAGATTCCCCCGGTTGCATATTACTAGAACACCTCACCCCTCATAAATCACAATCAGCCTTAAGCTCCTACAGAAATACACACATTGAAATTCCTACAAACATACACATACACACACACACACACACACACATACACATACATTCACACACAACTACACACGCAATCGATCTACCTCAACTACACCCCGCCCCCTGCCAATCAAACCTTCACCTAAATTCTCACAGACAGACAGACACATCCACAAATTCCTATGGTTACATATTACGGCAACAACGCCGCCCACTCAAATCACGGTCAGCCTTAAATTCCCACAGTCTAGCAACACCTACATTAGCATTAGAAAAAATAACTTTCACGTTTTCCCGTCGTCATTAGGAAAAATCATTTTCCCGTCGGCATTTGAAAAAATTATATTCATTTTTTGCCGTCGGCATTTGAAAAAAATAATAATCATGTATTGCAGTAGGCATTAGGAAAAATTATCATGTATTGCAGTAGGCATTAGGAAAAATTATCATGTATTGCAGTAGGCATTAGGAAAAATTATAATGTTTTGCCTTCGGTATTACGAAAAATCATTAGATGATTTTCCGTCAGCATTAGGAAAAACCATTTTCATGATTTTCCCCGTCGTCACATACACACATAAAAACCGGCAAACTATGAACCGCCTTAATACATTCACACAAAATATTCCACACACAAACTTCCCACGGTCAGGCAGGCAGACAGACAGACCGACAGACATACATACACTTAATGTAAACAAAAACTCCTAATGTAAACAAAAAACTTCTAATGTAAACAAAAAAACTCCTTATATAAACAAAAAACTCCTTATGTAAACAAAAAAACACAAATTTCCAAGAATTTAACAATTTTCAAATTTTAATTACCCAAATTTAACAATTTCAGCAACAATTTAACAATTTTAATTGCCCCCGGATGCCCAGTTCCCTACTACTAATAATTAAAACAAAAAATATTTTTTTATTTTTGGCTTTGCGTTGTTTGCCAAATAATGTGCAGTATTTGAAACACCAAGACGAGAATTGGCATTAGACTTGCGGTCGCTTTCACTAGTTTCTATAAGTGAAGTCGTCGTGTATTTCAGAGAGCTTAAAGATGACTCCGTTTGGCCCTCTTCAAATCAATCTAAAATGTGTGTGAAACAAAAAAAAATTATATCTTGGATCAATAAAGGTTGCCATGGTGAATTATATTTCATTTTCTAAAAGAGAAAATTTTTAACACGCTTTAAACATACAGATTGTTGGGATATCAAATGATGTCAATTATGAAAGATATGCAATTTTTCTTTTCTTAATTTTTGTCCCTTCTACAACATTTTCAATAGATATTTGCCCATTAAAAAAAATATACCTTAAAAATTCCTTAAAATTAGTGGGGCACACAATCTAGTTCCTAGACGCATTTCACTGTTTTCATAATATTTTTTTTAAGTTCTGTTGCATAAAAAATTTAAATAATATCTTTATGAAAATATGTCTATGTATGCAAGTTTCCATTAACACATCTCTCAAAACTTAAACAATGTAGCCTCAAGTTGACCAACAAAAATTTTAAAACTAAATAATTTGATATTGTCATGTATTTACATATATGGAAGAATATATTTTTTGAAAGGACACTTTTTTGTCTATGAGAATTGCAAGAAATCTTTTCCTAAACTTCTGCAAATACCATATCCTTCTATGTATTTGGTGGATTTAATGTTAATATATGTTGCAGTTTAATATAAAAGGAAGTTTTTATGTACATATGTACATACAGTAGAATTCATTTATAGCGACCGCCAAGGGACCGAAATTATACGTCGTTATAACCGAACGTCGTTGTATCCAAATAAGTGTACACAATATTTTTAAGTCTTTTTTTATCATGTATATTCATATTTATTGAGATTGGAAATAGTTTAGAATTGTGGTTTGTTTTCTATTTACAAGAATTTCTTTTAATAATTTACTTTCAATAATTTCAACGGAACTATATAAACTCTCTGATATATCAGAACCCCCAAATCGTAAATACTGTTTTAATGTGTGCACCGCACTCAAGGTTTCTGTCCTAGTTGGAATTTTGATTGGCTAATCTTCGTCATCTGGTTCATTATCGCTGTGAGTTTCATCATTTTCTTTTGTGTTCTCCACTATTTCTCTCAATGAAGGATCTTCTGATGTCACGACGTTGTCATCGACATTTACGAACTCATTCCAGTCAATATATTCGGCTACTTGTTGCATATTTTTATATGTTTCCTGTAGCAACGAAAGCGGAATATCATCTTCGTCTTCGAAATCTGCATCTGGGCACACACTTTCGGCTGGAAGTAGTCCCGCATGTCGGAAAGAGTTAGCTATTGTTGTTGATTTTACACTTTGCCAAGCTGAGGCCACCATGTCAATTGCATCTAACAAAGTAGTGGTGCTTTGTGTGTTATTGTCTGCATCGCGAATAATTTTCAGCATAAGTTGTTTGCGATAATTGCTTTTCAAACATCTAATTACCCCTTGGTCCATTGGCTGTAAGACGGACGTTATATTAGGTGGTAGGAAAACTAATTTTATTGATGACAAATTTTGAACATTTGGGTGTGCTGGGCAATTATCTACAAGCAGTAAAATCTTTCTTTTCTCTTTTTTCAAACTGCTGTCCCAATCGCGCAAAATGCGTTCAAACATTTCTGAGGTCATCCATGCCTTTTTATTTCTTTTATAATCCACAGGTAACGATTTTACATTCTTGAAACACCGTGGCATTTTGGATTTTCCAATGACAAGCATTTTCTTTTTTTCGGACCCATCCATATTACCTCCAACCAGCAGGGTTATTCTTTCCTTTGATTGTTTACCACCGCAGCACTTCTCACCTTTGAATTTAAGGGTTTTGTTGGGTGGAAGCTTATAAAAGAGCCCTGCTTCATCCACATTAAAAATGTCTTTTGCTTGATATCCCTCTCGTATTTTAGGCCATACAGAAACTAGCCAGTCGCTGCATTGATTTTTGTAGACACTGCAAGCCTCACCAGAAATTGTTCCCAAAACTATGTTATGGCGCTCTCGAAAACGGTAGATCCAACTTTCAGTGCAATTAAAATCCTTTCCAAGCAGTTGCGCTATTTCCTCTGCCTTCATTTGAAGTATGGAAGTTGTTACAATAGCATTATTATTTCTTTGCGTCTTGAACCATTGCAAAAGAGCTTGTTCTATATCAGAATTTTGAGCAGAACGCATACGTTTTCTTTGCATATTCTCAGATTCAAAACACTTACGAATTGCGTCTCGGTTTTTCCATACCGTACTGATAGTCGAATGCGAAACGCAATAGTCCTTCGCTAATGCTGCATTTGAAGAACCAGTTTCCAGTTTCAGCAAAATTTCTGCCTTTTCTTTTATGGAGAACACCTTACGTTTTTTAACGTCCATTCTGGAAAAACATACATACATTTACTCAGTATTTATCCAAGTAAAAGTGCAGCACGCAACCTTACCTGCGTTTGGTTGAGCTGGATTACAGATTCTTATGTAAATAAAAAATTTCTATAACACCGCTGGTAATTAAAAAGTGAATGTTTATGCGTCCATCAGCTTTTACGACTCAAACTGGTTTGAATATTTCTTCTTTGTCATTTGCACCTCTGTTTGGGATAGTCGAAAACAAATTCTGTGATTCCCCGCAGTATATGTTTCTTTATTTAGTATTGGCTGACGACAAAAAATGGAATGAAAAAAATAAAAATTAGTACACAGAACTTACATCGTCGTTACAAACGAATGTCCATTCCAAAGCAGACGTGCAAATTGGTCGTTAAAAGCAGATGGTCGCTAAAACCGGAGTCGTTCTAAGCGAATGCTTGCGCATGTACAAACTATTAAGAACCAAACTTGCTTTGAAAATCCGTCGTTATAAACGGATGGTCGTTATAACCGAGGTCGCTATAAATTAATTCTACTGTATATTAAGAATATTTCAGAATGTAAATGGATAAAGAAAGATGAGGAATTCAGAACCAGTATGTTCAGTTTGACTACAATTTACTTAATTTATTATAAAAACTTTGCATAATTTTTAAATGTTATTTAACAACTATTAAATTTTTGGATAGTTTTCATAAACCTTAATGTACGTTTTAAGTATTCGTATTCGCGGATATCGTTTTAAATATTCGAATTCGAATTTTCGAATATCAAAAGTTGACATTCGGCAGATGTATGTAGTATACATACTCGTACATAATATATGTAGGCAACACGTATGATCAATTAAATAAATAAATAAGAAAAACATACGTATTTTTGTACAAAATTAGTTATTTTTTCTGTTACGTAACATTTTCAAAGACACCTCCCCCCCGCCATAACAAATCGTACCAAAACTCGAACCCCCCCTCCCCCCTAGAGCATTACGTAATATATGGACAGCCCCTTGACAAAAAATTATAAGCACAAACAAACAGACAATTCGAAGGTTTTTTATTTTAAAAAATATATTTGCATAAGTTGATAAAAAAAAATGCTAAGCAATAGCTTTACCACGGCAGGGTAATATCTAAAAAACTTTAAAGGATGTTCAGTTTCACCGTTTAGTATATAATAATTATGGTCGCTGTTATAATCCACTATTTTCAAGCAATTTGTTGTATTATTTTCCCTATGTATACGTAAACGATAATCTACTAAGCATATGTCTAACGGCCACTTTCACAATATAAAATTAAAACTTAACATGCACTTTAAACGCATGTTAGATTAATCAGCATTTCACAATATTCGATTAACTTTCAACTGACACTACTTAATCCAAAAGCCATTGTTAAATATAACCGACGAAAATTCACCGGCTAAGAACTTAATCGGAAGAGAAAATGGAGAGAAATATTCATAAATATTTATATTTGTGCAATATTTTTAATATTAAACGCAGAAACAAAAGAAATAAAAAGCAATGTCAACGCCTAAAACACTTTTCTTTATGTGATGAGGAATTTAGACAGAGATACAGACTTTCAAAGCCTGCAGCAAAATATATTATTAATCTCGTAGGCAAGGACATAAAATCCGCAACCACTAGGTGTGGCTGCCATTAATATTTGCACTTGTAGTTAGTATTGTGATTCTTATTTTTTTTAAATAATTTGCAGAAATCGTGCCTTATCTCCTACTCAAAAAGTTCTACTGACTTTAAGATTTTATGCCACAGGCAGTTTTTTGATTGTGATAGGTGATTATTGTGGGGTATCGATTGCTACAGCTTGTCGTGTTATAAAGACAGTTTCTAGAGCAATCGCACGGCTGTTCCAGAAATTTATAAAAATGCCAGAAACGGAAGAAGACATGAGATATACAGCCATAAACCTTTACAATATTGCGTCATTTCCTAAAGTGATAGGAGCTATAGATTGCACACATATCAAAATTCAATCTCCGGGTGGTGTTGATGCGGAAGTATTTAGATGTCGAAAAGGTTATTTTTCGTTTAATGTGCAGGTATGTTAGTTGGAAAATTATTTATTTATTGCGCAATATTATGTATTAAAAATCTTTAAGGCAATCTGTAACTCAAACTTAGAAATAACTGATATAGTAGCAAGATGGCCTGGATCGGCACATGACAGCTACATATTTAACAACAGTCGCATTAAATCCAGATTCGAAAGTGGAGAATTTTGGACATATTTACTCCTAGGCGACGGTGGATATGGTCTTAAGTCTTATTTGATGAATCCTCTAGTAAGTCCACATACTGAAGGAGAAAAACTATATAACGAATCACAAATTAGAACAAGAAATGTGATAGAACGTTGCTTTGGGGTATTAAAGCGTCGCTTTCCAGTGTTGTCTATGGGGATCAGGCTATCAATTGACACAACAATGGCAGTAATAGTGTCATGTGCTGTTCTGCATAACTTATGCAGGCAAGTAGAAGATGATAGTGATTTAGAGGACGTAAATTTTTCTAGTGACGAAGGAGAACTTACCCCTGAACGATTTTCTAGAACTCGAAATGATCTCATTGAGAACTATTTTTCAAAATTATAATAATGTTTTGAATAATAAGAATAGAATTTAGAATAATTTTTAAATATTTATTTAATAAATATTAAAAAAATAATAATAACATTTAAATAATAATGTAATTCACAGGTACATAGTATGTATTTATGCACATAAACATGTATGTACATATGTACAACAAAAACAAAACAATAAACACGAATAATATATACATAATTACAAAGTATAAGAATGGAATTCACAGGTACATTGTATATATGTATGCACAACAAAAACAATAAAAATATAACATTTTCAACTTCAAAGTATGAAATTAAAGGAACATATCAGTCATTTCCTTATTAAAAAATTGCATTGAAGAAGCAAAATTAAAATTTATCAGTGAATTTTTCAATTTCTAATTTTCTTAGCGTTATCTCTAACTTTAAAAGTTCATTTTTTAAATTCAGCTCACTGACTTGCAGCTTGTGTCGCTCTTCCGCTCTCTTTTCCTCGTTCTCAAAAAAAATTGGTTTTGCCAATACTTCTTCGTCCTTGCTAGGAAAAACACGATTTTTACAACGGAGCGTTTCTGTCTTCTTAGTTTTTAATTTTGCCGGATTCCAGTTGCTCCACGAGTTGGACTACAAATACATATCAGTGGGTAAATATACATATAGCTAATTTACTAAAACAACGTCATAACTCAAAAAAAAAATATAGTTTATCAGAAAGCGCGTTTTCAATTTATACACAACTTAATGGAAAAAGAAAATTTTATATTTCTCCCAAGAGTTGAGTATGCAATCATTTATATGAAATCTTTACACAATTTGAACAATGATGTGAGGATTAATTCCGCATCATTAATTCAAAAATTTAATTTTGACGTTGATTTAGCAAATGAGCGATTTTTCAAAAAGTATTTAAGCCCAAGAAACAAGTT